>CM030358.1:154423758-155023758 GCA_017893485.1 Hemerocallis citrina | reverse complement strand
TTGATTTGTTTGATAACAGATTTTACATGATAAATCAACAGGAACTCTTAGCTTACTAACTTGCTATAAGGCTCTCTAGATGTGAGTTCCAGTTTCATCTTTTTCACATTATATGAATCAACATGGTTATAGATATTAGATGTTTAGAGGATACATTTTTTAAGCCCATTTAAACAGAAGATAAAAATGAGAGAGAACTTTGAGGTAAAAGGTGAATAAATGACTAAAGAAATGCACAGATCAAATGAGAAAGCATTTAAAGGTTTAAAGGAAGAGTAGCAATGTAGCATCATTGCTTAGCTCATGGTTGTCATTATATAATATAACTTCCATGCTTCTTAACTTTATCCTTGCCATAACATGCGGAGGTGGCTGAAAGCTCATTCTTTTAATGAGGAAGGGAATCATTCAATGCATTCCCTCACTGTTCAACTGTGAAGAATCATGATGTTAGTCCTATGATAGGCATATTAATAACAGCAGGGTAAATGTACATGATCAGAGGCCTACAAAATTTAGGAATAGTAAAAGTTTGAGCAAAAAATATAGATGAAACAAGGTTACTCCTTCAATTCATCATCCTGTTTTTTCCAGCTCAACAACCTTTACTCACATAACATAATGTAAGAAAACTTTTATTTATAATGGAGAAACCAAGCTGACCAGATCCTTGTCATGAGCAAAGTTGACTAAATATGGTTACATATCTGCATATCCCACAAGAAATGTGAAAACAGTGAAATCTAACAACTGTTCCTCACACACAAAAATCTACAAATTATAAATGCACTTAATGTTAGGGGCTTATGCCTTGATCTTGGAATCTTTGGATTCTGGAATATGACCCAATACGAGGATTGAATCAACTTTGCAAGGTTTTTGGATTATTTACACCACAAAAAGAAGAATAAAATAACAAAAAAAAACATCAAGTTAGTGTGGTCTGGCTGACCGGTTCAGATCTATGGGGAGGTCATCGAGAAAGATTTTCACTGTAAAGTTGGAGCACAGGAGAGAGAAGACCCAAGCTGGAGTACAGGAGGCATTGTTATGCTCACAACAAAAGTAATTTGGAAGCCTTAATGAATATATAGCACGGGTAACAAGTTTGTTTTGAAACAAGGGTATAATATAAAATTTTCCAATGATAAAAGTTCGATGGACAGCTATAAACTAACTTTTGTTTATAGCTTCATTGGTGTCGTTATTGACTTATTGTTGGTTGTGATTCGAAGCAAAAAATAAATAAATTTGATGCTATAAGATCAACCAAAAATCTATTGGGTAATGCCCATTCAGGTTGCAATGAGTTAGGCATGAGATGCACACACATAATGTGTGTAAACTAAATATAATGATAATATTCTATAACAATACAATTTTAAGAAGAAGGATATTTTAAGCAACGTTGGGCACAAATGAATGCTCCAATTTGTGTCAAGTGAAATCTTTAACTTTGAGTTGAGGTTGTTAAGATATTGGAGAAAAATCAAAATTTACAATAATGCATATTACCGGGGAGTGGTATTTTCTTAACATAATTATCTTAATAGTTGTTTTGTATATGTGGCCGCTAGCTAAAAAGAAGTTAGGTCTTTTATTTTTTGTAAAAATTCACATAATGTCATGTTCTTGATTGTTGATGTAATCTTATTATTTGAAGTTCAAATATGTAAAATTGTTAGTTTTTTTATTCTTTTTGTATTAGCATAATAGTCTTTTAAGGGATTCAATATCCATATACTTTGTTTCCATACAACTTTAATTGTCAGTAAGTATTTCCCTATTCAAGAAATAATTAAAAGATTGTTCTCTTATGGACAGGTGCTGCGATGACAAAAAATAAACAAAGTATTAACTTGGAGGTGGAGACAGGAGGGAGAGGTATCGAAGAGTAAGCTTTAAAATTTGTGAATGAGAGGAACTACTGATTGGGTATGAACCAATTGTAAGGAACTTTGTTCGACCTTTAGTTTTGCTAGTGATGCTGTCATGTGGCTATGTTTTTGATGTTTACTCATTTTTATAGGGTATTGACAGTCGCTTTTTGACTCTTTTGTATGTATTGTGGTAAGCGACTGATGACTGTTGGTCGTACTAATAACATGATGTTTTTGGTTGTTCTTTGTATTTTTCTACTGCATTTTGTAATGTTTATCCCATTATGTGCCTGGATGTGGCTGTGCTGCTCTGCGTTGTCTTCCTTTATTCTTTTGGGACTATCTACTTTGTCATAGTTAATCTCAATTTGGTTTTGTGGAGAGATCTATTTTGGCAGCAGCGTGTTCTTGACCAAGTTGGGTGTTTTTCTGGCTACGGCTTTGCTTCAGTGTTGCTACTAGCTTGTGTTCTTTTGCTACTTCTACTTGGTCGGAGTATAGCCAGTTCTATAATTTGTTTTTTCTATTTTTATGAATTGTAATTTTAATTCTTCGGTTCTTGTATTGCTTCTTCTCTTTGTTTGGACTGCATCTTGTGCATCCGATGAAGACGATAACTGTTGTTGTTTTTTTTGCTACATATGAATGAATTTCCGATGGTTTTTACCATTAAAAAAAGTATCTCCCTACATCTGCAGCTCAATTTTGTTGGGAAGTATATTTTGCAGCATCTTTCTTCTCTTTGGGTATATTTTGAAATTAGAATAGTGGAGGATAATTTAAAAATTAATACGATACTTTTGGAGAATAATAGAATGAGTAATTCAACAACAGCACCATTTTCAGAAGAAAATTTCTCTTCAAACTAAGGGCATGCACTTCTAAGTCAGGAATCCGGCCACAAAGTTGGTAAGGAGGAGGGTTGCGTTAGACAATTGACAACCAGCACAAACTTTGTCATATGTACATGAATCCTAATAATAAGAATGGAAAATCAAGATTCATGTAGCCGATCCCAAATAGTAGGGAAAATGCTTTGTTGTTGGTGGTGGTGGTGGTTGTTGTTGTATTTAGTTACGGTGTGATATGCTTTTACTGAAGTGTTTTGATTTTCATTTTTGTGGATTCAACTGTAGTTTGGAGCTCTGCAAGTGACTGAATCTTTTAGGGGTATTGAAAGACTGGTGAACATCCATCACAAGGAGGTTGTTGATTGGTATGCTGACTATGGAATTATTGTTTCAATTAGCTTAACTTTCGTTGCCACCAGACCCAAAAATTTTCTTTTAAATTTTTTTTGTATGACATGTTGTATTCTACAATTTCGGAATCTTTGGAATTACTTAAAGATGGATCATGCACATTGATACAAACCATAAACAAAAAGGGATGCCAAATTTTCAGAATTTTAATTGTTTTGTTCCATCGACCCTATGAGCAGGGGTATGCATTTTCTTCCATTATTTAGTTCTTTGTGGCGAATTTCCTGTGCATATGCTTTTGTTTTCTTCTTATATATTTGTCATTTATGTGCATTCTATTGCTATATATAAAAAATAGATTTTGAAATAATTCTTAAAAAAAAGAGTGATAACCAATTATGACACATTCTTCAGTCACGCCACATCTAAGGCTTAATGGTGTCGATGGCTCTTCTAGAAACCTTATTGTATATGAGTATCTTCACTTTGATAGGTCTCATATTAAATCATTTGGAGCAAGCTTGAGATAATTTTCTATTGGGATCAATCTAACCATTAGGCAAACACCTTAAGCTTCTCCTAGCAAAATAATGAAATGAAAATTATTTTATTTTTTGTAACAAGTAATTCCGTGGTTGCTACACATGAGAATGTCATTAATAAAGTCGATATCACATTTGAGATAAGATTTGACTATAGTTGTGAGGTTTTTTTTTTTTTTTTTTTTTTTTTTTTTTTTTTTTTTTTTTTTTTTTTTTTTTTTTTTTTTTTTACAATAGGAGGTAACAATGGCGAAATCCATTCTTCTAAGATGGAGAATCACCTAAAGTGTATGATTTACTTTTCTCAATTATATGGATTTACTAAATCCCGATTTTTTTTCAAAATTTAAAAGTGAGTTTACAATATTTGTTTAGTTTTCTTATTCATCATCTAAATTTTGTCCTTTTAAAAATTGCTCTTTGATTCTGAGCTATTTCCAAATTTATTGTTTTAATTTCAAAATTCTTACTCAGTTACTTTTAACATGGGGTCTTAGCTGCGTGGTTCGGACTCTTCCTCTAGGCTACAAGGTGTCAATTTTTAAAAGAGACTAGGGAACTTTTGGATGGAAGACCATAAGCCAATTTTCTTTATATTTGTGAAATTTGGTTCCTTGTTTATTTCGAAATGTACTTTTTTTGTACTATCCAAAAACAATGTAATCAAACTTATTTTCTACTATAAACAGAACTTATCGTTGTTAAACTCACTTTTAATTAAACAGGTTACCAAGAATATGAGTTTGATATGCTATATTAATTTCTTGATTTTATTGCACTATACAATTAATGATTCTTCGATTGTATACATTTTTATGTTCGCGTGAATAAATTTCTGATTGGTGAAAACAATTTACAAGTTAATTGATTTTTTTATTTTATTGTTATAGACCCGAAGGATTTTAATACCAACTCATACTTAGCAATTCCAACATATAATCTCTCATTTAATAAAAAATATTGACCAAATAATTTTATAATTTTGTTAGTCTCATGCATTCTCTTTTGAGAAAAGAGAGGACCTTTTTGATATTTTTGATATTTTTTTCGCTTTTAGGCGTGGAGTTCGGATTCGAGTCAATTGGAGCTCCAATTCCGATCCAAGGACCCGTACTTCACTCCTCCCTCACATTCATAATACTTTTCCGCCATGCTCCCCAAACCCACCACCAACCACCAAGCACCAAGAACCACCCACCCTCTCCTCTCTCTCCTCTCAAATCAGACAAACCCATGCTCTAGTTCTTGTTATGGATCAAAATCTGAGCTCCATTGGATTTGGCCATTGAGGAAAATTAGGGTTGAGAGATTGGAGAATTGGGGAAGAACTAAATGGGTTTCTTGATTAATTTCTTGATTGAATGTACAAACTCCAACCCGCTCTTTATATGAGCTGAGATTACATAATGTGCACGTAGTGCTACGGTAATAACCGTCCAACGACTCATATAGACTGAACTAGTACCTGTCCCGCTTACAAGACCCGACCCGAAGTCACCATTCAGAATGAACAGTGTTCTTTTACACTAATAGCATGTATCAGTTCTCAACTGATACATATACAGACCTATGCCGTCTTCATATGTTCTCCATCTACAATTGTAGCTATTACACCCCGTAACAACTCCTCCCCACTTAGTTTGAGCTTGTCCCAAAATCAAAATCAGGGAAACTGCACCGAATATCATCTGCATCCTCCCAAGTGGTTGCAGAAACAGGTTGAGAAGTCCATTTGATCAATAACTTGACACCAGCACCTACCCCTTTCTTGTAGACTCTCATATCAAGCACAAATTCAGGCATAACATTCTTGAACATACATTCGAACATCTTTCACAATGATTTGATCAGATCAAATCTAGACAGAATTTTGGTATGCAAATCAATATTCACGTGCAGTCTTAAGATCATCATAGTGTCCAGGCGGAAGGTTAGCAGCTACAAGTACAGATGTTCTTGAATTGATTATTGTAGTGATTCCTGTTGTAATAATAGATATAGTCTGCTGCTCCATTGCTTCATGAATGATAACTCTGTTCTCATGCCTCATTTTATCAACTTCATCAATACAGACGACTCTGCGTTTAGCTAAAACCAGCCCTCCCAGAAAAAATTCGCGTAAACTGTTGTCACGAATAACAGAAGCTGTGATACATGTAGCAAATGAACCTTTTCCGGAAGTATAGACAGTGGTGGGAGCTGTCTTTTCCACAAACTTGAGGAACTGTGATTTGGCAGTTGATGGATCATCAAGTAACACAACATGGATATATCCTCTTAATTGCACACCATCAGGTAATCTCTTTTTTGATCCTCCAAATAACAAACATGCTATGGCTTTTTGGACATCATCATGGTCATATATTTACTGACCAATCATGGAACATATCTTATGTAACACCCCTAAAAATAAAATGATTTATTTTGCATTATTAAAGAGTATTAAATTGGTAAAGTTGACTATTTTCTTGAAATTGCAATTTTGCACGTGCAACACACGTGCAAAGTTAGGAATTTAAAATTCTTAAAATTTTATGGTTAATGATTGATTTTCCTCATTTTTTTATGATATTTTAATTTTCAGATTTTATTTGAATTAATTTGATTATTTTATGAATTTGTCGATTACACGTGCAAATATTTTTTTGGTGCAAATCTCCAATTTTAAATTTATGAATAAATTATCCTACTTATAATGGAGTATATCCTAAATTTTGGGATTTTTCTGAATAAAGAAACTATTTTTATAAATACTTCGAAAGGGAGGGGTTTTATATAAAAAGCCAATTGGATCTCAAACAAATAATGAAAATTCATTTTTACTGATTTTTGGGCTGGACATGGTCATCATTGAAAATGAAATATATTTAAATTTTATTTAGATTTGATTTGGTAAAGATTTAAACAAATATGGTATTTTTGCAAAAATGAAATTTAGGTTGGATCTTGTGCAAATATTTTTCTTGGAAAGTAAAAGTCAAAAATTTTATTTGGAAAATCTAATATTTATTAGTAGATATATTTTCTGGATTTTTACAAATATTTAATGATATATTTGCAAATATTACAAAGAGAGGGATTTTTGTGCAAAATTACCATTTTGGGTACAAATCCAAATTTTTTTAATCTCTGGGCTATGCTGGATGGCTGGATAACTCAGTAATGAAAGGATTTGGTTTTTATTTTTATTTATTTAACTTTTTTAACTACTTTATTAAAGAAATATCTATATATGTAAAAGAATATTTGTTAAGGGATGTTTCCATATAACTTGTAAAACCCTAAAAACCTAGATTTCGGCCTATATAATGGCCACTACAGCCGTCCCTTCCTCTGCAAAAACAAAATATTATTTTACTATTGGTTTTCTTGGAGTTTCGAAACAAGGATCTTGGATTTTTGTGAAAGAAGGGTTTTTTCTTATTCTCTTTATTATTTTGGTTGATTCTTCAATAAGATGAGTGACATATGTTTGTTTTCTTTTGTTCACTTTATCGATCGTTAAAGTGGAAGGCCGCAGATTAGAGAAAAATAAAAAATCATCAATCATCGAATCCATCGAAGAAGCGGAATTCGAGAAAATACGTTTATTCCTTTCCGACCAAATCACCCAGAAGATGATCATAACAGAGAGGAACCAAGATTTGCGGTACTCTTTCTTAAGCAAATGCGATATCCAACAGGACAAGAAGTTAGCGAGCATAAAAGGAGCCTGCCAAGCAAAAATAGTTATAGTCCACAAGGGTTGGATAAAGCTGCACCGAAGGAAAAGGTGATCAGTGTCCTCATGTTCGGCTGAACACAACACACAAAGTTGCCCAATAGCAAGGTCCATTTTGTTGAGAAGCTCGACGGTGAGAAGTTTGTTATTAAGCACAAGCCAATTGAGAATTTTGGATTTCAGAGGGGTGCAACTACTCCATAATGGTTTAGCAAGAGTGGAATAGGTTCTACCAAAGTTAAGAAAATTGTAGAAAGACTTAACCGAATAAATCCCAGAGCAACGCCAAGAGAAATAATCCGTGGGATGCCAAGAATACTGGTTGAGATTAATGAAGAGCTTGTTGAGCTCCAACTCGAGGTGCGCTGGAAGAGCACAGAGAAAGGGTATAGACTAGAACTTTTGGTGGTTAATGATGGTCACGTAATCCGCTACCGTCGCTGAGGGGTTGGAAGCCAATTGGAAGAGGGAAGGAAAGGCCAAAGCTAACTTAATATTACCGAACCATAAATCGACCCAGAACTTGGTGTTAGACCCACTGGCACAATTATGGTAGATCCCACAGCGGAACGGACTGGCCGCTTTCCAGACCCCTTTCCAGAATGGGGAGGCCCTGCGGGACAGAGATGGGGAGAATTCTGAAATCCTTTTCCGAGAGAAACATTTGATAGAAATGAGTCTAGCCCAAGGCAGTTGATCTTTAACCAGGATTCTCCATAACCATTTCCCCAGAAGGGCTAAATTTTGCTGCCTTTACATTCTTAATGATAATATGTGATATCTACAATATGTAATTTTGATGATGCATTTTATTTTACACGAGAAAATTACTTAATTCTATATGCAGGAAAAAAATGTTGAAGAATTTTGTAGAATGACCAAGAAATGCATTGGAGATGAGTATACTGTTTTCATCAAATCACAGGTTGTCACGTATTGAAGGCTAACTACAAGAACATTGACAAATGAGTATACTTTTTAATCAAGAGCTAATTACTTAATTCTATATGCAGAAGAAAAAAAGCTCAAGAATTTAATAGAATGGGCAAGAAATGGATTGGAGATTAGTATACTTTTTGTATCAACAAGATGTCACATATAGAAGAATTACTACAAGAACATTGACTGGATGCAAAATTAAAAAGGATGAACAAGAAGTTATGAGCACTTTTAAGTTCAAGAAAGTAAAGTCGAAAATAATGATTGATCTTATGAAAAATATGATGATTTGAGTTTGGGATTACTAATTTGTTCATTTTTTTCATATTTTTTATGTTTTAGATGAGACAATTTACATGTTATATTGTATTTACTCAATACTAAATATAATATTTAGAGTCTTTAATATTAAAATTTGAAGTATTTTGTGTACATAATTAATATATAGTGAGCATACTATATATTCATTTGAGTTCTTAATATTATTTATTCTATGATTGATTTTATCAACAACATAAAATATTGTTAATATATTCATCTGACATGTCCATCAAACTACGTTCACTTGGTGCACCATAAATTTAAACTAGTAGATATAATTTCACAAATGCGATGACGACCCATTAGTTCACTGGGCTGGCTTAAATCGAGACCCAATCACTGCCGCTTTATTTAATTTTTATTTTCCTTTTCGAGTTGGACCCGCAAATTTTGCGGATATACTAACAGCGTTATCGGGTTGCGGGTCCAGCGGTTAGTTGAGCGCTGGACGTTTACGGGCGAATAGGCACAATAATGGGCTGCAACGGACCTCCGTGATTTATTTTTGGGCTATTATTTCCCTTTGCGGGTTGGACCCATGAATATTGCGGATATACCAACAACGTTATCGGGTTGCGTATCCAGAAGTTAGTTGAGAGATACACGTGCACAGGAGAATAGGAGCAGTAACGGGCTGCAACGGGCCTCCGCGATTTCTTTTTGGGCTAACGGGCAGGTTTTTGGCAGATTTTCAGGAGTTTTTTCATGTTCCTGTTGGACCTCCCTCCTGTATAAAGACTTCATAAAATACACTCTTTTTTGATGAAATACACTCTTAATCATCCAATTTTATCCATTCAAATCCAAATCTTCAACCAGCAAGTTTCTTACTCTTTCTATTCCAAATTATAATCTCATTTTATTTTTCTTCCGTCAATTATCTAACATCAAGCTCAGTATTATTTGTCAATCGGAATCTTCCTACATCTTCGCCTACGCGCCACATAGTACCAGAATTCGGGAGTATTAAGATCACTAAGTACTTTGATTACCATAGCTGCGTGTAAGAAGGCGATATCAGACACTTAGAGCATCCACAGTGGTTTTCTAAATTTCTCATTTTGCCATTTTTTGAGAAAAGAAGAGCTGCAATGGTTTCTCATATTGCCATTTTTTAGCAAACGGATCAATTCTGTTTCTCAAATATGAGAAACGATTTGAGAATTCTCAAATTATATAGGACGGGGAATGATTCCCCGTCTGTGAAATTTTAATATTTTTTTTTATGAACAGACGGTATATCATATACCGTCTGTCAATTTTTATTATTTTTTATTACAAACCGGGGTCAGACGGGATATGTTTCCCCGTCTCTCACCCTTTTTATTATTATTATTATTATTTTTAACAGCCCCCTCCTCAGACGAGATATCATGTCCCGTTTGAGCCAGACGGGATATCATATCCCGTTTGATTTCCCGTCTGGGAGGTTTTTATTTTATTTTATTTTTTCTTTTTTCCTGGATAATTTAAAGTTTTCTAAAATACCCTTCCAAGTCTGATGCTTATCCCGTCTGATGGATCAAAATGGGTCAAATGGGTAATATTGGGTCCAAGTGTGATGCTGATGGGTCAAGTCTGATGCTTACGGACGGGATATGTTATCCCGTTTGATGCTTTTCCTTTTTTTTTTTTTTTTTTTTTTTGAAATAAAGAGACGGGGAATGATACCCCGTCTCTCATTTAATTATAAAAAAAAAATTAACAAACGGTACATCATATACCGTCTCACGCTTTTTTTAAAATAAAAAAAGATAGACGGGATATCATATCCCGTCTCTCGTGTAAATGAGAAAGATATAGCAAATGACCACTGCATGATCGCTTCCTATTTGCTATTACTGTAGATGCCATATTATAGAAAATGAGAAACACCACTGTGGATGCTCTTAGAGAAGAGAATGATTCGCTAATACTTCAAGCCTGATGATTCTAAACCTTTTCATTTTATTTTCAATATTTTATACACTTCATACAATAGAATAGATTATTAGTAATTATTACTAACATTCCTGTTGGATAATGGCTCGATTCTGGTTCAGCTTGTTTATATCCGTCGTATCTGCAGCGATCGAAAGTTCCAGTACACCAGTCGACTGTCCATGGGTCTCAGTCGACTGTCCCGAGAGAATTTTCAAAGGCTAAGGATACAGCAGCAGAGTACACCAGTCGACTGCATAATGGGTCTCAGTCGACTGTCCTGAACTAATTACCAGTCGACTGATAAGTAGACCAGTCGACTGTAGGCGGGTTTGTAAACTAGAATAGTCCCATTTCGAAAGGCCCAGTAGTATCCCTATAAATACACCCGTTAGGGTTTTGTAAGGTGTAACACCTCTATTCGAATTTTGCAGCCGTCATCTTTGTAAGGGTTTGTTTTCGCCCATTGGTGATTATAGTGGAAGAAGCCCCAACCGCCCTGTGGATGTAGGCACTTGTTTGCCGAACCACGTAAATCGTTGTGTTCTTGTGTTTGCTTGTTTTCTGTTTTTTCGCTATTTCTCTCTTTAATTGGTGGTTAATTTGTATTCCGCACAACAAGTGGTATCAGAGCTCCGGGTTCGATCTAGAGGGAGATGGCGAATGAAGCAGATGCAACCAAGGATGTTGCGGGATCAAGTTCGTCCAGAACAACGATTCACAACGCAAAATTTGAAGTTGAAAAATTTGATGGAACAAATAATTTCGGGATGTGGCAGTGTGAGGTGTTGGATGTTCTGGTTCAACAAGAACAGGATGTTGCTTTGGAGGAAGAAAAACCAAAGAATATGTCCGAAGTAGATTGGAAGAAGTTG
The DNA here is from genome assembly GCA_017893485.1 of Hemerocallis citrina. Lineage (NCBI taxonomy): Eukaryota > Viridiplantae > Streptophyta > Magnoliopsida > Asparagales > Asphodelaceae > Hemerocallis > Hemerocallis citrina. The sequence continues at coordinate 155,012,358 of CM030358.1, read as the reverse complement.
AACCGAGTTGCGTGTGGGACTATTCGGCTCTTTATCGCGAAGGCTCAGAAGTACGATTTGATGAGGGATACCATTGCTGCGGTGTTGTGGAAGAAACTCAAAGACAAATACATGAGAAAAAGTTTGGAGAATCGGCTGTATTTGAAGAAGAGACTTTTTCGCTTCACCTATACTGAAGGTATGTCTATGAACGCTCATGTTGAATCATTTAATAAATTATTGGCTGATTTGTTAAATTTGGATGGGCAAATTAAAGATGAAGACAAAGCCCTAATTCTGTTGAATTCATTACCCGAATGTTATGATCATTTAGCAACAACTTTAATATATGGAAAAGACACTGTTAAATATGAAGATGTTGCAAATGCTCTGTTGAATAATGAAACTAGGAGAAGGGATAAAATGGGTGATAGAGAAACTTCTGAAGCATTGATTGTAAGGGGCAGAACTGAGACCAGATCTGAGACCAAATCTGGGAATAAAGGAAACAAGTCTCGTTTCAAATCGAGAGGAGTTTCAAAGGACAGAGAAATACCGGCCAGAGATGAATGTGCTTTCTGTCATGAGAAGGGGCATTGGAAAAAGGATTGTCCGAAGCTACGAAATAAGGGAAATTCGACTGCAAATGTGACTATTGATAATTTAGATAGTGACGATGATTTTTCCTTTGCACTTGCTACTAGTCCCTCACTTTATCAAGAAGTATGGTTTCTTGATACAGCAGCCTCCTATCATATGTCTTGGAAAAAGGAGTGGTTTACTTCCTTAGAGTATATGGATGGTGGGGTAGTTTTGATGGGAAATGATGCGCCTTGTAAGAAGGTAGGAATTGGGAAGATTGAATTGTTAATGCACGATGGTCTTATTAGGGAGCTTTCAGATGTATCGTATGTTCCAGATTTGAAAAAGAATTTGATTTCACTTGGTGTTTTGGAGGCCAGTGGAATGAAATTTGCTAGTGAAGGTGGCATTCTGAAGGTGACTAACGGATCACTCGTGGTGATGAAAGGACAAAGAAAAAGGAACTTGTTTTTCTTGCAGGGAAAAACGTATTTGGGTCAGGCTGCCAGTGTAACTGAAAAGCCTAAACAGGTTGTTCCCGACTCTACAAGGTTGTGGCATATGCGACTCGGGCATGCAGGAGAAAAGGCCTTGCAGGGGCTTGTGAAGCAAGGGTTGCTTAAAGATGCTAAAGGTTGCAAGCTGGAATTTTGTGAACATTGTGTGTTAGGTAAGCAAACCAGGGTGAGATTTGGTGCAGCTGTACATCAGACAAAGGGTATCCTCGATTATGTACACACAGATGTTTGGGGCCCTACTCAGACACCTTCTATGAGTGGTAGACACTGGTTTGTTACATTTGTTGATGACTACTCCAGACGAGTTTGGGTATATACCATGAAACACAAAGATGAAGTTTTGACATTGTTCACAAGCTGGAAGAAGAAAGTTGAAAACCAGACTGGAAGGAAGATTAAGGTTCTGAGGTCAGATAATGGAGGGGAATACAAGAACAATCCGTTTCTGAAATTGTGTGAAGATGAAGGGATCCAGAGGCACTTCACAGTTAGGAAGACTCCACAGCAAAATGGGGTTGCAGAAAGGATGAACAGAACCTTACTTGAGAAGGTGAGATGTATGCTAGCACAGTCTGGATTGAAGAAGACATTTTGGACAGAAGCTGTTATATATGCAAGCCACATTGTCAACCGTTTACCATCTGCAGCACTTGAAGGCAAAACGCCTATTGAGGTATGGAGTGGTAAACCTGCATCTGATTATAGTTTTTTGCATATATTTGGTTGTCCTGCCTATTTTCATGTAACTGAAACTAAACTTGATGCAAGAGCCAAAAAGACTATATTTGTTGGTTTTAGTACTGGTGTCAAAGGTTACAGGTTGTGGTGTCCAGAACAGAAAAAGTTAGTAATCAGCAGGGATGTTACCTTTGATGAGACCAGCATGATTAGCTCGGGACAGTCGACCGTTCCGCATAGCCAGTCGACTGGTGATCCCGAACAGCAGAAGAGTGGGAGAGTTCTCCAACAGGTGGAGTTAGAAAAGCTTTCAGTTGAAAATCCTGCTCCTGCCCAAAATGAAGATGATGTGGTTGATACTGAGGATGAGGAAGAAGTTCCTATCCAAGACCCTCCCCAGCAGGAAGAATCAATTGCAGCAAGAAGGCAAAGAAGAGATATCAAACGACCATCTCGCTTTACAGAAACAGTTGCATTTGCTCTTCCCATCGTTGATGATGAAGTTCCCTCCAACTTCAAAGAAGCCACTAGAAGTTCTGAAAATGCAGATTGGAAAGTTGCTATGGATGAAGAGATGAACTCTCTTCATAAGAACAAGACTTGGGATCTAGTGCAATTACCAAAGGGGAAGAAAGCCATCGGTTGCAAGTGGGTGTATACGAAGAAAGAAGGTCCGAAAGACAGTGTTCGGTTCAAGGCTAGACTAGTTGCAAAGGGGTATGCTCAACAGGAAGGAGTTGACTATAATGAAGTGTTCTCTCCGGTTGTGAAGCATCCTTCTATTCGGATTTTGTTGGCATTGGTAGCACAGTTTGATCTTGAATTGACACAGATGGATGTGAAGACTGCATTCTTACATGGGGACCTAGATGAAGAAATTTATATGTTGCAGCCAGATGGGTATAAGACTGCTGGGAAGGAAAGTTCTGTTTGCAGGTTGAAAAAGTCTCTCTATGGGTTGAAGCAATCTCCAAGGCAGTGGTATTTGAGGTTTGATCAGTTTATGAAAGTGCAGAGATATTCCAGAAGTGAGTATGATCATTGTGTCTACTTCAGAAAATTGCAGGATAGCTCTTTCATATATCTGTTATTATATGTGGATGACATGTTGATTGCCTCTAAAAATGCTAAGGAGATTCAAAACTTGAAGAATCAGCTGAGTTCTGAATTCGAGATGAAGGATCTTGGTGAAGCCAAGAAGATACTTGGGATGGAGATAGCTAGAGACAGAGCAAAGGGCATAGTGAGTTTGACACAGAAGCAATATCTCTTGAAGGTGCTGAAACGGTTTGGTATAGATGAGAAAACTAAACCAGTCAGTACACCCTTAGCCACTCATTTCAGAATTAGTGCTTCTCAGTCTCCAAGTACAGATGAAGAGAGACAGTATATGGCTAATGTACCTTACACTAGTGTGGTTGGCAGTTTGATGTATGCCATGGTTTGTACTCGACCAGACATCTCTCAGGCGGTGAGTATGGTTAGTCGATATATGCATGATCCAGGCAGAGAGCATTGGCAAGCGGCTAAGTGGATTTTGAGGTACATAAGTGGCACCACAGATGTGGGTTTGAAGTTTGAGAGGGATAACAATATTAGCAGACTATTGGTGGGTTATGTTGAATCTGACTATGCAGGTGATCTAGATAAGAGGCGGTCTACTACAGGCTATTTGTTTACTATGTCTAGAGCACCTATAAGTTGGAGGTCCAATTTGCAGTCCACTGTAGCATTGTCTACTACTGAGGCTGAATACATGGCAGTTGCTGAGGCCATGAAGGAAGCCATTTGGATTCAGGGACTTTTGAAGAGCTTGGGAATTCATCGGGAGAAGGTGGAGGTACACTGTGACAGTCAGAGTGCTATCCATTTAGCGAAGAACCAAGTTCATCATTCGAGGACCAAACATATTGATGTCCGTTATCATTTTGTGCGTGATTTGATAAAGGATGGTGATATTCTTCTGGTGAAGATTGGGACAGCTGATAATCCTGCTGATATGTTGACCAAAATTGTTGGGGCAGCCAAGTTCAAGCATTGCATGAACCTGGCTAATATTTTGCATGTTTGATGATTTGGCATGGGCGGTTGGGATGGTGCTTTGCTATTTGTTTGCTTAGTATGTGATATCATACTAAGGTGGAGTTTGTTTTTGTTGCGTTTGATGATGAGCATTTATTTTGGAGTATTTTTGGAGATTGCTTGGGCTACTTGGAAGATCTCGCCAAGGTGGAGATTGTTGGATAATGGCTCGATTCTAGTTCAGCTTGTTTATATCCGTCGTATCTGCAGTGATCGAAAGTTCCAGTACACCAGTCGACTGTCCATGGGTCTCAGTCGACTGTCCCGAGAGAATTTTCAAAGGCTAAGGATACAGCAGCAGAGTACACCAGTCGACTGCATAATGGGTCTCAGTCGACTGTCCTGAACTAATTACCAGTCGACTGATAAGTAGACCAGTCGACTGTGGGCGGGTTTGTAAACTAGAATAGGCCCATTTCGAAAGGCCCAGTAGTTTCCCTATAAATACACCCGTTAGGGTTTTGTAAGGTGTAACACCTCTATTCGAATTTTGCAGCCGTCATCTTTGTAAGGGTTTGTTTTCGCCCATTGGTGATTATAGTGGAAGAAGCCCCAACCGCCATGTGGATGTAGGCACTTGTTTGCCGAACCACGTAAATCGTTGTGTTCTTGTGTTTGCTTGTTTTCTGTTTTTTCGCTATTTCTCTCTTTGATTGGTGGTTAATTTGTATTCCGCACAACAATTCCTTCCCATCAATGAAATGGACTGAGAAGTGAGTTTCGTTGTGGCCTCAATCTCAGCATGTTGATTGATGGTCAATTCATATTTTGTTTAGACTCTATTAAGCTCGATTGGTCATGACATTCCTAATTTAAGTTGTATGTAGTTCCTTAGCTTTCAAAATGAAATTCTCTAATTATTTCTTCATTAAGAAATGGTGAAATAGAAGCTAAAGCCAGGGTTGGCCCTGAGTTTATTGGGATCCGAGGGGAACTCTCAAAATGGGTCTCCGTACAAAATTTATTTTTTAAAAAATTGTAAATTTACTTTTTTTTAAAATTGTAATTTTTTTTATAAAATAAATAAAATTTTCAAAATCTTAGAAGGTCGGATTTTTTTTTGAGATTTTTTGCAAAATCTTAGAAGAATTTTTGGAAAAAAATTCGAAATTTCTGAAACAGAAGTCGTTAATTTTCAATAAAGTTGTCATCTTTGCAGGTGTCTTCATGCCTTGGTTCGAAAAAGACCACTTCTTTGAGCTCAGCTAAGCTCAATTCCAGCAGCATCAGGTATTCCATACCTCTTCTTGGTTTTGTTTGCAAAGTCTCTTTCTTTTAGTTAGTTTGCGTAGTTGAACACCGTGCGGAATTGGACAGGGTATCGTCGAGCAGTAGAAAGAGTATTCAGTTGGTCAATGCCACGGCAGTCACTGAGGCCCCTCCGATCATTTCAAGTAAGGCTGCTGCATTTGAAAGGAAGGGTCTTTTTCTGCTTTGATGATTTTTGCTAACGCTTGTGTTTGTTTGGTTTAGGCCCGTCGAGCGATGGGAACAACGAAGATTGGCATAAATGATTGTTTGCAGGGTTTGGAAGGATTGGAAAGCTGGTTTTGCGGATAGCGGCTGCCAGGGATGATGTTGAAGTGGTGATTATTTTTGAAGGCCTCTAATTACAATATAATTTTTTTTATGTGCAAATTATTTGTCGATATTTATAACAAAATTATAAATATGGGTTCCTAAAATTGCAAAAATATCGGGATCCTAAGGTGGCCGCTTCGGCCCTGAATATATATATCTATACTATTATTAAGCAAAGCCCCATTTTGACGGCTGTTTACTAAATTGCCCTCATAAACATAACACACCTACAAAATAATGCAGGGTTAATTTTGTCAAATTTTACCCCTGGTCCCTGCACAATCAAAGGGCACAAGCATAATTTCCCCTCAAATCAAGCGCGCTCTCTCTCTCTCTCAAACCCCCCATCCTGTCGATTCCTCTCCCTCTCCTTCTCAAAATACCCAACACCTCTCTCTCTCATCCATAAGCCATGACCATCTTAGACTGCATATTCCCCCATTCCGCAGTGAAACTATGATACAAAAACCCTTTTCCCTGACTCTGCTTTCTCGCAATCCCAGCCGCCGCCGCATTCTCCATCACCCCAATGTCTCCCCCGGCGGCCACCACAATCATGTTCCGTACGCCGGAGGAGTAGAGGTCGGCGTTGGTTAGAGAATCGGAGGAGGTGGATGTGAAGGAGTTGGTGAGGGGGGATTCGAAGATGGGGAGCCAAGACCTACTCCGCTCATCTCAACCGATCTGGAAAGGTCCTCTTTATCTCTCAATTTCTTATATTTTGTTTCTTGAAATTTTGTTGAAGTAGAGATTCTTTTCGATTTAGACTTGAAATTAGGGATTAATGACTAGAAAAGTCCTTACTTTGATTGTGATGAGAGGGAAAGAGAGAAAGAGGAGGAGATGTAATTGTTGTGCCCTTAATTTAATTGTTGAAAAGTTCAGATCTTGAGCAACATTTCAGTTGATCTGGGATAGTTCTTTGAAGTCATCATCTTCTCCAAATAGGAAATACTCAGGCCTTAGCAACCAGGTATATATAAAGATGTATATATATTGCAGATTGCAAGTAATTGAGAAGGCTTGCATGATTATTAATAAAAAACCTTCGAAGATAGTAATTAAGTTTTCCTGGTTATAATTAATTAGGAGAATATACCAATATATCCAACAAAAATTGCATCTCTTCAACCAACAACATATGACACATATAGCTAGCTACTAGCATTTGTTCAACTCATAGTATAAATTGTACAACATGCAGTTCACCTTCTACTTTCTAACCTGCATATGACCATTCCTTACATAACTAGCGATATTTATTAATGAAATAGATATACAAAGTGCATTACACTGAAGATATTTCTTTCGAAATGGTTCCTTCCGAAAAAACGCAGGGATTTTTGAAATATTTTGGCTGGTGGTGGGTAGGCTGTTTAAAGTGCATAGTATAAAGTCAAATACACAAACAAAATTGCAACCAACTTTAAAACAAACCAATGAGCAACAAAGATGAAGTTCATATTCATCAAACTTCAATTTATCATTATTGTTATTATTATCATGATGATTCCAATTAAGCTTCATGAATTCACATTCTTGTAGACTAGACATATACAGTTAAGTTTGATATATAAGTGAACAATTTACGGTCAGATGTTTCATGGCATGACATTTAAAATTTAAGGCTAATTTGGTCTTAGAATTATTAAAATTTGTAATACACTCACAAATCTTTGCATGAAAATGATAAGTCATATTTTTGAGCAATTACTTCTTTAGGGAAAGAAAGAAGATCTATTGTCGAGATTTCTATCGGAGATGGAAAAGAATCCAGAGTACATCACTCGCAAATATTTAAGAGATATCATACTAAATTTTCTTATCGCTGGTAAGGACACCACAGCAGGGACCTTATCTTGGTTCATCTACGTTCTCTGCAAGTATCCTTTGGTACAGGAGAAGGTTGCTCAAGAAGTGAAAAATGCAATTGAAGTAGACGAAGACATCTCCTTCATCCAGTACTATGCCAATCTTTTAACTGATGAAGTCATAAATAAGATGCAATACCTTCACGCTGCTTTAGCAGAGACATTGAGACTATATCCAGCTGTTCCTATGGTTAGTTGTTCCATCTAATCGATATTCCTCCTTGTTTCAATATTCATTATTAATTTGCTAATTTACTGATCATATAATTTGATGTATGAAGGATTCAAAAGTTTGTTTCTCAAACGACACTTTGCCTGATGGATTTGATACGACAAAAGGAGATGTTATAACTTATTTGCCGTATGCCATGGGAAGAATGAAGTACTTATGGGGTGAAGATGCAGAAAGTTTTCGACCAGAAAGGTGGATCAATGAAAATGGGTCATTCCAACCTGAGAGCCCTTTTAAATTTACTGCCTTTCAGGTAAGAAGTAAATTGAATTTGATTATGTCTTGATATGATAGAGTACTCTCAACAGAAAATGATTTTGAACTTTAATGGCTATAACATAGAATCTTTATCTCTACTACTATAATGGGATTCAGACGTAGTCTGGATTTGATCTAAAACCTCATTTATAATAGTTATGCACGTGCGTTGCACGGGTTAATAGAGGGACAAAATACACTAAGGCCTTCTCCCATTATAGTAGTAGAGATTATCACATATCTTTTCTTCTTCTTTAGTCTGCTGAATGGCAGGGTTCAGTGCAGAGGCAATTGTTCCCATCCGTGCAGTGGCCATGGCCACCAAAGTAATGTTTCGCACAGAACTGGTTGCACTGCGAATTCTTGCAGTTGAAGGAATCAATGGTCCATGTGCACTTGCAGCCTGGTGGGAAGGGCATTGGAGGGCAGCCATCTCCCTCTGCTGTCCTAAAAATTACACCTGCCATCCATTTAGGTAAAATCAGTCTCAATTTACTCGACATGAAACAACCTACTATCTGTTTTGTGGTTAATGGTCTTTTCTTAATATACCCATAAATTTGTATGTGAATTTAGTAGTACAGTATCTTCAGTGTAATGCACTTTGTATATCTCATGTATACACTCCTCAGTTTTGAAGTTATAATCATGTCGAATATACATGGTTTCTGCTAAGAGTTAATACATCCACAAATACATATTAATTAGGAACAACTACCAACATCTGCATCCCAACTTTTGGAATAAAAAATAACAACTAGGAAGGAGAAAAGCATGATCACTCAAACAAACTCATTTACCATCACTGCATTGTGTAATGTAGTGAAGACATGCACAATGAATGCCCTCAGAAACATGAATTGCAAACTAAATGCCCACTGAAACATAAATTGCACATGTATTTTCATCTCCATTTATAACATCAGTTATAAACAGTACGAGTAACAATAACAACAATTACACATCGAGAAAATACATGAGGCTTTTAACGGCAAGCAAATTAAAGAAAAAATAAGTGTATTATTCTACATACTAAGATTGTCATATATATAAGTATGTTTAACTACTCTTCATTTTCTACTATAGGCTGAAGTTGAAGTTGAGAGGCTAGATAAACTGAAGGCCAGTAAGATGAAGGAAATAGCTTTGAAGAAACGAACTGAATTTGAAGATATATTTGCCCATGCTCACATCGATATAGATTCAGTAGCCTTCAGTTATTTATAAATACGACTAAAGCAATCTACAGTATGAAACATCAACTGAGATATCAATGCAATCCTTTCTTCGGTAGCTATAACTTTTTTTTCATATAGTTATTTATAAATTTTCCTATTCGCAAACTGTTCTTTTTCTTTCTTTATTCTCTAATTGTTTTAATGTGAAAATAACCAAAGTTGAGCATTAGTCGAATTTGATGTTTACATTGGCTTGATTCTATATATGGGCAACATTTTTTGGGTTTTGACATTGATGGTTAATGATTTGATCATAACTAGACTATTGTAGCTTAACTGTAAATTGTTCTCCTTTATTTTAGAATAAACTTTGATATAGACAGTCAAATAATTTATTGTATCTTTTCTTATGAGCATTTTATGTAATTTAATAACTATAACTTTTTTTTCATATAGTTATTTATAAATTTTCCTATTCGCAAACTGTTCTTTTTCTTTCTTTATTCTCGAGATGTTTTAATGTGAAAATAACCAAAGCTGAGCATTAGTCGAATTTGATGTTTACATTGGCTTGATTCTATATATGGGCAACATTTGTTGGGTTTTCACATTGATGGTTAATGATTTGATCATAACTAGACTATTGTAGCTTAACTGTAAATTGTTCTCCTTTATTTTCAGAATAAACTTTGATATAGACGGTTAAATAATTTATTGTATCTTTTCTTATGAGCATTTTATGTAATTTAATAACTATAATTTTTTTAGTCGTGCATCGCACGTGCATTATACTAGTATATATATAATATAAGTAAAAGGGATATGAGCAACTTGCTCATTTAATAAATGAGCAAATGATGAGCTGACATGCATATGATACATTGAGTATCTAACCACTTTTAGGATTTCTCAATCATATGCATGCTACTTCATCACTTGCTCATTTACTAAATGAGCAAGTTGCTTGTATCTCTTTTACCCTATATATATATATATATATATATATATATATATATATGGGAAAGCTTCGGTTGAGTACTACTCTAGTGCTCACCGCGTGAACACTAGGCCTTCGGGCGTTCATATCGAAAATCCGAACCGTTCACATTGATCTACACATCTAAATTAGTCTAAATATGTAAAATCAAATCATTTGAAATTCAATTGCCCATCCATCATGTGACTATAAAAACAATGATTTTCAGCCATACAATTTTGTAACACTTCAATGGATGGATAAATGAATTTCAAATGATTTGATTTTACATATTTAAACTAATTTAGATGTGTAGATCAATGTGAACGGTTCAGATTTTCGATATGAACGTCCGAAGGCCTAGTGTTCACGGGGTGAGCACCAGAGTAGTGCTCAACCGAAGCTTTCCCTATATATATATATATATATATATATATATATATATATATATATATATATAAAAGAGAAATCAAGAGAAAGAAACACAGTGCTGCCTAGTTGCTATATGTAGTGCTGCATATGAAAATGTGTACAGTGTGCTCTATAGTGTTAGTGGATTACCTATGACTACTATTTACAGACAAGAGAGATAGATATGGTCAAGACACGTGGCTCTACACGTGTACATTGCATCCTGTGCCTATGCCACGTGTGTGCCAGCTGCATTGATTGATTGATTGTTTTTTTTAATGACTTATTGAATATGCTTCTTGAAATATTCATTTTCTTCTTATTGGGCCTGCGTTTGTCTTCGCTTATTTTTTGTTTGGGCCGAGTTGGGCCGTGTTAATAGATTTTGGGCCATATTGCCATATTGGATGGACAACAAGGGTCTACTTAACTAGAGTTGTTATTGGGTCGGGTCCTCCACTATCTGGTACCTCACAGGTCCAAAAAGTTGGACCCGGACCCGGACCCGGACCCGGATCCGGACTTGCGAGAACCAGGTCCGAGTCTTAGTTTAAAAAATCTACCTGTCGGATCCGGTAGTGGTGAATAAATATTTGCACTTAAGTATTTTTGCAACCGATACCCTATGGTTCCAACAGTTTTTACACTAAAGTACATGAATAAATATTATATTTACACATCTTTCTCCAACAATTATTATTTACATGTATATCCTAAACTCTATTATTCAAATTCCATATTTTTTGGAGTAACTTTTAACGGGTCCGGGTTCGGGTCGGTTTTATTTTGAGCGGACCCGGACTCGGAAGGGCATCAGATCTTATTTTAGGACCCGGACCTGTATAGGTCGGGTCGGTTCCGTTCCAATGCCAGGTCCGGGTTGGGTCTGGGTATCTATCGGGTAAATGTGACAGTGCTATACTTAACAATATAGGTTAACATCACTAGCGAAGACGTTTAATACAATACTATTAGAATACATGTTCTTTCAATTTCATTCATACAGAAGCCAATCACAATATTCAAGGCCGGCCCAAGCGACCAAAGCAAGGGCTTTAGGCCTGTATTTTTTTTTATATAATATATATAGTGAAAATGCCTCTTAGAGTACTGGTTGTCTCTTTAATTTTCAAAAAAATATTGCCTTTTAATTTTTCAAATGGCCTCTTACTCACTTAGAGTCTGCTCTTTATTTCTTTAAAAGGCCTCTTAGAGAACCAAGAGCCTCTTTTACTGTTAGAGACTTTTGGTTTCCCAAGTGAATAATTATTATAAGCTTTCATTTCCAAAAATTATGCCCCCGACTCTCTCTCCCGACTTCCAACTTCCTGGCACGTCTTTCTCTCTGAATCTCTCTCCCGACTTATTGTATTCTCGTTCTTGGCCTTCTCTCTCTTGACTCTTCTATTCCTCGCCCGCTCGCCGAGTCGCCGAGTGGCCGTCGAGCCCTCACCACATCGCCGTCAAGCCGTCACCACATCGCCGCTCGCCGAGTCGCTAGCGCCCTCCCACTGCCTTCGCCCTCGCCACTCGCCTGCGCCTTCGAGACCACTGCCCTCGCCAAGTCGCCAGACTCCAGTCAGTGTCTCCAACTAAATGTAAGCAAAAATAAGAAAAGATTATGCTAAAGAACTGTGCATGAAGAAACAGAAAATCCTTTTATTATCATCTCATTGTCATTAATGATTCTCTAAAAGCCAATCCCAACAAAGGTATTGCGTTCACTCCAACTCATTTCTACAGAATGGGGAAAGCAACATCCATTGAGCCACATTTATCACTATCACACCATTCTTGACATCACTGTTTGTACATCAATCATTAATCGTATTTATTCCGTTGGATTTAACTCGAAAGTGACTCGCTTTCTGTTCCCTTCTCACTTCTTCGCAAAATGCTTTAGTGCAGAAAGTTTCTCGCAAAATATTTTTAGATAGAAGGGATTTTCTGAAATTTACCATTTTCTCATGTAACTTGATGTCTCCAAATTGGATCAGGGGATAATCAGACAAGCAAGAAATGGAATGTATCATTCTCCATAGTAGGGCCTGATCCGGCATTCTTATAATTAGGTAAGGTCGTGTTTGTTTGATAATGAGATGGGAGTATGAATTGAACAATGTGCACTACAAATTTTGTATCCATATTGTCCAAAGTTTAAACCAACACCTAGTATATATCATGATAATTTTGTATCCATAAGACAAATCTATTATAAGCTTTTAAAAGGCCTCATTTCGGAGTTCGCTTTAGGCCTCAATAAGTGTTGGGCCGACCCTGACAATATTGTATTCCATTAAGGATTTCTTGCACACGCAGCGTGTTAGGATTGTGTCTTGAATACTCGTTGTTTAGATTAAAAGAAGGTAATATGACACACGGAGGTCGAAGCGTCAAAGTGAGTAGAAGGAGAAACAACAACAGTAGGGTGCAGGCTAATTTCGGTCGACCGGTCTTGGTGACAGTCGACCGCACCCCCCGACCGCTCGTAGTACAGAAAATGTCAGAGAGTGGTACGGTCGACCGGTCTTGTTGGACAGTCGACCACCCGCGGTGCTGTATTTGTTTTTGGGCTTCGATTTGTTAGGTCGTTTCAGCCCAATCTTCAACTTCAAGTTAGATCGTGCGGTTCCTATTCAGTTACTTCTTTTCCAGGTTATATCGGACGACTGATGATCAAGATTAGACCTAGGTTTCTCTCTATTCTTCTATATTTATTGTAAACTCCTCCAATATGAGAGGTAGTATTTCATAGATTCTTTTCTCCATTGCAAAGAGAGGCTCGAGAGAGAAAGATAGTTCTTGGTGGGTGAGTTTGATTCCTTGTATCAAGTGAATCAGTAACTCCTTATAATCTCTTCTAGTTGAATATCAGATCTCCTTATATTTTCCCAAGATTAAGCAAAAGCTAACCGGGATAAGTCATCGTTGTTGTGTTTGTGTTAGTTTGGTAGATCTACTTGCTTGCTCAATTTATTCGCCTTGTCTACTTCGACTTTCTCATTGCTCTAATTAGTTCCGCTGTGACCAAAGGGCATTTGTTGATGCCCCAATCCCAACAACTGGTATCAGAGCTTCAGGTTGTCGAGTTCCTTGGTTAAGATGACAAGCCACAGTATTTTGAAGATCAAGCAGTTTGATGGAAAGATCAATTTTAATCTTTGGAAGACTGACATGTATGATATTCTTGTTTAAGAATGGTTGCAGTTAGCCATTAAGAAGAAAGAAAAGTCAACTGATATGAAGGATGGCAGTTGGAAAGATATTCGTGAAAGAGCCATAAGTCTAATCCGACTATCCTTGGCGGACGAGGTCAAGTGTAGATTTTTTGAAGAAACTGATGCGGCGAGTTTGTAAAAACTCATAGCTGACTACTCCGGTTCGTCGTCATTAGATCAGATGCATTAGAAGAGGAAGTTGTTCCGTTTATCTATGAAGGAAGGTACCGATCTCCAAGACCACATTACAGAGTTCAATAAGGTATTATCTGAACTTAAGGCGATCAATGCAGATGTGTGTGAGGAAGATAAAGCTTTCAACCTGATATATTCACTGACGGATTCGTACGAGCCTTTGATCACGACCATGCTACACGGTAGATCTGCCAAGGAGAGTATTTTGGTAGATGGTGTAATCAAAGCATTGAAGGAAAATCAACTTAGGAAAGAGACCTATAAATTATCATTGTCTATTTCTACAAGTTGTCTAGCAGTGGATGGTCCTTCAGGGAGAAGACAAAGTATTTTGCAAAAGAATTCGATCCATTGCCGATATTACAAGAGGCCAGGACATATCAAGAAAGTCTATTATAAATTACAGAATCAGAAGAGCGTAAAGAACGGGAGTTCAGCCGCTAATGTGGTTAGTGCCTTTGATTCAGGTGGTTCGTGTCTTCTTATTTCAAATTCTTTAGAAGTGGATTCTAGTTGGTTTCTTGACTCAGGGAGTTCTTCTCATATTTGCCCCCAAGAGGGAGTTGTTTTCTACTTATAAGTCTACTACGGGGCGTTGTGTGACAACGGGAACTGGGGAGATTTGTGAAGTAGTGGGTGAGGGGACAGTTGAGTTGAAGATGCCACGTCTAAATTTGTTCACTTTAAGGAATGTTTTGCTTATTCCTTTGCTGAAATGAAATCTGATTTCCTTGGGATCTCTTGATGCACGGGACTGCAGGTACACAGCTCGAGGTGGAGTTCTGTCTGTTTTTCAAGGTCGTCGTGAAGTGATGAGAGGTATGAGAGTGGTTGGGCCAAGCCAACACATTCTCTACAAGATTTGGGGAATTCAAAAATCCTACGCAGAAGTTGCTAGTTCTTTTCCCATTATTCCCGCAAGCTCAGCTAGTTTGCCGTAACTAGAATCATCGAGACGAGACTACGACGTTCGAATATCGTTGAGAGGTGGAGAAATCCTAAGGGTAGTTGGAGTTCGTGCGGAGTTTGACAACTTCGTGAGTACATCTACGGAGGTGTATCCTTGAAGGGGTGTAACACCCCGCAAAATTGGAAATGACAATTTTGCCTTTGTGTGTTACGCATGTGTATTTTGTAATGTGTTTTCACTACGTATTGTAATTTTCGACTATTTATGCATTTTTCGTATTGATTTTTGTCCTACTTTGAGTCAACTCGAATATAAATTTCCATCTCCGCATTCTACGTGCTTTTTACGTGTTTGTAATACACGTATCGATTGCGTATTTTTTCACCGCTATGCGTGATATTTTATGTGTATCAATTATTTATTTTATGTATTCAAATTCGTTTTATAAAACAGAAATTCGTTTTCCCTATTTTTGATAAAAATAATTTTGTACGTGTAATGCATGTGTTTTCCATGTTCGTAGTGATTACGTCATGAAATTTATGAAATTATTAAATATGTTTTCTTATGTTGTTTTTCGATTATATTTTAATAATTTTCCATTTTATAAAAATCGAATTTAGTATCTTTGATGTTTTACGTGCGACGCACGTGTTTATTTCAGTGCACGTATTTGAGCGTATTCGTTTTTGGAATGTGTATGATACATTATAAGTTTTAATTAAACTATTTTTTTTTTTACATTCTAAAACAATAATACACTATATAATATACTATATATGTAGATAGTATATATATATTGATGATTTATATGCATTAATAATGTGATTTGGGAAATATTGTGTAGTACATGAATGAGGGGCCCACCGTGTGCTGGAATCATCTAGCAAATGGTCCTCCCCCCTTCCACTGGTTGCTCACATTCAAATATGCCTATACCTATAATCATTTGTACAATATATATATCTATCTATATAATAAAACACAAAGAAAGCTATCAAGTGGCTCTCCTTTAATTTCCCCAAAAATCAAAGGCCCAGATCTAACCTTACAAAACATATTTTTCCCCCAAAAGTTCCTCCCCTCAAATTCAAATCTCCCACCCAAAACAACTCCTATATTTATTTATTTTATTTTTTTTCTCTCTCTCTCCCTCCCTCTTCTATTCAAAAAAATAAGAAAATAAAAATTTTAAAATATTTAAAATATTAAAAACTAAAAAAATTAAAAATTTAAAAACTTTAAAAATAATTCAAAAAAAATCAAAAAATCATATAATATGTTTTTTGCTCTATGGTTGTTACTTCAATTAATTTACTGGACCTCCAAAACTATTTTAATTTATATGATCAAACAAGGTGCACAGTTCCGAAGACGTGCCGTAGGCACGTGTCAACGGGCAAACCTAGTATGTATATATGTAGTCAAATATGATTTGTGTACACATGAGTGGGTGCTGGCTTCTTCCTGTGCTGACCGGATAGGAAAAATGAGGAGTGTGGGTTTCAGGGCCGGCCCAAGGGTAAGACAACTAAAGCTAGGGCTTTAGGCCTCCAAAAAAAAAAGAAATTATCTAAAGAATAAAGGCCTCCTCACATACCAAAAAGCCAGAAATTAATTACAATAATATAATAATAATGGCATCCTCACATACCAAAAGGCCGAAATAGACCTCCTCACATACCAAAAAGCCAGAAATTAATTACAATAATATAATAATAAAGACCTCCTCACATACCAAAAGACCGAAATAGACCTCCTCACATACAAAAAAGCCCGAAATTAATTATAATAACATAATAAATGATTTTGTATCTCAAAAAGCCCGAAAGATAACATTTAAATAAAAATATATTAATTTTAACAAAATATTATTATAAGCTTTTAAAAGGCCTTATTTCGGAGTTCGCTTTAGGCCTCAATAAGTGTTGGGCCGGCACTGGTGGGTTTCGGTTTTGAGTAGTGGGGAGAGAGATGTTGGGATTTAGGGAATTAGAGAGGTGGAAAAATGAAAGGTTGGAGGTTTTGAGAGTTAAGAAAATGAAGAGATGGAGAGTTAATTGAGTAATTTATTAGGTGTGTAATTTTGCACTTTGATCCGTAAACTTGTCATATAAATAGCACCCATTCTCTTCTCTTTTCACACACCAAAAAGTAAACAAAAATGAAGAAAGAAAAAGAAAGAGAGCAAGAGTGTTCTTGTGCTTGGAGAAGATCTTGCTAGAAGGTGCTAGGATTGTTTGGTTGGAGCTAGAAGCTAGAAGTAACCTCTTCTTCTTTATTTGCAATCTTCATTAGAGGTGGGTGTTCTCATGCTTTCTAATTATAGAACAATGCATGCTAATAAAAATGAATGAGTAGTATAGAAAGTTTGATGTGATAAAGTAATCTATACTATTGTTTGTTGTAGTATTGAATCATGTGATGTTTATTTTCATCATGTAGTTGTTAATGAGAAAAGAATCTATTTTTTTGCCATGAACTAGTATACATGAATGAAGGAATAGTTGATTATATGAACATTTGTTAGAAAAATTTCTTTTGATAAGCAAATGA
Organism: Hemerocallis citrina; assembly: GCA_017893485.1. Taxonomy (NCBI): domain Eukaryota; kingdom Viridiplantae; phylum Streptophyta; class Magnoliopsida; order Asparagales; family Asphodelaceae; genus Hemerocallis; species Hemerocallis citrina. Next base: position 154,995,133 of record CM030358.1, on the reverse strand, counting down.
ATTTTTGTAAAGTAAAATTGATGCTATTGAACTCATTGTTGTTTATAAAAGATATAATGTGCTACTTTTGAATAATGCAAATTCATGTCAAAGAGAAGAAATAAATTTGAATTTGGACATATTGTATAAATTTTAATTTATAAATTGGTGAATTACTATTAGTAAGAAATTTTCAGTCTAGAGGAATTAATTAAAGACTATTGGAAGATTAGATCAAAATGGAGTTTATGAAAAGTAATAGCATGACAGAAAAGTGGAACAAAAGCATAACATTATATTCTAATATTAGTAATCACACAGGGACTATTTGGCTAGCCAGTGCACCACAAGAGCACTACTGTGCTCATAAGAGGTCTTGGGTTCGAAACCTATTAGATTTATCTTATTTTGTTTTTGTTTTAAAAATACCCGAGACTCGAGAGTCAGCTTATAGTGCTTTCGGTCTGGCTTCTTAACGCCAGGTCCACTTGGACTTTTTGGCTAGCTGGTTGTGTCTTGGGCGCTGACTGGTTTGAGGTGGGTTCGAAACCCGGTGGCTTCAAATATTTTTTTAAGCTTTGTTTTAATTAAAAGGATGGGTTTAACGTGAATTAAATTTAGAGAAAAATAATAGAATTTTCTATAAATGAAATAGAGTTTGTTAAAAGAGTTACAAATTTTTCTAGTAAGATTTGAGATACAAAAAATGGATATTTGAGATAGAGTGAATTGTAACTTAAGTTTTGATTAGTAAAGAGTGAAATTTATATTTTTGAAGAAGAGAAAAATGTGTTTGTGTAAAGTAATTTCTTTGAAAAGATTATACTATTACTTGATTTAAGAGTTGTTGAGATACAGTGTATGAACTTAAATTGTTAATAAGATTTCAAGTGATGAAAGTGTGTTCACAAAAAGAATTATTAGAGTTTGAATTTGTTGATAAAATTTCATGTGATGAAGTTGTGTTCTTGAAAGAAGTTATTTGCTTATAAAGATTATGAATGGATAGATAGATCATGAATAGTGACAAGACTATGATTACTTTGTGAATAAGTTGAAGATGAAAATATCTAAGTTTAATACATGATTATTGAAGGGTATGTGTACCCATTGATTATTGTACATGAAAAAGTTATGATTTAGAGTTAGTGAGACCTCGGGTACCGGCACTATTGAATTGAAAAGAGTTGAGATATATTTAGAGATATGGCCATGGAGCTATCTCATATTGTGTTGATTAAGTCCGGTAGGAGGTAAAACTAATTCTAGGCTTGAAAATTTATTCATGTCTTGAACTAAATAAATAGGTACATAAGTGAAGATGTAGTAAATCTGGGCAAACGTAAGTGGGTTGCTTCTATATAGTCGACTGTGGATCTCCGTAGCTATAGACCCAGTCGGCGGACTGTGGTTGCTCCGTGGGAGATGGGCTTTTAATTTTAAATCTGGGACTTTGCGCAGTCAGGTGGATAGTTTGTCATACTCCAATGTATATACATGTACCGGGCTAGAGGGGCACTTGCGGGATGATTCGCACGATAAGGGATCTGTTATAACAGTCGGCAGTGGACTCTGTGGCTGAGATCCATATTCGTGGAATGATCTAAACCTTGTTTTATTACTGGGTAGTTTCATGGCGAGGGATCGAACCTTTTATTGTGGAGTACGTAGGTGCTTGCCCTCAGACCTATGTAGTATGGGATGTATAGAATCCGAACAAGTATGCATTAGTGTCATCCTAGTATAAATGTGTGCATTAGGCATTAAGGCATCGCATACACTTATATGTTTAGAATAATCACTTTTGACACTTTATTGTTCATTCAACTTTTGTGATTTGTTAAAGTAAGGAGATCGTTATCTGTACAGCATAGAGAGGATGGCCGAGTATATATAACATTTTCATCAGTTGTAAGTGACTGACGTGTCCACAGCTTAATATGCAGGTAAAGGACTTTTTATGAAGAAGTAAAGATGTTATGATGAAGTTGATGACTTACATTGTTAAAGTTATACAAGTTGTATTTTATTTCATTGTTGTATTTCTTTTATTCTACCTCTGTGTAAACAAAATATAAAGAACTCTGATATTGTTGAAAAAATTTAATTTCCTTGTAAAATTGTACGAAGTGAAGTAAAGATTCTGTGAAATTATCGAATTCGGTCTTATTTGGAATTTAGGGCGTTACAAGGGGTATACTGGATTTGGTGAGGTTGGGTAGAGATCAATTCAACTGGAAGAAGAAGCTATTGTTCTAAGTTTTCTTTGCAAGTGGAGTTTGTTAGAGTTTGGAGATGAGTAACACATCATGTGATAGCACTCGTATGCAATTCAAGGTGGAGTTTGTTAGGTTTGTGTCTTGAATACTCGTTGTTCAGATTAAAAGAAGATAATATGAAGCACGGAGGTCGAAGCATCGAAGTGAGTAGAAGGAAAAACATCAACAGTAGGGTGCAGGCTAGTTGCGGTTGACCGGTCTTGGTGACAGTCGACCACACCCCCCGACCGCGCCCCCCGACCGCTCGTAGTACAGGAAATGTCAGAGAGTGGTACGGTCGACCGGTCTTGTTGGACAGTCGATGCCCGCGACGCTGTGTTCGTTTTTGGACTTTGATTTGTTAGGTCGTTTCAGCTCAATCTTCAACTCCAAGTTAGATCGTGTGGCTCCTATTCAGTTACTTCTTTTCCAGGTTATATCGGACGACTGAGGATCAAGATTAGACCTAGGTTTCTCTCTATTCTTATATATATATTGTAAACTCCTCCAATATGAGAGGTAGTACTTCATAGATTCTTTTCTCCATTGCAAAGAGAGGCTCGAGAGAGAGATAGTTCTTGGTGGGTGAGTTTAATTCATTGTATCAAGTGAATCAGTAACTCCTTGTAATCTCTTCTAGTTGAATATCAGATCTCCCTATATTTCCTCTGGATTAAGCAAAAGCTAACCGGGATAAGTCATCGATGTTGTATTTGTGTTAGTTTGGTGGATCTACTTGCTTGCTCAATTTATTCGCCTCGTCTACTTCGACTTCCTCATTACTCTAATAGTTCCGCTGCGACCAGAGGGTGTTTGTTGATACCCGAATCCCAACACAGCGGTGGGGGCTCGCTCCATTGCAAGGTCCCCTAAAACTACTCGGAAGACGGGAACCACACAAGTCGTAGATTCGGAGATCGGCACCAACACTCATGTTATACCAAATTGTGTAAGGCGCAAAGTTAGTTCAGTTCGATGTTTGGCAAGTGCAGCACACATAAAGAATATATCCTAGAAATAAATATATATCTTACCTATGATGACTAGTGTTTGAAGTGCTTATGGATGCCTGCATATAACCATGTGAAGGCAAAAAAAAAAAAAAAAAAAAAAAAAAAAAAAACCACATGCAGCTCTTCAGGTCTCACATGTTTCAGTCGATTGTTTTGTGCAAGCATATGCATGTACAGTGTGAAATGTGAAGCAGTTCAAAGTAAACCGATGTCATCTCTACTAATTGCTATTATTATTTTGTTTTAGTCGTTTTTACGTGAAGGGAGCACTTGGTAAGAGGCAATGTTCTAAAAATACCCGTAGGCGGCCGCCTAGGGCGTTAGGCCAATTCGCCTAGAGCCTGGACGTTTTAAAAAATCGATTTGACTGCCTAGGGAATCTGGGTAGGTTTATTTTTGTTGTTAAGTGAACCGGTTTACTTAAATCTCCACATTCTCAAATCCCCCTCCCCCTTCCCCCCCCCCCCACCCCCCCCCCCCCTCCTTCTCTCTCTCCCTCTTCCCAAAAAATTCAAAAAAATTCAAAATCTCTAAATCAGAAAATCCCCCAATCGCTATTTTTTTTTTTCCAAATCCTCAAAATTTCAAATCGATCGTCTCTTTCTTATTGAAATCTTGCTAATGGGCAATACACATACGACTTCAGCGAATTATCTCAACTATAGCCAATTTTCATGAATTATGTGAATTATAGCCTACCATTTTTGATTAATCTTGCTAAAAGCAATATTGATAAAAAAAAGAAAAAAAACAAAATCTATCTTTATAAATGCCTTCATGAATTACTGATAAGTGCATGCACTGCAGATACTATATTAGAATGAGGATCTCCTAAAAAACCAATCAACATATTCGGCAAACAAATAACACACATTTTCATTCCATTCTCCACCACCTCACATGCGAATTCAAATTACATAATCTTATTCATTTTCATTATTCACTTTTCGCTTTCTTAACTTCAGTTGATTCAGCAGGGTTTCTGGCAGTGGCAGTGACGGAATGGGATAATTCCTTTGCAGTTGCCACCGGTCCAGCCCTCTGATAAGCAGATCAGCGCACAATTGGTGTCGCTGATACAAGCTCCCTTGAACGTTCCACTGTCCCCATAACAAACACTATTAGCTTCTATTAAGGGCACCACTGCCACTGTTATATATAACAAAATTACATATAGCACAAAGTTAGTCGAAACACAATTTGGCTGGCACGAGCATTTCGCGTAAACATGCATGCATGAGGTAAGGGAAAAATCTTACTTGTGATGACTAGCATTAGGATAACAAAGGAAATGGGGGAACTCTTCTTCATTGATCTCCAAATCAACCTCACTCAACTCGGCTTCTTCTCTAAGTTTAGCTGAAAGTTTAGAGGCTCGAACTACCATTTTATAGTGTTAGATTACTTGATGATGTTTAATTGTAATTAATATGAGAAGGCAAGAACACAAGAAAATTTCAGCTACTTTAGATTCACATGTTTGGTCATTCTTGTTTAATTAGTTGCAAGATTGCGTGTATACTGTGAAACGTTTAGAAGTAACTGATAAATAATTAGCTTCAATAATTAATTCTTTTTTTATTTCGTTGTTTTACTAGAAAGTCAAATATTTTTTCATTAATGAAGCGATGACATTGTCATCTTTATTATCAAAATAAATAAATAAATAAATAAATAAAATAAAAAACTACTATACTTTGAGATCTCAAACCTACTTGAATCTTCTGAAAGCTTCAATAATTAATTTAGCTTTAGCTTGTTGCAAGTAAATCTTTCCCTACCTTTGTACACAACTATAAATATGCGTTAAGAAGAGTTGAACATCAGTCTGAGCCCGACCAAGTTATCTTATATTTTGGTTTGAGCCTGCAGATTGAAGCCCGAATCGAACTTGGGCTCATGAAATTTATATGGACCCAGATCCGAATTTATATAAGTTTGACCTGAGTTCGGCCCATTACCATCCTTAGATGTATATTTCATCTTTATCAAATGAATTCATAAATAATTGATTATGTTAGAATTAGGGGTAGGAATGAATGAATTCTTATTAATTGAATTAACTGAGTACAGTATTTCTCCTATATATTAGAGAGAAGAGAAAACTAAACTAATACATTATTCGATATGAGACTAAACTAATATCTCTCATAATATAATATATATAACTTAATATCTAACACCCCTTCTCAAACTCAAGTTGGTTCAAGCAACATGTGTTTGGAATGTTGACGATGTTGATGTGGCGGAGTCGGCACACGATGATGCATTTGGTGATGAAGCATGACGTAGGGAAGGGCGCTCAAATAGATTGTGCATGTTGTGATCTCCATATCCCAAACTGTGATGGATCTTGGGATCTCCATATCCCGAATTGTTGGGATCTCACCCCGAACTTGAGAATAATAGTAGTAGTGGAAGGAAGTAGTGGCGGCGCACTGTTGGGATCTCCATATTCCCAACTGTGACAGGATCTCTATATCCCGAACTGTTGGGATCTCACCCCTGACTTGAGAATTGTCCATGATGGGATCTCACTCCTGACTTGAGAATTGTCCCTAAATTAAGAACTAGATGCGGAAGATGGTGGACGTCAACGAAAGGTGAGGGAGATGAGAATTGTGATGATGCTGATATCTCCCCCTTTCAAACTCAGTGTGAGTTTGTTGACGAAGGCTGTAGAAGCTGAATGACCTGTAAGAAATTTTTATTTTTATTTTTATTTTTAAATAGAATACAGGTTTCGGGTTTTGATTTTGTGGATTTGGGTAAAAGGTTAAATGGGCCGGGTTTGAAGTGGGATTTGGGTCGAGTTTGAAGATAGTGTGAAGATGAGAAAGAAACAAAGGCGGCTGGGGTTTTGTGGAAGGCAATCGGGGTAGTTAGGTCTGGGTGGAAGGCTAGAGTTTCGACGAGGCTTTCGACGGTGGGTATGGGTAGGCGATGGCGTGAATTGAGGCATTCGGGTTTTGTGGTGGCGATTGGAGTTGGGTTAGAGTAGAGACGGCTAGGGTTTTGGAATTGGGGTTGAGAGTTGGGTTTTTGGGTGCCATGCATTGTGGAGGAGGAACATAAGGCGTCGGTGTTGTTGCAGTTTGGAGGGTTTGGATTTGGTAGTTGATGAAGGCTTCGATGTTGTTGTAGTATGGAGGGTTTGAATTTGGAAAAAGGAGCAGTCAAGGAGGCGGTGGGCGATGGTGGTTGTTAGCAAGGCAGTGTATGGCGATGGTGGGTGTTGCCGATGGTGGGAGATAGGGTTTCGGCGAGGTAGTTGTTGGCAATGGTGGTTGTTGGGTTTCAGGAAATTTTGTAGATGATAGGTTTCGGCAATTTTGGGTGTTGCTGATGTTGGTAGTCGCCGGAGTCTGTGTTGCCGTTGTTGAGAAGGTTGTTGACGATTGCAGTTTGGGTTGTGGGACTGCCGGAGTTGGGAAGAGGAGGATGCTGTTGGAGAAGTTGGGTTCTTCGGGATTGACAACGAAGTTGGGTTGAGAGGTTGCTGGAGTTGGAGTTGATGGTGTTGATGGATTGTTCTTGTTGATGGCGACTAGGGTTTTGGTAGAGGTAGTTGATGACGGCTAGGGTTTTTGGATCTTGTTGTTTAATGACGTCTAGAGTTTTGGAGACTTGATTGGAAGAGAGATGTTGGGAGGTGGAGTGATTTTGATGAAGACGAGAATCACTCCACCTCGATAACGAGGAAAAAATTAGTATAGGCCTTATAAGAGTACATACTCTGATACCATGTGAAAATTAGGGGTAGGAAGGAATGAATTCATATTGATTGAATTAACTGAAAGAATTGGAAACCGTGTCCATTTTCATTCCATTCATTAGCTTATATACAAGAATTGCCTTCGTAATCTGAGGCTACAATAGTGGGATTACAATCAGTTAGCTAGAATTAGGAAATTGCTAAAATAAAGGGATTAAAAATTAAGCTACAATGGTGGGATTACAATCAGTTAGCTAGAATTAGGGAATTGCTAAAATAAAGGGATTGACAATCATCAATTAGCTAGATTAGGGAATTGCTAAAATAAAGGGATTGACAATTATCAGTTAGCTAGAATTAGGGAATTGACAGTTATTCTAACACTCCCCCGCAGTCGAAACGGGAGGTTCACGGACGCTTAGACTGTCCCGAAAATCATTAAAAAGTACGTGCGGAAGTCCTTTAGTGAAAATATCGGCTATTTGATAGCGAGAAGGAACATGTAGGACACGCACCTCACCACGTTTGACTTTCTCTCGTACAAAGTGGATATCCATTTCTGTGTGTTTAGTGCGTTGGTGTTGAACTGGATTTCCCGAAAGATAAATGGCACTTACATTATCACAGTAAACTAGTGTTGCCTTGTGAATTGGACAATGTAGTTCAAGGAGGAGATTTCGAATCCAACAGGACTCGGAGACAACATTTGCAACTCCCCTGTATTCAGCTTCGGCACTAGATCGAGACAGGGTGGGTTGGCGTTTTGAGGACCAAGAGATAAGGTTGTCTCCAAGAAAAACACAATAACCTGAGGTGGATCTTCGGGTGTCTGGGCATCCACCCCAATCTGCATCGGTATAGGATATAATTGAGTGAACTGTAGATTTATACAAATGCAGACCATAATGAATTGTACCTTGGACATAGCGTAAAATACGCTTCAATGCATCCATGTGTTCAACCTTCGGATCATGCATAAAGAGGCATACTTGTTGAACGGCATATGATATATCCGGCCTTGTGAGGGTGAGATACTGTAGTGCACCCGCCAACCGGCGGTAGTGGGTGGGATCATCATATGAAGCTCCAGCCGAGGAGCTTAACTTGCCTTGTATGCGGATTGGTGTGGGGGAAGGCTTGCAATGTGACATTCTGGCTCGTTCAATTATCTCTGCGGCATATTTCTTTTGAGAAAGAAATAGTCCATGCTGGTGTCGGGTCACAACAATACCCAAGAAATAACTTAGAGGCCCCAAATCCTTCATATCGAATTCTGTGCTCAGAAGAACCATAATATATCGACGAAGAGCCTCTGATGAAGCAGTGAGAATTATATCATCAACATAAAGTAAGATATATGCAATATCAGTGCCACGACAGTAAATGAATAGAGAATTTGTGTTGGAGATGTGTATCCTAAAACTTTTTGTGGGAGGGATATTGAGGAGGTATCTAAGTTAGCTAGAATTAGGGAATTGACAGATATTCTAACATTAACTAAGTACAATATGTCTCATATATATTAGGGGGAAGGAAAGACTAAACCAAAACATTATTCGATGTGGGACTAGACTAGTATCTTTCATAATATAATATATATAACTTAATATCTAACAAACTAGTTCACATTTCATTCCATATTCGATGAGACAACAAAGGCTTGTTGAAATATTAGTTAAGATTTTTAGCAAGCCATAAACATACTTTTATTCCATTCTTGGTACACCGAATTTGCAAATTCACGCTACATCCAATCCATTTTCTTTCATCTCTTTTGGCTTTCTTAAACTTATATATCTAATCCATGCAGTGTCTCTGACACTTGCATCGACGGTGGAATGCAGTGCAGTAGCCGCCGGCCCACCCATCACTGATGCAGATCTGTGCACAATTGCGGTTGCTCAAGCAAAGTCCCTTGAAAGATTCACTTCTGGCCTTACAAATCCTAGCTTCGCAAACGGGCACTAATGCGACTGTCATACATACATCAACAAAGTTAGTCAAGTATTATACCATGACATGTGCAATGCATGGAACAAACACGAAGAAGCATTGCAGTAGGGCCGGCCCTGTGTTCTCGGGGGACCTGAGGCGAAAGGCCCAAATAATTATTTTTGGGGGCCCATAATTATTATTTTTTTACGCACAAAATACGTGCATATATTTATAAGGGAAATACAAATTTAGGGGCTCCTAAAATTGCAAAAAATCCAGAGACCTGAGGTGGCCACCTCACCTGCCTCAAGGTGAGGGCCGGCCCTACACAGCAGTACAACAATAGCTAAGATTAACAGATTGAAAATGCATGCATTGCGATCAAAAGTGATATATATAGTGATTGTCAAGTGTAGCGAAAAGGATCAACAATAGGATCATCAAGAAAATGGGGGAACCCTTATCTTCATGTTGTAGAAATTCTTTTTGTTGAAAAGTTGGAATATTTGCATTGATCCAATTGAACCTCCCCCATATATATATAAGTTACAAGAGTTGAAAGTGTATATTCTTTGGATTTATTTTATATTCAACTATATTGTAATAACCCAGAATATTTATTAATAATATTAATAATATTAATTATATTACATAACTGAATTTTGATTTGATATCCCTTACTAATAAGAAATAAATAATATTATATTAAGTAGAATTTTTATATAGTTTATATATATTGTTGGAGGGCGTATTTAATAAAAAAGTATACAAAAAGTTATGTGTAAAAATAAGTTATGTTTTCTGTCTCTCTCTTCTTCTTTTCTTTTTCTTTCTTATTACAGCTGCCAACTCAAAAAAAAAAAGGGAAATAAAACAAAGGAGGACAAAAAGAAGAAGGGTAGACTAAATATGTATGCATATTTGGTATGTTGACATTGTTAATAAAATTATAATTATTTTCTAATTGAATGACTGGATTTGAGGAGTCATTTGGAGGTTCCATAGCTAATTCGTTATTTCGCCGACCACTATAGGTAATTGATAACTTATACCTTATAGAATGTATCTTATAAAATACTTATATGTACACATATTCTAAGATTGTTGGGGAGAATTTAAAGGAAAGAGATTTGAAGGAAATTGAAAATGATTGCTTCAATTTTCTTTGGTTTAATGAAAAAGAAAGGAAATGGCAAAATTGTCTTTTGAACTTTAAGTGTGTTTTTTGTGTTAGAGATTATGAGAGATTATAACAATAGAAATTAGGGTTAATATCCTAGACTAAGGTGATTGAGATATTTATCCTAGGTATCAAAATTGGAATACCTAGACTACTATCACAAGCCAGTATTTATAAGATAAATACTGGTTTGGGTACTGGGTTCTCAACCCACTCAACCCGCGTTCCGATATCCATACAATTAGTACGTGTAACACACGTGTTACCCATAGAATAATATTACACATAATATTATTCATATAGTGAGAATATACCTATATATCCAACAATCTTCTCCTATATTTTCAATATATAAACGTACTGGATTATCTCATCAGTTCAACATGAAGCTGACTGGCTGATAGCAGTCTTTACATAGAAGAAATGCATCACTTAATGTACAGTTCATAAGTACTAAATCAATTATAAATCTGAATAGTTTAAAAAGACTAAACCAAAATAATTAAATAGTTCCCAAACCATATCAAAACAGAATAGTTCACAATGACTAAACCAACTGGAGTAATCTGTCATAGTTTCAAAATCAAACAAAACAAATAAACTTCAAGAACAAAAGAAGAGTTTTAAGCTTAATGAACATATGAGTCTTAAACTCAACAGAAGTTTTACCAAGCAAGTGACTAATTTATTCTCGAAAGAAATAAACAGAAACTCTATCCTTGCACACTGCTTTATGTTTACTCCTCCATTTTGAGCAAATCATTATTTTGAAATCTATGTTGACAGATTCAACTCCTCCATCTTTGCTAGCTTATTGAAAACAAGAATATCAAGAGACATATCTCTAAGAATTCCAACGAATTTCACAAAGTATCAAGTTCCGCAAAAGAACTTAGTACAATTCATAATTAACTTAGCAAAAATGTAACGCAAGCATCACAATCAAGTTTCTTTAATTAAATAATGAACAAGAACTATTATAGTTTCTACACAAGAACTATACTATGTTTTATATTGGAATGATAGAACAGTCAAATCAATTATGGTTAATTCTGAATCATCAAAATTATAATGAAATAAGAATCCATAAAAGAGATATATCAACAAAATTAGAATGATATAACGACATTCTAAACATCGGAAACACATCAACAAGTTTTCATGTTTCGTATTGGAATAATATGATTATTCTAAGTAAATTCTCTAGATATATAATACCATCAAAATTGGGATGACATTATATATCTGTCGAATTTATGTGGAATCTTCAAAATTATCTAAAACATGTCAACTGCCTAAAATTGATGCTTAAGTTTGAACTTCTCTATGGCTCCAATTGGATTCTAAATTCCACATCATAATCTCTAACAATCTTGAGATATTTACCCTAGGTATCAAAATTGGAATATCTAGACTACTATCACAAGCTGGTATTTATAAGATAAATACTAGGGTACTGGGTTCTCAAACCACCCAACCCGCATTCCGATATCCGTATAATTAGTACGTGTAACACACGTGTTACCCATAGAATAATATTACACATAATATTATTCATATAATGAGAATATACCTATATATCCAACATTTTGAACCACTTAAAGGATTTGAGATGTGAATATAGAAATATGAAGAATTCGGGTGAGAATATGGAAACACTACAAAACGCACGGGCTTTACCGGCATTTTTTTGCACATTTACCGGCATTTATAAACCCCGCTGTAGATACCACCGGCGTTTTATAAATCGCCGGTGTAAGTATCGCTGAATCGCGTGTCGCTGTAGGTTAGGGACATTCACCGGCGTTTTTTACGACCGCCGGTATAGATTAAACCTACACCGGCGGTCACAAAAATGCCGGGGAATGTGTGTTTCCGTTTGGTAGTGCTGTTTTCGGCCATTACCTACACCGGCGTTCTTAAACCGCCGGTAAAGGCTCTCAATTTTTTTCTGAAAGCTACACCGGTGCTTGTACAAACGCCGGTGTAGCTATATTTTTTAATTTTTTTTTAATTAAAAAAAATTAAAGAAAAAAAATAGAAAATTAGATGACAGTTAACCCATTTCGGTAAAAAAAGCATGCTAAGATGACAATCAGATGGTTAATATCCAGCATCTTTAACAGTGAAAGAAAATGAAAATTTCCAGTATCTAAGCATGTTTGTCTATTAATTCTTCATCCCAACTAAATCATGATGTTTGTGGCTCCAAAAGAAACCTGCACAAGGTTTGTTCATCCCAATCCTTGTACAAATTTGGAGGATTTTGGTATACAGCTAGCATCCTTAGATGACAGTCAACCCATTTTGGTAAAAAAATCATGCTAAGATGACAATCAGATGCATGAATTCAGCTTCTTTAATAGTAAAAGAAAATGAAAATTTCCAGTATCTAAGCATATATGTTTGTCTATTAATTCTTCATCCCAACTAAATCATTGATGTTTGTGGCTCCAAAAGAAACCTACACAAGGTTTGTTCAGCCCAATTCTTGTACAAATTTGGAGGATTTTGGTATATATACAGCATCCTTAGTTGACAGTTAACCCATTTTGGTAAAAAAAATCATGCTAAGATGACAATCAGATGCATGAATTCAGCTTCTTTAACAGTAAAAGAAAATGAAAATTTCCAGTATCTAAGCATATATGTTTGTCTATTAATTCTTCATCCCAACTAAACCATTGATGTTTGTGGCTCCAATAGAAACCTGCACAAGGTTTGTTCAGCTTAATTCTTGTACAGATTTAGAGGATTTTGGTATACATACAGCATCCTTAGTTGACAGTTTACCCATTTTGGTTAAAAAATCATGCTAAGATGACAATCAGATGCATGAATTCAGCTTCTTTAACAGTAAAAGAAAATGAAAATGTCCAGTATCTAAGCATATATGTTTCTCTATTAATTCTTCATCCCAACTAAACTATTGATGTTTGTGGCTCCAAAAGAAACCTGCACAAGGTTTATTCAGCCCAATTCTTGTACAGATTTGGAGGATTTGTGGTATACATACAGCATCCTTAGTTGACAGTTAACCCATTTTGGTAAAAAAATCATGCTAAGATGACAATCAGATGCATGAATTCAGCTTCTTTAACTAGTAAAAGAAAATGATGGAAATTTCCAGTATCTAAGCATATATATTTCTCTATTAATTCTTCATCCCAACTAAACCATTGATGTTTGTGGCTCCAAAAGAAACCTGCACAAGGTTTGTTCAGCCCAATTCTTGTACAGATTTGGAGGATTTTGGTATACATACAACATCCTTAGTTGACAGTTAACCCATTTTGGTAAAAAAATCATGCTAAGATGACAATCAGATGCATGAATTCAGCTTCTTTAACTGTAAAAGAAAATGAAAATTTCCAGTATCTAAGCATATATGTTTCTCTATTAATTCTTCATCCCAACTAAACCATTGATGTTTGTGGCTCAAAGAAGACTTTAGATCCAGGATGACAAATTTTGATTGGGCTTTGAATGGAGATTCTAGTCATAGATCGATTCTTTGGAGCCCGACTTTCTAAAGAAAATGCCATTTGGAAGTATGTGGGTACATGTTTGTTGGATCACCAAAACTCCCATTTTTATTGAAGAAAAATAAGAATAGGGCTCATATCAAGTGTAGTTTTAAGGAACTGTCATCGTGGAAGGAAACCAAATATAGAAGCCAGAAAGAGGAATGCTAGAGAATGAGGATACACCAGGCTAACATAGCGGCATTTTCCTCATCTCTCTCTCATCCCTGTTTTCTCTTTAGCAAACGCACATAAAGTGACATCAGCAACAACAACAAGAGCGAAAAGAACAACAATAATAATAAATTATTATGAACGAGATGTCTCTATATGGGTTTCTAGATCTCCACTCCAACTCATCTCTTTCTAATCACAGCCCAATTAAGAACACTTGTTGACAGTCACTAAACAATCCAATCACAGTCTAATTTTTATTTGTGATCCTGGATCTAAAAACTTCAGAATTCCCAAAATCTCTACAAGAATTGGTCAGAACAAACCTTGTGCAGGTTTCTTTTGGAGCCAGAAACATCAATGATTTAGTTGGGATGGAATTACCCAAACCATGCTATGTTCACCAAAAACACTAGCTTCAACAAGAAGCTAGCCTAGCCGAAAATCAACAAGAAGAACCAACAAGAAGCTAGCTTAGCCGATAATCAACAAGAAGAACCAACAAGAACCAATGCTAGTTTATTAATTTGCGATCATGCTCGGATTTTGCTAAAGTTTCAGCCGATAATCAACAAGAACCAAGAAGAACCTACAAGCCTCTTGAACCATCATGCTAAAGTTTCAGTTGATGAAAATAAAATCAACGAAGCTAGCTATCACAAACATAAACATTACAGAATCAATCACACCATTACCACCCAAAATTGAGTATCAAACCATTACAAATTGAGTATCACAAACGAAGCTAGCTATCCCTAAATCGAGATCTCCCCTAAATTGAGTATCACACCATTACCACCCAAAATTCCCACAAACATAAACATCACAGAATCAATCGCACCATTACCATCACAAAATCGCACCATTACAATCAAACCATTACCATCACAAAATCAAGAAGTAGAGAGAGACAGAGAGAGAGAGCGAGAGAGAGAAAGTACTTGCGATGAGAGAGAAATGACTGAGCGGGGGTCGAGGAAGGGAAGGAGGCACAATGGCGACGTCGACGGAGGAGTTGTCGAGGAAGGGAAGGAGGCCCAATGGCGACGGCGCGGGAAAACTTAGGGTTTGGTAAATCAAAAAAAGCGAAATGTGCTAAGGGTTTCGCGACAGGATTGGGGAATTAATCCCTGTATATTCACCGGCGTTTTTTATTAATAAACGCTGGTGAATGTGAGAGGATTTGTGGGGTATATTTTCGCTTTCTATTCACCGGCGTGTTTTTATAAAAACGCCGGTGAATATTATAATTCACCGGCATTTTTTAGAGGCCGCCGGTGTATAACTATACATTTTTGCGGCCCTATCCTGGTCTTATCCTACCCCGGCGCGATTGGTAAAACGCCGGGGAAAATACGCCGGTAAATCCAGCGTGTGTTGTAGTGAAATAGCAAAGATTTGTTATGTGTATAGAAAAACTAAATTAAAAAACAGTAATGCTGTACCCACAACCTTTTCGACAACCCTTCTCTTTACAACCTTAGGTAGCACAATATTATTGGAAGCTATGGTGGATTCTACAACCTACTTTACAATAACCTCCAATATATTGTGTCACCTAAAGTTGTGAAGAGAAAGGTTGTAGAAAAAGTTGTGGGTGTAGCATTACTCATTAAAAATCTCTTGTAAAAGAATTTTGACATGTTAAAGAATTTAAAATTTCTTAAGCATTTCTTTTTCAATTTTAATATTTCTTATTAATTGCAAATTGAGTAATTAACTTTTCTATATTTTAATCACTTGAAAAAATTGAAATTTGACTTTGGCATCATAAATCTATATAATAAAACAGAAGACAATTTGAAAAAAAGCTATCAAGTGGTTCCCTTCAATTGAAACAAAATCAACGGTTCGGATTCATCCTCCCAAAATATATTCCCCCCCCCCCCTCCCCCCCAAAACTTAAAAAAACACTTTACTTTATTACCATCTCTCTCTTCTCTCTTCACTTTTTCAAATTCTCTCTCTCTCTCTCTCATTCTCTCTTTATTTACTCAGAAATTTAGATTTTCAGATTTCAGGTTTGTAAATTTTTAGATTTTTTATGATTTTTTTTATTGCTCATGTTACATTGAAAATAGCAAAATCTCCTCAATAGTTAAATTTCATCATTTTCTACCATCAAAGTTCTAAGAAGTTGGATTTTACGCCCCCATTTATAATTATTTTTCAACATATACTAATGGAAACGTGGACTTTTATTTACAACTAATTATTGTTTTACTATTCAAACTTGAGCTACATAATTGTTGTTTTACTGTTTACAAGGTTTTTCTTATACTGTATTGTTCCAAAGACGTGCTGTAGGCACATGTCCACAGGCAAATCTAGTACAATTATAAATTTTGATTTTAGGGTTGAAAAGATGCAAAACGAGCCTTAAAGAGTGAGGAGGTGCAATAAAAAGAGATGAGAGGGGAGAAAGCACGAGAGAGAACCCTTTTCTCTTTCAGCGATGAAGAACATGATGGCGGCTGAAGGAATGTGGGAGGAAGAAATGAACGAATGTGAATTATTTATGAGAAAAAATAAAATATTTATTCTTATTTGTTTCATAACCAAATTATTTATTTTGATATTTTGGTGTGGTTTAGGTTAAAAAGACTTTTTTTAAATAGTAAACATTACGACGTAGCATGACCCAAACATGAGACTTTCCTTTAAGAAGAGATTTTTCAGAAGTCCAAAGTCTCAAATTGGTGTGGTGAAATTTTGGAGAAAATCTCTTTGGTCAAACGAGTTTTTTTAAAAAATTGCGGAACACCTGAAATTTTAACCCAAACGGCTTTTAGGTCTTTAAAAGAGCTTTTGGACTCTCCAAAAGCAATGCCAAACAGAGCCTTAGCTATATAGTAGATACTAACTAGATTAGCCCACGTTTGGTATGGTATTGCGAGGCTTGCCATTTCCTTTTTCCCACCATATTCAATTCTATCTTTCACTTTCTAAAATTTTTCGGGATTGAATACCTGGATCGAATCAGAGTTCATGCCGCTCGCCTTGAACAAATAGGAGGTGCGGGCCACAGGTCGCACATAAGCCACCGGGTGAAATGCTCTAGACTTGAAGGACGGGTTTTCGGAATCGAACCTACAACTTGACCAAACAATCTTTAGTTGGTTGCAAAAACCATGACAAATTTTAATACCTTTTAAAAATAACTAGTATTATACACGTGCTGTGCACATGGGGCAATTTTTGGGGGGGGGGGGAGAAAAGGGCCAAAAAAATTCCACCGGCACGTGCATTCTACCAGCACGTGCGTTGCACGGGTTGGGATATGGACAAATTATACTAAGGCCTTCTCTCATTATAGTAGTAGAGATTTAGTAAGAGAATCTTTCATTTGCCAATATATTTTTTAAGTTTGATAACATATTCATTTTTCAATTTTATTTTGCTTTTTCAGCATTAAGTCTCAACCAGATAAAGGTTCAGTTATATATCCAGCCCTCTTCTTCAACATATTCGTCAAGCTAGTAACAAATTTCAATTTCATTCACCTTGTTTATGCCATAGATACATTTTGAGGCTCTACTCGTATTTATAGATGCTGTTTTCTTAATTTGTGCAAAAATCAAGAAGGACATTGATCTTGTATTGTCACTGTTTAATTAATTGAATTATTGCATTTAAATGTGAAGCAACACTATATCCAATCTCTTGTGTACTTGTGTACTCTCTAGAGAATCAAGTACACTTCATCGTTGACTTCTACCACCGATGCTTTGAGACGATAAGTCACAAATTGATATCAATACCTTAATGGACGGCTGACTGAAATTAAAGTTTCTGCCAATCTAAAATTTAGAGAGAAGTGGATCAAAGAAAATTCTGTCAAAGTTTATTCTCAATAACATACAATATACTGTTTTCATCATCATTCATACATATCATAGCTACATAACATTAATTTTCTTAATTTCGCTAATTCATGCAGGGTTTAAAGCACCAGCAGCGTGGAGCCGATGGATGATCATCGCAGAGCCCATTGCTCCACCCCTCGGTTGCGCAGCTTTGGCCACAAACGTCGTTGCTGTGGCAAAGTCCCTTGAAAGTTTTACTAGGGACCTGACAAATCTTAGGCGGCCCAGCTTCAGAGAAGGGCACCAGTGACACTGTTAACAACAAAATGTTAGTACCATATTTGACATGTAGAATCCATAAGTAATAAATGTTTTTGGTAGAATTTCTATACTCAATTGTCCGGAAAATTTGATTCCGACAATGTAGATTAGTTGTTTGACATATATAAAATTACCCGAAACAAAAATGATCAACAACAGGAACATCGAGCAAATGGGAGAAACCTTCATCTTCATCCTCCTAAGTAACTCACTGAACAGCTAACTGAAGAAAAATATTGTGAGAAGGTGAATGTTTCTGTTGATGTTTTACGGTTCAATCGAGCCTCTATATATACAAGTCACAAAGTGTATCTTCTTTCTAATTTTTCGTGCAGGTTCTTAATTTTTGATTAATTTTCTATCTTTTTTTCTTAAATCTGGCAACAAAATATTTTTTTTTTAAATTTAGATTTTAAAATAGATTTCTTTTAATTGCAGGAATTTATTGCACAATTTTAGAAAAGGAAAGAAATTTGTAAGTTGATATAGCCAGTAGAGACATATATATATACAACAATTAAGTTTTATTTTATTAAAAAAAAAACCACATTAAATTATTCGATATCAGTGTTGTATGCATATCTATATATACACCATTTAATTAGTATAGGTTAAAAAAAAATTTGGGTTTGGAAAGAAAATCATGATTATGACTAAATCTGTTGCTTGACAATGAAGAGAAATAGTATGATTGTTGCACATTGATACTTAAAATTTGGGTTGTCTTAGATCGAACAAATCCAATTATTCACCTTGTATAGTTGAAGTAATTTCTTTACAAAGGAATTAAGCGACAAATAAAAAGATAAAAGAGACCAACAAATCAAATCTCAACCAGAGAAAGAAAGAGTACACTGAGACAAATTAAGGTCTAATTATAAATGAAGCCCTCTTGTTCAACATATTATCAAGTTAACATCTTAATAACATGCATGAAAACCACTGGTTTTCTTTTTTTGCTTGCCTAAGAATGGCTGCATGCACCAGAAATAGAAAAACAAGGAGTCAGCGTCTAGGTTCTGGCGAGCGGTTTCTAATACGAGAGACATATTCATCTCAGGGGTGACGTTTTCCATTGGCAATGGGGCTACTACGTGTTTCTGGAAGGACAAATGGTACGGACCGATAAACCTAAAGAGAAGATTCCCATAAGCTTACAAATTTGCTAGTAATAAATATGACCGGGTGGCTAGAAATTGGAGGAATGGGGAATGGAGACCAAGACTCACAGGGAGGTTAACCAGCGAAGCAAGAAGACAAAAACACGAGCTTATTGTCTACCTTCAAGATTGGAAACCAACATGGAATGATCAGCAAGACATAATTAAATGGGAGGCAGGAAAGGGTGTTGTCTTCTCGGTAAGATCGGCTTATAAAAGGTTAAATAATTTTGGGGGGGAGGGGGTTAGAGTCTTCGACCCGGTCTGGAAGGCAAAAGTGTCATTCAAAGTGAGGACTTTTAATTGGCTACCACGTAGAAACGCAATTCTAACTTGGGATAACTTGGCGAGGAGAAAGTGGCAAGGTCCGGCTATTTGTGTTGTGTGCAGTCAGGAGGACGAATCGGTGGACCATCTTCTAGTAACGTGCAGTTATGCGAAGCCAATATGGGAGGATATGCTTCACAGATTTGGCAGCCCAGGGGCAGGGCCGCAAACGATTCATGACGCATGGGGGGAGTGGAAAGTGGGTCACATTCGAGGCAACTATTTTGACATTTGGGATATTGGGGTAGCAGCAATATGCTGGGGTATATGGTTAGAACGGAACAATAGAATTTTTAGAAATACTCACAGACACATCATGCATCCTCAATTGTTTTCCAAGATTATTGCTAATATCATATTCTGACTAATATGGCAGGGGAGGAACAGTCAAAGAAGATCAAGAACATGTATGCAGACACTACCGCCCATTAGGCTGTATCACAGGGAAGGGAGGGTACATCACAAGAGGGGTGATTGCGTGGGATGATGAGTGATGAACAGGCAACTCTACTGCTTTTTGTTTACGGTTCCAGGAGTTGGATGTCTGTTTATTCATATATCTTGGATTCTTGTATCTGGAGTTATGTATTTTTGGGTTACTACCATGTGTGGTGGGGGGGTTTTATTTTTGGTTCAGGGAATGACCATCATGGCCCGTTTGTGGGTTTCATGAACATCATTGTCTACTTTTTGGTTTTTGGTTTTGTTAAAAACTTTTTGATGAAACTCGGGGGCTCTGGCCAACCTGTTATGATAAAAAAAAACTTCAGTTTTACTAGCACGGTTTCTGACACACGCAGTGGTGAAGCAGTCCGTCACAATATCCACTACAGGACATACAAATTATCCTAGCCTCGGCCATAGGCACCATCGTCACCATTGCCAATGAAAACCAATGAATGTTAGTTTTCAGGTAATATCAAGTGTTATGTTATGACCCAAATTGCTCTTAGGGCCCATTGAGCTTAGTATCTTCATATATGTAATACTTAGAATCAAATGAATACCAATCAACATTTTTGCCCTAATCCTCTCATCTATTGATGGCTGCCTTCTCCTTCCTCTCTTCTCTTCCATCATTTCAAAACCATAACAATCCACAACCCATTCAAATCCTAACAAACTGGTATCAGAGCCAACACCACCCAATCCTGATCCCTACTCCCAATCACTTTCGACGACGTCAGCAGCGCAGCAGATCAGTGCCAGATCGGGTTCAGTCCAGATCCTACCGACCACTTTCGACGACTTCAGTCCAGATCCTGCCGACCACTTCCGACGACTTCAGTCCAGATCCTGCCGACCGATCAGATCGTCCCAGATCAGTCCCGATCTCTTCCAGTCACCGTCGTCCAGTCCAGATCTGATCCGTCGCGATCTGATTGCTTCATCTAGTCCATCCTGTGGTGATTGCTTCTTGGTCTTCATCGTCGGGAGACACCGGAGGAGAAAGATATCAAGAAGGAAGGTTTGATTTTTTGTGATTTGAGTAATTAATTTTTGGGGGGAGAAAAAAATTTGGTGTTTTGTTGAATTGGGTTCAAGAAATTTGTATGGATATGTCGGGAAAATATGATATTGAGAAGTATGATGGGAAGACGAATTTTGCATTATGGCAAGTGCGTATGGCAGCGATTTTGTCGAGCCAAGGCGTTAAGGATGCCATTTTTGGTCGAGAAAAATTGATTGATGCGGTGGCGGATAAGAAATGGAGAGAGATGAATGATAAAGCACTCTCTATTATCCAATTGTGTTTGAGTGATTCGACATTGCAAGAGGTCCTATCGGAGAAGACCGCTAAGGCTTTGTGGGAGAAGTTGGAGAACATCTACATGAAGAAGTCTCTCACCAATCGACTGCGGTTGAAGTTGCGCCTCTACACTCTTCGCATGGTTGAAGGTACATCAATTTACGATCATATTACGGAGTTTGCATCTATTTTGAATGACTTAAGTAAGATTGATGTTAAGGTGGAGGATGAGGACCAAGCCCTTATGTTATTATGCTCATTACCCGCATCATACAAGGCTTTTAGAGACATGTTGATTTATAGTAGAGATAAAATTTCTCTAGAGGTTGTTAAGAGCAATTTACAAGCCAAGTTGCACATTGATAGTGAGATGACCAATAATGAGAAAGGGAGCCAAGGTGTTGGTTTAGTTGTTGACCGAGGTAGGTCATGGGACCGAAACTCGAACGATACAAGGACCCGTTCGAATTTAAATCATTTAAACCAAATCAGATCATTTAAACCAAATCAGTTTGATCTTAGTAGAAGCCCAAACCGATTATGGTTAAGCCCACCTCATTCTCTCTTATAAATACATAGAGATGTATTGGTTTAGGTTTTATCTTTTGGCAAATTCGTTTTCCATAGAAAACCCTAGCCGCTCCAACTGTTGAGAGGCAAGTGAGAGAGAGAGATAGAGGCAAGCATCATCGGCTAGTACCGGCTCCCTTGATCGTTGGACGATCGGACGTTCGTGTGGACTGCTTTAGAGACGCGGATCTTGCTACAAGGGTTGCGTGAGATTGTATAACAGGACCTCCATCTTTCAGCCTTCGTAAAGCTCTTAAAAGGTAAAATTTCGTTTCTCCATAATCAGCCATGTCTTGTACACGGATCCTAGGGTTAGGGTTTCGAAGTTTATGGTTTTACTTCGCTGCGTTTGTGCCCCGAAACCCTTCACCTTCTTCTTACAATAGTTACACGTCAAATTCTTGTGCCTAGACTTCGAATTATACTTTAATTAATCAAGTCCAACTCAATTAATAACTAATTTCGAATTTATAATCATTTAATTTAAATTCCGAATTTAAATTAAAACTCCTTTTAAACGTTCTAAGTGTGTGACCCTTTAGGTTATTATTACGTTGGCAATAATTTTATTATCTAATAATAAAATTATAAACAATGAGCGGCATCTAGTAATACATCATTGCTACCCAAGTAATAATAATAATTGGTGATTCAATTAAACCTTTCGTGACTAATGTCTACGTGTAATATAATCCTTTTAACCTTGATATTATAGATTAAACTAGAGGCATGGTTCGTGTCATCCTCTTAATAATTTAATCTTTATTTTCTTGATCGATGAGTAGACTATTCAAACAAATCAATATTTGAGCATGGCCATGCATTTCATAGTCTCACTCAAACAAGAGGCCGATAATATCGCTCCTAAAATTAGGAGGGTTAAATTCCATCTAGATCATTCACATTTCTCACACGATTCATAATGAACCCAATACTATCTTTATCATTACCCGATTAAAGATAACTTTTGATAGAATCAAAGTACATTTGTAGAACCCCGTATTTTCAAATATTATTTTAATTATTTGAAAATGAATTTTAAATGATTTTGAGTATTTGATAAATATTTTCTAAAAGATTTATCTTTTGTACACGTGCAAAACACGTGCAAATGGCTTTTCAGAAGTTTGAAAAATTTAGTTTTCCTTATGAAAAATCATTATTTATTATTTGAGAATTATTTAATATTTTTCTAGATTTTTCTGAAATTAATTATGCCTATTTGCAATTTTTGAGAAAAGAAGGACTTATTTGTAAAATTGACAATTTTGAGGGTTAGAATGCAAAACGTATTTACTGGACATTCCGATCAGTATTTATTGAGGTTTAGAAATATATTTTTCTATTAGATCCTAATTTAAATGATATTTGATTCAATTTTCAAGAAAAGAATTATATATATGCAAGAAGTATTTTTGGAAAGGATTATTTTGCAAAGTGGGAATAAAACCCTAATATACAATCCGGCATATTTAAGGGATTCTCTCTTCCCAGCCGTCATTGAGCATATTCAGATTTGAGATTATTTTGAGGAGCAAAAAAAAAGGATTCTTGGATCTAGCAAGGAGAAAGCTTTTTGTGAATTTTTCTTCAAATCAAAGGTGAGTGGATTGTTTTGTTTGTTTTGTTTTGCTTTGCTTTGTTATTCGATTGATGAATGACGTAAGATCTTTGTTATGCTTGTTTGTGTTCTTTATGCCATTATTTTGCTAGTCTCATTGTACGTATGATATGGATCTTTTATTTGGATATGGAGGATGAGAACTCTTGTTGATATTTGGATCATGTATGAGAAATTATTAAGTTGTTGAGGAAAGGTTTGATTTATGAGATCGTATTGTTGGGAGACATATTAAGAATGGATAATGTTGTGATCAGATGGTAAACATCTGGATCTTTTGGGTGTAGTTCAGATTTTGATTGAGTTGTGTAAGAAGTTTTGATAAGAAACCCTAATAGAAAGATTAGGAGTTTAGATCATGAGGATTTGAGATTTGAGTATTTGATTGATTAAGTAAAGTATCCTTGATGGAGATTATTGAGAGTTGTTTATTTGCCTGGATACAAATTAATTTTTATGATCAGTGAATTTTTAGAAAACTCCAGTTTGATTTTTGGTGTTCAGACCTGTTTGTAGAAATCTGTAGCCGACAGTCGACTGGCCTATAGAGCAGCCGACTGGTACGAGCCTACTGCTGTACTTTTAGTCTTTGAGATTGTTCGGGACAGTCGACCTAGACTGGGGTCAGTCGACTGGTCCTCTGTTTGTAATTTTGTTCAGTCCTTTCGGGACAGTCGACCTATGATTCCTTCCAGTCGACTGATATACTTAGAATGTTTTTTATGAGAATTATTTGTAATTGTCTCGGGGTATTCGACTGATGACTCTCCCAGACGACTGATCATGCCTTAGTCTACTTTTGAGAAATGTTGGATGATGTCCTCTGGACAGTCGACTGACGTACTATACAGTCGACTGGTCCTGAGGGATCTTTGTATTTGGTTTTGAGATCTTCTGTTTAGTGTTTGATTTTGAGATGTTTTGTTCAGTCTTTGGTTTTGAGATGTTCAGTTAAGAACATGATTTTGAGATATTCAGTTGAGCCACTTGTTTAGTGGGAATTTGTTCAGATATTTGTTTTTGAGTCTCTAGAGGTATGTGACCCTAGTATACCGGTGTTGAGATATTTGTTCAGTTATTTGTTGAGGCCCATTGAGGCAAACTTTCAGTTATTCAGATTTTTAGTCCGGTAGGGTACACTACTCTAGGAGATTTGTTCAGTAATCCAAACTAATAAGGACAGGCATTAGTAGTGTCATGACGAATGGGAACTTGAGTTATGCACCTCAGTAAGGCTTTTGATGTAGGATTTAATCTCCTGAATTATCTAAGTAGTTAACTTGTGATGTGTGATTTATCTCCGGAATTATCCAGGTAGCTAACCTGAGATGTGAGGTATTTCTCCTGAATTATCCAAGTAATTATCTTGAGATGTGGGATTGACCTACGGAATGATCGGAGTCGAGGCGACGCTTTTGGGGTATTATTGTGATGATTAGTCTATGTTTAGATGTGGGATGATCTCCTGAATTATCCAGGGAAAATACCTGTGATGTGGGATCAATCTCCGGAATGATCAAGCATGGGCAAATTATCATAGTTTATCTTCATCTCTTAGTAGTCATCGTGGTCAGCATGTAGTCATGATGTTTTCTTGAATCACTTTTATGCATTTGGATTTCCTGTTTTTACGCACACTTGGCTTTTGGTTTTGGTATCACCCATTACTCTTTTATTGTTACTTCATACTTTAGTGCTTGATTATTATTTGTTGGATATTATTATTTCAGTTCATTTATGATGTTTTGTTTGATTTGTCACCACTCACACCATTTATGGCTGACCCCGTAGTTTGGGGGTTAGGGTTCAACTCTAGCCTCACATGTTGCAGGTTATTGCTTAGATTGGAGGTTGGATGCTTGAGTGGGCAGTTTGAGATAATTGGATTATTTAGTGATTGGTGTAAAACTGTAAAGGATATTTGAGATCATTTTGAGTTGTAAACAAAAAGATTAATTTGTATTTGGGTTGAGATGATTAGACTTCCGCTGGGATTTGTAATAATTGTTGTAATAAAAGAAAGAAAATTTTAGTGGTGTTTGTTGTTGTATTGAAGTGGATTACTGGGATTTCGCCACGTATTTTCTAAGCTCTCATATTAGAAATTCGGGGCGCTACAACATTAATTCTCGTGTAGAAATATAATGATTTCAGGTCAGAGGACCATTACACCATTATCACAGTGAGATTACTTATGACACTTATTTATTTATTCCATGTAGAATCTCACAGTGGGTCTGTCCAGTACAATGTACTCTTACATTTACCTATGTATTGATTTTAGTATCTCTATACTAATGACCCATGAGAGGTGGTCATCAATCAATCAACATACTAGTCTCAATGTATTATTACTGTCCTAATAATAATAATACTCGACTAGGGACATTTAAGATTATTATACTATATATAATCTCATGTTCATATAGTTCGTATTAATAATCTAAGGACATTTATCATGCTAACATTTATAACGCAGTAAATACGAAGCATAATAAAATTATTAATATAATCAAATAGAACAAAATGTCAATAATACTGATTACATAATATCATTGTATTGCCTCTAGGGCACCTACACTAACAGAAGGGACACATTAAGGCCGATTGTTTCAAACTTAAAAATAAACAAAAGGCGGATAGTAAAGGTTCTTCTTCGGAGGAGGCCAATGTGGCCGAATGTGACACGGTTGATACTCTTTGTGTGATAGATACTAATGTTGATGATATGCATTGTTGGGTGATGGATACGGGTGCTTCGCAACACATGACTCCGAATAGAGATTGGTTTGAGACTTATGAGCCTACGGATGGTAAGGTTCTCATGGGGAACAACAATATGTGTAAGGTTGCCGGAATTGGTTCGGTGACAATTAAGTTCCATGATGGAAAGGTCCGAAGGTTGACGGGTGTGAGACATATACCTGATTTGTCTAAGAATTTGATTTCTTTGGGGTCTCTTGAAGAAAAAGGGTGTAAGTTCCAAAGTGAAGGTGGAGTCCTTAGAGTCTCTAAAGGAGCTCTCACAATCATGAAGGCGAAGAGAATTGGAACTCTTTATTTCCTACAAGGTTCCACGGTCACGGACTCGACCGCCATTGCACGTTCGGGCACTATGTCGGATGAGAATGCTACTAGGCTCTGGCATATGAGATTGGGGCATATGAGCGAGCGAGGAATGACCATTTTGAGCAAGAGAGGCTTGTTGTGTGGTCAATGCACGGGCAACTTGGAGTTTTGTGAGCATTGTGTATTTGGCAAGCAGAAGAGGTTGAGCTTCTCCACGGCCATTCATTCGACCAAGGGAACACTGGACTACATCCATTCGGATCTTTGGGGACCTTCTCGTGAGCCTTCCAAAGGTAATGGTTCTCGTTACATGCTTACTTTCATTGATGATTTTTCAAGGAAGGTTTGGGTTTATTTCTTGAAAGAGAAAAGTGATGTGTTTCGCACCTTCAAAGAATGGAAGTCACTTTTGGAGAACCAAACGGGAAGGAAAGTTAAGAGGTTGAGAACCGATAACGGTTTGGAGTTTTGCAACCGTGAGTTTGATAATTTTTGCAAGGCTGAAGGGATTGTTCGGCACAAGACGGTGGTCAACACTCCACAACAAAATGGTGTTGCAGAAAGGATGAATAGGACACTACTTGAAAGGTCTAGAAGCATGTTTTCAAATGCGGGTTTGGGTAAGGAGTTTTGGGCGGAAGCCATTAACACATCTTGCTTAGGGGTGGCAACTGGGCTGGGTCAACCGCCGACCCACCCGCGACCCGGCCCACGAACCCGGCCCGCTTAAGACTTTCACGGGTTCGGGTCGAACCCAGTGAACAGTACCGGGTCGACCCGGGTCGCAATATACGCGAATCAAATTCGAGAAACCCGGCTCACGAACCCGTTAAAAAAACGAATTAAACCCGCTAACCCGCGGGTCGACCCGTGTGTGTCAACCCGCTCGACCCGTACGGGTCGAACGTTCAACCCGTGACGGGCCGACCGTTCGACCCGCGGGTCGAACGGGTCGAAGCGCGTGGGTTCGACCGTTGGGGCAGCAGTTAGCACAGCAAACGGCTATTAGCCGTTGCTGCCGAACGTTGGGTTTTTTTTTTAAATTTTTTTTTTGTTTTTTCCCACAAATTCACCTATAAATAGCCTATAAATTTTTGAACAATTGTAGTGTTCATCAAATAATTGTACAAGGAGGCATATACACGATCAAATTTCGGTCGTATCGGAAACAAAATTCAACGTCTTCAACGTCTTCAACTCTCTTCAACTCTCAACCTCTTCTCAACTCTTTAATTGCGGAATCGGCAAAGCGCTCCTCCATCTTGTAGCTTTTCTTCTTATTTTCACGGTTTTTTTACATACGCGTATTCTACGGTGAACGGTATCAAAATTTCTCTACCTCTCTTGTTAATTTTTTTTTTGCGTTGTAGTTAAAATTATTGTTTGTTTTTTGAACTTCTCTATCTCAACCTTCTTGTTTTTTAGATTTTTTTTGTATAATTCACCGCTCGGTCCGCTCCTACATTGTAGAATTTTTTTTACATATTTGAGCGCATTACCACATTATGTCTAGATCACGCGGTAGCGGTCGTAGCCACCAAGATTCCTCCTCCTCTTCGCGTAGGCCACCAATTATCCCAATTAGTGAGCCCGCCCAAGATTACATTGATCCTACTATGGAACAATGGGGTACACACGACATGGATATTGTAGGTGACATTCAATTAGAAGAAGAACAACAACAACAACAACCCGAAACCACACAACCCCGTAGTAGTAGGAAAAGTAGAGGAGAAACTAGAGATTGGCACAAGTTTTATGAGTATATCTCGGACGAAAATACTCCGGGTGTAGGTGTGAAAATGTGTAAATCATGTGGTAAACAATACAAATTCAAGAGGGGTGACGGAACCGGTACACTTAGTAGACACATACAACATAATCACAAAGAACTTCTTGATCAAATACAAGGCCAACAAAAAATTAACCCTAGGACCGGTCAAGTAGATAGCCACCCTTATGATCCCGAACTCGTTCGTCGGGAAATGGCCCGATTAGTCATTAAGGAAGAGTTGCCATTTTCCTATCCCGAGAGTAGGAACTTGGAAAATTTTAATCAAACGGCCTTAAACCCTCATTTTAGAAGAATTCCGAGAAATACTTGCAAATCGGATTGTTTTAAAGTGTATGTTGAAATGAAGGACGCGTTGATTGCAATTTTATGGAGTTTAACTTGTAGGGTTAGTTTAACTTCGGATTGTTGGACGGGTGTCAACAATATTCCAACGATGGGAATAACCTGTCATTAGATCGACAATGATTGGATTCTTCAAAAAAGAATCATATCACTTGCGTCGTTGCCGTATCCCCATAGTGGCGCTGAAATAGCAAACCGTATTATAGAAATTTGTGATGTTTTTCATATTCGCGATAAAATTATGGCTATTAGTTTTGATAATGCATCTAACAACAATGTAGCAATTACTACTTTAAAATCTGTATTAAACCCTCCATCTGACAATATTTTTCATGTTAGATGTGCATGTCATATTATAAATTTATGTGTTCAAGATGCATTAAAAATAGCTGATCCATATATACATAAAATTAGAAATTGTGTACATTTCATTGCATTAAGTCCAAGCATTTTACAAGAATGGAAAGCTTGGTGTAGGGTTAGAAATGTTCATTTTAGAAAATTTCCAAAGGATGTTAGACACCGATGGAATTCTACTTTTGATTTATTGAATGTTGTCATTGATTATAAAGCAGTTGTAAATGATTTTTGTATCGCAAAAATTATGCACAATTTTGAAATGACTCCGCCCGATTGGTATTTTGCCGAAGCTTTGTTGAAATTTTTAGAACCTTTTAAAACCGCAACTTTAAAGTTTTCAAAAACATATGAATCTACTTCTAGTAGCATTTTTATTGAATTAGTTAGCATGATGCAAATATTTAACGAAATGTTAAATGATCCCTATATTAGTGACATTGTAATACCTGCATTTCAAAAATTTTTGAAATATTATTTTCCTCCTCCTATGTTGATTTGTGTTGCTACTGTTATGGATCCTCGTATCAAATTAGAAGGTACGAAGAATTTGATAGAAATGTTTTTTGCATGTTTAGATAACAATGTAGAATTAACAATTGATTGCGCTACTTTTTTAGTTCAGTTTGAATCTACATTAAATAACTTGTATGATTATTATGATAGACGTTTTGCTTCTAGTAGTACAACTTCTGTAGTTAGTTCTTCTTCTGGTAGTTCTAAAGGTAAAAGTAAAATTGGTGATAGAACATTTAGTCTACTTGAACAAATTCAGTCTAAAAAACCTAGGACTAATCAACCAAATGAATTAAATTGGTATAACCAACAAGATACTGAGCCTACTCTTTCCCCACTAGATATTTTACAATGGTGGAAAGAACATGAACACACTTTTAGTATTCTGTCTATTATGGCTAAAGATTTGCTAACTCCTCCTGTCTCTACAGTTGCTTCTGAGAGTGCATTTTCTACAAGTGGCAGGGTTCTATCTGATTACAGAAACCGGTTGAAGCCCGAGTCGTTGGAGATGCTCGTTTGCACAGAAGACTGGCTGAAGGCTGAAGATAGGACGCAAGGGAAAGCACTATCAAGTTCTACAAGTGGGAGCAACTCGCCCGAAGAACAACAACAACAACGATAGCTTTTCATCTTATGTTAAATTAGAAAAATTGTAGTCAATTAAAATTGTACATAAGAAATATGTTATTGTATAAAACTTATTTGTGAATTGAATTCTTCATTTCATTTCGTTATAAATTGTTCAAATTGTATCACTTAAATTCGTATGAATAAAATTTCAAAATTTATTGTCAATTTCACTCTTTCAATCTTATTATTATTATTATCACGATCTTTTTTGTTTATTAGTATTATTACTTACTTAGTATTATAATTAAACAACATTTGGGGATATTTGATTCAATTTGAAGAATTGTAGTATTATTACTTATTAGTATTATTACTGAATTTAGTGAATTACATACTTAGTAGTATAATTAAACATCATTTGGGGATATTTGAAGAATTGTAGTATTATTACTTATTAGTAGTAATGTAGTATTACTTACTTAGTATTATAATTTTTTAAGAAATGTAATATTCATCAGACAAAATTTGAAATAGATAGGTGCTACAACGTTGAAGTTATCTTTAGGTTTTTTTCATATTAAAATATCTCCAACAGTTTTTTATTTATACAAATTGAAGGCCCGGGGAGGCTCCAACGGAGCTTCAAACCCCCCTTCAGAATGAGGCCTTTTAAAAGCTTATAACAATATTTTTTTAAAATTAATATATTTTTATTTAAATGTTATCTTTTGGGGTTTTTGAGATGCAAAATCATTTATTATATTATTGTAATCAATTTCGGACTTTATGATATGTGAGGTCACAAAAATATGGTTGTTTGTATAATTGTATACATCATTTGTAAAATTATTATTATTATTAGTTCAATTTTAGCTACCAAAAAAAAAGAAAAAAAATTATATATATATATATTATTAAACGGGCCAACCCGCGGTCGACCCGGCCCAACCCGGGTTGAGCCCTAATGGGTTCACGGGTTGGGCGGGCCACCCAATTAAGAAGTTGACCCGGCCCAGCCCGGCCCGTATAACACCCCAACCCGGCCCGGCCCGCCTACCCAAGTGTGCCAACCCGCACGGGTTGGGCCCGGACCGGCCCGGTCGACCCGTTCGCCACCCCTAATCTTGCTATTTGGTAAATCGATCTCCTACCACTTCAATTGAGTTGAATACACCCGAAGAAGTGTGGTCGGGTAAGACGGCCGATTATTCGAATTTGAGGGTGTTTGGTTGTCCCGCTTATGCATATGTGAATGAAGGAAAGTTGGAGCCTAGATCGAAGAAGTGTATTTTTGTTGGGTATCCCGTAAATGTGAAGGGATATAAGTTGTGGTGTCCCGAATCATCCAAGTTTCTTATTTCAAGAGATGTCATTTTTAATGAGTCGGCCATGTTGAAGGCAAATGATGTTGCACCCGAGCCGACTATTAAGGAGAATGAGAAGGTTGGGAAGAATGTGGAGTTTGAGGTGCCGGTCCAAGAAGGTGATGATTTGATCTCACATGATGATGTCAATTTGGAGGAAGCCCAAGAAGAGGCACAACCATATGCATTGGCAAGGGACCGAGCTAGAAGAGAAACAAGACCACCTACGAGGTATGGATACTCCGACTTTGCTTATTGTTTGGTAATTGCAGAGGATGTGGAGTATTGTGAGCCATCTTCCTACAAGAAAGTCATTTCTTCTAAAGATGCGGCCAATTGGGTTGCCGCTATGAATGAAGAGTTACAATCTTTGCAACAAAATGAGACTTGGTCTCTTGTGAAGCCTCCCAGTGGTAAGAGGATTGTGGGTTGCAAGTGGGTGTTTAAGAGAAAGATTGATGGCTCAAATCCCGCGGATTTTCGATACAAGGCAAGGCTAGTGGCTAAAGGGTATAGTCAAGTCCAAGGTGTGGACTTCAATGATGTGTTCTTTCCCGTAGTTAAGCACACCTCCATTCGAGTTTTGCTCTCTTTGGTGGCAATGAAGGATTTGGAATTGGAGCAAATGGATGTGAAAACTGCCTTCTTGCATGGTGATTTGGATGAGCAGATTTACACGAGCCAACCAGAGGGTTTTGAGGTTGCAGGAAAGAAGGACCGTGTGTGTCTTTTGAAGAAGTCCCTTTATGGCCTTAAGCAATCACCGCGGCAATGGTATAAGAAGTTTGACTCATTCATGGTGAGTATTAATTTTCATTGTTCCAATTATGATAGTTGTGTTTATTTCAAGAAGTTGGATGGTGGGGATTTCATTTACTTGTTGCTCTATGTGGATGACATATTGATTGCATCCTCAAACTTGAAAGAAGTTAGGAGGTTGAAAGAGCAACTCAGTTCGGCATTTGAGATGAAAGACTTGGGGGCCGCCAAAAGGATTCTCAGGATGGAGATCACAAGGGATAAGTCCAAGAGAAAGTTATTTCTTTCACAAAAGAGCTTTGCCGAGAAAGTGTTACGCCGTTTTGGCATGGAGAAAGCGAAAGTTGTTTCAACACCTCTTGCGGCGCATTTCAAGCTTTCGGCCGCTTTAAGCCCAAAATCTGATGATGAGAAGAAATATATGGAAAAGGTTCCATATTCGAGTGCGGTCGGGAGTCTCATGTACTTGATGGTGTGTACTCGACCCGACATTGCTCAAGCCGTTAATGTGGTAAGTAGATATCTCTCATGTCCGAGGAAAGGGCATTGGGAAGCAGTTGTAATGCCCTGATTTTTCATTTAATGAAAAATTATTTATTTTGCACGTAGTGTGCACGTGCAATATTTTTGGTTAATATTTTCATCAAGATGAGTAAAGATATTTTAATATGTGTTTTTAATTATTTTATACAAAAGCCTTCTTTTTAATTAGACAAAAAGCCTTTTCTTTTAAAAGCCCAAAGTTAATTAAATTTATTATTTTTATAATAATTATTTTGGCCCATAAACTAAAGCCCATGGACTATTTTTTATACAACTTGTCATGTAGAATAAAATTTAAAGACTATTTTATTTTTATACAAAAATTTAATGCACAGTTTTTGGGCCTAGTTGCATGCACGTGCACTACACGTACACGTGCAATATGCACACTCCTAGTAGGCCGGTTGTGATCTTTTTGGAGGGAGATGAAAAGTGTAATGGTGATCATGGTGTGGTGGTTACTTGGTTGTGGGTAGTTATTGCAACTCCTACATTCATCCCAGCCCTCCATCTTACAACCAACCAATTGATCCTAGCCCTCCATTCTCCTTGATTTTTAGTATAAATACCCCCCCCCCATAGCTAGTATTCTTGTGTAAAATTATTCTCTTCCAAACCTATAGTTCAATTATATTATCTAGTAGTGTTTTGTGAGTTAAAAGATTGAGAGTGTGGGATTGTGCTTGCAACATCAACGGGAGGCCGGCATTCATCAAGAGGGAGCTCGGCTTGGGTGTGCTTGGGAGGCTTGTGTGCACGTGTTCAAGGAGGAGCCATTCGTCGCAAGGACATTCGTCTAGGGATTTGCTAGTTGTTAATTTTCTCTCCATACAAGGTGGGTAAATTTTCCCTATTTCTAACATAGGAATGCATGCTAGATTTAATTATCAAAATAATGCATGAAAATGATTAATAAGAATGCGCATTTAATTGAAAAGATGATCTCTAATTGATTGAATTATTGAGATGCAAATTATGTGTGTTGCTATTAGTAAAATTCAAGTTTGTGTGCAATGAGAATGTGGTTATAAATGGTGTGAAGAAATCTTTGTTAGTAGCATGAAAAATTATCTGCAAAAAAAATTAGTACATCGACTATGTCACTTTTATGTGCTAATTGGAAACTTTGTATGGCGTTGTAACGAATAAATTAAGATGTAATTTTTATGTTTGGAAAATGAATAAGAGTAGAGAATTAGTATAGAGATTGATGAAATTATAATGTCAAAAAATGTATTAGTAGTATGTCACATTAACCAAATTGTATGGTAGAAATGTGTCAATTATGGAGGAAATTATGTTTAATTATTGAATAAATTTATTTTCATATACTGGAATAAAATTCATGATGGAAAACGATTAATTCGGATTTTTACAGTATATTAGTAAGAACAATGTGATATGCAATTTTGTTGAACGTCGAAATATTCTAAATAACAGAGAGTATGGGTTAAATGAAATTCGAATTATACTATAGAGAACCTGAGCACGTAGCTCAAGTGGTCAGAGCGCGCGGTTGGGTTCTCTCAAGTCACCGGTTCGACTCTTGAGAACACAATCTTTTATGGGTGTTTACTTTTAAATCCGATCAGTACTGAAGCCGAGAGCATTCAGCCGTAATTATACCGCTTAGCACATTCGGCCTAGTGGCTTGTGCTGTCGGCTGTGTTCTCTGGGGTGCTGGGTTCGAATCTTGCCCTCGGCAAGATTGAAAAACAAATTTTTTTGGGGTTTTTAATTGTCAAAAAATTATGAGAAAAATATGGTTATTCTTCTAAAAATATGTAGGACTTTATAAAAATAATTTGGGGATTATTTGCATGAAATAAAACATGATTTGAGAATAAAATGTGTAAATAGAACTATGGTTCTATATTCTTATTGTTGTGAGATTGTATTTTGCAAAAAATGATTTGAATTGAAGGATTAGAAGATTAATGTGGCAAGAAGAAAATTATATTGTGTGATGTGATGCAAATTATTCTCATTTGAGAATAGTGTGAAAAATGTGAAATGTGAATATTCTTTAGTGATGTGAAATTCAAAGTGAAATTGATAATTGATAAAGCATATGAATTTTCATGTATAGTTATGGACTATTTGAACGAATTAGAAATCATGATTGGAAAAGAGAAATACTTTTGAGTATGACAAATCAACAAATGAATTTATGAGTGGAAATGCTCAAATTGGAAATTGTGAATTTGAAATTGAAACAAAAGAGTAGCTAAGTCTCCTCCGGCATTTGGAAAGAAATGAAATGAAATATTGAAATGAAAGACCAAGGTTGGTCATGTAAACGAATAAGTCCGGTTTAGTGGAGAACTCTAGAGCTTTGATTTTGTTCATGATTTTAATAAAACCTAAGGATTAGTACATAGTGAAGACGTGATGAAAGTAAGAGAAAAACATTGAGTATGAAGGCCATTGGATAGCGGCGAGAGCGTATCCCAGGATGTCCCATGGTGAGTCTGGGCAAAGATACTGCTCCAGAGTACCGTCCCGGTGGCGACGCTCGTGGGATGTTTGAAGACTACGGGTGGTGTCATGTCTATGGTAGGAGCTGAATTACCACAGGATGTCTGCATGATGAGTCATGTCAGCGATGGGATTCCCTCCAGGGAGCCTAGACATGAGTTCGTAGGTCAGAAAACATCTAGGATACTTACCGTAGTTACAGTAGTAGATTAAGTCATGACGAGGGATTGAACCCTACAAAGATGAAGAACGATTAAGGGCTTGCCCTCGGACCTATGTAGTATGGGATGCATAGAATCTGAACAAGTGCGCATTAGTGTCATCTAATATAAATAACTGCATTAAGGACTAAGTGCACAACCACGACACGACATCAATAGGGTAGTCCCTCTAGTTTGATATGTGACAAGTTTGTGTTTGTTAAATATGAAAAATAAGTTATACTATTTCCGGCATAGAGAGGATGGCCGTATATAATGATCGTCGGTTGAATAAACTAACGTACCCACAGTCTTATATGCAGGTAAATGGCTTGATACAGATTAAAGAGGAACAAATGCTTAAAGATTACTCAATGTTGTTGTATATTTGTTTCATTGTTGTAAAATTTACTTCTGCTGTGCAATGTAAAGTGTAATATTGATGTAAACTCTGATGTAAATTGAAAAGTTTAAATTTCCTTGTAAAATTGTACTAAAGGAAGCGAAAAGATCCTGTAGAACATCTCGAATTCAGTGTATTTGGGATTCGGGGCGTTACAGAGTGGTATCAGAGCCACACTTTCCACACTTGTACAAATTTATAAGGAACGACACCCTAGTAGTGGACATTAGGGTGTGTGTTGAGTCTAAAGATTTAAATGTAAGTGACTTACATTTGTGTTGCTCTATGACTTATGCTTCTTCCTCTCTATTCTAAGATGGCTGATCACTTCAACCCTGCTGGAGGCGACGACTGTCATATCATTGAGGAAGAGTACCATCCTGGACAGGCAGATTTCGAGGACGAGTACTACCCAGGGCAAGCAGATTCTGACGGAGAAGAATGGCCTGAATCCCGAGAGATCACCCCACCTCCAGATTCATCTGATGACTCTTCTTCTGACGAAGAAGAAGAACCAGTTCCAAATAGTCTTGTGACTTCTCTTCAAAGGTAGGTAGAGACACTGCGAGAGAGAGTCGGATTATTGGAGGCTCGGCTGGCAAAGCGGAAGGACGGCTTTTCAGTTCTCAGTCATCGGGTATGGGAACTCGAGAAGAGGAAGAATTTGACCGATGTGCTGAAGGATGAAGTTGATGAACTACGGGGAGAACTTCGAGAAGCGAAGAGAAACCGTAGGAGTTAGACTGTTGTAGCTTCTACTGTTTTCATTCTGATGTCAAGAAATGTTTTTCAATTCGAATGTATAAAGTTTGGAATTTAATGAAATGCAAGTTGATTTAAAATTCATGTCTTATACTTCGAATTTAATGGATCTTTTGCATCAGAATATGTCTAGAAGAGGAGCTAGAAATGGGGAAGGTCTGGATCTGGAAACGGAACTTGCGAGGGTCTATCAGACGCTCAACGCCGTGGCTATGAACCAGAACCAAGGAAGGGGACGTGCGAATCCGGTGCCCGAAGCGATTAAACTAGTGGAATCGTTCAAACGAATGAAACCACCTGTGTTCGAAGGGAAGTCAGACCCTGATGCGGCTGACAACTGGATTCGTCAAGTGGAGACAATCTTTGAAGTGCTGGAGACCCTGAGGGCAGCAAGGTGAAGTTGGCGACTCTGCAACTTGAGAAGGATGCGGCTGTTTGGTGGCAGTCGATGAAGATGACCATGGGAGGCATAGTTCTCGGTTGGGAGGAATTTCTGGAAGAATTCCGCAGTCACTATTTCCCATCCGATGTTCAAGAGAAGAAGGCTATGGAGTTTCTATCACTACAGCAAGGCGGCATGTCAGTGAGAGAGTACGAGACCAAGTTTACTCAGCTTTCTAGGTATGCTCCGGAATTAGTGATGGATGAGGCTAAGAAGGCTCGTAAGTTCGAGCAGGAATTGAGGCCAAGCTTGAGGTCCCGGATGATACCTCTCGGTATCAGGAGATTTGACAAGTTGGTCAAGAGGGCAGCAGCGACGGAAGTAGATATGGAGCAGTTCCATGTTGTTCAAAACCGGAGAAACAACTGGCAGTCTGGAAAGAGGCCCGCACATTCTGGGAGTTTCAAGGGGCAACCATCTGCACAAAGGTTCAAACCGACAGGGGCGAACGCTATTAGCGTGGCAGAGGACCTGGGAACAATGTGGTGAGACCTCCTGCGGTAACTTGCTACAACTGTGGTGAAACGGGGCATTACAAATCTCAATGTCTCAAGCCACGGAGTGGTAATAGCAATGCACCAACGCAGCAGACTGGGAAGAGACCGTACCAACAAGGGCGAGTATTTGCCTTGACGGAAGTTGATGCTGATGAGGTTGATCATGTCATTACTGGTACGAGGGCTGATGTTTAAAGGTTTTTGTCATTTCTTTTTCCCGCTGTTAAGTGAACTGTTACGTAATGAGTGTGTATTATGTAACAGGAGAACTTTATCTTAATGGAATGAAAGCTGTTGTGTTGTTCGATACTGGATCCTCTCATACTTTTGTGTCTCCTAAATTTGCTAAAGTGTTGGGAGTTGAACCGAAGATTTTTCCAGGCAAGATCTTAGCAGTAGCTACTCCATCAGAAGAAACTTTAACCACTGATCGTTATTATGCTGATTGTGAGATTGTGATTGGGGATCGAATCTTTAGCATCGATCTGATCGAGCTGACTATCTTGGGAGTCGATGTTATCATTGGCATTGATTGGATGTAGGTGTACAGTGCAAGCATCGAGTGTAAGACCAAGATGGTAACAGTAAAGGATCCAGGTGGACCTGAAGTCACTTTCCAAGGGAAGCAGAAGTGTTCTAAGCTGGTGGCAGCTATCCGCAAGGGAGAGACTCCTGTGAAAGTGCAAGGGATTCCTGTGGTTCGGGACTATCCGACTGTGTTCTTGGATGATTTTCCTGGGTTACCCCCGCATCGTGATGTAGAGTTCAGCATCACTGTTCAACCGGGAAGTGCACCCATTTCTAAGGCACCGTATAGGATGGCTCCAGTGGAACAGGATGAGGTGAAACGGCAGATTGAGGAACTGTTGGAGAAAGGCTTTATTCAACCTAGTGCGTCACCTTGGGGAGCACCAGTGCTTTTGGTAAAGAAGAAGGATGGATCGATGAGAATGTGTATCGATTACCGAGAGCTGAATAAGGTCACTGTTCAGAATAAATATCCTATTCCTCGAATTGATGATTTGTTCGATCGTCTACAAGGAGCAGCTGTTTTCTCCAAAATAGATCTTCGATCAGGATATCACCAAGTTCGGGTGAAAGCTGAAGATGTGCACAAAACTGCATTTAGAACTCGACATGGGCATTACGAATTCTTAGTTATGCCATTTGGAGTGACGAATGCACCCGCAATCTTCATGGATTTAATGAATAGAGTTCTGAGGCCGTTCATTGATTCTTTCGTCGTGGTGTTCATCGACGATATTCTCGTGTACTCCAAGTCAGAGGAGGAGCACATCGAGCATCTGGCAGCAGTTTTGAAGAAGCTGGAAGAGCTGGAGTTGTATGCCAAGTTATCCAAGTGTGATTTCTGGAAATCTGAAGTGGCATTCCTAGGTCACATCCTTTCTAAGGAGGGAGTGGCAACTGAACCTCAGAAGATAGAGGCAGTGAGAGATTGGGCTAGGCCTACTACAGTAAAGGAAGTCAGAAGTTTTCTTGGAATGACTGGATACTACAGGAGATTCATTCAAGGTTATGCTCAGATAGCCGTACTGCTTACTGGACTGACCAAGAAGAATGTGAACTTCAAGTGGACTGAGCAATGTGAGGCGAGCTTTCAGGAGTTGAAAGAGAAGCTGACTACTGCACCTATTTTGGCTTTGCCTAGAGCAGGTGTTGCGTATGATGTTTATAGCGATGCTTCACATCGTGGGCTTGGTTGTGTCTTAATGCAAGAAGGAAGAGTAATCGCTTATGGGTCTAGGCAACTACGACCACATGAGAAGAATTACCCGACTCATGATCAGGAGTTGGCTGCGATTATCTTTGCCCTGAAGCAATGGAGGCACTACGTGTACGGTGAGAAGTTGAACATGTACACGGACCACAAGAGTTTGAAGTATATATATCAGCAGAAGGATCTGAATTTGAGGCAGCGGAGATGGTTGGAGGTGCTTGAGGACATGCGACCTGAGATCAAGTATCATCCTGGGAAAGCTAATGTTGTTGCTGATGCACTTAGTCGCAAGAGCAGTTTAGCCAGTTTGATTACGATTCAGAAGCACCTGATTGAGGAATTGGATCGAGCAGGTATTGAGGTTGTCTTGCAAGGATTGGGAGCATCTTTGGCTCAGTTGAGGCTTTAGCCTACTCTGAATGCAAGGATCATTGCAAGTCAGGAGGTCGATGCTGATATTTTGGAGATGAAGGAGCAGGTTGGTGCTGACAGGTTGCCCGGTTTTCAAATCAGGGATGGAGTGCTGTGGTTCGGAGATAGACTGTGCGTTCCAAATCAGGCGGACCTGAAAGAGAGTATTCTTCAGGAGGCGCATGCTACTTTTTTGTCGGTACATCCTGGGAGTACTAAGATGTATAAAGACATCAAACAACATTTCTGGTGGTCAGGTTTGAAGCGGGATGTGGCTGAATTTGTGGCGAAGTGTGAGGTTTGTCAGCAAGTCAAAGCCGAAAATCAGAGACCCGGAGGTCTATTACAACCGTTACCTATTCCGGAATGGAAGTGGGATAACATCAGTATGGATTTCATTACGGGGTTGCCTAAGAGTTCTAAAGGCAATGATGCGATTTGGGTTATAGTCGATCGACTGACCAAGTCCGCTCACTTTTTGGCGATGAAACTCACTGCCTCGATGGACAAGTTGGCTGAGTTGTATGTTGGCGAGATCGTCCGACTTTATGGTGTTCCATCAACTATTGTGTCTGATCGAGATGCGCGGTTTACTTCGCATTTCTGGAGGAGTCTTCAGACAGCTTTGGGTACCAAGATAGATTTCAGCACTGCTTTTCATCCGCAAACCGATGGACAGACCGAGAGAGTCAACCGTATTCTTGAGGATATGCTTCGGTGTTGTATACTAGACTTTGGAGGCAGTTGGGAAAGGCATTTACCCTTGGTAGAGTTTGCCTACAACAACAGTTTTCAGACTAGCATCGGGATGGCGCCGTACGAAGCTCTGTATGGGAGGAAGTGCAGGACTCCTGTTTGTTGGTTTGAAGTTGGGGAGCGTCAGTTGTTTGGTCCTGAGCTTGTACAGCAAATCTCTGAGAAGATTGTTCTGATCAGAAAAAGGTTGGTAGAAGCTCAGAGCAGGCAGAAAAGCTATGCAGACAACCGGAGAAGGGACCTTGAGTTTGAGGTTGGTGACTTCGTCTTTCTGAAAGTATCACCCAGTAAAGGTGTGGTTCGATTTGGTAAGGGCGGAAAGTAATTAGCCCCGAGGTTTATAGGCCCGTACAAGATATTGAAAAGGATCGGGAAGACTGCTTACCGGCTTGAATTACCGGAAGAGTTGTCTCAGGTGCACAATGTCTTTCATGTGTCTATGCTAAGAGGTTATATTCCAGATCCGAGTCATCATTTGCCTGAAGTGCCGGAAGGTTTGCAGTTGGATCTGAATTACATCGAGTCTCCTGTCGAGATTGTTGATCGTCGAGAGAAAGTCTTGAGGAATAAGACGATACCGATGGTCAAGGTAGTTTGGAGAAATCACTTGGTTGAAGAGGCTACTTGGGAGTCTGAGGAGAGGATGTTGAAGGACTATCCTGAGCTTTTTGCTTGATTGTATCTTTGTATCTTTTGTTCTTGTGTGAGTGTTGTATTTTGTTTCTCACTCTTGACTGTAGTTCTGGGGACGGAACTATTCTAAGGAGGGAGTGTTGTAATGCCCTGATTTTTCATTTAATGAAAAATTATTTATTTTGCACGTAGTGTGCACGTGCAATATTTTTGGTTAATATTTTCATCAAGATGAGTAAAGATATTTTAATATGTGCTTTTAATTATTTTATACAAAATCCTTCTTTTTAATTAGACAAAAAGCCTTTTCTTTTAAAAGCCCAAAGTTAATTAAATTTATTATTTTTATAATAATTATTTTGGCCCATAAACTAAAGCCCATGGACTATTTTTATACAACTTGTCATGTAGAATACAATTTAAAGACTATTTTATTTTTATACAAAAATTTAATTCACAATTTTTGGGCTTAGTTGCATGCACGTACACTACACGTACACGTGCAATATGCACACTCCTAGTAGGCCGGTTGTGATCTTTTTGGAGGGAGATGAAAAGTGTAATGATGATCATGGTGTGGTGGTTACTTGGTTGTGGGTAGTTATTGCAACTCCTACTTTCATCCTAGCCCTCCATCTTACAACCAACCAATTGATCCTAGCCCTCCATTCACCTTGATTTTTAGTATAAATACCCCCCCCCCATGGCTAGTATTCTTGTGTAAAATTATTCTCTTCCAAACCTATAGTTCAATTATATTATTTAGTAGTGTTTTGTGAGTTAAAAGATTGAGAGTGTGGGATTGTGCTTGCAACATCAAGGGGAGGCCGACATTCATCAAGAGGGAGCTCGGCTTGGGTGTGCTTGGGAGGCTTGTGTGCACATGTTCAAGGAGGAGCCATTCGTCGCAAGGACATTCGTCTAGGGATTTGCTAGTTGTTAATTTTCTCTCCATACAAGGTGGGTAAATTTTCCCTATTTCTAATATAGGAATGCATGCTAGATTTAATTATCAAAATAATGCATGAAAATGATTAATAAGAATGCGCATTTAATTGAAAAGAAGATCTCTAATTGATTGAATTATTGAGATGCAAATTATGTGTGTTGCTATTAGTAAAATTCAAGTTTGTGTGCAATGAGAATGTGGTTATAAATGGTGTGAAGAAATCTTTGTTAGTAGCATGAAAAATTATATGCAAAAAAAATTAGCACATCGACTATGTCACTTTTATGTGCTAATTGGAAACTTTGTATGGCGTTGTAACAAATAAATTAAGATGTAATTTTTATGTTTGGAAAATGAATAAGAGTAGAGAATTAGTATAGAGATTGATGAGATTATAATGTCAAAAAATGTATTAGTAGTATGTCACATTAACCAAATTGTATGGTAGAAATGTGTCAATTATGGAGGAAATTATGTTTAATTATTGAAGAAATTTATTTTCATATACTGGAATAAAATTCATGATGGAAAACTATTAATTCGGATTTTTATAGTGTATTAGTAAGAACAATGTGATATGCAATTTTGTTGAACGTCGAAATGTTCTAAATAACAGAGAGTATGGGTTAAATGAAATTCGAATTATACTATAGACAACCTGAGCATGTAGCTCAAGTGGTCAGAGCGCGCGGTTGGGTTCTCTCAAGTCACTGGTTTAACTCTTGAGAACACCATCTTTTATGGGTGTTTACTTTTAAATCTGATCAGTACTGAAGCCGAGAGCATTTAATGCTCTCAGCCGTAATTATACCGCTTAGCACATTCGGCCTAGTGGCTTGTGCTGTCGGCTGTGTTCTTTGGGGTGCTGGGTTAGAATCTTGCCCTCGGCAAGATTGAAAAACAATTTTTTTGAGGATTTTTAATTGTCAAAAAATTATGAGAAAAATATGGTTATTCTTCTAAAAATATGTAGGACTTTATAAAAATAATTTGGGGATTATTTGCATGAAATAAAACATGATTTGAGAATAAAATGTGAAAATAAAACTATGGTTCTATATTCTTATTGTTGTGAAATTGTATCTTGCAAAAAATGATTTGAATTGAAGGATTAGAAGATTATGTGGCAAGAAGAAAATTATATTGTGTGATGTGATGCAAATTATTCTCATTTAAGAATAGTGTGAAAAATGTGAAATGTGAATATTCTTTAGTGATGTGAAATTCAAAGTGAAATTGATAATTGATAAAGCATATGAATTTTCATGTATAGTTATGGACTATTTGAACGAATTAGAAATCATGATTGGAAAAGAGAAATACTTTTGAGTATGACAAATCAACAAATGAATTTATGAGTGGAAATGCTCAACTTGGAAATTGTGAATTTGAAATTGAAACAAAAGAGTAGCTAAGTCTCCCCCGGCATTTGGAAAGAAATGAAATAAAATATTGAAATGAAAGACCAAGGTTGGTCATGTAAACGAATAAGTCCGGTTTAGTGGAGAGGCTAACTCTAGAGCTTTGATTTTGTTCATGATTTTAATAAAACCTAAGGATTAGTACATAGTGAAGACGTGATGAAAGTAAGAGAAAAACATTGAGTATGAGGGCCATTGGATTGCGGCGAGAGCGTATCCCAGGATGTCCCATGATGATCGGTGGCGACGCTCGTGGGATGTTTGAAGACTACGGGTGGTGTCATGTCTATGGTAGGAGCTGAATTACCACAGGATGTCTGCATGATGAGTCATGTTAGCGATGGGATTCCCTCCAGGGTGCCTAGACATGAGTTCGTAGGTCAGAAAACATCTAGGATACTTACCGTAGTTACAGAAGTAGATTAAGTCATGACGAGGGATTAAACCCTACAAAGATGAAGAACGATTAAGGGCTTGCCCTCGGACCTATGTAGTATGGGATGCATAGTATTCGAACAAGTGCGCATTAGTGTCATCTAATATAAATAACTGCATTAAGGACTAAGTGCACAACCACGACACGACATCAATAGGGTAGTCCCTCTAGTTTGATATGTGACAAGTTTGTGTTTGTTAAATATGGAAAATAAGTTATACTATTTTCGGCATAGAGAGGATGGCCGTGTATAATGATCGTCGGTTGAATAAACTGACGTACCCACAGTCTTATATGCAGGTAAATAGCTTGATACAGATTAAAGAGGAACAAATGCTTAAAGATTACTCAATGTTGTTGTATATTTGTTTCATTGTTGTAAAATTTACTTCCGCTGTGCAATGTAAAGTGTAATATTGATGTAAACGCTGATGTAAAGTGAAAAGTTTAAATTTCCTTGTAAAATTGTACTAAGGAAGCGAAAAGATCCTGTAGAACATCTCGAATTCAGTGTATTTGGGATTCGGGGCGTTACAGCAGTGAAGTGGATCTTCCGCTATTTGAGAGGTACTATTGATGCTCGTTTGGAGTTTGGTAATGGCAAGAAACTAACGGGCTTTGTGGATGCGGATTTTGCGGGTGATTTGGACAAGAGGCGTTCCTTGACGGGTTATATTTTTACCCTTG
This sequence comes from Hemerocallis citrina, assembly GCA_017893485.1. NCBI lineage: Eukaryota > Viridiplantae > Streptophyta > Magnoliopsida > Asparagales > Asphodelaceae > Hemerocallis > Hemerocallis citrina. Next base: position 154,950,669 of record CM030358.1, on the reverse strand, counting down.
GAGATTGTGCAATTAGTTGGAAGTCTACACTTCAAGCCACCGTTGCGCTCTCAAGTACCGAGGCTGAATATATGGCAATTACTGAGGCTATTAAGGAGGCTATTTGGCTCAAGGCGTTTGTTGGTGAGATGTCTTCACTTGAGGGTCCTATTACAGTGTTTTGTGACAACCAAAGCTCGATCCATTTGACTAAGGACCGCATGTACCATGAGAAGACGAAGCACATTAACATTCGATACCATTTTGTTCGAGATGTATCTCGGAAGGCAAGGTTGCCGTGAAGAAGATTGGCACCGAATCGAATCCGGCCGATATGCTCACAAAGCCTCTTCCAATTGCAAAGTTCAAGCTTTGTTCAAGTTTGATGTCGGTTTGTTTCTAGCTAGTTTGAGCTAGTTTTGTTTCTAGCATGTTGCTAGTATATCTTTATGTTTACCTTTGTTTAGGTTATGTTTGCTTTGTGTTTTTAGTTTGTTTTAGATGCAATTTGGTTCAAGGTGGAGATTGTTATGTTATGACCCAAATTGCTCTTCGGCCCCATTGGGCTTAGTATCTTCATATATGTAATACTTAGAATCAAATGAATACTAATCAATATTTTTGCCCTAATCCTCTCATCTATTGCCGGCTGCCTTCTTCTTCCTCTCTTCTCTTCCATCATCTCAAAACCCTAACAATCCACAACCCATTCAAATCCTAACATCAAGGAATCTGAATAATAATAGTTAAAGATTGTTTCTTACCAGAGGATTACAACTGAGGGCTCCCTTGTTCTTCATCATCTTCTCTATGGTATACATTTTGAGGCTCTGGTCCTATTTATAGATGCGGTTTGCATTTCGCGTACATTGTAATAATGTGAATGTAAAGAACATGAAGATTGTTGCTTTGTCGCAGTTTACTTAATAAAATTAATGCACAGCATTTTAAAGGGAAATCATAGAAAATGATGTTGAAGTTTACTCAGAAAAAAGGACAATCATTCTATCGACCACGAGCAAATTTTCTACAGTTGACCTATAGTTGGTTCGTATAACAGAAAATTTTGCAAAAATTCTCATTATCCGGCCCGTTATTAGAGCATCTTTAATGCGAAGGGGTAAAACATCGTTCAATATAAAGTACACTAGATCTGTAAGTTGAATACCAGTTAGCTAAAGTTGTGATTATCTTCATGTTTGTGCTTCACTTGTATGTTTGTTCCTCTGGGTCTTTATGGCCTTTATATAAAAGAAATGAAGATAGAAATCTTTAGATCTAACAAGAGCTTCAAACTATTCCTTATAAATAGATATATACTTTCATCATTATTCATAAAAATCATAGGTACCGAGTTACATCACATTCATCTAATTTGTTTACTTCTTTTTGATTGGCTTTTCCAATTTAGCTAATGGATCTGCATTGCAATGGCCATCGGTCTGCCTGTCGTGGATGCAAATCATCCTAGCATAAATGTTGTTGTAGCAAGTTCCCTTGAAAGTTACACTCACGACTTGACAAACTCTAGCAGGATATTCAGAAATGGGCACCAGTGAAACTCTAATAACAAATTACATACAACACAAAGTTATAGTCCAATACTATATTCAGATATTTCAGCAATTTGACATTGTTAGATATTATTATAATCTCACATTGGTTGTAGAGTTGTTTTGATATTTGTTCCCCTCCTATATATAGGGGTATTGTACTTGGTTGAACTCAATTCAATATTCAGTATTGTTTTCATCTCTCTGATTTATCTTAACATGGTATCAGAGCCAATTATCCAAATTTTTCCTTCTTAAATTCCCTCTAAAAAAAAAATCTCAAATCCCAACAGCCAAGTTATACAAATTTTTCATTCTTTCCAAAACCCTAGAATTCCAATAGCCAAAAAAAAAAGAAAAAAAAGAAAAAAAAGAATCACTCAAATTAGCCGAGTACAGAGCAATGACAGCTACTATTAGAGAGATTGTTCATGTTCGTTGGCTGTTATCAGATATAGGTGTCACTCTTACAGGAGCTACTCCTCTTCATTGTGATTACCGGAGTGCATTACACATTGCAAGCAACCCGGTCTTTCATGAGCGAACGAAGCATATAGAGATTAATTGATTGCCATTATGTTCATGAGCACTTTGAGGCAGGGACCATTTCTCTCCATTCTGTTACATGTTCCCAGCAAACTGCATACTTCTTCACCAAATCCCATACTGTTCAGAGATTTAGATACTTAGTAGGCAAACTCACACTGTTTGACCCATCGTGAGTTTGAGTGGGGGTGTTAGATGTTATTATAGTCCCATATTGGTTGTAGAGTTGTTTTAATATTTGTTCCCCTCCTATATATAGGTGGTATTGTACTTGGTTGAACTCAATTCAATATTCAGTATTGTTTTCATCTCTCTGATTTATCTTAACAGACATGATTACATGGAGTATGGTCCACCAATTTGGATGATTTCTGGTGATTTTGACATTTCATCATTTTCGCCTGATTTTGTGGGCTATATAGCCTACCGATTTTGGACAACTTCGAAAGGTTCTCAAATTTTAGCATTTTCTCTCGATTTCATAGGTTATAGTCCATCAATTTTGGATGATTTTCGAGCAGTTCTGACATTTCATCATTTTTGCATGATTTCGTGGATTACATCCCATCAATTTTATACGACTTTGAGAGGTTGTAAAATTTTCTCTCAATTTCATGGGTTACCCGGTCCACCAATTTTCAGCGATTTTGAGTGATTATGACATTTCAGCATTTTTGGCCAACTTTTTGGGTTATATAGCATGTTGATTTTGGACGACTCCGAGAGCTTCTAAAATTTTAGCATTTTCTCTCGATTTCAAGGGTTATATACTTATAGTCTACCAGTGTTGGACAATTACCAGTGATTTTTTCATTGTATCATTTTTGCCCAATTTCATGTGTTATAGGCCCACTGATTTGGAAGATTTTGAGTGATTATGACGTTTCATCATTTTCGCCCGATTTATTGCCTATCGATTGGACAACTTCGAAAGATTCTAAAATTTTAGCATTTTATCTCGAATTCATGGTCCACAATTTTGGACGGTTTCGAGCAATTCAGAATTTCAGCATTTTTGCCAAACTTTGGGAGTTAACCCATCGATTTGGATGATTTTGAGCGATTTTGACATTTCATCATTTTTTATCGATTTCATGGGTAATAGCTGAACGAATTTATACGAATTTGACAGTTTCCATTTTTTTTTTGCATTTTCTCTTTGGTTTCATGGGTTATACTCCCCGATTTTGGACAAAGCAATTTTGAATTTTAGCATTTTTGCCCAATTACATGAGTTATAACCCATCGATTTGGATGATTTCATCCAGTTCCAAAATTTCATCATTTTCACCTGATTTCGTAGGTTATAGCCCACCAATTTTGGAAGACTTCGAGAGGTTCTAAAATTTTAGCATTTTCTCTCGATTTCATGCATTATAGTCCACCAATTTTGAATGATTTTGAGCAGTTCTGACATTTCACCATTTTCGCCCAATTTCGGGAATTATAGCCCATCAATTTGGATGATTCCGAGTGAACTTGACATTTCATCATTTTTGCCCGGTTACATGGGTGCCCATCGATTTTGGACAACTTTGAGAGGTTCTATAATTTAGCAATTCTGCCATTTCAATATTTTCTCCCAATTTTGCGAGTTATATAGCCCACCAGTTTGGATGATTTTGAGGGATTTTGTCATTTCATCATTTTTTCCCGATTCCCTGCATTATTGCCCACCGATTTTGGACGGTTTTGGACAAAAATTGCCAAAAACTGTGGACTATGGGCCGCAAAATGAGGCTAAAATAGTGAAATAAGAAATTGGACAAAAATGGCCAAAGACTGTGGGCTATTGTCCACAAAATGTAGCGAAAGTAGTGAAAACGCGAAATTTAACAAAAATGGTCGAAAACTGTGACTAGGCCACAAAATGAGGCTAAAACAATAAAATATGAAATTTTACAAAATTAACCAAAAACTGTGGACTAACCTTAAGCCCACAAAATGTGGCCAAAATAGTGAAATAAGAAATTTCACGAAAATGATCAAAAAATGTGGACTATAGTCTACAAAATGAGACCAAAACAGTTAAATACAAAATTTCACGAAAATGGCCAAAAACAGTGAACTATATCCAACAAAATGAGGCCAAAACAGTGAAATAAGAACTTTGACGAATATGACCGCAACTGTAGACTATAGCCCAAACAATGAGGTCAAAATAGTTATATGCAAAACTCGACGAAATGGGTCGAAAATAATGGACTATAGCTAACAAAATATGGTAAAAACAGTGAAATACAAAATTTCATGAAAATGACCAAAAACTGGGGACTATAGCCTATAAAATTATGCTAAATTTCATGAAATTTCACGAAAACGACTTAAAATTGTGGACTAATAGCCCACAAAATGAGGTAAAACAGTGAAATATGAAATTCTTGAAATTGGCCAAAATTTGTTGTCCATAGTCATGTGTTTTATGGTAGGCGTGAAAAAGCAGTAGAGGAGGCATGGGGATCACCTCCACATTGCTCCTGCCACTGACCGAAGAGCTATGTGTTTTAAATAGTTATAGGAAAAAAATGAAGAGTCGATTTTGGCTTGACCTTGACGTGACAGGTCCTGCATCATCTTTGCCTAACAAGGCATTCCACATAGGTTGCCATGTTAAATCACATTTGTTCGGATGGTTCCAAAACATCGATCAAAGTATGCCCCGAATCACCCATCTTCCTTCCTACTGGGAATATAGGACTACTTGTGTTTAACAGCGTCTATCCTGAATCAATAGCAAAAATAATTACTTTGCGGCTTACCACTTACCTATCTTTATCCAAAACCTTCTCTTGGCCAAAGACGCGGGAAATACGTCTTTTTGGCCTATTCTTTCTTACTTCGTAATATGGAGTATACAAACTCATACCTTGACCTTAAACAAAAATTTCTATACTGTGTCAAATGCAATTCATTGCTTAACACCCTATATGCTTTTTAATCTACTAAGCGTCTAGGAAAACCACAGAGAATTTCACTCTAAGAACGTGTTGCCGCTGAATCTGGTGTGGGGGCAATAGATAGAATTTGTCGATTCTTAAGAAAAACGAACAAGGCAAACCTGTTGACCTTCACCAAAGTGTTGACCAGTTTCTTGCTGCTGCCGTGAACCTGCAAAAAGTGCGACACACCGGGATGGATCCCGGCGATGCACCCTCCGATGCTATTGTCAGTAATCAGGAATATTATGAAAAAGCTTTAACTGGAAAAAGATTGATTACCTTCTTATGGTGGAAGGAGAGGGGTTTTTATAGTCGCCTTAGGGATCCGTTTCGAGATAAGAACAAATCTCTACTTCCCTGTGTGGATGGATAGAAGTGGTTAAAAACTCCTCTTAGGGATAATTATGAATCTGAATTCTTCTTTATCCTTATGGACTAGTTTGTAACGGGTTAGGACACGTACCTAGTAAGACAGATCTGTTTATAGGTTGTTGGGCTTTGAAGAAAGACCTAGTACCCATTTCAGACCTATTTGTAGGTGAAATTACTGCTTTAAGATTCGTGCCCGATTCGAACGGTTTTGATTTAATCCCATTTTAGCCATATGACGAGCCCCCCACTCCTGGATACTGAGTTCTACAGTCTTTAAGGAGTAGTTTTGTTGGTCTAATGGCGTACGGGATTTTATCGGAGTTCTTAAGGGAGTTCGGATCTTGCTCAAGGTGTAACGGTGTTATTTTGAGCTTGTAAAATGCCCAAAAATATCCTCCGAATTTTCTGGGTTTTTTGTAATTTTTTCAGATTTTTCTGATTTTTTTCTCATTTTTTGAACTTTTTATTCATTTTCCGAATTAAATAATTAATTATCGAAAATTTTAATTAATTATTCTAATTTAATAATTATTATTTTCAGAATTTTAAAATAATTTTCCGAATTAATAATTATTTTTAGAATTTTTTAATTAATTTTTTCGATTTTTAATTAAATTTTCGAATTTTTTAAAATAATTAATTCAAATAAATTAATTAATTAATTAATTAAATATTACCTGGACACGTGGTGTCAATCTATGAATTGATCATGATCAGATGGTGCGCATTACAAAGCGGAGCATTTTCTGGACACATGGCGCGTTTCTGGATGTTGATCACGATTAGATGGCGCGCGTCACAAAGCGGAGCATTTTCTGGACACGTGGCATGTTTCTGGACGTCGATCATGATCAGATGGCGTGCATCACAAAGTGGAGCATTTTTTCTCCAATTACGAGCTCGGAACCTCGGTAGCTCGGCACCGACGCCGACCCACCAGAAGACGCCACATAGCACTTTACCTTTCTTTTTCCGCTCTGTTTTCTTCTCCTCTTCCACATCTTCTTTCTTCCTTCTCCTTCGTCTTCTCTGTTCTTCTTCAACCTAGCCTTCGACTACGCCTCCGACTCCGACTCCGACACCAACTCTGTCTCCGTCTCTATCTCCGAGGGCATCAATGGAGTTCGGCGACGTCGTCTCGTCGTGCTCGACATGGTGAGATGGAGCACAGTAAGGGTAGCTCGACGCTGTGGATCTTGGCAACGTGGAGGAGCGGAGGTGAGCTCGGAGTGAGGAGCTTGGCATCAGAGATGATGGGTTCGACGAGACTCAGGGGTAGAGCTCTTCGATGGAGGGGTGCTCTGGAGCTCGATGGGAAGAGGAGCTCGGCAAGGAGTGAGCTCGGTGGACGTTGACGAAGGAGCTCAGAAGCGGTGGCGTCGAGGTTGCGCTCGACGGAGAGCTTGAGTGGGACTTGGTCGGTGTTTCGACGAAGCTTCGAGCATCGGTGTGTTGTGGAGGTGGAACCTTGGTGCTCGACGAAGGAGACGTCGGAGCTCGAGCTTTGCTGTCGAGAGGGGTCGGCAAGGAGAAGACCTTGAGCTTCGGCAATGGAGGGGAGCTCAAAGCTTGACGTTGGATGTTTGGAGATTGGCGAGGGTGACGACAAGGAAGGCGAGCTCGGTGCTTGGAGTAAGGAGCTTTGAAGGGAGGAGCCTCGACAGCGGCGGCAGAGCTTAGTAGTGGCATTCGGTCGTGGAGGTCGGGAGCTCGATCTTCGGCAACGAGGCTTGACATTGGAGTAGAGGTCAGCAGTGGCTTGATGGAGAATGGTGCTCGTCGAGGTGGTGGAAGCTTGAGCTCGGCAATGAAGGAGAGTGACCATGGCGAAGCGACTCGGCGAGGGAGATGACGTTGGGTTTTTTATTTGCTATTTTTGGTTTTGGCGGGAATGTGTGAAGGAGAAGCAGAGGGTGATGTTGGGTTTTTGGTCTCTAACGGGTCTGAACCTAACCCATTAACTCCTCTCTCTTCCTTCTTTCTTCTTGTTTTGGTGACTGTTGTCCAGCGAATCCAAGCACGAATTTCAGATCCGAGCTACGTGGCTCCATCTGGACGGTTGATCACGATCATGGCGAGAATCACGAGGCACGAAGGTGTGGATCACGAGAAAATATGATTTTTTGTTTTTGGACGTGGCAAAATCTGAGCCATCCATCAGCCGTTGGTGCGAACATCTGGACGATCTGACGGTCCAAGGAGCTCGGAGGTGTTTTTTTCCCCAATACGGAGGTCGGTGCCCCGGTAGCTCGGGGGCGTCTTTCTTCGGATGGGCACTTCGGTAGCTCAGCACTTCGATGGTTGCCGAGCTACGTGGCCAGATCTGGGGTGTCTGGTTAGGGTCGGGCACGAATCACGAGGCGATAGTTTTTGCCATTTTCTCGCTCGACGCAGCTGTGTTGCGATCCACTTTCCCAGTGCTACGGAGGCCCGATCGGGGCATGTGACCCCTCGTTTCGAAGCTAACTCGAAGATCTACAACTTCTCTTTAGGAGTGAGTTGAATCACTCGTATTGAGGGTCAGAATAGGCCGGCAATATCTTTACTTCTGTCGGTAGCTCGGATTGGGACTCCGAGCGACATGGCGCAATCTGGACTGTCCGATTAAAGATCTGTCAAGTTGAGAAGAGCTTCGGTCTTCGGAGTCTTCGAAGAGGAGCTCCACTCCTGTGGGATAAGGAGATGAGCTAGGAGGATCATCGCAAGGCCCATTCGGGAGACGAGTTTGAGGAGCAACTCTAAGGGAGAGTTTTGAGCTCCGAACTCGCTTAGAAGAGGACCATTCGGGAGGCGAATAGGATGAAGAACTTGGCCTTAGGAGAGAGCCATTTGGGAAACAAGTTTGAGGAGCAACTCTAGGGGACAGTTTTAGCTCCGAACCTTGTTGAGAAGAGGTCCGCTCTGGAGGCGAGCGGAGCGGAGAGCTTGGCTCTAAGAGAAAGCCGTCTTAGGGACAAGTTTGAGAAGCAACTATAGGGAAGAGTTTTGAGCTCCAAACTCACTTAGAAGAGGACCACTCAGGAGGCGAGTAGGACGAAGAACTTGGCCCTAGGAAAGAGCCATTTGGGAGACAAGTTTGTTGAGCAACTCTAGGGGAGATTCGTGCTTCGAACTTGTTGTGAAGAGGTCTGCTTTGGAGGTGAGTAGAGCGAAGAGCTTGGCCCTAGGAGAGAGCCACTTGGGAGACAAGTTTGAGGAGAAACTCTAGGGGAGAGTCGTGCTCCGAATTCGTTTAGAAGAGGACCACTCGGGAGGCGAGTAGGACGAAGAACTTGGCCCTAGGAGAGAGCCATTTGGGAGACAAGTTTGAGGAGCAACTCTAGGGGAGAGTCGTGCTCTGAACTCGTTGTGAAGAGGTCCGCTTTGGAGGTAAGTAGGACGGAGAACTTGGCCCTAGGAGAGAGCCGTTGGGGAGACAAGTTTGAGGAGCAACTCTAGGGGAGAGTTTTAGCTCCGAACTCATTGAGAAGAGGTTCAACAGTTGTGGGAGCAATTCCGAATGGTGAGCTGCCCTGCAATTGGTTGTTTGCAAGGGGCTAAGGCAACATCGAACCAAGTGTTGGACTCCGAACTTGTTGTTAAGAGGGTTTACGAGTTGTAGGAGCAATTCCGAATGGTGAGCTGCCTCGCACTTGCTTGTTTACAAGCAGCTATGGTAACGTCGAACCAAGTGTTGGACTCCAAACTCGTTGTTAAGAGGGTTGATGAGTTGTAGGAGCAATTCCGAATGGTGAGCTGTCCCGCACTTGCTTGTTTACAAGCAGCTAAGGCAACGTCGAACCAAGTGTTGGACTCTGAACTTGTTGTTAAGACGGTTGACGAGTTGTATGAGCAATTCCGAATGGTGAGCTGTCCCGCACTTGCTTGTTTACAAGCAGCTAAGGCAACGTCAAACCAAGTGTTGGACTCCGAACTCGTTGTTAAGAGGGTTGACGAGTTGTAGGAGCAATTCCGAATGGTTAGCTGCCCCGTACTTGCTTGTTACAAGCAGCTAAGGCTACGTCGAACCAAGTGTTGGATTTCGAACTCATCTTTTGAGCTTAGTAAGTTGTGGGAGCAGTCCTGTATGACAAGCTGTACTCCGAACCTACCATTTAGCGAGTCGTACAAGTGACTCGGAGAAGTAGAAATGAAGCAAGTGAAATAATAGACAAAAGTTTAAGCTTTATTGAAATAAACTAAATGGCCGCTTCGATGGGGCGAACCATTGTTACATGCTGTTAGCTGGGTTACAAGCATCGGCCTTATTGAAAACCGAGATCCTACTTCTACGATAGGGTGAAGGCCTCTTGGGAGGAGTTGGGTTATCCCTCCATTGGACCTCCTTGGATGAGGTGAAGGACGGCCCCAGGTTCGGAATCTTGAAACTTTGTGGTCCTCTTCGTTCGCTTATAGGCTCCTCGAGATGGAAGGTCGGCCCCGTATCTTCGGACGAACTTGTCCAGGTATCCTTGCTGTATGAGTTCTTTAATCTCCTCTTTGAGAGCCCGACAATCATCTGGGTTGTGGCCGTGGTCCCTATGAAAGCGGCACCACTTATCCCTGTTTCTTTTCTTGCCAGGGGTATTCATTCTAGGAGGAGCACGGAGTAGTCCTTCTTTGTCCACCTCCATAAGAACTGTTGATATACTAGCATTGAGGGGGGTGAACTTCTCAAAACGAGGAGCTGGGCGGCGTTGGCCATTGTCGTCCCTCTGGAGCTTCTGGGACCTTTCTTTGCTCGTATTCTTCTGTTTGTTCCCGGAAGATGATTCCTCAGGGGGGGGGGGGGTTGAGAGCCTCTTCCACTCGAATGTACTTCTCACTCCTAAGCAGGAGTTCTAAGAAGTTTCGAGGAGGCTTCTTGGTGAGAGACGCTCTAAGGTCAGCATTGAGGACGTTGGACTGGAAGGCGACAGTGGCGACCGAGGGCTCCAAGGAAGCGATGGACCGGGTTTCAGCAGTGAAGCGCTTGACATAGTCCCTCAATCGTTCGCCCTTGTTTTGACCGAGGAATAGTAAGGAGTCACTCGTCTTCTCGGTGCGGCGAGTGCTCATGAAATGCGTGAGAAAAAGACCCTCGAACTGGTCGAAGGAGAAGATAGATGCTGGTGCAAGTCGAGAGTACCATTCTCTCGCAGGCCCCTTCAGCGTGGCAGGGAAGTTCTTGCAAAGGAGCGCATCCGAAGCCTGGTGGATCAGCATGAGAGTTTTAAAACTCTCGATGTGGTCGGCGGGATCCGACTCCCTATTATATGACTCAAAGTTAGGGGGCTTAAAGTTTTGCCCGACCGGGGCTTCCATGATGGCTCGAGAGACCGGGGACTGCTCGGGCAGAAATTCCTCGCCTGTTGTTCCTCTTCTCTGTCAAGTCGGCCAAGGTGCCGCTCCATCTCGTGGAGACAGCAGTAGATCGAGTCTTTCCTTCGGTCATATCCTGTAGAGCCCCTAGAATCTTTCCCATGTGAAAGGGAACTAGGAGTGTGGTGGTGACAGCTTAGGGCAGGTTCAGGACTAGGTGCCCGTTGCTCGTGGTTAGGAGCGGCATTGAGGGCCCGCAGAACGGCCTCTTGAAAATCTTGGAACTCCGCCCTTGTGACTGGTGCCTCTCCAGCTTGGCGGTCCCTATGTGTGGCTCGGCTTACTGGAGAATGACTTCTCCACCGATGACGTTGAGGGGACTCTCTTTGCCTCCTCGGGGGAGGGGATCTTCGGGTCCTCGGTCTGCGGGGGGTCCGAACTCTTGAGACCCCCGGGTGCTCAGGTTGATGGACTCCCCCGAGAGCTCGCCATCCATTTAGGCGAGTTCCGAGGTCGACCCCCTTTTGGCGGTTGGCAATCACTAGACGGAGATGCCGCTCGGGAGGGTTTTGAGAAGCCATAGAGTCAGCTGGAGGATTGGGAACTGCTATATGATCATGAGGAGGATGTTGCTTTGGATGACTCCTACGGGAGCCCCCTTGGGCAGCCCCCCGAGACCCTGGAGGGGCCTGTTGAGGAGGGGCACCTTGAGTTGGAGGAGGAGGAGGAGGAAGAGAAGTGGTTCTTCGGCTGGAGACCGCTGCCTTCCCCTTCTCTTTTGGATGCATGGCTTGAAATTAGTCTCACTGATGAAGTTAGGTCGGGTTTCTTTTTTGGTTCCCACAGACGGTGCCAATCTGTTGCCGCTGAATCTGGTGTTGGGGCAATAGATATAATTTGTGGATTCTTGAGAAAAACGAACAAGGCAAACCTGTTGACCTTCACCAAAGTATTGACCAGTTTCTTACTGCAGCCGCGAACCTGCAAAAAGTGCGACACACCGGGATGGATCCCGGCGACGCACCCTCCGACGCTCTTGTCAGTAATCAGAAAGATTATGAAAGAGCTTTAACTAGAAAAAAAATTGATTACCTTCTTATGGTGGGGGGAGAGGGGTTTTTATAGTCGCCTTAAGGATCCGTTTCGATATAAGAACAAATCTCTACTTCCTAGTGTGGATGGATAAAAGTGGTTAAAACATCCTCTTAGGGATAATTATGAATCTGAATTCTTCTTTATCCTTATGGACTGGTTTGTAACGGGTTGGGACCTGTACCCAGTAAGACATATCCATTTAGGGTTGTTGGGCTTTGAAGAAAGACCCAGTCCCTATTTCAGACTTGTTTGTAGGTGAAATTACCGCTTTAAGATTCGTGCTCGATTTGAACGGTCCTGATTTAATCCCAATTTTAGCCATATCAGAACGGTTACTAGAACAAAAAAGACTGGGTTGGTTACTCAACATCATATAGGCATACAGATCCTACGTATGAACTAAATATTGAAAAGAGCGCTTACTCTTCTTGTAGTAGAGTCGTTCACAAGAGAAAGACTAGCTGTGAATTCAATAGCTGTTTATTCACAAAAAAGGGCGTTAAGCAACATCACTTGTCGAATCATTCTCGGTAGGCGGGTCATTCTCGGTAGGCTCAGTCAAAGCAAGATCCAAAATAATGAAATACGAAATTTTTGAAAATTGTGGACACAAAATGAGGCTAACACATTAAAATTAAAAAAATTCACAAAATAGGCCGAAAACTGTGGACTTATAACCTACAAAATGAGGCAAAATAGTTTAATACGAAATTTAATGAATTGGCAGAAAACTACGGACTATAGTTTACAAAATGAGGCCAAAACAGTGAAATATAAAACTTCATAAAATTAGCTGAAAACTGTGGCCTACCGCCCACAAAATTAGGTCAAAACAGTGAAATACGAAATTTCTCGAAGCTGTCCCAAAACTGTGGACTTATAGCCCACAAAATTAGGCTAACATAGTAAAATAAAAAATTTCACAAAATTGGCCGAAGACTGTGGACTATAGCCCACAAAACGAGGTCAAAACAATGAAATACGAAATTTGGCGAAATTGATAGAAAACTATGGACTATAGATCACAAAAAGATGCCAAAACATTCAAATATGAACTTCGTGCAATTGCTAAAAACTGTGGCCTTTAGCCCACAAAATGAGACCAAAACTGTGAAAAAAGAAATTTCTTGAAAATGGTCGATAACTGTGGACTATAGGCTACTAAATGGGGCGAAAATAGTGAAATACTAAATTTCATGAAAATGACCAAAAACTATGGAGTATAAACTACAAAATGAGGATAAAACAGAGAAATACAAAATTTCACGAAAATGTCTGAAAATATGGATAAAACAGTGAAATAGGAAATTTCACGAAAGTAGCCTAAAATTGTGGACTATAACCCACAAAATGAGGTAAAAATAGCCTAACAAAAATTAGACGAAAATCGCCGAATTGCCTACAAAATGTGGCACAAACATTGAAATACGATATTTCGCAAAAATGGCCGAAAACAGTTAACTAACCCACAAAATAAGGCCATAGTGAAATACGAAATTTTGACAAAATTACCAGAAAATTGCAGATAGCCAACAAAATTAAGCCAAAACAATGAAATAAGAATTTTCACGAAAATGACTGAAAATTATGGACTATATAACCCACATAATGAGGTTAAAACAGTAAAATAACAAATTTATCTAAATCTGCCAACGCAGTGGACTATATAGCCCACAAATGTGATCAAAATAGTCCATGCTAAACTTGAAAAAAATGACAAAAAACTGTGGAACTTTAGCTCACAAAATGAGGGTAAAACAATGAAATACAAAAGTTCACAAAAATGGCTGAAAACTGTGGACTCTAGGCTACAAAATGAGGCCAAAATAGTGAAATACGAAATTTCACAAAATTGGCAAAAAATGGTGAACTATATTAAGCCAAAACAATGAAATAAGAATTTTCACGAAAATGACTGAAAATTATGGACTATATAACCCACATAATGAGGTTAAAACAATAAAATAACAAATTTATCTAAATCTGCCAACACAGTGGACTATATAGCCCACAAATGTGATCAAAATAGTCCATGCTAAACTTGAAAAAAATGACAAAAAACTGTGGAACTTTAGCTCACAAAATGAGGGTAAAACAATGAAATACAAAAGTTCACAAAAATGGCTGAAAACTGTGGACTCTAGGCTACAAAATGAGGCCAAAATAGTGAAATACGAAATTTCACAAATTGGCAAAAAATGGTGAACTATATGCCACAAAATGAGGTCAAAACAGTAAAATACGAAATTTTACAAAAATATCCAAAAACTGTGGACTATATAGCCTACAAAATGAGCTTAAAACAGTAAAATATGAATTTTCACTAAGACTGTGGACTACATAGCCACAAAATGTGGCAAACAAACTGATATATGAAATTTCACGAAAGTGACCCAAATTTGTGGACTAGCCCACAAAATGATGCCAAAATAGTAAAATATGAAACTTCAAGTAATTGGTCTGAAAATTGTGAACTAGCCCACAAAATGAGGTCAAAACATTGAAATACGAAATTTCTCAAAAATGACCAAAACTATATATCCCACAAAATTAGGCTAAAAAATAAATCAAAAAATTCTCGAATATAGCTGAGAACAGTGGATTATATAGCCCACAAAAAGTGGCCAAAACAGGGATATGTTAAATTTGACGAAAATGACCGAAAACCGTGAAGCACAAAATGAGGCCAAAACAATGAAATACGAAATTTCACGAAAATGACCGAAAACTGTAGATTATAGACATAAAATGTGGCCAAAATAGTGAAATAGAAATTTCACAAAAGTAGCCCAAAATTGTGGACAATAGCTCACAAAATGAAGCCAAAATAGTGAAATACAAAATTTGATGAAAATTACCGAAGCATACAAAATTAGGCCAAAACATTGAAATATGAAATTTTATGAAAATGACAGAAAACTAAGCTCACAAAATAAGGCCAAAAAGGTGAAATACGAAATTTCATGAAATTGACAGAAAACTGGACTGTCAACAAAATTAGGCCAAAACACTGAAATATCAAATTTCATGAAAACAACCGATAAATGTGGACTATAGGCCACAAAATGAGGCCAAACCAGTACAATACAAAATATCTCCAAATTGGATGAAAACAATGGACTATGTAGCCCACAAAATGAGGCCAAAAAAGTGAAATACGAAATTTGATGAAATCGGCAGAAAACTATAGATTATAGTTCACAAAATGAGGTCAAAACAGTAAAATTCAAAATTTCACGAAATTGATTGAAAACTGTCACAAAATAATGTCATACAGTGAAATACTAAATTTCTCGAAAATGTAGACTATAGCTTACAAAATGAGGCTAAAATAGTAATACACGATATTTCACGAAATTAGTCCATCAATTTGGGCGATTCCGAGCGACCCTAACATTTCATCTTTTTTGCCCCCTATTACGTGGAAAGCCCACCGATTTTGGACGAGTTCGAGCAATTCTGGCATTTCAATATTGCCACCCAATTTCGTGAGTTATCTAGCCTACCAATTTGGACGATTTCGAGCGATTATGTCATTTCATTATTTTCGCTAGGGTTCATGCTTTATAGCCCACTAATTTTGGACGAATTCGAGCAATTATGATAGTTTAGCATTTTTTTAGTCTAGATTTGTAAGTTTTATATATAGCTCACCGATTAGGACGAATCGAGAAATTCTGATATTTAATCATTTTTGCCTGATATCGTGGGTTATAGTGAGAACTTTTCTGTATTTTTATTATTTTATTAACCCCCCCCCCCCCCCCCAAATTTTTGTTTTTTAAAATGGGCCTTGCTTGAAAGTAAAGCCGCAAAAATATACATATACATAACATAAACAAAATCCCCCCCCCCCCCAAAACACAAAACAAAACAAAACTTATGCTTATATTTCCCAAATATCTGACTATACGATCTAACATGCACATATGTATATGTACTAGATTTGCCTGTGGCCACGTGCCTACGACACGTCTTCAGAACGATACAACATATGAAAAGTCTTGTAAACAGTAAATTAACAATTATGTAGCTGAAGTTTGAATAGTATGACAATAATTAGTTGTGAATAAAAGTCCATGTTTCCATATATATATATATATATATATATATATATATATATATATATAGAGAGAGAGAGAGAGAGAGAGAGAAAGAGAGAGAGAGAGAGAGAGAGAGAGAGAGAGAGAGAAATAATTAAATAAATAAATGAGTTGTTTGCGGGGGGGGGGATTTGAATTTGAGTTTTGGGGGAAAATTTTTGGGGAACGGAAAGTGAAATTTGACTTTGGCATGAGCTAAGTATATTTGTCCCAACAAATTATTTTTAAAATACAAGCTAAGTATCTTTGTGTTCTATATAATAAAACACAAAGAAAGCTATCAAGTGGCGCTCCTTCAATCTCCCCCCCCCCCCCCCCCCCCCCCCCCCCCCCCGAAAATATATTTTGTGAGATTAGATCTGGGCCTTTGATTTTAGGGGAATTGAAGGAGCGCCACTTGATAGCTTTCTTTGTGTTTTATTATATAGAACACAAAGATACTTAGCTTGTATTTTAAAAATAATTTGTTGGGACAAATATACTTAGCTCATGCCAAAGTCAAATTTCACTCTCCGTTCCCCAAAAGTTTTCCCCCAAAACTCAAATTCAACCCCCCCCCCCCCCCCCCCACCCCCCCCTACAAAACAACTTATTTATTTATTTAATTATTTCTCTCTCTCTCTCTCTCTCTCTCTCTCTCTCTCTCTCTCTCTCTATATATATATATATATATATATATAGATATATATATATATATATAGAAATCTTCGGTTGCACACTACTTTGGTGAGCACTCACGAACAATAGACCCTACGAAAAATCCCAACCGCTCATATCGTTCTATATGCCTTAGATAGCCTAACAAAAAAAAATCAAGTAATTTGAAGTTCATTTGCCTATGATTTACATCATCACAAAATTGTATGGCTGAAAATTCTAACAGCTTGATGGATGGGCAAATGAACTTCAAATTACTTGATTTTTTATTGTTAGGCTATCTAAGGCATATAGAACAATATGAGCGGTTCGGATTTTTTATAGGGTCTCTAGTTCGTGAGTGCTCACCAAAAGTAGTGTGCAACCGAAGGGGACTCTATATATATATATAAACATGGACTTTTATACCCCAATTTATAATTATTTTTCACCATATACTAAAAGAAACATGGACTTTTATTTACAACTAATTATTGTCACACTATTCAAACTTCAGCTACATAATTGTTGATTTACTATGTACAAGACTTTTTATATGTTGTATCATTCTGAAGACGTGCCGTAGGCACGTGGCCACGGGCAAATCAAGTACATATACATATGTGCATGTTAGATCGTATAGTCAGATGTTTGGGAAATATAAGCATAAGTTTTGTTTTGTTTTGTTTTGTGTTTTTTTTGTTGTTGGAGGGGGGGGGGGGGGGGTGTAGCGCCCCGAATTTTTAATATAATATCTTAGAAAATACGTGGCACAATCCCAGCATCAACTTCAATGTAATAGTACACATAGCCCAAAAATACAATAATTTTTATTCCAAACTTTTATTACAACAATCTTACAAACACAGCGGAATACAAAACACCTTGAATTACAACATTCTTTTTACAACACTTTTCTTTACAAAATATTATACAAAAGCTCTATTACATCAATTTATCTCAAACATCCAAACTTCCAAGCTCTAAGCAACAACCTGTAACACATGAGGCTAGAAATGATCTCTAACCCCCAAAACTAAAGGGGTCAGCCATAAATGGTGTGAGTGACATAAAAGCAAACAACATAAATGAACATTAAGCATGGATTCTTAAACAACATATAATAAACAAGAATACATAAAATATGACGTAGCAAGGAAACATGTAAACAACAAGTGAAACTAAACTAAGTGTCAAGTGTAGAAAACAGGAAACCACATGCATAAAATCAAGTCAAGAAAACACAATTTCTATATGCGGACTCTCAAATGCGTACTTGTCGGAGTCTATGCGTCCCATTCTACATAGGTCCGGTGTAAGCCCTTAACGTCTCCACATTATAGGGTTCAATCCCCGCTATGCAACTAATCCTAACACGATGACTACTACGAGATAATGATAAACTGTGAGTATTAGCCCATGCCCAATAAACGAGCAATGACACCTCATCACAAGAATACCACATGTGCGTCGCTTCGACCCCCGGAGATCAATCACTCTCAACACCGCAGATCGGATACCCGACTATCAATCACTCTCAACACCGCAGATCAGATACCCGGCTATCAATCACTTTTAGTGACTCTCAATACCGCAGAATATACCCGACCCCAGAGATCAATGACTCTCAATACTGCAGAATATACCTGACCCCGGAGATCAATGACTTTCAACACCGCGGATCATACCGAGGTCCAAAACCCATGTTCCCGTTCATCATATCACCACTAGTGCCTGTCCTTATAATTTTTTTGGGTTATTTAATTACTTAACGAATCTGTATAAGTAGTTATAGATCAAAATATTCAACACCGCAGTTCGGATACCCGGCTATCAATCACTCTCAACATCGCAGATCGGATACCCGGCTATCAATCACTCTCAATACCGCAGATCGGATACCCGACTATCAATCACTTTTAGTGACTCTCAATACCGCAGAATATACCCGACCCCGAAGATCAATGACTTTCAACACCGCAGATCGGATACCCGGCTATCAATCACTATCAGTGACTCTCAATTCCGCAGAATATACCCGACCCCGGAGATCAATGATTTGAAAGAATGTTCATAGATATGATATAAGGATACATCAGTACCAGTCGACTATAGAAAGCATAAGTCGACTGTCCAGAAGGAAAGTTCCATGATTTTAAGAAAATAAACTAAGGATTATAAGTTGACTTATAAAAGACATAAGTCGACTTACCAGAGATTATAAGTCGACTTAAAAAAGTCATAAGTCGACTTACCAAAGTGTTATAAGTTGACTTATAAAAGTCATAAGTCGACTTACCAGAGAGATGTTCTAGTAATCTTTAAGAAAATATTCTAAGTGGTACCAGTCGACTGTAAAAGTCGTCAGTCGACTGTCCAGAACCCAATTTCAAGAAAACTAAAGATCATAGCAGCTGGGTTGTATCAGTCGACTGAAAGGTCGTATCAGTCAACTGTCGGCCTACAGTCTGAAGAATTTAGGTCGTACATATGTCAAAACTAGGGTTTTTAAGAATCAGTCATATAACAAAATAACTTTGTATTATTTTCCAAATCTTATTAATACCAAAATAAATAGATTTAAACTTAGCATTTGAGAAATCCAAGTCCAAACAACATCTTTTTAAAAAATCACAAATCCCCAATTTAAATCCTCATAATTCAAATCCTCAAAACATGGTCCTCTAAACCATTAATCATTCACAAAATTCCTCAACTAAATCTCAACTATTCTCTATAGTTGATTCATGAACAAAACAAATTTATCCTCAACATGGTCAAGTTGTTTTTATCCAACTCACCAATAGTCCAAAAATCTCATCTTTAATTTAATTAATGCGTGACATCTATTAAACTCAATCAAATCAACAATAATCCAACATTTTAAGAAAATATAATCTAAGCAGCAGCAGTCGACTGATAATAGTTACCAGTCGACTGTTCGCAACGAAAATCCAACATTTTTAGCCTACCAATAATTTATATTAGGTTCTCAACAGATCTAACATCATTCTCATGCAAATATCTAGGGTTCTTCTCGGTGATCCAATTTTTCGTTCATCCATCCAACTTACATATTCAACATCCAAATCAATCTAAACATTCATATCATTCTCATACGTCATACACAAATCAAAGAAAGCAAAAAAAACAACCAAACAATTAAATCTACTCACCTACAACATACACAAAACAAAATGAAACAAAACAATGTCACTCACATAGTTGGAGAGATCAAGCGAATATTACGAAGCACGATGAAGAATCCCATCTTTTGCAAAGAATTCAAGATCTCCTCTTCAATCACCAAGAAAATAGAAATATAATAAAACTTGTGTTGTGCAGCGAATGACGGCTGCACACCCTCTTTTATACAGGCCGGAAATAAGGAATTAGGGTTTTAGAAATACTTTTGCAAAAGAATCCTTCTCAATTTATTACTTTACATATATAACCTTCCTTAGTTAAAATAAGTTAACTAAATCAAAACCAAATCAAATCATCTTATCACTGAGTTGTCCAGAAATCTAGAACAGCCCAGTAAATAAGAAAAATCCGGATTTACAACTCAGGGTGGCGATTTTGCACAAAAGCTCTCCTTTTTGTAATATTTGCAAATACATCATAAAATATTCATAAAAATCCAGAAAAATCAGAAATAATATCTAATAATACATATTATATTTTCCAATCAAAATATCTGACTTTTACTTTATATAAAAATATTTGCACAAGATTCTACATAAATTCCATATTTGCAAAAACTCCATATTTGTATAAATCTTTACCAAATCGACTCCAAATAAAATTTAAATATACTTTAATTTAAATGATGATCATGGAAAGCCCAAAAATCAGTAAAAACGAATTTTCATAATTTATTTCAGATCCAAACGTCTTTTTACATAAAAGCCCCTCTCTTTCGAGATATTTATAAAAATAGTTTCTCTACTCAGAAAAATCCCAAAATTTAGAATATACTACATAGTAAGTATGAGAACTTATTAAAAAAAATATAAAATTGGATATTTACACCAAAAATATTTGCAAGTGTTTCGCACGTGTAAAAAGATAAACCTTCAGAAAATATTTATTAAATCTCCAGAAAGTCATTTTAATTCTTTTTTAAATCTTCAAAATAATGTTTGAAAATAAGGGGTACTACGGGGGGGGGGGGGTAGGGGGGTTTAATAAAATACAGGAAAGTTCTTACTATAACCCACGAAATCAGGCAGAAATGATTAAATATCAGAATTTCTCGATTCGTCCTAATCGGTGAGTTATATATAACTTACAAAACTGGATTAAAAAAATGAAAAACTATCAAAATTGCTCGAATTCGTCCAAAATTAGTGGGCTATAACGCATGAACCCTAGCGAAAATAATGAAATGACATAATCGCCCGAAATCGTGCAAATTGGTGGGCTAGATAACTCACGAAATTGGGTGAAAATATTGAAATGACATAATGTAGCGCCCCGATTTCCACGTAACTGGGAAACCATGACACATGCCAAGACCTTTCCTTCAATTAGTCACGACACAGGAAAAACTGAAAAATTTAAAACTTTTTATTCAACACAGGGTTTCTATGCGGTAATTACCATTATCAGTTTGTAATACCAACAGTAGCGCCTGCCCTTTTCCCTTTTTGACTCCAAACTCAATTCTTCCAATTTCTATATCACTTTGACCATAAACTAAGATAGTTGTGTTTTAGGAAAAATTTCGGCAGAGTCTCCCCTGTAATTTCTACCCCGAAACACAAAAGCTTACGGAATTCTGCTCTAAATTCCGTAGCTCACATCACAGGCAATAATATCACCGGCTCCCCAGGCCAAAATGAGCATCATCACACAGGCAATATATATATATGCTCTGGGGGCCAAACTCATAATGATTTATCAATTATCAATTAAAAACTATAAATCCCTTTGAAAACGTAGTAAGTTTTTTAGAAAATAACTTGTAAAAGCTTACCACAGCGTCCGGTACTCCACAACGAGATGGGTGCGGTCCAAACCATATCATGCCACTCCACACTCTACTCCCCATCATCATCCACATACTTATACATCAGGATTACAATTTAGAGCATAAAACCTATACTATTTACACTTAACCCATAACGACAAATAGTAAGGTGAAGCTCCACCCCACCGGAACCTGAACCTATACCTCACCTCTGCACCGCTGAGGACCTGTAACAGTAGGGACCTAGGATAGTCCAGAGACCCCCTAACCCCCCAAACACTAAGGGTTTAGCCATTACTGGTGTGAGTACAATATATTAATAAGCAAATAAATTAACTTATAAGTAAAACAGAATGAACTTACGAATACCAAGATAAACCTGAACATGCAAATATCATAACTGGAATTTCACATCAAATACTCACTGCATCACTTCCTGCATGCATATTCATACCTGCTCACAGCATACTTATCATAAGTTTGGAAATCATTCCAATTTGTCACGTAAGGCCCATCACTTTACGCCTTAAGCAACCATTCCTATAGCCTTATTTTTCCATAAAGCTTTACATTCACAAATACTCTACTATCACATAACTGCACCATATTTACCATTCGCTGCAATTACAGACTCATGACATATCTTCTTTCCCAATCTCACATCACATAACACCGCATTCATTCATTGCTTACAACATATATCGTCATGTCTCGCAATACATCACTTCCACACTCATACTTCATCTTAAATGGAAAATAAACGTGTATCCTAATTTCCTAGTGTTTGTGTATGCCATGACCTGAGTCTAATGCAACAATACAGAATATAGAACAGATGCACTTAATCTAATGTCAGCAAGATTCTGGGTGTACATGCATCCCATACTACATGTGACCCAGGTCAAGCCAACATACTTAGTCTAATGCAAGCGAGACTTTGGAAATGTATGCATCCCATAATACATACTTTCCAAATCAAGCTGTTGTCTCTAAGTTTAGGGATTCGAACCCTCGCTATGCAATGCATTCTAATTTGGTCTGCTTCCTGTTCCTGATAGATCGTGGCAATGAGGTTGCAGTCAACGGTCCCACCGTTCTGCAGTCAATGGCCGTGACGAACTTAAAGATATACGGTCCCACCGTATGGCAGACAACGGTCCCACCGTTCTGCAGTCAACAGCCGTGACGAATAAGGATATACGGTCCCATCGTATTGCAGACAACGGTCCCACCGTTCTGCAGTCAACATCCGTGACCATAAAGATATACGGTCCCACCGTATGGCAGACAACGGTCCCACCGTTCTGCAGTCAACAGCTGTGATGATAACGATATACGGTCCCACCGTATGGCAGACAACGGTCCCACCGTTCTGCAGTCAACAGCCGTGACGATAAAGATACACGGTCCCACCGTATGGCAGTCAACGGTCCCACCGTTCTGCAGTCAACAGCCGTGACGATAAAGATATACGGTCCCACCGTATGGCAGTCAACGGTCCCACCGTTCTGCAGTCAACAGCCGTGACGATAAAGATATACGGTCCCACCGTATGGCAGACAACGGTCCCACTGTTCTGCAGTCAACAGCTGTGACGATAAATATATACGGTCCCACCGTATGGCAGTCAACGGTCCCACCATTCTGCAGTCAACAGCCGTGACGATAAAGATATACGGTCCCACCGTTCTGCAGTCAACAGCTGTGACGATAAATATATATACGGTCCCACCGTATGGCAGTCAACGGTCCCACCGTTCTGCAATCAACTTAAACTTGAAGTTTAGTCTAATCAATAGGTCACTAGCTTGCACGTCCATAACTTCCCACACTCGATACGAAATTACGTGATACTATAAAACCTCATGTACTCTCAATAGTACATTCTTCTTGCACTCGCTGCACCTTTCCAATATCACAAGAGTTTGCTCACACATCAGAAATTCTCGATTCCGGGTCCTATGGGAAGGTGGGAGTGTCTATTTCGACTTCTTAATTTGACTCTTTCAGGCTATATCATTTGAGTTCTCGAAAACACAAGTTCCATCAAGTATACAAGCAGAGAGAAACTGGTTTTCTTAGCCAATAATATTTTAACTAAGATTGGGTATGTTCCATCTTTGGGAAATCATAACTCTCAACCTATAAACTGGAATTACAAAACTCCAGATGGGTTAGAAAGCTATGACTCCCTACTACGACTCTCTAGTCGGCCAAACTCCCAAATTCTTAACAGTAGTTCACAGTCTCTCATCTTCCCCAACTAGTCAACTTATACTATGCTGAACATAGCCCACCTCGAAGTTCAACAATAAGTCAACCTTGAGTCCAGTGCTCATGAATTTTGGGATTCTCAATCTACACATATACCATTTCGTTTAAATTCATTTCACACAAAGAGCCACGACTCTTCCATCATAGCACACGAATTCGGCCACTCTTGCAGCAGAGCGTTCGCTACCCTTTACTAATGAATTCTAGAATTTCTAGAACTTGAGAATCATCAAATAAACTCATACCCAGAGCTACTCTCAAAGTTCATAGCAATATCATATATATACAATTGGTTATGACCCCTTGGACTTCAGTCCAAAAGCAACCGACTTCAGCTCTGCCCTTTTCAGACCAGCTGAACTCTGCAAATTCTGAGGTATCAACCGACCTCGATAATTTATGAAATTAAACTATAGTTGTGGACACATACAATAGTGTCCACACCAATCCTTAACTCAAAACATCCATGCTACACTACGATACAAAAACAGAAATACACAGCAATTCATACTTTAAATTTTCACAACGCACCAAGTGCGCAAAATAAAAGATATCATACTCACAATTTTTCCGGCGAAGACTCGAAGCGCCACCACGCCTCCAAAGCCGCTAGTAAATCCTATCATCAGAATTCAAAGCAATCAAGGCTCAAGCATCCAAAACAGTTACGGGAAAAATAATAATACTAACTCCCATATCACACAGGCATTCTATTGAACGCCTAGGATGCACACGCGCTTTGCATGTAATCACTCAAATCGTCCAAACCAATTATAAAAGCTAATAACAACATCCCAAATATCACACAAGCGTTTATTGAACGCTTGGGATATACACGTGCGATGCACGTAATAAACTAATGCTTACGGTATTTCATTCCCAATTAATTACTAAAATTACCCCCAAATAATCTAATAGTCCAACTACAATTTCTATTACCATCCGAGAATTAATTCATATCCATACAATTCTCTTTTACAAACCCAAAACCCTATTTTACTAACAACTTGAAATCTCTCTAAAATCCGCTAATTTCTCACATCCACAATTTCCAATATCTTTAAATCTCTCTACCCTAACATTCCTACTCAATAAAAATTAACCTAACTAAATTTTATACAATAAAATAGTTAGGGTTTTACCTTCCGAAATCCAATCGAAAATCCGACGCCACCACCACGTAGAGAATCCCTCCATTAGTCTACCCCTCGGTTTAATTTGGAATCGACGAAGAATCTGAGGGGATTTGAGCATGGGCAAGTGATCGGCGATGGGTTCGACTGAGGTTTCTTTTGGGTCGGGATGGGAACGGAAGGGAAGAAGATGGAGAAGGAAGAAGATGGTGGAGGGATGGGGTTCGTTTCCTTCGGCTGGGCGCGAACGGGAGGAGGAGGGGAGGGCCGGGGCTCTTTTGGGTCGGTTTGGGAACGAACGGGAAGAAGAAGAAGAAGGGAGATGGTGGTCGGGGCTTCTTCTCGATCGGCCGGCGTGGACGAACGGGAGGAAGGAAGGAGGAGGCCGGGGGGTGGGTTCTTCTCCTTCGGTCTGGGAAGCAAACGGAAGAGGGAAGAAGATGAAGGGAAGAAGGAGAGAAGGTGGGAGACTGGGGTTTTATAAGGGATACATAAATAAATAGATAAATAAATGATATAAGGAGAATATTACATATAAGCCCCCTAGTCCTCAATACATTCCAAATAAAACCCAATTCTCTACTTTAATACTACAAACAATACAAAAATACATTAAAACCACTCCGTAATACTCCGTATAAAAATAATTTAATTCCGAAAATAATGATAAAATAAGGTAGACAATATATCTTATTTTTCTCGATTAAAAATAATTGTTATCGGAAAATACATATTCGCGCGAAATTCTCAATCGCGCACACATTTTGATGCAAAATAGCCATATGCTATTTTCCGGGTCGTTACATCACTCCCTCCTTAGAATCGTTCTGTCCTCAGAATGCTACTAGTGGAGAGGAAGACAACCGCAAACATCAATGGTTCACGAGACATTTTCCTAAGTCATCTCCAATATCTCGAGTGATATTCTCGAAAACTGGTCTTCTACCAAGTTGAACTGTCGTCCTTCAGCCTTTTGGACAGACCCACCATGAATTAATGCTGACATTCTACTGCTCCTGCTTTGGAGTAGACAGTGGCTGCATTGCTCTGCTCTATACTCGTCTACAAGTGAAGTTGATTTACTCCTCGATTACGACTTCTATTGGTTGGTGACCACTCCCTCCTTAGAAAGGACGAAGTCACACCTTGCCACTTCAGCCCCTGAGTCACTTCTCTTGGTGACCTTGTTGAATTGTTAACACGATTGCCCTCTGTCTGAGTGATATCTCCTCCTGGGCGTGCTCCTAGTGGCTGCTTAATCATAAGCTGATCTTGGAAAACCCTGCTGCCTCAGTGCTTCAATCCCTGCATTTCCTGCCTAAGCCTTCTGACTTGCTCACTCGGACTCGGTTGTAGCTCCCATCGTGCCAAACCTGAGCTCTAAACTTGAGTAATCACTCTAATACTGGCATGCTGGATCTCGTCATCTAGCTTCTTGCTTCCTTCACGGTCTTTGACTGAGGTTAATCCCTCCCTTATCTCGGTCTTTTGCAGTTCAGTAGCCACTCCCTCCTTAGAATAAGGCATGGCCTACGATCATTACTTCAAACTTCTAGGATTCTCTCTTGTAATTTGCTCAAGGCTGATGCTCCAGATAGTGTATTCAAACGAACCAAATCTAGAGTTGCCTCCAAGTTTGCCCTCCATTTTCTGAGTCTTCTGCTTCTGACCTTGGTTCTTGAACCCTGATACGGGTGCAGATCTTGTCCCTCGTAGTCATGGACAGGCTAATTTCATGTGCCCGACTCTCTCACAAAGGTTGCATACTACAACCTTGGTGGTCTCTGGGATTTGCTCCCATTCATGTTGTAGTCGTGCTAATCTTGGAATCAAGGTGTCTCTGCTCCTTTGCCAGGCCTTCTGATATAGCTCCGAAGGCATCCCCCAGTTTCTTAGCTTGACGACCTTTCCTAATCACGTACTTCCTAAGCTTCCTCATTTCCCGATGTATGCTGGCTGTCGCCGCTGTGCATTGATCCACACTTAGTCCATGCGGCGGCGAAATCATCTGAGGCTATGCGCTCAAGATCATTGAAATTCCAGCGATATCGGTCCACTCTCTTCCATCAACACCTCCTCGGTTAGGACATCCTCGAACATCATTCATGTGTTTAAAGGATGGTAAAACATATGCTGGAGTCAGTCCAGATATAGAAAAATTGTAAAACATAATGTTGGAAGAACCAACAATATGAATTATAACTATCTACAACTAGCTGAATCCCGACTCCTAAAGGGCATTCAAGTTAAATTTTCCTACTGTGTTGGACTGTAAATTGAAGTCAGCTCTGATACCACTCTGTAGCGCCCCGATTTCCACATAACTGGGAAACTGTGACACATGCCAAGACCTTTCCTTCAATTAGTCACGACACAGGAAAAACTGGAAAATTTAAAACTTTTTATTCAACACAGGGTTTCTATGCGGTAATTACCATTATCAGTTTGTAATACCAACAGTAGCGCCTGCCCTTTTTCCTTTTTGACTCCAAACTCAATTCTTCCAATTTCTATATCACTTTGACCATAAACTAAGATAGTTGTGTTTCAGGAAAAATTTTGGCAGAGTCTACCCTGTAATTTCTACCCCGAAACACAAAAAGCTTACGGAATTCTGCTCTAAATTCCGTAGCTCACATCACAGGCAATAATATCACGGGCTCCCCAGGCCAAAATGAGCATCATCACACAGGCAATATATATATATGCACTGGGGGGCAAACTCATAACGGTTTATCAATTATCAATTAAAAACTATAAATCCCTTTGAAAACGTAGTAAGTTTTTTAGAAAATAACTTGTAAAAGCTTACCACAGCGCCCGGTACTCCACAACGAGATGGGTGCGGTCCAAACCATATCATGCCACTCCACACTCTACTCCCCATCATCATCCACATACTTATACATCAGGATTACAATTTAGAGCATAAAACCTATACTATTTACACTTAACCCATAACGACAAATAGTAAGGTGAAGCTCCACCCCACCGGAACCTGAACCTATACCTCACCTCTGCACCGCTGAGGACCTGTAACAGTAGGGACCTAGGGTAGTCCAGAGACCCCCTAACCCCCCAAACACTAAGGGGTTAGCCATTACTGGTGTGAGTACAATATATTAATAAGCAAATAAATTAACTTATAAGTAAAACAGAATGAACTTACAAATACCAAGATAAACCTGAACATGCAAATATCATAACTGGAATTTCACATCAAATACTCACTGCATCACTTCCTGCATGCATATTCATACCTGCTCACAGCATACTTATCATAAGTTTGGAAATCATTCCAATTTGTCACGTAAGGCCCATCACTTTACGCCTTAAGCAACCATTCCTATAGCCTTATTTTTCCATAAAGCTTTACATTCACAAATACTCTACTATCACATAACTGCACCATATTTACCATTCGCTGCAATTACAGACTCATGACATATCTTCTTTCCCAATCTCACATCACATAACACCGCATTCATTCATTGCTTACAACATATATCGTCATGTCTCGCAATACATCACTTCCACACTCATACTTCATCTTAAATGGAAAATAAACGTGTATCCTAATTTCCTAGTGTTTGTGTATGCCATGACCTGAGTCTAATGCAACAATACAGAATATAGAACAGATGCACTTAATCTAATGTCAACAAGATTCTGGGTGCACATGCATCCCATACTACATGTGACCCAGGTCAAGCCAACATACTTAGTCTAATGCAAGCGAGACTTTGGAAATGTATGCATCCCATAATACATACTTTCCAAATCAAGCTGTTGTCTCTAAGTTTAGGGATTCGAACCCTCGCTATGCAATGCATTCTAATTTGGTCTGCTTCCTGTTCCTGATAGATCGTGGCAATGAGGTTGCAGTCAACGGTCCCACCGTTCTGCAGTCAATGGCCGTGACGAACTTAAAGATATACGGTCCCACCGTATGGCAGACAACGGTCCCACCGTTCTGCAGTCAACAGCCGTGACGAATAAGGATATACGGTCCCACCGTATTGCAGACAACGGTCCCACCGTTCTGCAGTCAACATCCGTGACCATAAAGATATACGGTCCCACCGTATGGCAGACAACGGTCCCACCGTTCTGCAGTCAACAGCTGTGACGATAAAGATATACGGTCCCACCGTATGGCAGACAACGGTCCCACCGTTCTGCAGTCAACAGCCGTGACGATAAAGATACACGGTCCCACCGTATGGCAGTCAACGGTCCCACCGTTCTGCAGTCAACAGCCGTGACGATAAAGATATACGGTCCCACCGTATGGCAGTCAACGGTCCCACCGTTCTGCAGTCAACAGCCGTGACGATAAAGATATACGGTCCCACCGTATGGCAGACAACGGTCCCACCGTTCTGCAGTCAACAGCTGTGACGATAAATATATACGGTCCCACCGTATGGCAGTCAACGGTCCCACCATTCTGCAGTCAACAGCCGTGACGATAAAGATATACGGTCCCACCGTTCTGCAGTCAACAGCTTTGACGATAAATATATATACGGTCCCACCGTATGGCAGTCAACGGTCCCACCGTTCTTTAATCAACTTAAACTTGAAGTTTAGTCTAATCAATAGGTCACTAGCTTGCACGTCCATAACTTCCCACACTCGATACGAAATTACTTGATACTATAAAACCTCATGTACTCTCAATAGTACATTCTTCTTGCACTCGCTGCACCTTTCCAATATCACAAGAGTTTGCTCACACATCGGAAATTCTCGATTCCGGGTCCTATGGGAAGGTGGGAGTGTCTATTTCGACTTCTTAATTTGACTCTTTCAGGCTATATCATTTGAGTTCTCGAAAACAAAAGTTCCATCAAGTATACAAGCAGAGAGAAACTGGTTTTCTTAGCCAATAATATTTTAACTAAGATTGGGTATGTTCCATCTTTGGGAAATCATAACTCTCAACCTATAAACTGGAATTACAAAACTCCAGATGGGTTAGAAAGCTATGACTCCCTACTACGACTCTCTAGTCGGCCAAACTCCCAAATTCTTAACAGTAGTTCACAGTCTCTCATCTTCCCCAACTAGTCAACTTATACTATGCTGAACATAGCCCACCTCGAAGTTCAACAATAAGTCAACCTTGAGTCCAGTGCTCATGAATTTTGGGATTCTCAATCTACACATATACCATTTCGTTTAAATTCATTTCACACAAAGAGCCACGACTCTTCCATCATAGCACACGAATTCGGCCACTCTTGCAGCAGAGCGTTCGCTACCCTTTACTAATGAATTCTAGAATTTCTAGAACTTGAGAATCATCAAATAAACTCATACCCAGAGCTACTCTCAAAGTTCATAGCAATATCATATATATACAATTGGTTATGACCCCTTGGACTTCAGTCCAAAAGCAACCGACTTCAGCTCTGCCCTTTTCAGACCAGCTGAACTCTGCAAATTCTGAGGTATCAACCGACCTCGATAATTTATGAAATTAAACTATAGTTGTGGACACATACAATAGTGTCCACACCAATCCTTAACTCAAAACATCCATGCTACACTACGATACAAAAACAGAAATACACAGCAATTCATACTTTAAATTTTCACAACGCACCAAGTGCGCAAAATAAAAGATATCATACTCACAATTTTTCCGGCGAAGACTCGAAGCGCCACCACGCCTCCAAAACCGCTAGTAAATCCTATCATCAGAATTCAAAGCAATCAAGGCTCAAGCATCCAAAACAGTTACGGGAAAAATAATAATACTAACTCCAATATCACACAGGCATTCTATTGAACGCCTAGGATGCACACGCGCTTTGCATGTAATCACTCAAATCGTCCAAACCAATTATAAAAGCTAATAACAACATCCCAAATATCACACAAGCGTTTATTGAACGCTTGGGATATACACGTGCGATGCACGTAATAAACTAATGCTTACGGTATTTCATTCCCAATTAATTACTAAAATTACCCCCAAATAATCTAATAGTCCAACTACAATTTCTATTACCATCCGAGAATTAATTCATATCCATACAATTCTCTTTTACAAACCCAAAACCCTATTTTACTAACAACTTGAAATCTCTCTAAAATCCGCTAATTTCTCACATCCACAATTTCCAATATCTCTAAATCTCTCTACCCTAACATTCCTACTCAATAAAAATTAACCCAACTAAATTTTATACAATAAAATAGTTAGGGTTTTACCTTCCGAAATCCAATCGAAAATCCGACGCCACCACCACGTAGAGAATCCCTCCATTAGTCTACCCCTCGGTTTAATTTGGAATCGACGAAGAATCTGAGGGGATTTGAGCATGGGCAAGTGATCGGCGATGGGTTCGGCTGAGGTTTCTTTTGGGTCGGGATGGGAACGGAAGGGAAGAAGATGGAGAAGGAAGAAGATGGAGGAGGGATGGGGTTCGTTTCCTTCGGCTGGGCGCGAACGGGAGGAGGAGGGGAGGGCCGGGGCTCTTTTGGGTCGGTTTGGGAACGAACGGGAAGAAGAAGAAGAAGGGAGATGGTGGTCGGGGCTTCTTCTCGATCGGCCGGCGTGGACGAACGGGAGGAAGGAAGGAGGAGGCCGGGGGGTGGGTTCTTCTCCTTCGGTCTGGGAAGCAAACGGAAGAGGGAAGAAGATGAAGGGAAGAAGGAGAGAAGGTGGGAGAGTGGGGTTTTATAAGGGATACATAAATAAATAGATAAATAAATGATATAAGGAGAATATTACATATAAGCCCCCTAGTCCTCAATACATTCCAAATAAAACCCAATTCTCTACTTTAATACTACAAACAAAACAAAAATACATTAAAACCACTCCGTAATACTCCGTATAAAAATAATTTAATTCCGAAAATAATGATAAAATAAGGTAGACAATATATCTTATTTTTCTCGATTAAAAATAATTGTTATCGGAAAATACATATTCGCGCGAAATTCTCAATCGCGCACACATTTTGATGCAAAATAGCCATATGCTATTTTCCGGGTCGTTACACATAATTGCTCGAACTCGTCCAAAATCGGTGGGCTAAAACCCACGTAATAGGGCAAAAAGATGAAATGTAACGCCCCGAATTTCTAAATACGAAACTTTAGAAAATACGCGGCACTTTCCCAGCGATCCACTTCAATGTAACAATATACATAGACCAAAACTCAAATCATTTTATTCCAAAATCTTATTACAATAATCTTTAACATTGCAGCGGAAATACAAACACTTTAAATTACAATAATTCTTTTACAATACTCTTCCTGCAACAATTTACACAAGGCTCTATTATAACACTCATACTCTCTACAGCTAACCCAAGCATCCAAGCCTCCAATTCTAAGCAACCTGCAACATGTGAGGCTAGAGTTGAACCCTAACCCCCAAAACTACGGGGTCAGCCATAACTGGTGTGAGTGATATAAACAACAAACATAAATAGACAATGAACATAAATTCTCAACAACAAGTACTGAACAAAAATACATAAACTGAACATGTAATCTGAAACAAGAACGATAGGCCAGTACGAGCGTGAAGTCAAGTCGAGAAACAATAACAACGATCAAATATCCATCAATCAATCTCTCTCAAAATATGTACAGCTCAACTGTACAGTACAGTCGACTGTTCAAAGGACCAGTCGACTGATCAGAACAACAATAATCCTCACCTCTCTGAACATGCCCAACTATCAATAAATCTCAATACCACGATGTATGTCCAACAATCGATCACCAATAATGCCATAGATCGGATACCCATATATCCATCTACAAAACTAAAGATAATATAGATCGAATACATACCCGGCATGCATCACCAATAGTGACTATTACACCGACGAACATATTCATCTACAAACAAACTAAAGAGGGTATAGATCGAATACATACTCGGCATGCATCACCAATAGTGACTATTACACCGACGAACATATTCATCTACAAACAAACTAAAGAGGGTATAGATCGAATACATACTCGGCATGCATCACCAATAGTGACTATTACACCGACGAACATATTCGTCTACAAACAAACTAACGATAACAAGAACCTTCAAGATCATGAAAACTCATCAGAACCAGTCGACTTATGCTATAATAGGTCGACTGCCTCGAGAACCAATATCCAAGATTATAACAAGTGCAGTAAGTTGACTTAATCAAACATCAGGCGACTTACTCGAAACGATTACCAATAATTTCTCAAGAACAACCCAAGTGCTAACAGTCGACTCATAGGGGGTAATGGTCGACTGTCCCGAAAGACTGAACAAAACTTTACTCAGCATACCAGTCGACTGATTATAGTGCCAGTCGACTGTCCCGAACGATTACACGAGACTGAAAATATAATAAAAGGGTCGTACCAGTCGACTGAGTCGTGGACCAGTCGACTGTCGGCCTACGATTCTCACAAACTAGGTCTGAAATCAAATAATAAATTCTGGTGTCCATCTCAATACCAAATCTCTTCCCCAACTCGAATCTAATCCGATTCATAATCACCAGATCCTGAGATTCATCCATCAAGTTTCTTATTTTTATAACTATCCTCAAATCTTATCATGTTTCAAGCAATCAAGAATTATCAATCGAGATCTACTAATCTTTCATGGATTTCACATACATACTACGAATAACAATCATGGCATCGATTTCATACAAAATACGAAAATATCCAACAAAACAGCATGCAACATACATATACACAAAACAAGTCCATATCACTCACCTTTTAGAATCCAGAAGAATCCACAAAAAGCCTTCCTTTGCTAGATCCAAGAACTTCTTCTCCAATCACCAAGAAAATAGTAATATTTTAAATCTGGAGTTGTGCAGCGAATGACGGCTGCACACCCTCTTTTATACAGGCCGGGATTGAAGAAATTGGGGTTTTGAAGTACTTTTGCAAAATAGTCCCTTTTCCAATTTATTACTTCACATATATAACCTTCCTTAGTCAAAATAGGTTAAATAAATCAAAACTAAATAAAATCCTTTTACCACAAAGTTTTCCAACAATCCAGCACGGTCCAGAGATAAGAAAATCCCGGATTTACACTCAGGGTGGCGATTTTGCACAAAAGCCCTCCCTTTTGTAATATTTGCAAATACATCATAAAATACTTATAAAAATCTAGAAAAATCAGAAATAATATCTAGTAATACATATTCTATTTTCCAATCAAAATATTTGACCTTTACCTTCCAGAAAAACATTTGCTCTAGATTCTACATAAATTCCATATTTGCAAAAACACCCTTTTCGTTTAAATCTTCACCAAATCGTCTTTAAATGAAATCTAAATATATTTAAATTTAAATGCTAACCATGGAGAACCAAAATATCAGTAAAAACGAATTTTCATAGTTTATTTAAGATCCAAACGACTTTTTACATAAAAGCCCCTCTCTTTCGAGATATTTGTAAAAATAGTTTCTTTATTCAGAAAAATCCCAAAATTTAGAATACACTCCATAATAAGTATGAAAACTTATTAAAAATATCAAATTGTATATTTACACCAAAATTATTTGCACGTGTTTCGCACGTGTTCCAAAGATAAATCTTTTAGAAAATATCAATTAAATCCTCAAAATTCATTTAAATCCATTTTCAAATAATAAAATAATATTTGAAAATACGGGGTTCTACATGAAATGTTAGGTTCGCTCGAAATCGTCCAAATTGATGGACTAATTTCGTAAAATTTCGTATTTCACTTTTTTGGCCTCATTTTGTGGGCTATATAGTCCATTGTTTTCAGCCAATTTCGAGAACCGTCATCTCTTCTATTAATTAAACTAGAAATTTATGCGTGCATCGTACGTCTTTATATATATATATATATATATATATATATATATATATATATATATATATATATATATATATATATATATATATATACTAGGTTGACACGTGCCTACCGGCACGTCTTCGGAATGGTGTACCTGGTTTGATTATATAAAATAGTTTTGGAGGTCCAGCATATTAATTGAAGTAGCAAACATATTATATGAGGAAGCAATATATCTACCTTTAAGCTCAACCATCGTCTTCTTGATCATTAGCTTGAACTTACCTGGAATACATATAGTTTATTAGAAATACTGCATAGAGTTTTTTTTAACTTCACCATCACTTTTAGATACTTGTAATCATTATGCAAGGATATTATCATATAGGTTTTATAGAGCTTACTCTAATCCCATAACCACTATGAGTATATCTAAATACAATGGTAACGCAAGTGCAGGTGTAAAGATATCTATAATACCAATAATCTCAATATTTGTTTGTCCGAGACTCGGTTTGTAATTAAAGTACCTCTTATTATTATTTCAACCAAAATAAAATACATGAAGTTCTCAAAAATCTAATCCAAGCTAATCATTTCTTTTATCTCCACTTTGTCTCCCCATTGCACCTTTATAAAAAAAAGTCAAAATAGATAAATAACAAAATTACTTTAGCTGTTTTTCTTGAGTAGAGAGTTTGCACCTTCACTGGTAAACTCTAGTCATCTCAATCCTATATATCCAAACATACACTAAAAGTTCTTATATGTTATATTATCCATGGTTTCTAATAACCAGTGAAGGGAACACTTCATGATAGTATTTTCTCTTGTAGTAAAAAATTAATGTCGCATATTTGTCAAGTTATTTTAGGTTGCTGGTCAGCTTATCTGCCCTGCTATGGTTTGGAAGCCCAAATTGAGGCCACCAAATAATTCATCTCACTTGCGTACACCTTAAATTAAAACTAATAAAAAAACTCATCAAATAAATCACTAAATTAAATTTTTTTAAACCCAAAAATAAAACAATCATACCTCTCTGAACTTAGATCACATGCATACACAAAATTCGAGTCAGCAAAAAACTGAGTAATCCCCCGCACACAAAAAATAAAAAATTAGAATGGGAATTCAGTTAATGAGATGAAATTAGAGTCGTCGCATCGCATATAGATGCTCTCGATTCGGTAGAGGGGAGTCGCTTGATATTCACGCTCGATTTGGTGGAGGGGAGTCACCGATATGGAATCAGCAGCGGATCAGATATCGACGATGACCTCTTGATTGGGGTTCGACATTGGATTTGGATTTGGATTTGCTTTGAGATATCTAAAATTTCAAAATTTCAAAATTTTAAAATTTTAAAAAAAAATTATTTTGTTTTAAATTATTAAAAATTTTAATTTTTTTAATTTTTAAAATTTTTTAAATATTTTTAATACTTTAAATTTTTTAATTTTTTTATAAGTTTTTGATATTTTTGAATTATTTTTGATGTTTTTAAATTTTTAATTTTTTAGTTTTTTAGTTTTAAAGTTTTTTTATTTTTTATTTTTTTAAAATTCTTTAAACTTTTATTTTTTTAATTTTTTGAATAGGAGAGAGAGAGAGGGGTTAATAAAGGAGTTGTTTTGGAATGAGAATTTGAATTTGAGTTTTGGACCAAAAGTCTAAAAAGACATGAGCTAAGGCTAAGTGTATTTGTCCCCACAAATTATTTTTAAAATACAAGGTGGATGTCAGTTATTATTACCAGCTACATTCAGGTTGGGCCTTCAGGTCAAGTTTAATTTGCTTTCCCTAAGAGTCATTGGCTTGGAAGGAATAAGGAACTGGGATGGATTACAAAATATCCCAAACTAGGGAAAGAGAAATTAAAGAAAACAAAAAAGAAGTTATTGCTTTTGATGTGACTATTAATACATTTAGCTATTCTCTCTTATCCATATGATGAAGACTCTTGGGCAAAAATATCTGTATCAACATCAAATTGATGACCTTGAAATTGAGCTATAATAGTTCTTCGAAAAGAGAAAAAAAAAAAGAAAAGAAAAGAAAACAGAAGTACGTAGCGATATGAAATTGTGGGCCTAGAAGTTGAAGTTTACTAATTGTGAGTCTTCTGAAGTTGAATAGTAGTCTATCATAAGAAAAATGGAAGAAACATTAATCAAAGAAGACAAACTTGGGAAAAGAAACATGAATAATGATTAAAAATATTTAAAGAAACGGTAAAAGGGATATGAGCAACTTGCTCATTTAGTAAATGAGCAATTGATTATGTGGCATGCATGTGATGCATTGGACAACTAACTCTTTTAAGGCTTTTTCAATCAGATGTATGCTACATCATCAATTGCTTATTTATTAAATGTGCAAGTTGCTCATAGCCCTTTTTCCCTTAAAGAATATACAATTGCAATGAAGAGCATAGGATTTTATATGTTATAGTGAGGACGAGTATTGAATAATACTACACATTGTGATGTTCACCAAATTCAGTGAATTACATAGATCCAAAGCCGTGAGGATATCGATACGACCTTCCATTGAATCTGAGAAACCACTTTCTCATAATCTATATGTTAAATTTTAGAAAACCACACCTAGTTTTTGGTCAAAATCAATAAATCCACGTGTATTTTAATAGAATAATGCTAATCCTACTACCAAATCTACTATCTTTCTCTTTACTACCTTAGGTGCCACACTATTATTGAATGTTTGTTCCACCTACTCTATAATAACATCCACTAATAGTGTACCTAGCACTGGTATTATAACCCTAAATCCGGACCCGACCCGGACCCGACGTTGGACCGGAACCGACCTGATCTAATTTGGGTAGAGTACGGGTCCAAAAAACATACCCGTTGAAATTTTGGGTCGGGTCCAGGTCTACTAAAATTAGACCCGACCCGGACCCGGACCTGGATCCGCATTAAAGAATTAATACAAAATATTAACGGACCCGACCCGTAATATAAATACACCCTCACCCTATAGTTTGTCTCAAAGTTTAAAGGACAGTATTGTAATAATTGGCAGCATGATTATCCTCCATCATCCATGTCGTTCGACCATTCTGTGAATTCATTAGTGCACAGGCCGAACAGAATATATATTTTTGTTTTGAGTTTCCGCTTGCTCCAAATTCGATATGGTATCAGTACACTTATCCTCTTTGTAAGTTCATTGTTCTGGTTTGTTCGTATTTTTAGGGAATACACTCTGTAAAGTTTGCTTTACTCTGTCTAAATGAAACGATTAGGACCTGATTTGTTTATTCCTATTTTTGCATTAGCTTGAAAGCTATAGAATAAGCATCCATGTTGCACAAAATGATATTTGGAAATCTATCACTGGTGTATTTGATATTTATGAATCTTCATTTTTTGGCAGCAATTTATAAAGGGGACGGGCGGCATATGAAGTTTGAGACATGAGATAAGCTTCAAAGGAACAGATGATAATGAAGCGCAAGATGAAAGAGTTGTTCATAACAACTATTACAATATAACATTCAAGAAGATCAAATCAAAGGTAGCTTTTCCACTAATTAGTCCAGGGTGATGATAACAACACTGTTTAACATTCAAAGTTCTAAAGAGCCTATGCTTTAAAGACCCGGAACCGAACCGGACCCGTGACAAGAAACAAGACCCGAACCGGACCCGGACCCGAAATAGGACGGGTAACAATTTTTATGGGGAACCGGAACCGGACCCGGACCCGAATTTCATGGGTCTAAGTCCGGGTCCAGAATTTGGACCCGTCATTGACCGGGTCCGGGTCCGGGTATTGAGGTACCCGACCCGACCCGACCCGACCCGTTACCAGCGCTAAGTGTGCCACCTGAGGTAGTAAAAGAAAAAAGTAGTAGATTTGGTAGTAGTTGTAGCATTACCCATTTTAATATGCATTAGTATGACCCCCTCATAAATTTTAATCAGTAAGCCCTCCTCTGATACTTAAGTTGATTACGTGCGTACACATACTGTAATAGGCTAATTTAATGGGAGAAAATGCACTTTAATTATCAAGTATAATGTCTTATTATGTTATAATCTCTCTTAAATTATCTTTTTTGTTGTGAAACCGTGACCACCTATTTATGTGGATGACCATCTATTAAGGTGGCGGTCCAAACCCACCCATTCACGTGGCGGTTCAATCAAATTACTAAACCCTAATTTTTCCATATACACATATGTTATGAATGAAAAACCACAATACTTGATTTGACTACACTTCTCTCTCTTGTAACTCATTATCAGCACGACGCCTTGAGAAGCTCTAGGCCACTGGTTTAACCACGACAAAAAAATGCATCACATAGAAACGACTGCATGGAATCTATAAACCAAAACGAGAAACCATGAGGTACCATTGTTCTGTTACATGGTTGTCTCTTTCTCTGTCTCCTGAAATTTCGTTATGGTTTAAGGTTCAATTCTTTCTAGATCATATGTGTAACCACTAACTTTTTAGTTTAATCTATCCATATTGAAACAAAACCCTTGATTTGATTCGATATGATTGGTGTATGTAACAGATGGACCATGTTAGCAGTAGATTTGGTTATTTTTCTTGCCTGATTTTGATGATTGATATTTCTCTTTTAGGAGTAATTTAGGGTTTGGTGAATATTGTTCTGCAATTTTATGCTGCCTCATCTCATCTACTTTTGTTAAACTTTATGATCCATTAGAGCATATGTAGTCGTTCAATTTCAAATTTTGAATATATGACATATAGAAATAAAAATTTTGAGTTTAAGTTGTAATCGTTTTAATCCAAAATTTGAGTTTTGACTTTAAAAAATTGACGAACGATAGATGATGTCTCATCCCACCAAAAAAAAAAAAAATCGTTTTAAAAATGTGCCAGATGGGGAATGATTTCCCGTCCATTGATTTTTTTTATTTTTTATAATAAAAAACCAACGGACGGAAAATTATTTTCTGTCTTAGGATTTAAAAAAGAAAAATTAACCAATGATGGAAAATCATTTCCCGTCCAAGAGTTTTTTTTTTTTTCAAATTAACTTCTAATTAAAGCCTAATTAACTCTTAATTTAATCCTAATTAAATCTTAATTAAATCTTGATTAAATCCTAATTGTGTATGCATAATAATTCTATAGGCCTAATTCCATAGAATTTTCTCATCTTAATTTTGGATTTTATTTGTGGGATGGGAAATGATTTTCCGTCTGATCGATTTATTTTTTAAAATTAGATCGGAACCAATATTTAAAAAAAAAAGAGACAAAAGATGATATTTCGTCCGATTCTTTATAGAAAGAAAAAAATGAACGAACAAAAGATCATCGTTTTTTGGCAATATTTTCCCATTTTCTATATTCTCCCAAATATAACCGACCTCTAGCTGTTCTCCTCAAACCCAAAATTTGGGTATTTAGGCAACGACTACAGCTCGATTTTTGCCAAAATTTGTAAATTTTGCAAAAATAGCCAACGGCTATAGATGCTCTTATGCTTTAGACTTTAGAGATTTGGTGTTGTTTATGATTTGGAGATTTAAGATCGTCTTTCATAGCAGTGGTGCAACAATTTTATTTATTCATTTATTTTTGGACATAGAATATGTTACCAAATAGGGATAGGTGATAATTGACTCGAGTATGGTGAATAATGATGACTGTTAAGGAAGAAATAGCATACTAGTTGTATCTAGGATCTGAGGCATATGTCTACATTCATTATTTGATTAAGGAAAGTTTACATTTAATTTCTTTTTTTATTTTAATTTTGGGTCGATATGAAGTTATTTACAAATTTGATTGATATATTATATATTCAAAATAGAGAGAAAGTTTGAAGTTATCAATAGAACTATAATGCATGCAAGGTATTTTATTCATTCAAAAGGTGAACGGTTGATTAAGTATATATATGAAATCAATTGACTTCTCAACTACTCTACATTTTGTTCTTTGTCGAGAAGTCCAATTGGCATGCTCTTTGTTTTGTTAACATAATATGAAGAATTTTTTTATAGATTATTTTGTTCAAGGGAAAAACAAAACTCGTATTTTCTTAGTCCGGTAGTGTCACGCCCTGCTTTCCAAAATACGAAAATACGAACATATAACGAAGACCCAGCAAATGATAAAAATACATTCCGTAACTGTAACAGATTAACTGAACAATATACAAGAGAATAAAATCACGCAAGAGAATATAATCACATAAATGAAGAACAACTTCAATAATCAATGAAATAATCCCAAGCACAATATCAAACATCTGAGAAAAACAAACTTCGGCTCATCAAAACCCAAAACAAAGTACAATATCAATAACAATGTTCAAAGAAAAAAAATAGCATAAATATAATTCAAGCAGTCAATTCTTGGGCTCCATTCTCTAAAATCGTTGCTCACAAAGTCCTTCTGGTATCACTCCTTCGGTACCTGTAAACTCGTGA
This sequence comes from Hemerocallis citrina, assembly GCA_017893485.1. Taxonomy (NCBI): domain Eukaryota; kingdom Viridiplantae; phylum Streptophyta; class Magnoliopsida; order Asparagales; family Asphodelaceae; genus Hemerocallis; species Hemerocallis citrina. The sequence continues at coordinate 154,909,506 of CM030358.1, read as the reverse complement.
TCTAAAAATAGAGAAATAATGTCCGTTAAAGCAAGTCACGGACAACAAGTAGCAGGAAACATAGAACAAGAAAGCATGGCATATCAAGAATGAAGGACTTGATCAAAGTCAAGAACAAAAACAAGGATTGGCAATAGTATAAGGGTCTTTATTCAATTACGTGATAATCACTAGTTATATTTCATGATCAATAACGATGACAATAAACGGGATCAAGCATGTAATATCGATTTAGGGTTGTTATTCATTTTATTAACTTATCTAATGCACGTAGTATTGTGTCTCATTCCACAGGTTCGGTGCATGCAAACAAGTGAACATTTTAGACTGTGATGGTGAACTCAACAGATCATGTACTCGGGTAACATGATAACATGATAACACGATAACTTGATAACACGATTAACTTGATAACACGATTAACACGCGTTTCTCCACCTTCCATGAAAATAAACATGTAAATACAAAGGGCCCTACCGAGTACAGTCTCCGATTGTTCACTACCAAGTCAACGCATAATACCCCGGTTTGTTAATATTTTATTTCATCCTATGTGAGCATGCAAGAAGATGTCAAGGTTGTGTGATGCAAGGTGTGACTAATTCTACTCATTACATGCAAAGCAAGAAGCATTTATACTAAATCAATACAAATCATACAATCTGGACAGCAGGACGTTACTGTACAAAAACGGGTATTTCCAATGCTACAAGGAAGCAAATCTAGATCATCAAAAGTTCTAGAAATTAGACTCTCTGCCGGTTCCAACGCATATACACACGATATATAAAAATCACAGAAACTATGTTTAAATTCTTATTCTTTACTGATTTTATGTTCAGGCAGCAGGTTATAGATTGTATTCACATATAAGTATCGTGTCTGAATACTCATCGAAAAATTCCACAAAATTTTAGGGTGATTCCTACGCATGTCTAGCCTCTGCCAAATTAATTTCACATTTTAAATTTACTTTTAACATGTTCTTTTTATTAACAAATCAGGGTGATACACATATAATTGAAAATATGAAAATCCAGACCTAGCATTGCTAAAAGTCAGATATCTAGCAGATTATATATCGGAATTCAAATCCATTACATGTTCTGGAGAATAGACTCATGGAGCTACAATTAATGTTTATAAAGTTTATTCAGATTACTATAGAAATAGGTTCAAAAGTCTGATACAAAAAGAAGTAGATAGCAGATGAGAAAATAATTTAACATGAATAGACAATAATTTTGTCACACAAGCATACAATCTCATGAAAATAAATTAATACAAGTTCTAATTGGTTATTAACATGCAACTTCAGGATTAACGATGCAATTTACAATCAAGTCAATTAATTCATGAAAATAATATTCAATCGGGAACATTCTAGTCATCAAACAATTCTAACATGGATATACTTGTTTTCATGTATAATGTGTATATGCAATGTGCAATAGGGACTAGGGTTTTAGTCAAAGATAATGGCACAAAGTGCAAAAATATCTCGGGTTAGCTCGTGTAAATCCTCAATATACTCAACGGAAGACAAACAGCATAACAATACGATAAACAATCGGGATCTACTTACGAAGATCAAAAGAATTCTTGAAAAAGAAAAATAAACTAGTTCAAGAGAGACTTTCCTTTTAGACGGTTAACCCGAATACAATAGAATAACAGGATTAGGACCCCGACGGCACAACACGTGCAATCTACATGCAAAGAATACCGCAGCTACTCAGCAAATCCACCCAAACAGCAAACAACAAGGCGGATCCAACAACAACAGCGACCCCAACACAACAGCAAACAGCTGAAACAAACCCAAACAACAAACAACCGTTCAAAATAGCAAACAGCGTGGATTTGCAGCTTCGGCAGCAATGGCGAGAATTGGCGGCGGTCGGGGCTTCGGATTGCGAAGCTTGGGGTGCTGACAATGAGGGTGAGGTCGTCAGTAGTCGATGACTGGATGGCGGCTCAACGGGGTGGCGATGGCAAGAGGGATGCTCTATTTTGAGAAGGAAACATAGGAAGGCGATGGGTTCGGTTGTGGCGACGAGGAGAACTGGGGATGGTTGTTTGGGGTTCAGTGGTCGATAGGTGCAGACGACGGAAGGCGAGGGAGCAATGGGGTTGGATCGAGCAGTGGCACTCAGGGATGGACGAAGATGTGAGGGAAGGTTGGTGATGGGTTGGGTTCTTCGGTGGATGGTAGAGGCAGACGAGGACGAGAGCGGGACGAGGGGCAAGTGAGCGAGAGGGTGAGAGGCAGAGGTGACTGCTACGGTGGTCGGAGCGACGGGAACAGGAGCGAAAGGTTGACGAGGATGGGTTTTGAGAAAAGAGTAGAGGAGAAGAGAGAGAGAGAGCGGCGGGAGAGAAGAAGGGGGTTGCACAGGGTTATATAGGGTTAGGGTTAGGGTTAGCGGGTAGGGTTAGGGTTAAGGTTTGAATAGGAAATAGTTATAGGGTTTTGGGTATAGATAAATAGGATAAACTGTTAGGATAATAATAGATTAAATTAGAGGACTCAATACACAAAATATTCAAATGGGTTGTCCAACATGATTTTACAGAGTTCCATAGAAAATAAAATTAATTGAAAGAATACAATTAGATTAAGATTTAGCTTTTCTCAATAATTAGAATAGTCATATATAAATAATATACTTGGTCTGTACTTTGAAATAATGATAATAATAATAGATGGATTAAAATCTGCGAGCTTTCATAATAACAAAAAATGGATTTTTAATATACAACAACAACAACAACAATAACAACGATAATGACAATAATAATGAAAATAATAATAACAATAATAATAATAATAAGATTGTATAAAATAGGAATTGGGGTTTAACAAACTCATTAAAATAATCTAAATAGTAATAATACATTTGATCTAGGCTCAAATATTAAAGTACACCACTATTCGAAAATAAATATAATTGTTAATTAAAAAATACTTTAATACAAAATCCAAACCGAATTAAACACATAATGAATTTATAAAAATTTGAAATACAGAAAATATTCAGGAAATATGTATTTGCGGAAACGGAGGTTACATGTAGATGAACAAAACTTCATATTTAGTGAAGTTGAAAGCACAATTAGAAATAGTAAAAGAAATGGATAGGAGAAAGAGTTAAAGTGCTGCAAGAGTTGAAATAGATAGAAATGATAAATACAATTACAAAAATAAATAAATAAATAAAATTGTCATCGGATCGCCAGCGACGGCCGGAACTGCCCACCGTTGACGGCCACTGCCGCCGTTGTCTCATAGGACTCAAGGTTAAACCCCTATACGGGTGTGTTCGATTGGGTGCAGGTCAGGTTGGATCTGGATTTGGAATCCAAACCCACACGATCAAGGCACGTGCTTAGCATGTACCCATTTGGAAGGTATGTGCGCACATGCACAATGTGTTAAAGGAAGTGGGTTGTTGGGTTGGGCTAAGGTGGTTTTGGGTCAAATAAGAGATAGGGTGCAAAACCGCCTTGCCCTAAGGCATGTGCGCAGAACGTGCGATGGAAGGGCAAGGGCTCTGCTTTCGGATCTTGTGTTTTGGGTTTTGGTTTTGTGTACACCCACAACCCGACCCGACTTCAAGTTTAATTCTTTAATTTTTATCTTGAATTTTATTTTCATATTTTAGTGTGTATTATGCAGTAGGTCCTTGCAATTAATATTTTTTGCAAATATTCCTACTACAGTGAACTTATATGACATCAATCATGTTAATTATGCTATTAAGACCCTGTTATTCATAATTTTTATTGTTCCATTAATTCATATTCTCACATAGTAGTATCTTTTGCATTAAAGTCAAGAATGTTTACATAATTCATGAATCCTTGATTTTTGTGAAACATGTTTTAAGGATAATAATGCGCTGAAGTGTATGAATATTTAGGAGGAATTTTCCTTCTTTCTGGAAATAAATGTCTGGTATTCCTGAATAAATTGATCAAATACTACATTTTTAGAAGATAGAACCCATGAGAAAACTAGAAAGAGACAGCTTCTGTTTGATTAACAGTGCTACTACCCACACCATCCTTAAGAATATGATCTTTTTCTCCAACATTAATCATAGTATCCACGATAGCTGGTCTTGCTAATATTGTTGAAGGCTCCGACAGAGCACATTTAATTTTACTCAATGGAGCTCACCAATTATTTAGAATGCCTTATACTCTCGAAATCTAGAAGAAGTTTACTAAGTTTTAAGGACAAAAAGGAAAATGGTATCATATTGAAACCTTGAGGAAGGAAAATAATAAATATCTTTGTGTAACCTATAATATAGGGAACCAGAATTTCATTCTACAAAAATTCTCCAGCTTGTCATTAGGGATCTACTTCACTCACATTGGGGTAGTCGAGTCACATACCACTATGAGCCAGCACACTCCTAATCATGAACCTATTATTAGCCAGACCCTAAAGGATCCCCTCATTTTTAAACTTTGGCATGTCTGCCTTGGCCATCATGAGACTACAATAATGCGAATGATTATAACCAATTCCATTGGCCATCCTTTGAAAACTTGCAACATACCTAATGGTTATCTATGTGTCCCCTGTTCTCATGGAAAACTCATTGCAAGACCTTCAATCCTAGATATTGATTCTGAATCACCTCCTTTTCTTTATAGACATTTGTGGACCAATCCACCCACCTAGTGGACCTTTCAGATACTTTATGGCATTACTTAATGTTTCAACTAGTTGGTCTCATGTTTGTCTTTTATCATCCCAGAACCTAGCCTTTTCTAGTCTATTGACCCAAATCATCAAACTCGAAACTCATTTTCCTGATTAAACTATCAAATCAATAAGACTAGACAATGCAGCTGTATTTACCTCACAAACCTTCAATAATTTTTGTCTATCCTTATGAATAGATGTTGAGTATCTTGTTCCTCATGTCCATACCCATATGAGAATCCCCATTTGCTTGAGGAGTACACAGGATTTATGGCTGCCATCAAAGGTTGGACAACCCAACCGTCTCTGGTGGAATTATAGAGCTTGCTGGCGAATCAAGAAAGTTAATCAAAAGACTCCAATTAATAGCTAGACCTCTTCAATCGTAGTCAAAATTACCCATAAGTATTTGGGGCCGTGCAATCCTTCATGATGCATCATTAATCAAGTTAAGGCCAACATTTTACCATGCGTTCTCTCCCACACAATTAGTGTATGGACATCAACCAAAATTTTCTCATCTTCAAAAATTTGGTTGTACAGTATATGCCCCCATTCATCCACCTCAGAAAAACAAAATGGGTCCCCAACATCGATTGTGAATTTAAGTTGATTATGGATCTCCTTCGATTATTAAATTTTTAGAACCCTTTGCGGACTGTCAGTTCGATGATTTAATATTCACGCTGTTAGGGGGAGATAAAAAGGAAGATAAATGACTCATACCAGAAGAACGTCCTGAATTATTGTGGCATACTCCCACTCTATCTCATCTCGACCCTAGAACTCCCCAATGTGAACAAGAAACTAGGAGAGTTATTCACTTTTGGTTTATTGCAAATGAATTACCTGATGCATTCAATGATGCTGCAAAAGTAACTAGATCACATATACCAACTATAAACGTACCTAGTAGAATAGAAATACCAAAAACACCAAATAAAGTAGCGAATGAAACAGTTTCACATAAAAAACGTGGAAGCACCAAATAAAGCAGCAAATGCTTCATTTCCCGGAAGAGGAGGTTGAATAACATAACACACCCTAATGCTCCTGAAGAAGCAGCTCTTGAAGTAGCATTTTCTGTAGCAAGAGACAGTTTGGAAGATGTCTTGAACTAAAGATTCAACTTCCTCAAAACAAGGCAAATCACTCCGGTCGAGTATATGCCTCAGATCCCAGAAGTGATTGAAAAAGAGGTATCGGTACCCAACAATAATGAGAAATTTGTGTTTTACACATACACAAGAAAAACTTGGAATCAAAAATAATTTGTCACGGATGACATTTTTTCATATGCAACAGCAGATGAAATTAAAAAGGGTCATGAAAATAAGGATAACACTGAACCACGAACAATCCTTGAATGTCAAAAGAGACAAGATTGACCAAAATGGAAGGATGAGATTCAAGCGAAACTAGGTTTCCTCGCAAAACGTGGAGTGTTTGGTCTTATAGTACAAACCCCAAAAGGAATAAATTCTGTAGGTTTTAAATGGGTGTTTGTAAGAAAAACAAATGAAAAGAATGAGATCTAAAGTTACAAAGCACGGTTAGTTGCTCAAAGATTCTCAAAAAGACCAGGAAAAGATTATGAAGAAACATATTTCCCAGTCATAGACATCATCACATTTAGGTATCAAATAAGTCTCGATGTTTCTGAAAAACTTGATATGAAACTCATGGATGTGATGAAAGCATACCTATATGGTAACTGATGAGTGTAATTTTTACATAATTTTTATTACTCTTTTTACGTACTAAAGTTGCAAGTTATCGTTTATTTCTTTAAAATTTATCTTATTTCAACTCATTTTTATTTATTTGTTTGTCCTTGAAAGAATGAGATGGATAAGTGCAAAAGGTAGGGGTTTTGGTAAAATCAATGAAGAAAACAAGGATAAATAATTCAAAATTCAAATTGATTCTATGTGATTGGAACTGATTATTGGACTAAATTAGTTGAATGATTAGTTTAAAATCTAAAGGATTAATCTTAATCTTTAGGGTTTAACTAACTAATTATTTAAACTTAAACTTATCCTATTAATTAATTACCTCTCCTCCTCCGTATAAAAAGGCAGAACCTAGGCCGTTTTAGACATGAAAATGGACGAATCTTAACTTTTTTTCTAAATCATAGATGTCATTCGTCGAATCTTCTTCGCAACGAGTACTCATACATTATGAACGGAGTTCTGTAGCTCCGGAAAATTTTATTTTATTGCAACTGTTCGCAGAAATTTGAGAATAGAAAATTCGGGTTGCAGGTTTCGAGTCCAAGTTGGTTGTAATTGTGTTTATCTATTTAGGGTTTCTTTGGCTACTATATATAAATGCAGATATGAACTCTAAGTGAATGAGAAAAGATCTTGGAGGCTAAGAGAATTGCAGGGGATGACTCATCACACAATTGGAGAGGAAGAGTCATAGCATTCGTCAAGATCGTCTAGAGTACTTTCTTGTCTTCTACTTTTCATTATGCAATTCAATACAATGTTTGTTAGTTCAAATTTTCTATGAACTAATTTTATTTTTCTAGGGCTTCGATGTATCCTAGTTTTGAAAACACAATTCGAATCTCATGTTATTTTATTTCTTTCTTCTACTTTCTATGGTTGTGTATTTAATTTTTGTTCTTAATGCGTACAATTGTCTGGCCAACTATTGTTTGATTTATTGAATTATGTTGGATGCTGAGAGGTAACTTGTGATTTAGAATTATAGAATTTAACACCATTGATTGAGCGAAATTAGAGATAATTTACCGCAATTAATATGACTGTAGTACATAGAACTTAATGAATCTTCAAATAATTAAATTTGCATAAGGATATAACAAATTATTAGTTGGGGATATGTTTGGTGTTATTCGAAGATGACATTGAATAAATAGGGAATTTTGGTCTACAACTTGGAAAAGTAGAGTTTTTAGTTTCATGGAGTTATGAATTATGTGAGATTAACTAAGTGAAATTAAAAGCCCCAGATTCAGTTTTGCTATTAATAAACCCTAAATTTTCATATTTTGTTCTTTTTAATTAGTTTAGTTTTTCCTTTAGTTTAGTTTAATTTAGTTATTGTTTTTATCAAATTTTTGATTCTCCAAGTAAAATAATAGTCATTGTGAGTTCGACACTCTTTTCTTTTAAACTATACTACTTGTTGCAATTTGCGCTTGCAAAATATTCCATCAGTAACCTAGACAGTGAGATATATATGAAAATCCACGAAGGATTTTGTTATGTTATGACCCAATTGCTCTTAGGGCCCATTGGGCTTTGTATCTTCACATATGTAAGCTATGAATCAAATGAAATAATCAATCAACATTTTGGCAAGTCTCTCTCTTACGGCTGCTGCCTCTCTTCTCCATCTCTGCACTTCCTCATCTTCTCAAACCCTAACAAATCCTCTCAAACCCTAACAAATCCTCTCAAACCCTAACAAATTGGTATCAGAGCCAAATACTCCTATCCCAAATCCCCACCATCGTCTTCTTCCTCAAATCTAGGATTTCGAATTTCCACTTCGATTCCATCAAAATCCATCAACAACAACGTCAACCTCGCATCCGATCGCGGCTCCTTCTTAGCTTCAACTTCCTTCCGCCACCTTGCTAAACTGGACCGGCGTTGTTCAGTGATAGCCAGATCAGATCGCCAGAGACTGTGGTTCCATTGACGGAGACTGCGGCCATTGCTGAGACGGGAAGGATATCAAGGAAGGTTTGATTTTGTGATTTGAGTAATTACTTTTTTGGAAAAATTTTGGTGTTTTGTTGAATTGGGTTCAAGAAATTTGAATGGATATGTCAGGGAAATATGATATTGAGAAGTATGATGGGAAGACGAGTTTTGCATTATGGCAAGTGCGTATGGCAACAATTTTGTCGAGCCAAGGCGTTAAGGATGCCATTTTTGGTCGAGAAAAATTGATTGGTGCGGTGCCGGATAAAAAATGGAGAGAGATGGATGATAAAGTGCTCTCTATTATCCAATTGTGTTTGAGAGATTCGACATTGCAAGAGGTCCTATCGGAGAAGATCGCTAAGGTCTTGTGGGAGAAATTGGAGAACATCTACATGAAGAAGTCTCTCACCAATCGACTGCGGTTGAAATTGCACCTCTACACCCTTCGCATGGTTGAAGGTACATCAATTTCCGATCATATTACGGAGTTTGCATCTATTTTGAATGACTTAAGTAAGATTGATGTTAAGGTGGAGAATGAGGACCAAGCCCTTTTGTTATTATGCTCATTACCCGCATCATACAAGGCTTTTAGAAACATGTTGATTTATAGTAGAGATAAAATTTCTCTAGAGGATGTTAAGAGCAATTTGCATGCCAAGTTGCACATTGATAGTGAAATGACCAATAATGAGAAAGGGAGCCAAGGTGTTAGTTTGGTTGTTGATCGAGGTAGGTCATGGGACCGAAACTCGAAAGATACAAGAACCCGTTCAAAGTCTAGGCACAAAAATTTGACGTGCAACTATTGTAAGAAGAAGGGACACATTAAAGTTGATTGTTTCAAACTTAAAAATAAACAAAAGGTGGATAGTAAAGGTTCTTCTTCGGAGGAGACCAATGTGGCCGAATGTGACACGGTTGATACTCTTCGTGTGATAAATACTAATGTTGATGATATACATTGTTGGGTGATGGATACGGGTGCTTCGCAACACATGACTCCGAATAGAGATTGGTTTGAGACTTATGAGCCTACGGATGGTAAGGTTCTCATGGGGAATAACAATATGTGTAAGGTTGTCGGAATTGGTTCGGTGACAATTAAGTTCCATGATGGAAAGGTCCGAAGGTTGACGGGTGTGAGGCATATACCTGATTTGTCTAAGAATTTGATTTCTTTGGGGTCTCTTAAAGAAAAGGGGTGTAAGTTCCAAAGTGAAGGTGGGGTCCTTAGAGTCTCTAAAGGGGCTTTCACAATCATGAAGGTGAAGAGAATTGGAACTCTTTATTTCCTACAAGGTTCCACGGTCATGGGCTCGGCCACCATTGCACATTCGGGTACTATGTCGGATGAGGATGCTACTAGGCTCTGGCATATGAGATTGGGGCATATGAGCGAGCGAGTAATGACCATTTTGAGCAAGAGAGGCTTGTTGTGTGGCCAATGCACGGGCAACTTAGAGTTTTGTGAGCATTGTGTATTTGGCAAGCATAAGAGGTTGAGCTTCTCCACGGCCATTCATTCGACCAAGGGAACACTGGACTACATCCATTCGGATCTTTGGGGACCTTCTCATGAGCCTTCCAAAGGTAATGGTTCTCATTACATGCTTACTTTCATTGATGATTTCTCAAGGAAGATTTGGATTTATTTCTTGAAAGAGAAAAGTGATGTGTTTCGCACATTCAAAGAATGGAAGTCACTTTTGGAGAACCAAACGGGAAGGAAAGTTAAGAGGTTGAGAACCGATAACGGTTTGGAGTTTTGCAACTGTGAGTTTGATAATTTTTGTAAGGCCGAAGGGATCGTTCGGCACAAGACGGTAGTCAACACTCCACAACAAAATGATATTGCAGAAAGGATGAATAGGACACTACTTGAAAGGTCTAGAAGTATGCTTTCAAATGCGGGTTCGGGTAAGGAGTTTTGGGCGAAAACCATTAACACATCTTGCTATTTGGTAAATCGATCTCCTACCACTTCAATTGAGTTGAAGACACCCGAAGAAGTGTGGTCGGGTAAGATGGCCGATTATTCGAATTTGAGGGCATTTGGTTGTCCCGCTTATGCACATGTGAATGAAGGAAAGTTGGAGCCTAGATCGAAGAAGTGTATTTTTGTTGGGTATCCCGCAAATGTGAAGGGATATAAGTTGTGGTGTCCCGAATCATCCAAATTTCTTATTTCAAGAGATGTCATTTTCAATGAGTCGGACATGTTGAAGGCAAATGATGTTGCACCCGAGCCGACTATTAAGGAGAATGAGACGGTTGAGAAGAAGGTAAAGTTTGAGGTCCCGGTCCAAGAAGGTGATGATTTGATCTCACATGATGATGTCAATTTGGAGGAAGCCCAAGAAGAGGCACAACCATATGCATTGGCAAGGGACCGAGCTAGAAGAGAAACAAGACCACCTACAAGGTATGGATACTCCGACTTTGCTTATTGTTTGGCAATTGTAGAGGATGTGGAGTATTGTGAGCCATCTTCCTACAAGGAAGCCATTTCTTCTAAAGATGCGCCCAATTGGGTTGTCGCTACATCTTTGCAACAAGATGAGACTTGGTCTCTTGTGAAGCCTCCGAGTGGTAAGAGGATTGTGGATTGCAAGTGGGTGTTTAAGAGGAAGATTGATGGCTCAAATCCCGTGGATTTTCGATACAGGGCAAGGCTAGTGGCTAAAAGGTATAGTCAAGTCCAAGGTGTGGACTTCAATGATGTGTTCTCTCTTGTAGTTAAGCACACCTCCATTCGAGTTTTGCTCTCTTTGGTGGTAATGAAGGATTTAGAATTGGAGCAAATGGATGTGAAAACTGCCTACTTGCATGGTGATTTGGAGGAGGAAATTTACATGAGCCAACCGGAGGGTTTTGAGGTTGCGGAAAAGAAGGACCGTGTGTGTCTTTTGAAGAAGTACCTTTATGGCCTTAAGTAATCACCGCGGCAATGGTATAAGAAGTTCGACTCATTCATGGTTAATATTAATTTCCATCGTTCCAATTATGATAGTTGTGTTTATTTCAAGAAGTTGGATGGTGTAAATTTCATTTACTTGTTGCTCTATGTGGATGATATGTTGATTGCATCCTCAAACTTGAAAGAAGTTAGGAGGTTGAAAGAGCAACTAAGTTCGGCATTTGAGATGAAAGATTTAGGGGCCACCAAAAGGATTCTCGGAATGGAGATCACAAGGGATAGGTCCAAAAGAAAGTTATTTCTTTCACAAAAGAGTTTTGCCGAGAAAGTGCTATGCCGTTTTGGCATGGAGAAAGCGAAAGTTGTTTCAACACCTCTTGCGGTGCATTTCAAGCTTTCGGTCGCTTTAAACCCAAAATCCGATGATGAGAAGAAATATATGGAAAAGGTTCCATATTCGAGTGTGGTCGGGAGTCTCATGTACTTGATGGTGTGTACTCGACCCGACATTGCTCAAGCCATTAGTGTGGTAAGTAGATATCTTTCTTGTCCGGGGAAAGGGCATTGGGAAGCGGTGAAGTGGATCTTCCGCTATTTGAGAGGTACTATTGATGCTCGTTTGGAGTTTGATAATGGCAAGAAACTAACGGGTTATGTAGATGCGGATTTTGCGGGTGATTTGGACAAGAGGCGTTCTTTGAAGGGTTATTTTTTTACCCTTGGAGATTGTAAAATTACTTGGAAGTCTGCACTTCAAGCCACCGTTGCACTCTCAAGTACCGAGATCGAATATATGGCAATTACTGAGGCTATTAAGGAGGCTATTTGGCTCAAGGCATTTGTTGGTGAGATGTCTTCACTCGAGGGTCCTATTACGGTATTTTGTGACAACCAAAGCGCGATTCATTTGACCAAGGACCGCATGTACCATGAGAAGACGAAGCACATTGACATTCGATACCATTTTGTTCGAGATGTGATCTCGGAAGGCAAGGTTGCCGTGAAGAAGATTGGTACCGAATCGAATCCGGTCGATATGCTCACAAAGCCTCTTCCAATTGCAAAGTTCAAGCTTTGTTCAAGTTTGATGTCGGTTTGTTTCTAGCTAGTTTGAGCTAGTTTTGTTTCCAGCATGTTGCTAGTATATCTTTATGTTTACCTTTGTTTAGGTTATGTTTGTTTTATGCATTTGCTTTATGTTTTAGTTTGTTTTAGATGCAATTTGGTTCAAGGTGGAGATTGTTATGTTATGACCCAATTGCTCTTAGGGCCCATTGAGCTTTGTATCTTCACATATGTAAGCTATGAATCAAATGAAATAATTAATCAACATTTTGGCAAGTCTCTCTCTTACAGCTGCTGCCTCTCTTCTCCTTCTCTTCTCTTCCTCATCTTTTCAAATCCTAACAAATCCTCTCAAACCCTAACAAATCCTCTCAAACCCTAACAGATTTAAATTATCAGAAACCATGTCTAGAAATACGCAGTGTATTAGATTAAAACGAGCCCTATATGGAATAAAACAATTATGAAGAATGTGGTACAATAGGCTCAGTGAATACCTGTCTAGGGAATGATATAATAATGATGTTATATGTCTGTGCGTATTCATAAAGAAATCCCTGAAGGAATTCTTCATAGCAGTCGTCTATGTAGATGATATAAACTTAATCAGATCTTCTAAAGAGATTGAAAAAACTGCTAGCTATCTTTTTAAAAAATTGAGATGAAAGACTTTGGTGAAACAAAACTTTGCCTCGGCCTGCAAATAGAGCATAGTAAATATGGAATTTTGCTACATCAAGCCAAATATGCTGAAAATCTTCTGAAGATATTTAATATGAATGATTGTCATCTACTTAGTACACCTATGGTGGTCAGGTCACAGACTATTTGAGTGTAATAGGCGCACTCTTGTATTTAATTAGCACAGTGCACAAGACCTGACATATCTTTTTCTGTGAACCTGCTAGCTAGATATAGCTATGCACCTACATGTAGGCACTGGAATGGCATAAAAAACATTTTTAGATATATCAAAGGAACCATTGATCTTGGTATATATTATGCATATGAATGTGCTGACCTTGTTGGATATATAGATGCAGGCTATTTATCTGATCCCCATAAGGGGAGATCACAAATAGAATATGTTTTTCTTAACAATGGTGCAGCTATTTCATCGAGATTAGTCATACTAAAAATTGCTACAACATCGACCAATCATTCTGAGACTGGCACTTCATGAAGCAAGTAGAGAATGTGTATGGTTAAGATCTCTAGTTCAGCATATTAGGGGGAATTGCGAGCTTCCAGAAGTCACAAACAATCCTATAATTATTTATGAGGATAATGCACCATGTATAAAGCAAATTCAAGAATGCTTCATCGAAGGAGACAATACGAAGCACATCTCACAAAAAAATTTCTTCACCCACCAGCTTCAAGAAGAAAATATGATTGTGTAAAGCAGATCAAGTCTTCAGAGAACCTTGCAGATCTCTTCACAAAATCCCTTCCAAAGTCCAGATTTTAAAAGTTAGTACACCAGATTGACATGAGAAGACTTCAGCCGATAGGCATATACATATATAGGCTGATAAATTTTTGGGCTGGGATATAATGACTAAATATATTGTTTTGTGAGGTGGTTTTTTATTCAAGTTGATGTAAGAACTAAATGTAATAATTTTTATTATTTTGTGGGGGAGCATCCTGCAGATGCAAGCATCCTGACAATGTTAATGGAGACATCCTGAAAAAAAATTGCGCATTGTACTATTTTCCTTCGATGAGGTTTTGGGTTTTCCTTTCGAAAGATTTTTAATGAGGCAATGTAAGTCGCACCCAGTTAGATTCCTGAAGAATCGGATTCCTGAACAATCATATTCCTAAAGAATTAGTTGTACTCTTTTCTTTCACTAAGGTTTTTTCTCAAATGTTGGATTTTCATTGGCAAAGTTTTTAATGAGACAATATTTTAAAAGTGGGCAACCAAGAGGGCGTGTTGTGAAACTGCAACCACCTATTTAGGTTGATGCCCACCTATTAAAGTGACTGCCCAAGTCCACACATTCAGCAGCCCAACCAAACTACCAAACCCTAATTTTTCCCTCTATATATCTCTACTACTATAATGGGAGAAGGCCTTTGTCCTTAACCCAATCCGTACAACGCACGTGTAGGTAAATTTTTTTTTTGCCCTTTTCATTCCTCCCAATTTTTTCCCACGTGTACAGCATGTGTATAATACTAGTATGTTATGAATGAAAAGTCACAATACTTGATTCGGCTATACATCTCTCTCTCCTCTCTCTCTCGTAACATTTTCTTTGTTTTTTTAATATTTTATTTTTGTTGTGCGTCCCACAACTAATATAATATTAGCAGTAACCAGATGGATTAGGGAGAGGCAATATGGACATTTTACCCTAGAACTGTCAGGAGTTGGTGGATTTTTTCCAAAAACTAAAAAGGGAGCCTTACTATGTATATCAAGATATACTTGGATTTATTGATTTTGGCTCAAAATTGATGATGGTTTTCTGAAATTTAGCTTAATCTTTATATGCTAATTAATATATTGTTTTATTTTTCCTACGGTCTCAAGCATGAGTAGAAGAAAGAAACCTTCTGCAAACAACAAAATGATTGAAAGCTCTTGTGCTTTAGACGAAATGCATAAAGATGTTGTAAAGAAAGAAAGAAATTGATATTTCTATATTGTACGAAAGGTCAACTAAAGAATCTAATTTGCCTACGTTTCGATGAAACAGATGGCTATACTATACATTCATCTAACTTTTGCCAAATTGACCAAATATATTCCTTGGACCATCACCATAGATCCAAATCAAAAGGGAAATCTACAATAAGTTGAAAGAGTGATACTAAAATTGACGATGAATAATAGCATTGCAAACTTCTTTTGATACCATCCACCCATACCTAAATGAGAGAACCGCACAAAAATAAATCAGCATCTAATTGATGTGTTGATTAGCATCTTATAAACTCATTATTTGATACGTTCATAAAAGGAGCGGATGGAAGGGCCTAACTTTATTTTAAGAGAAAGGCTTCATCATTAGTCAAAAGATACTTAAGTAACTCAAAGTATATTAATACTGCACAAAAAGCCATAACCAACAGTGCAAGTTATGTGTTCCAACAAAACGAAAATTGTGCAATTAAGTTATAAAATATTCGAAAGCTGATTCTTACTTGTATATCAAAATCACACATGTATTGAAAAATTCTGTATTGTAATTGATGCATTGCATGTGTTCTACTTTCGAAAGATCATTTTTTTATACATAGAAATATGTAACCCAACGAGGACGACTCTATTCCATTAATCAATACAACAAAAGTTATTTATACCGGTGTTTTTATCCCGGCACTTTTTGGTAACGCTGGGATAGACCTAATATTGTAAATACTAATGTTAGATATTATAGTCCCACATTGGATATTGGGCTAGCTTTGTATTTGGTTCACTCATATATATAGGAGATATTGTACTCCGTTATTACTCAATTCAATAATCAGTATTGTTTTCATCTCTCTGGTTTATCTTAACATGGTATCAGAGTCAAGTTATACAAATTTTTCGTTTTTCCCTAAACCCTAGTTTTCCAACAGCCAAAAAAAAAACATCGTTGTCCTCGTCAAAAACCGAAGCAACACCAGCATCATCGTCCTCGTCAACACCCCTAATCCCCGAAACTCCAAATTCGACCTCCGTTGCCATCAACTCCCGCAGCCGAACCTCTCGGGGCAGCAACTCCAGTCGGCATCTCACACCGCCGACCACTCTTCAAATCTCTCAAAATCCCAACCAACCTCTACTCCCCAAAACCCATCACAACCTTTCACCCCCTCTTCCTCGAATCCTCGACGGCAACATCGCCGACCTCCGACAACCCTCAAATCCTCGCCGTCGTTCTTCAAATCCCTACCGCAACCCTAGACGCCCTCTTCTTCCCTCTTTCTTCAAACCCTAACTCCAAATCCAACTTCTACCACTCTAAACCCGAAACCCATTTTCTCTAAAACCGAAACCCGGACTCAAAACCCGTTATTCTATTTCAAAAAAATATGTATTATTATTATTATTATTATTATTATTATTATTATTATTATTATTATTATATACAGGTACTACTACTACTTGATAGAATCTCAGTCTCTTCCACATATTTCTACCTCCACCGACTTCCCCGCTGCAACCGCCTCACGTTCCCTCTCCCACCCATCTCGTTCCTTCTCCAGATTCAAGCAGCAGCAGCGCCACCTTCAGTCTGCCTCCGGCCTCCTACCTTCTCTCAACATCATTCCTCACCCTACCCCACATATACTTCCGCCACCGGTAGCACCGTCCTGCTTCCTACGCTGATCCAGACACCAGCAGCATCTCCCTTCTCATTGTGCTCTCAGTCACAGCAGCACTGGTCTTATTTCTCCTCGCAGTACTTCTTCCCTCACATCCTTGGCCATGTCCGTCACTCCAGCCTTGCAGTCTCCTGCTGATTAGGCTAATCTTCAGCAACGCCTCACTCAGCCGGAACTACAGCTCATGGGTCTGTCTATCAATACTGGCTCCTCTGCTCCTGCATTCTCTGCCACTCCCGGTATGAATTCATTCTGGATTTTAGATTCTGGTGTATCACATCATCTCACTAGTAATCAGACATTGTTCACCATATGCACAACACTTCCCTCTCACTCTCCATCTCTGCACACAGCTGATGGCTGACAACTTCTTGTTACACACTCAGGGGCAATTAGCTCTCCCACTCTCACATTATCATAAGTTCTTTATGATCCTCATTTATCCATAATCTTTATTTCTATTAGTGCGTTGTGTGATAGTGGTCTTGTCATTAATTTTGATTCTTTGGGTTGTTCTATTACTGATTCATGCACCGGTGAGGAGTTTGGGCATGCTAGTCGTCAGGGTCGTCTATATTATCTAGATTTCCTTTGTGCACATCACTCTTCTACTAGTTTTGCCGGTATTGTTTCCTCTGATGCTGATCTGTGGCACAGACGTTTAGGTCATATTAGTGCGTCTCGACTCCAGAGTTTAGCTCGTAGTGGTTCCCTTGGTTCTCTTACTTTTCAACATTTATCTGATTGTCAAGGTTGTCATTTGGCCAAACATATCGCACTACCCTTTAGTCACAAAAGCACTTCTCAAACCACCCATCCTTTTCAACTTGTTCATTCTGACATATGGGGACCCTTTCATGTATCTCTATTATGTTGAATTCATCGATGACTTCACTAGACATACATGGATTTTTCTTATGCATCGGCGATCAGATATACCTGATATTTACCGTTTCTTTACGACTATGATTCACACTCAGTTCGGTGTGCGCATTAAGAATTTTCGATCAGACGGTGCTCGTGAGTACACTTCCACCACTATGAGATCGATCCTTCAGTCTTACGACACCCTTTTTCAGCAATTATGCCTCCACACACATGAGCAGAATGGTGTAGCTGAATGCAAGCATCATCACATCCTTGAGACGACTCGCGCTCTTTTACTCTCCTCTTACGCTTCTTATTCTTTCTGGGCTGAAGCTGTCATGACCTCTGTTAGTCTCATTAACATTACTCTCTCGTCTGCCCTAGCTAGTACGATGTCTTATGAGGCTCTTTATAGCTCACCTCCCAACTACAGTATGCTCCGTACCTTTGGGTGCACCTGTTACATCCTTCTCCCTCCTACTGAGCGCACGAAGCTTTTCGCTCGTGCTGCTAAGTGCGTTCACCTAGGTCTCATTCCCAAACACAAAGGTTATCGTTGTTTTGATCTATCGGCAGGTTGTGTCCGCATTTCTCGACATGTATCCTTTGTGGAAGACTCTCCTTACTACCCGATTTTCCCCGAGGATGCTAGATTTCTCGATTTTCCAGTTTTTGCTAGCTTCCCGACCTCATCTTCCCACATTACTTTTGATCCCACTCCTCTGGCTCCATTCACATCTCCTGCAGTTCTTACACCTATTGTTCCTCCTACTGAAACACCACCTGCTTCCCCACAGCTGCCAGCACCCACCCCACCTACTTCCCCACCGACACATGCACCCACTCCACCATCCTCACCCCCACACCCTGTCATTCCACCACCGCTTCTTCAGTTTACATGTTCCACTTCTGGTATTCCTCCGGCATGTTATACACTTGATGCCACTGGCACTTCTGAACAGTTTGGTTTTGCCACCCTAGCTTCCTACTCACCACAGTTTCTGCATATCTCACTGCTATACACTCTACACGTGAGCCCAGAACCTATAAGGACGAAATTCAATATCCCGAGTGGAGGAAAGCTATTGCAGATGAATTCAGTGCATTTGATCAGACTGGAACTTGGCATATCATTCCTCTGCCAGAGGGCGTTCAGCCTATTAGTTGCAAGTGGATCTTCAAGGTCAAATATCAACCTGATGGATCTATTGAGCGGCACAAGGCTCGTTTAGTAGCCCAAGGATTTACTCAGGAGCATGGTATTGATTATGATGAGACATCTTCTCCCGTTGCATAGATGACTACTGTTCGTACTCTTCCTACTGTTGCAGCCATCCGTCAGTGGCCGTTATACCAGATGGACGTGAAGAATGTTTTTCTTCATGGTACCTTATCTGAGGTTGTTTATATGGATCCTCCTCCTGGCCTCCCTACTCCTCTTCATCATGTTTGCCAGTTGTGTCGGGCTATATATGGTTTAAAGCAGTTCCCTCAAGCCTGATTTGAGTGTTTTCGTCTTGTCATCACCAAGGCTGGTTTTAGTCAGAGTTCTCAGGACCATTCTATGTTTATGCGGTCATCACCACAGAGGATGGTACTTCTACTACTCTATGTTGATTATATGATCATTACTAGGGATGACTCCGCAGGTATTACATCCACCCAGAAATACCTTCACCAACAGTTCCATATAAAAGACCTTGGCAGACTATGTTATTTTCTAGGTCTAGAGATTATTCATGGATCTCAGGGGATACTCATTTCTCAACCGAAATACCCATCAGATATTATCTCCGCTACATGCCTCTCTAATAGTCGATCAGCCGATACACCCTTAGAGCTTCATGGGAAGCTTCGTCCCACTGATGGTGAGATCCTTCCTGATCCTACTAGATATAAACAGATTGTTGGCCAGCTTGTCTACTTATGCATGACCAGATCCAATATTACTCACGCAGTGAGTGTTGTCAGTCAGTTTGTTTCTGCTCCTACGTCAGTTCACTACGATATTCTTCTTCGGATTCTCAGATATCTTTGGGGCACTATTACTCGCTCATTATTCATGCCTGCTACATCGAAACTAAAACTGAGTGCATATTCTAATTCAGATTTGGCAGGTGATCCTACTACCAGACGGTCTACCACCGGTTTATGTCTATTTCTTAGTGTTTCGCTGATCTCATGGCGAAGTAAGAAACAAGCAGTTGTTGCATGTTCTTCGACCAAAGCTGAGTACAGAGCAATGGTAGCTACTACTAGAGAGATTGTTCATGTTCATTGGCTATTATCAGATATGGGTGTCTCTCTTTCAGGAGCTAATTCTCTTCATTGTGATAACCGGAGTAAACTATACATTGCAAGCAACCCGGTCTTCCATGAGCGAACGAAGCATATAGAGATTGATTGTCATTATGTTCATGAGCGCTTTGAAGCAGGAACCATTTCACTTCATTATATTACCGCGTCACAGCAGACGGTAGACTCACCAAGTCTCATACTGTTCAGAGATTTTGATATTTAGTGGGAAAACTCACACTGTTTGACTCACTGTGAGTTTGAGAGGGGGTGTTAGATATTATAGTCCCACATTGGGTATTTGGCTAGCTTTGTATTTGGTTCACTCCTATATATAGAAGATATTGTACTCAGTTATTACTCAATTCAATAATCAGTATTATTTTCATCTCTCTGATTTATCTTAACAAGTAAAAATAAAACCCTTAACATATACAGAAGTTTTGATTAAACTCCATGGTTAGATAATGTTGACCGGCTTTTTTTTATAAAAATTTCGGGGTATGGATATAGGGTTATTTACCCCCGACCCCAATTCAGACCATTCTCTCTCTCTCTCTCTCTCTCTCTCTCTCTCTCTCTCTCGGAATGTGAACCCCGTCGCCTCCATGCCATCGTCCACTCCGGTGTGCTCCCGCCGTCGTTCTCTCTCTCTCTCTCTCTCTCTCTCTCAATATTTCTAACTTTAATAAATTTTGTATTTATGAATGAAATTATTTGGGATTTTGGGAATGAATAATTAGGGATTGTGGAATCTTGTGGGTTTCAGAATGTTGACTGATTAGGGTTTGTTGAATTTGTGAATTTGTTAATTAAGGTTTGTAGTCTAATTAGGGTTTGTTGTTTTGTTTGGTTTATTTTTTGATTATCACAAAAAGGGAATGTAGGAGCTCTAATATTAGTTAAATTTCATGTTTAGATAATTTAAGATACAGATTGTTGAATTTGTAAATTTGTGAATTTGTTAATTCGGGTTGGTGGGCTAATTAAATTTTATTTGTGAGTAACTTATTTGGAATTGTCAAAATTGTGTAACTATTATATGGTTATTGTAAATCACCCTTGGGGGGGATAAGGTGATTGTGCGGAAATTAAAAATTCAAATGAAATGCGTACAGTAAAAAGATAGAGTAAGAGGAAACAGACAGAGCAACGAGCAAGACACAGCAATATAACGTGGTTCGACCCTAAGTGTACGTCCATACCACCTACTTGTAGCAATTCTCCTCCACAAGCGTTCCACTATACTTTAAACTCTTATATATTGATTCTCAGAGTTCAGGCCGATAGACCTATTACACCCGCAGAGCTTCTATAAATAAGTCCCGCAAAACTCACTGAAGTGGAAGAAAGAAAAAACTCTCAAGATCTAAAAAGACCTTAACTGAAGAAGACAATAAAATCTCTCACACTTGGAGTGTTGACTGAATGATTAGTTTAGAAGAGTTGTGATAGGGATAAAGAATAGACTGTGAATTTGCCTCAATATATAGAGTGGAAAAATGTATCTTTCCGAAAATGAAATGATATTTCTGAAATAGTCAGATCTGCACTTGGACGGTCGACCGCAGTAATGAACAGTCGACCGTTCATCTTTTAACTCGAAAGTCGAGAGATGGCCGGTCGACTGATTCATCTTTTTCACAGAAATGAATCGTCGACCGTCATTTAGTGCGGTCGACCGCTATCGTGCAGATTCGACTTTTATTTGGCGATTTCACTTTATATTCTTTCCAAAATTAATTTATCAATCAACACTACTTTACATATATTCTATTCACATAAATAGAAATAAATTATCTATTTTAGCTGGCTTTCTTGATAATTTGATGCACATGTTTCTTGTGTGCAATCTTCATTGATATTTTGGATTCATGCATGTTTTACTTGATTTCCAATCACTTTGAATCTTTTCTTTTGGTTTTCCTTTATCTGGAGATCCTGTAAATCTCAACTAAAAATATTAGTTGTAGACGATACATTTTGTGCACACCAAACTTAAGGTCAACAATTATTTGTGTGAAGGGAAACGATGACACTAACATTAGTTTATTTGTGTGACCCATCTTTTGGTGACAAATGTTTTAGTGAGATAGATACGAAGTTAGGATGGAGATACTAACATTACTTTGCACATTTGTTTGGAAAAGTTATCTACTTTGAAGTATTAGTCGTTTCATATAGTTATATGTATACATATTTTCTAAGAGAAAGTTCTCATTATCGTTAGTGTTTCTTTAGGTTTTCTATAAATTATTGTGTGAAGTGAAACAATGTGTTGCTTAAATTATTCAAAACAATGAAATTCTTTTTGTACTTCTATAGAAATCCTCATGATATTCTATGATATTGGGTTGCCTTTTTATTAGAATCACCAGATTAAACTTTTCATGGGCAATCGACTTAGTGAAATAGTTGTTGTTAAAAATTTAATTTCTGAAATTTTATTTTTGAGTGATATTATGGAAATGGATGAAAGTTTGATAAGTCACGATTATCAAGGGAGTATCGGGATGACGTTAAAGATTTCATTATCTTTGCCAAGAAAAATTCCTGTGATCCAAATTTGATTCTTTGTCCATGTCGTCGGTCTACAAACAATCATTTGAAAACATGCGACGGAGTTCAAACACATTTGGTGATCAACAATTTTCTCCAAGGGTACACATAGTGGTTTTTCCATGGAAAGCATGCCTCAACGATTCTGGTTGGACCGGTTGTGTTAGAAGATGAAAACGAGCCTATAATGAATGACGACTTAAGTGTTGCCGATGAGATACAAGCTTTAGTGCGGGATGCTTTTGGAATTTATAACAATCCAGCACACACTAATTGTCCAACAACACAAGCCCATAATGAGTCAACAGAAATATTACATACTAGTGATGAAGTGGATGAGGAAAAACAAGACCCTAAAGTTAATGAGGTCTTTTCTAAGTTGTTCGGAGATGCTAGTGCACCTTTGTATCATGATTGCAATTTCTTTTTGAAATTCTCATTCAACGTTAGACTATTTCAGATCAAAACTTTAAACGGGTGGTCTGTCAAATTCTTCACTATGCTACTTCAATTGTTGAAAGAAACATTTCTTGAAATCTGTATTCTAGAATCATCACATGCAACAAAACGATTTCTCAAGTCTTTCGATTTAGGGTATGAGAAGATTTTAGCTTTCCCATTTGATTGTATACTATTCAGGGGGATAAGATGAGACTCCCAGAATTGTGAAATCTGCGGAACTTCGAAATTGAAATGAAAGCCGAATGAATGCCAAGAAGCAGAAGCTGATGAGCCAGTTAAAACAACTAGGAGAAAGAATCCTGCAAAAACTTTGCGATATTTCCCTCTAATTCTGGGGTTGCAAAGAATGTTTATGTCCTCTAAAACTTCTTCAGATATGAGATGACTTCAGAATGTCACAAGAATGACGGGATTCTCAAACACTCGTCCGATTCTCAATCTTGGATAAAAAATGATGAAAGAAGCCCTGATTGTGTTGAAGATCCTCGCAGTGTGAGATTTGGATTAGCCGGTGATGGTTTTAACCCATTTAGGCAAATGAGAATTAAATATAGCAAATGGCCTGTTGTGTTAATTCTGTACAATTTGTCCCCTTGGAAATGCATGAAACATTATTGTTTATGCTGTCCATGATAGTTCCTAGACCGAAAAGTCCAGGAAATGATATAGACGTGTACCTTCAACCATTAATAGATGAGCTTCAAAAATTGTGGGACGGTGTTCCAACCTATGATGCAACAGCTAAAGAAACTTTCTGTCTTCGGGTTGCATTGACTTGGACAATCAATTACCTGCATATGCAAATTTATCCGGTTATAGCACCAAAGGGAGTTATGTCTGTCCCTATTGTACTAATCAAACTGTTTGAAAATGGTTGTATAATGGTATAAAATTTTGCTACATGGGTCAACAGAGATGGTTGCATGACACACATATTCATGTCAAAAACATGAAAATTTTGCCGTACTACCCCACTTTTTGAAAATATTTAGTGCTCTGCCCTACTTCCCAAAACAATTAGCGATATGCCCTTGTTTAGGACACGTCAGCAAGAAATGTTATTGGAAATAACGGCATAGGTTATTTGCGTGCCGTTATTTCCAATAACGGCATCTATTTTACTTTTTTTTTCATGCCGTTATTTGGAATAACAACATCAGTATATTTCTCTTACAAGTGTGAATCTTCTAACTTTAAAAAATTCTAAGTGCGAAAAAACTTATAAATAATACCGTTATCCTGAATAACGGCATTAGAATGGCTGATGCCGTTATTGGAGATAACGGCATCAGTTATATATAAATGAAGTTAATTTTTAAATAAAAAAATTATAACTGATGCCGTTATTTAAAATAACGGCATCATTTATAAAAAATTTCTAAAAATAAATAGCTTTGCCTGCATGACAAATACATCCATGCCACGTGATCAACATCCATGCTATCAATGATAAATACATCCATGCCACGTGATCAACATCCATGTCATCAACTTCATGATAAATACATGCATGCATGACAGGTTGTGGCAGTCATCAACATATGATGTTGCACTGATGCCGTTATTTCAAATAACGGCATCAGTAGAGAATGCCGTTATTTGAAATAACGGCATCTGTTATAAAGTTTTCACACTTGCAATTTTTTTTCTAAGTAAAAATTACAAGCTGTCGAAAAACAAAACAACCTATGCCGTTATTCCAAATAACGGCATGATATTTTTTTCCAAACAGATGCCGTTATTGGGAAGAACGGCATCGAAATAACCTATGCCGTTTTTCCAATAACGTTTCTTGCTGACGTGTCCTAAACAAGGACATATCGCTGATTGTTTTCGGAAGTGGGGCAGAGCGCTAAATATTTTCAAAAAGTGGGGTAGTACGGCAAAATTTTCCAAAAACATCAACATTTTATGGGTTGGAGGAGTGGGAACATGCGCCTGAAATTCCTACATGGTCAGATGTGTTTAAGCGGTTACAAGGTCATTATTTCAGGGCTGGTAAAGAACCAGAAGTCATCAAGGAAGACAAGAAAATGGCAAGGGATGAGAATACCGACTTATGAGATGCAAATGAATGTAACAGCATGGTTGATTTAGGGTCATGGAAGAAGAAAGTTTTTTTTTTTTTTATTATTATTATTTTTATTATTTTTTTTTTTGGGAGTTGATGTATTGGAAATTCAACTTATTACATCATTATTTAGATGTGATGCACATCGAAAAAAATATCGGCGAAAATTGTATAGGAACAATCATAGGGGATGTTGGAAAGACGAAGAACAATCTTAAGTATCGTCTTAATTTAGTTGCGTTGAATATACGACAAGAATTGTACCCGGAGTACTTATCTAACGGTAGAGTACGCCTTTCTCCTGCAATGTATAAACTCTTGCAGCATAGAGTAAACTCGGTGTTCAGAGTAAACATGCACAAATTGTGGCCAGCACGAAGAAAACGTAACAAAACTGGAATAAGAAAAACTGACCAGTGATTTATTAATCAATGCATGGTCTTGGTTGGACTAGGATGTAATTTCCATTATATGTTTTTTATCTGCCATATATTTTGTGATTTGTTGGTTTAGGGAATATTCAACAAATACTGCATGCTTGTTCTGCTAAAAAAAAAAATTAGTGGGGTGGGTTTCTATTATAACTTTTAATGTTATAGCTATTTTTGGCTTTTTAACTATTGTATATGCGTTACCCTAAAAAAAAAACTATTGTATACGTGGACTAATTTTTTATACAATTTGTAACTTACATAGTTCCAACTAATTCAAGTCTAGCTAATTCAGAGAAAATAAGCGAGTATGATAGAAGCAACCCCGACATAAGAAGGTGTACCCACTAAGAAAATCTACTAATTGTGATAAAGTTTTTTAGTCTTTTTTTGTGCTCAAACTATTTTGTGTTGGGAAAAAAAACATTGTGAGAACTTTTTTGTAACCGAGCTACATGTAACTTGATAATTGTGTGAGAAACGTTTAGATTCTGAATTTTAGACTACAGAACTTTAAACTTCTTAAGCCGTGTGAATGTTAATTATTAGAAAATATAATGAATTTCTTCTTTTAAAATTTTTTATTGTGTTATTGTGGATTACTGAAAATTACTGCAGGTTTTTTCGTTTGCAAAAAATGAAAATTATTACAGGTTTTTTAATGCACAAATTATCCAAATTTTGTTTTTTTAAAGGTACCCGGCATTTTTGAAACGTCGGTGTATAAATTTTTTTCTTTCAATTAATAATTTTAAATTGTAAAAAGAATTAAAATTTCTTTTCTAAAAAAGTTCACCAGCGTTTTAAAACATTGGGTAGATTAATTTAAGTAATTTTTTGAAATTTTAAAATTGATATGTACCGGCGCTTTGCAAATGCCAAGGTACTATAAAGTGTACACCGGCAATTTGTAAAACGCTAGGGTAGAGCCGCAAACAAACCCCGACAAGCGCAGCATTGGCGTTTGGTGCGGCGTTTACTAAAATGCCGGTATGGTTTTCCTCGGTGTTTTTAAACGCCGGCGATTCCTTAAAAAAGGCCAGAGTTACCTTCGGCCTCCGTAGTGAATAACAAAATAATGAAACAATACATCCTCCTTGTCTAAGTACGTTTAAATAGCAACATAAACAACAATAAATCTAAACCTACATCATCAGCTGCATCATAACAACATGGTGCAACCAAGTAAAGATAACCCAAGTACATCAAAACATCATAAAATGAAAATCTGCATCCCAAGTGTTCTTGGATTCTCTTCAATCTCCATTTGTACTTTGAACGATCAATTTTACTGCACTTGTATGGTACGATGACAACATGATGCAACCAAGTAAAGATAACCCAAGTACATCAAAACATCATAAAATGAAATCTGCATCCTATGTGTTCTTTGTTTCTCTTGAATCATCAATTGTCCTTCGAACGATCAATTTTACTGCACTTGCATGGTACGATGACAAAACTTTCTTATATGCAATGACAATGGAAATGTTATAACCAAAATATTGAGACACACCAAGAACCCAGAATCGCCAATATTTCATTTAGATTAATTTGATAAAACACATACACTGCACATGGTTTACAAATTGGGGTTTTCCCACATAACTCACTAGGAAATTTTTTAATTCCATACAACTCAATCACATCTCACTATTTCTATATCAGTACCTCGATCAACTTCTAAAGTGGTCCGTTACTACCCCAGTTGTAACATCGTGAAAATTCCAATTCAATGAACAGACTTTTGAGAAAAAAAATTCCAACTGAAATAGTCTCATTCTCTGAAAATAGTCTTTCAATCCATACTATCTTATTATGAAAAATCTAGATCATTATACTTAAAAAAGTTCTCTAAAAAATTAGCTTAGTAGATCAGAATTTTCTTGATGTTACAAATGAAGTTTAATAGATAACTTTTAAAGTTTATCGAAGTAGTAAAATACAAAGAGGAAGTGATTTATGAGTGAGTTATATAAAACCAAAGCATTTGTTAGTGTTACCTTACAAATTTTGTAGTACCTAGCTGATGAATTTATGTCTTGCATACTTGGGTTCGATGTAAAAAGAAGACAATGAAGCGAGAAGAGGTCGAAGAGTCGTTGGTGGAAGAAGAAGAGCAGCAGCAAGGCAAACAGAGGCAACAACATCATCAGTCAGCATGTCAGTCGACTGCCCTCCCAACTGTTAGAGATTATGAGAGATGATATCAATAGAAATTAGGGTTAATATCCTAGACTAAGGTGCTTGAGATATTTACTCTAGGTATCAAGATTGGAATACCTAGACTACTATCACAAGCCAGTATTTATAGGATAAATTCTATCATTAAAAATATACAAATTATTCAATGTCAACTCATATCTAGCTAAATAATCATTACATTCATACTGAGATTCTTCTTCAAGCAAAGCAAAATGCATTTCAATCAAAATCTTCGTATCTAGTAACTTGATATGAGGATCCATTACAGTAGCAATACAATACAATATATGAGGATGATTGAAATATTTTAAAATTTTATCATAAGCGGGAATAACAATATGGCCAATGTAAGTATCCGAAAGCATTTCTTGAAAAGTTTGCATCATACTAATTATTCAAATAAAAATACTGGTAGAAGTGTAATCATAAGATTTTAAAAATTTCACAGTTTCTATCTTAAAAGGTTCCAAATACTTTAACAAACTTTCGGCATAATACCAAGATTCAAGAGTCATTTATAAGTTTTCTATGTTTTTTGTAATACAAAAATTATTTATAACCACTTTGTATTGATTAATAACATTCAAAAGGTCAAAAGTAGAATTTCATTGATATTTAACATCTCTAAAAAAATTCCTAAAATGTACTCCTTTAAGATTACACCATTTTTTGAATTGTTGAAGCATGATACCACTCAAAACGATGAAATGCACACAATTTTAAATTGTATTCATATATGAATCTGCTACATTCAGTGCATCTCGTACACATATGAATATGATATGCACATCTAACATGAAAAATTTCAAGACATGAAGGAGCTAAATTTTGAAATAATGTGGTAATCGCACTAGTGTTGTTGGATGCATTATCAAAACTAATAGAAAATAATTTATTGCGAATTTGAAATAAATCACATATTTCTGAAATAGGTGTTACGATAACCGGACAACTATGGGGGCACGACAAATTTGTTGGATATATTGGTATATTCTCTCTATATAAATATTGCATGTGTATATGAGTAACACGTGTATTGAACGTACAATTGATTGGATATTGGAACGCGAGTTTGTGGGCTTATAACCCGATACCCAAACCAGTATTTAGAGATAAATAATGGCTTGTGATAGCAGTCTAGGTATTCCAATCTTGATACCTAGGGTGAATATCTCAAGCAACTTAGATCTAGATATTAACCCTAATTTCCAATTGTTAATTTCTCACAAAACCTAACAAAAGTTGCAATTAAGAGAAATGATTCACTTTTGAACGAGTCATTCACTATCGATCCAATAACAAGTTATGTCTATCATCAAAATATTATTACAACCTTTCCAACCATCAGCTATTAACGACACTCTACAAGTTAAAAAATGCACACAAAAAGTAATTAAAGCATCTCTCATTTCGGAATAAAGTTTAAAACAACCGCTCTTAATGGTGTTTCTAGGAATTCGTTTGAAATGGAGATTTAGGTCATTTTGGTTAAAGGCCTCTAGATTCCTACTCTCAGAATAGGAAAATGGTAACTCATCCTTAGTAACTAGTCTAGCAATTTTCCGACTAACAATTTCGGGATCATAACTATGGCTATCTACCTGCCTCATCGTAGGGTTGATCTTTTGTTGGGATAGTTGGTCTTCTACTAATTCGATGTGTATATTAGTAATGTGTCGACTAATTGTACCAGTCCCCTCACCCTTCTTCCATTTGTAATATCTATGACAAGTTTTATGTACCTTATATCCCTATTTCGGATTGTCTACATTTGGGACAAAGTCATAAATTTTTTGATTTTGGAAGTTTGATCTCTATGTTTTTTGAAAGAAGTGGGTTGTGCGGCATCATTGTCTTGTGTTTGTTGTCTCTACAGCTACGATTTCATCATGTTATGTGTCGGGAGTATACTCGTGGGGAGGAACATTTTCATCAGCTATATTAATGTTAGAATTATAATCGGTCTCTAATTGTAGAATTAAAGGAGTGCAACGAGATGAACTAGTGGATTCTTGTCCACTTTGGCTACAGCCGTTAGCGCGTGATCGTGACATTGTACAAGTAGTGTAGTAGTATAAATGAAAAAACAATAAAAAGAACGAAGAGTTGAGAGAGTAGTAGTGTATGTGAAAAAACTAAAAACAAGTGGATTAATAGAAAAATTAAAAATCTACAAATTAACAAATAACAATTAAATTTTTTTGATACCGTACTTTACGAATCAAGAGTTGAGAAAGTTGAAAGTACTGAAGAGAGTTGAGTAAACTTGAGAACTTGAGATTGAGCTTTTTCACTTGATCAACTTTGTTCTTCCTTTACTAGATTGAGAGTAGTAGAGAGAGTTGATAGTAGCAGGGAGAATGACTTTCTTCACTTCTTTGTTGTTTCTTCAATTCACTAGATTGAGAGTTGAGTAGACTTGAGAACTTGGGATTGAACATCTTCACTTGATCAACTTTGTTCTTCCTTCACTAGATTGAGAGTAGTAAAGAGAGTTGATAGTAGTAGTAGGGAGATTAAGGTTGCATTTGGTTTGTTGTTTTGAAAACAGTTTTCAGAAAAGAGTTTTCTGAAAATGAGAGTGTAAAAACTGTTTGGTAATAACTTTTTATGAAAATAGTTTTTTTAAAAATGAGAGTATAATGTATGTATAGGTTTGGTTGTATGTATATACTATATACAGTATATATACTCTGATACATACATGTTGTATACATTTACATACATACTGATATATAATAATATAAAATATCTTATTATAATAAATATATTTAATAATATACATATATATAATAATATATAATAATTACAATAATATATTTGTAATAATAATATATTCAAACAATATATTAAACAATTTATTATAATAATAATAAATTATATAATAATATATATAATAATATATAATAGTAATATATAATAATAATAATAATAATAATATATATTATAATAATAATAGATTATTATAAAAGTATATATGAAATAATAGTATATATAAAAAAAGCATATATAAAATAATAATATAATATATTATATATATAATAATAATATATATAATAATAATATAATATAATAATAGTATATATAAAATAGTATATATAAAATAATAATCTATAAAATAATAATATAATCTAATAATAGTATTTATAAAATAGTATATATAAAATAATAATATATTATAATAATTGTATATTATATAATAATATGAAATAATTTATTATAATAAACATATTTAATTATATACATATATATAATAACATCTAATAATTATAATAATATATATGTAATAATAATCTATTATAATTATATATTAAACAATTTGTTACAATAATAATAAATTATTATTATAATATATATAATAATATATAATAGTAATACATAATAATGATAATAGATTATAATAATAGTATATATAAAATAGTATATATGAAAAAATAATATATATTATAATAATAGTATATATATATATATTAAGAAGTAAAAATAATATAATCTATCTCTATATCTCTACTACTATAATGGGAGAGCCGCTTAGTCAGTAACCCAAGTCAGTAACCCAACCCGTGCAACGCACGGGTTGGGTTACTTTGGTAAATATTTTTGAACGTGAACCTGTTTGGTAAATATTTTTGAGAGTGTATCAGTTTGGAAATTATTTTCTTTTTCATTATGGACTAACTTTGGTAAATATTTTAGAAAGTGGACCTGTTTTGTAAATATTTTCGGAAGTGGATCGGTTTGGAAATTATTTTCTTCTTACCCTTTTCATTATCCTTCAATTTTTTCCACGTGCACGTGTGCACGTGTCTAATACTAGTACTACTATAATGGGAGAACACCTTAGGTAATTTGTCCTCAACCCAAATATTTTCGAAAGTGGACCAGTTATGGACTAACTTTGGTAAATATTTTCGAAAGAAATATTTTCGAAAGTGGACCAGTTATAGACTAACTTTGATAAATATTTTCGAAAGTGGACCAGTTTGGTATATATTTTCCACGGTGGATCAGTTTGTAAATTATTTTCTTTTTACCCTTTTCATTATCCCTTTAATTTTTTCCCGTGCACGTGTGCACGTGTATTATCCCTTCAATTTTTTCCACGTACACGTGTGCACGTGTATAATACTAGTATAATAAAACACAAAGAAAGCTATCAAGTGGCTCTCATTCAATCTCCCCTAAAATGAATGGTCTAGATTGATTCTCACAAAACATATTTTTCCGCCCAAATTTTCAAACCTCAAAATTAAAATTTTTTCTCCAAAACTAAAAAACTCATTACTTGATTACTATCTCTATCCTCTCTCTTCACTTTTTCATATTTCTCTCTTTCTCTCTCCCTCTCTCCCCCATTCTTTTTCGACATTTTCCACACTTAAATTTCATCATTTTCCATACTTAAAGTTCTAAGAAGTTGTTTTTTACACCCTCATTTATAACTATTTTTCGACATATACTAATAAAAACATGGACTTTTATTTACAACTAATTATTATCATACTATTCAAACTTGAACTACATAATTGTTGTTTTACTATTTACAGAGTTTTTCGTGTGTTGTATCATTCCGAAGACGTGCCGTAGGCACGTGCCCATGGGCAAATCTAGTATATATATAATATATAATAATAATAATAATATATATGTAACAATAATGTATTATAAATATATATATATAACAATATATTATAATAATATATATAATAATATATAATAGTAATATATTATATATTAATATATATAATAATATATAATACTGATATATAATAATAATAATATATATAATTGATGCGGTTTGTTTCTGGGAGACGTGTGGATGCACCAGGTGTGAGTTCTCTACTCGATTTGTATTTGATGGAGAAAGCTTCTTCAGAGGCGACCCTCGGCTGGCCGAGCGGTACCTGGGACAGGCTGGTAGTGAGGTGGATGCTGGGCTCGGATCAGAGGGCTCGGATCCGAGGTCTTGTGTACCTGCAGACGGTCTAGAAACACCGGGGTTGGTTCCGGTGGCAGACCCTCCGACGATCTAGTCCGTCACTTTAAGATAAGAGCAACAGTAACTAGGGTTTAGTGGAGAAAAGATTGATTACCTCTTAAGAAAGGAGGGGGCCTGGTATTTATAGGAGTTTCCAATCGGGTCTAGACCCGTTTGGGGCTGGGCCGGACCCGGTTACCCGATTGGCTGAAGCGGTGGAAAGTCGGGCGGTATAGGGCTGACGTGGCAGGCGCCGGAGTGGTTTCCGGGCTGACGCGGCAGATCTCCGGGCGGTTTCCCGGTGCTGACGTGGCTGATCTGGAGGATCAGGAAGGACGCGTATCCTGAGGAGATCTGGTGGCTCAGGGTGAGCCACGCTTTATTCCTGACCCATATCACAAGCCCCTCACACCCGCAGGGTTGGGTGATCCAGCAGTGCGGGGGTGATTTCTGGTCCTCGGGGGAAGGGCAGACGTCAGGGTAAGAAGTAAGGTCTGTTGTTCCCGGAAGAGGGCCAGGGGCAGGAGGAATGGACTCCTTGTTTGGATATGCGTGGGGTGAAGTTCTTAGGAGGGGATAGTCGGTAGTAAGAATGCCGAGCTCACTAGGTCGGTGGCCGAGTTCGGGTTGGCAGACGATCCTTCGGGTCGGCGGACGAACCCATACGGGTCGGTGGACGAACCCTCCAGGGGTCGGATGACCGACTCGCTAGTTGGAAGAGCGAGAGGTCGTCCAGGCCGCTCAATGGGGTTCGTCTTTGCATGAGGTCACGAGGTCGGCTGGACGAGTGTCTTGGCTAGTTTTAAGAGAGTGAGGAGAGGGGTTTGATTCGGATTTCGATCCGGGCGCCGAGCCCGCATTGAGAGGTGGGGCAGCCAGGCTTGGGGAGTTGGAGGATGAGACCTGAAGGCTCGGCAGACGATACCAAGAGGATCGGCGGACGACTGCCTCGCTAGTTGGAAGAGCGGGGGGTCGTCCAGGCCGTTTTGTTGGGACGGCGTCCGAGGTCTTGTGGTCGGTCATCCGAGCGTCTGGCCAGTTCGGAGAGTGGACGGATGAGACTCGAAATCCGATACGAGCGCCGAGCTCGTACTGGGAAAGGAGGAGGTAGTATGGCTCGAATCTCTATCCGAGCGTCGAGTTCGACCTGCGAGAGGAGGCAATGGTGCGGCTCAAATTCTCATCTGAACGCCGAATCCGTATTGAGAGCTGGGGTAGTCTGGCTCGAGTTCAGGGGGTCGGCGGACGAGGCAAATAGGGTCGGCGGACGAGACCAAGAGGGTCGGTGGACGAGACCCATGGGGTCGGTGGACGAGACCAATGGGGTCAACGGACGAGACCTCATAGGGTCGGTGGACGAGACCGAGGGGGTCGGCGGACGAGACCAAGAGCCCCACTTGTTGAAAGAGGTGGCTTGGCTCGAGTTCCCATCCGAACGTCGAGCACCACATGTTGAAGGAGATGTGGCCTGGCTCGAATTCTCATCCGATCGTCGAACCCGTATTGAGAGCCGAGGTAGCCTGGCTTCGAGTTCAGGGGGTCGGCGGACGAGGCAAATAGGTCGGTGGACGAGACCGAGGGGGTCGGCGGACGAGACCAAGAGGGTCGGTGGACGAGACCAATGGGGTCGGCGGACGAGACCAATGGGGTCGGTGGACGAGACCGAGGGGGTCAGCGGACGAGACCAAGAGCCCCACTTGTTGAAAGAGGTGGCCTGGCTCGAGTTCCCATCCGAACGTCGAGCACCACATGTTGAAGGAGATGTGGCCTGGCTCGAATTCTCATCCGATCGTCGAACCCGTATCGAGAGCCGAGGTAGCCTGGCTTCGAGTTCAGGGGGTCGGCGGACGAGGCAAATAGGTCGGTGGACGAGACCGAGGGGGTCGGTGGACGAGACCAAGAGGGTCGGTGGACGAGACCAATGGGGTCGGCGGACGAGACCAATGGGGTCGGTGGACGAGACCGAGGGGGTCGGCGGACGAGGCCAAGAGCCCCACTTGTTGAAAGAGGTGGCTTGGCTCGAGTTCCCATCCGAACGTCGAGCACCACATGTTGAAGGAGATGTGGCCTGGCTCGAATTCTCATCCGATCGTCGAACCCGTATCGAGAGCCGAGGTAGCCTGGCTTCGAGTTCAGGGGGTCGGCGGACGAGGCAAATAGGTCGGTGGACGAGACCAATGGGGTCGGCGGACGAGACCGATGGGGTCGGTGGACGAGGCCAAGAGCCCACCGGTTGAGTGAGGTGGCTTGGCTCGAGTTCCCATCCGAGCGTCGAGCCCCTCATGTTGAAGTAGATGTGTCTTGGCTCGACTTCTCATCCGAGCGTCGAGCCCCACCCCTTGAAGGAGAAGGTAGCTTGGCTCGAGTTCCCATCCGAGCGTCGAGCCCCACCCCTTGAAGGAGGAGGTAGCTTGGCTCGAGCTTCCATCCGAGCGTCGAGCCCCACCCCTTGAAGGAGGAGGTAGCTTGGCTCGAGCTTCCATCCGAGCGTCGAGCCCACCCTGTGAGAGGGAAAGTAGCTTGGCTCGAGCTTCCATCCGAGCGTCGAGCCCCACCCCTGGAAGGGGAAGGTAGCTTGGCTCGAGTTTCCATCCGAACGTCGAGCCCACCCTGTGAGAGGGAAAGTAGCTTGGCTCGAGCTTCCATCCGAGCGTCGAGCCCCACCCATGGAAGGGGAAGGTAGCTTGGCTCGAGTTTCCATCCGAACGTCGAGCCCACCCTGTGAGAGGGAAAGTAGCTTGGCTCGAGTTTCCATCCGAGCGTCGAGCCCTACCTTTTGAAGGGGAAGGTAGCTTGGCTCGAGCTTCCATCCGAGCGTCGAGCCCCACCCCGTGAGAGGGAAAGTAGTTTGGCTCGAGTTTCCATCCGAGCGTCGAGCCCTACCTTTTGAAGGGGAAGGTAGCTTGGCTCGAGCTTCCATCCGAACGTCGAGCCCACCCTGTGAGAGGGAAAATAGCTTGGCTCGAGCTTTCATCCGAGCGTCGAGCCCTACCGGTTGAAGGAGAAGGTAGCTTGGCTCGAGCTTCCATCCGAGCGTCGAGCCCCACCCCGTGAGAGGGAAAGTAGTTTGGCTCGAGTTTCCATCCGAGCGTCGAGCCCTACCTTTTGAAGGGGAAGGTAGCTTGGCTCGAGCTTCCATCCGAGCGTCGAGCCCCACCCCGTGAGAGGGAAAGTAGTTTGGCTCGAGTTTCCATCCGAGCGTCGAGCCCTACCTTTTGAAGGGGAAGGTAGCTTGGCTCGAGCTTCCATCCGAACGTCGAGCCCACCCTGTGAGAGGGAAAATAGCTTGGCTCGAGCTTTCATCCGAGCGTCGAGCCCTACCGGTTGAAGGAGAAGGTAGCTTGGCTCGAGCTTCCATCCGAGCGTCGAGCCCCACCCCGTGAGAGGGAAAGTAGTTTGGCTCGAGTTTCCATCCGAGCGTCGAGCCCTACCTTTTGAAGGGGAAGGTAGCTTGGCTCGAGCTTCCATCCAAACGTCGAGCCCACCCTGTGAGAGGGAAAATAGCTTGGCTCGAGCTTTCATCCGAGCGTCGAGCCCTACCGGTTGAAGGAGAAGGTAGCTTGGCTCGAGCTTTCATCCGAGCGTCGAGCCCACCCTGTGAGAGGGAAAGTAGTTTGGCTCGAGTTTCCATACGAGCGTCGAGCCCTACCCCTTGAAGGGGAAGGTAGCTTGGCTCGAGCTTTCATCCGAGCGTCGAGCCCTACCCCTTGAAGGAGAAGGTAGCTTGGCTCGAGCTTCGCACTAGACTCCCTCCGAGATCTCTGACTAGCCGCGACTTCACACTTTATGCTAGGAGGTTATTCCTTCCGGGCAAGTAGGGAGGGGCAGTATTGGAATTTCACCCTTTCTGCTGACGTGATGGCGCAAATTTCAACGTTTGTTTTAGCCGTTTGATCTTGTCAGATTAGATCTAACGGCTAGATGCTCATTTGCGGAAATCGAGGAGTCGCTGTCTACTTTAAAACCCCCACCCCCCCTCATTTCTTTTCACTTTATCGTTTCATAATTCCCAATTTTCCAGTTTTAGCGCAGGCATTTCGATCGCTGTTGGCGGATTCTTTGCAGGGAAGCGTAACTTCCAAAGAATCAGGTTAGTAATTCTCCTTCTTTTTCTGAATGTCGCGTACTCAGTCTGGTTCCGGGGCTACTACGTCTGGTCACTCGGAGATGGAATCAGATTTGGAAACGTCATCGTCTCTGGGCAAGTACCAGGTTAAAGAGGAGATCCTCTCCGAAGGTGATAGTGACGTAGCTCTAATCGTGCAACCGTTGAGTGTCCGGAGGCCAGGGAAGGAACCGATGGTAGAGGGTGGTGCGGACGAGGATAGTGAGGATGAAGACGAGGAGTCGGACGAGGAGTCGGATGTTGGTGATGGTGAAGAGGATGAAGGAGAGCAGGGCGACACGGAGAGTGAGGAAGCGGAGGGCGTTGGTGTGCCGGGGGCCGGCCTCGGAGAAGATCTGCCTCCGTTGCCCCCTTTGTCGACACCGTCGCCCGAGCGCAAGCCCCGGCCACGTCGGAAGAAGATAGTCCTCGCCATGCCTCAAAGTCCTTCAACGTCTGACGAGGACGCGCCGAGGACGGGCCTCGATGTTCCGCCTGTGACCTTCCGGAATCCTGTGTCTATAAGGATGTATCCTGATGATGTGAAGGACATCCAGCCGATCCCTCCTGTGCCTGGAGAAAACACAAGGACGAAGATTCGGGCGGACAGTACCCCCAGCGTCTTGAGACCGGAGTATCTGAATATCATCAGGGCTGCTTACTACATCCCGAGGGAGTACGAGCTCCTGCTACCGAGCCCGGGTATTCGACCCACGACAGTGTTGGCTCCGGGTTACTGCTTATTTCCGGAGCAGGCAGGCTTTCATTTCGGGGCTGAGGTTCCCCCGCACCCCTTCGTGAAGACGGTTTTGAACTGGGCCGAGCTGTCCCCCATGCAGTATGGCCCCAATTCTTGGAAGCACCTCATCTGCTTCATCCTGAAGTGCCAAGAGAAAGGGGTGCGGCCGAAGCTTTCATACTTCCGCGCAATCTTCAGCATTGGTTCGCTTGGGGATATCGAGGGCGTGTTCTTCTTTACGCCGAGGCCGAACAAGAAAGTGGTGCATGGCCACCCGGACTCGATCAAGAATTGGAGAGATAAGTATTTCGTTGTGAAGACTGAAGGGGAATGGGACATCCCGACTCAGTGGAATTTCGTGAAGCCGAAGCGCAAGCCCCCAAGGAGAAATGAGTTAACCGCCCAAGAGTGGGGGAGGGTCGATCATTTACTTAGGGGAGACAGCATCGCGTGGCGCCGGGTGACCGAGGTTCACCTAGCGAGGGCCGGACTGAGTCCCGCCGACCCTAGTATGTTTCTTTCCTCATTTTTTCATCTTTCTGCCTTCGTGTTAACGTTTAGCCATCCTTTTCTGTCTTGTTGTAGAAATGACGACACAACAGGCCCATGCCAAGCAGATACTACTCGCCGCCGCGGAGAAGGCGAGACAAGAGAAGAAGAAGAAGAAAGAAGAGCAGGAACGCCTCGCTGCCGAGAAGCGGAAGACTCCTGGTCAGCCTTCGCAAGCAGGAGGGCCTTCCACCGTGCCTCCCCCGGTGCCCGAGGAACAGCCTTTACCGAAGAAGCAGAAGAAGCAAAAGAAGCACCACCATTCTTCGCGATCGGCTAGAGACCCAGCGGGAGGGTCGGGGAAAACAGTTGAAGCCCCGGCACAGCAGCTTCCCCCCGTACGTCCGAGCGCGGCGGAGTTGGTGGGAAGGATGGCGACGATGCCCTTCGCCCCTGATTGGTCGATCTTGAAGGGCGACTCCATCCTCGACGGACCCGTATCGATGGAGTTCGTCTCGAAGGCCATCACCGATCGGGACGGAATGGCCTTGGCAGCGCAGACGGCCGATCAGGCCTACATGTGCTGGGCCCAAGCCAACCTCTCGGTAAGTCCTCCGAAGCCCACCCGGTTAATAGGCTTGTAGACTTGTAAATGTTTGCTAAGTGATTTTTCTTGACAGTCGATGCTCCACGGCCAGCACTTCCACAAGTGTCTGGAGAAGGAGATAACTTACGAGCGGAAGCAGAAGGAGAAGTTCCTTCGAGAATTGACCAAGGCGACGGAGGACTTCAAGGAGGCTCGGGACATGGTGGTGGTGCACGAGGCGCAGATAGAGTCTCTGGACAAGATCCACAAGCAGGACCGAGAGGACCTGCTGAAGAAGATCGCGGCCGAGACGGCGGAGAAGGAGAAGGCGAAGAAGGCCCTGGCGGACTTGGAGGCGGCCTTGGGGGATACGCTTATGACGGCGCAAGACGAGGCTTACGAGCAAGCCAAGTCTCATTTCAAGTACATCTATCCGGAGTGCAATGTTGACCACCTCGGCTTCGGGTGGAAGCCAGACTTGCCTCCGACCCCGGGGGGTGATAGTGACGACGGCGGCCACCACGAAGAAGAGGTGCACCTCGACCCTCAAGACTAGATGTTTTTTGTTTTTATTTCTCCCCCTTTTGTAAATGCCCTCGGCGGACTGGCCACCGCAAATTTTGTATCTTTTTGAGATGAAATGAAATATAGAATTTTTTGGCCGACTCTACAACACTTGCATTTTGTGATTCTTGTATTTTCTTTTTGATAGAGGCTAGCTCGCCAACGGAAGTTGGCTCGGGACCGAGAGGCTGCCAAGAATTACTTTTTGGACAAGTCTAGAGAGCTCGGTCTAGAGGTGGCTCGTTTGAGAAAGATTGTAGCCGACCGGGACTGGTGGGTCATTGAGAAGGACTGGGCGGTCTCGGATACGTCTAGCGGGCGGTCTGCCTCCGAATCTTCTCTTCGCGAGGCCGTTATAGAGAAAGAATTGGAGATTCGCCAGTTGAAGCTCATACTCGGTGCCGGTCTTGTTGAAGAGGCAAGTAACTCTACTCCGGGGAGGTTGCCGCCTCCTTCGCTGGTTGTGACACAGCCGGATGATGCGGAGAGCTCGGTGGCGGGTACGTCTTCCTTGGTTGGGATAGCCGAGCGTCACAGGAGCCCTGAATTCGAGTTCCCGGCTGAGTGAGTGAGTTGAGAGTTCATTGTATTTGCGTTTTCATTCATTGAGTTGTAAGCGATGAGTAATGAATAAGATCGTTTGTTCTTCGGAGCCCTGATTGCCTCGGGTGCCGAGTGTAGTTGGTGTGACTGCGTCAATAATCGCGAAGTTTCGCCTTCTCAGGCATTATTAATGGTGACGTTTCGCCATCCACCGTTTCACACTCCCGGGCGTGATAGATGAGGCCCTAGGGACGGGCGCCGAGCCCTCATAACGGTGGGAAAGACAACTGCAGGCGTAGTAGCCCTGCCGCCGAGCGTTTTAGGTCGAGGTGCCCCCGGAGGAGACACCCGCCCAGCCCGGGGTCGGAGCCGAGCTCCTGCACATGTTCTCGTGGAGAGACGGTGTGGGAGTGGCTGGCGAATGTCGCCTCGAGTCTCGGCTGGTGGCCTCCGAGGAGGTCATCCGAGCGAGGGACGGGTGCCGAGCCCCCACAACGGTGAGAAAGGCAATTGCAGGCGTAGCGTAGCCCCGCCGCCGAGCGCTTAGGTCGTGGAGCCCCCGGAGGGGACTCCCGCCCTGCCCGGGGTCGGAGCCGAGCTCCTGCACATGTTCTCGTGGAGAGACGGTGTGGGAGTGGCTGGCGAATGTCGCCTCGAGTCTCGGTTGGTGGCCTCCGAGGAGGTCATCCGAGCGAGGGACGGGTGCCGAGCCCCCACAACGGTGAGAAAGGCAATTGCAGGCGTAGCGTAGCCCCGCCGCCGAGCGCTTAGGTCGTGGAGCCCCCGGAGGGGACTCCCGCCCTGCCCGGGGTCGGAGCCGAGCTCCTGCACATGTTCTCGTGGAGAGACGGTGTGGGAGTGGCTGGCGAATGTCGCCTCGAGTCTCGGTTGGTGGCCTCCG
This sequence comes from Hemerocallis citrina, assembly GCA_017893485.1. Lineage (NCBI taxonomy): Eukaryota > Viridiplantae > Streptophyta > Magnoliopsida > Asparagales > Asphodelaceae > Hemerocallis > Hemerocallis citrina. The sequence continues at coordinate 154,868,985 of CM030358.1, read as the reverse complement.
AGGAGGTCATCCGAGCGAGGGACGGGTGCCGAGCCCCCACAACGGTGAGAAAGGCAATTGCAGGCGTAGCGTAACCCCGCCGCCGAGCGCTTAGGTCGTGGAGCCCCCGGAGGGGACTCCCGCCCTGCCCGGGGTCGGAGCCGAGCTCCTGCACATGTTCTCGTGGAGAGACGGTGTGGGAGTGGCTGGCGAATGTCGCCTCGAGTCTCGGTTGGTGGCCTCCGAGGAGGTCATCCGAGCGAGGGACGGGTGCCGAGCCCCCACAGCGGTGAGAAAGGCAATTGCAGGCATAGCGTAGCCCCGCCGCCGAGTGCTTAGGTCGTGGAGCCCCCGGAGGGGACTCCCGCCCTGCCCGGGGTCGGAACCGAGCTCCTGCACATGTTCTCTTGGAGAGACGGTGTGGGAGTGGCTGGCGAACGTCGCCTCGAGTCTCGGTTGGTGGCCTCCGAGGAGGTCATCCGAGCGAGGGACGGGTGCCGAGCCCCCACAGCGGTGAGAAAGGCAATTGCAGGCGTAGCGTAGCCCCGCCGCCGAGCGCTTAGGTCGTGGAGCCCCCGGAGGGGACTCCCGCCCTGCCCGGGGTCGGAACCGAGCTCCTGCACATGTTCTCTTGGAGAGACGGTGTGGGAGTGGCTGGCGAACGTCGCCTCGAGTCTCGGTTGGTGGCCTCCGAGGAGGTCATCCGAGCGAGGGACGGGTGCCGAGCCCCCACAGCGGTGAGAAAGGCAATTGCAGGCGTAGCGTAGCCCCGCCGCCGAGCGCTTAGGTCGTGGAGCCCCCGGAGGGGACTCCCGCCCTGCCCGGGGTCGGAACTGAGCTCCTGCAAATGTTCTCTTGGAAAGGCGAGACCCACGCTTGTAAGAGAAGCGTGTTTGGGCTCGCGATTTCGTCCGAGGGCCGAGACCCACGCTTGTAAGAGAAGCGTGTTTGGGCTCGCGATTTCATCCGAGAGACGAGACCCACGCTTGTACGAGAAGCGTGTTTGGGCTCGCGATTTCATCCGAGGGACGAGACCTACGCTTGTAAAAGAAGCGTGTTTGGGCTCGCGATTTCATCCGAGGGACGAGACCCACGCTTGTAAGAGAAGCGTGTTTGGGCTCGCGATTTCATCCGAGAGACGAGACCTACGCTTGTAAGAGAAGCGTGCTTGGGCTCGCGATTTCATCCGAGAGACGAGACCCACGCTTGTAAGAGAAGCGTGTTTGGGCTCGCGATTTCATCCGAGGGACGAGACCCACGCTTGTAAGAGAAGCGTGTTTGGGCTCGCGATTTCATCCGAGGGACGAGACCCACGCTTGTAAGAGAAGCGTGTTTGGGCTCGCGATTTCATCCGAGAGACGAGACCCACGCTTGTAAGAGAAGCGTGTTTGGGCTCGCGATTTCATCCGAGAGACGAGTTTTGTGAGGGGTCCATCTGTTTACAAGAATTGGGGTCATAAGCTTGTTTCTAGGAAAGCTGGTGTTTATAATATATGCTTGTTACAGACAAGTCTAGGCACGACGTGCCGCTTACAGGACTTTACAAAAGACAAGGCCCAACGAGCCGCTTACAGGACTTTAGAATTACGTTTACATGGAGGCTATTCTCCTAAGAACTTGATCAAGTGTTCCGCATTCCAGGGCCTCTTGACAGGCTTGCCATTGGTGTCGATCAGGCGATAGGTACCCGGTCGTACGACCTCTGAAACCTTATAAGGGCCCTCCCAGTTTGGTGCCAACTTCCTTTTCTGGCCGGGATTGGAAACCGCCAGTTTCCAGAGGACAAAATCTCCGAGAGCAATGTTTGTTGGGCGCACCTTCTTGTTATAGAACCTCTCGATCCTTTGCTGGTAAATGTTCCTTCTGATGGATGACTTCTCCCTGACCTCGTCAATGAGGTCCAAGTCCGCTCGCAGTTGCATGGAGTTGCTTGCTTCGTCATAAGCCATAATTCGGGGAGAGGGGATACCTATTTCCAAGGGAATGACGGCCTCAGCACCGTACGTTAAGTTGAAGGGTGACTCCCCTGTCGGGATTCTTTTTGTCGTTCGATGGGCCCAGAGAACGCTCGGCAGCTCGTCGACCCATAGCCCCTTGGAGGAGTTATCGAGTCGCTTCTTGAGTCCATCGAGGATCTGACGGTTCGCGTTCTCTGCCTGCCCGTTGGACTGGGGATGGCATACCGAAGAGAAGCGCTGCTGGATACCGAGGTCTTCGCAGAACTTGCGGAAATTCTTGCCTGCAAATTGGGTACCGTTATCCGTAACGAGCACTTGGGGGATCCCGAACCGACAGATAATGTGCTTCCAGAAGAATTGTTGAGTCTGCTGCTCGGTGATCGTAACTAGCAGCTCCGCCTCGATCCATTTGGTGAAGTAGTCGATGGCAACTATAAGGAACTTTCGTTGCCCCGTCGCCTTGGGAAAAGGGCCTACCAGATCCATCCCCCACATTGCAAAGGGGGTTGGACTGGCCATGGATCGTAGGTTTGCTTGAGGAACCCTTTTGATGGGCGAGAATCTTTGACAGGGGCCACACTTCTTGACGAGGTTTAGAGCGTCCTGCAGCATTGTGGGCCAGTAATACCCGTGGTTCAAAGCCTTTCGCGCGAGCGAACGGCTTCCCATGTGACACCCGCCAATCCCCTCATGTAATTCTTTGAGAGCATATTCAGCTTCATCGGGAGTGAGACAGCGGAGATAAGGTCGTCCATCCGAGGTGGTGTAGGACCTTTTGAAGAGTGTTGAGTCAATCATTGTGAACCTCTCCGCTCGGGCCCGGACCCTTCTTGCTTCGGCTCGGTCTTCCGGGAGCTCTCCCTTGACGAGAAATCGCCTAATTGGAGTTGTCCAGTCTTCGGGGGGCGCTCCATCTTCGATGCACAGGACCTTCGGGATGTCAATGCTGGGTTTTAGCATGACCTCGATCAGGACCGTTCGGTCGAGACCTTCGAAGGAAGAGGATGCCAATTTTGACAGAGCATCAGCCTGGACGTTCTGCTCTCGAGGGATCCTTAAGACAGCCGACTCGTCGAAGGACGAGAGAAGGCGTTGAACTATAGCTCGGTAACGAACCATGCGATCGTCTCGGGCCTCGTACTCCCCGTTGATCTGGTTGACCACGAGCTGGGAGTCGCTGAAAGCCCTGATCTGTTTGGCACCGGCTTGATGAGCCAGGGCGAGCCCAGCGATCATTGCCTCGTATTCGGCCTCGTTGTTAGAGGCCGGGAAGTTGAGGCGAAGGCAATACTGCAGAAGAAAACCGTCTGGGCCTCGGAGGATGATGCCTGCTCCGCTGCCTGCCTCGCAGGAGGAACCATCGACGTAAACTTCCCACGTCTGGTCGCTCCCCGTGTTTGCAGGGTGCTCGGAGATAGTGCACTCCGTAATGAACTCTGCGAGCGCCTGCCCCTTGATTGCTGTTCTGGGCTGATAGCCAATGTCATATTGGCTGAGCTCAATCGACCATTTCACGAGTCGACCCGAGCTTTCCGGTTTGTAGAGTACCGCCTTCAGGGGTTGGTCCGTCAGCACTTGGACAGAATGAGATTGAAAATATGGACGGAGCTTTCGCGAGGCCATGATCAGGGCGAACGCTACTTTCTCCATCCGAGAGTACCTGGTCTCGGCATCGAGCAGGACCTTGCTGACGTAGTACACAGGTTTCTGTGATCCCTCTTCCTCCCGAACGAGAACGGCGCTGAGCACCTTCTCTGAGGCAGATAGGTAGAGCCAGAGCGGCTCTCCCGGTTCGGGCTTGCTGAGACGAGGGGGGTTCACGAGGTATTCCTTTAACTGGGCGAAGGCCTCTTGCTGTTGGGCCCCCCATTCGAACCCGTCGGTGCCTCGCAGGGCTTTGAAGAAGGGAAGAGACTTCTCTCCGGACTTGGAGAGGAAACGGCCGATGGCCGCCAGTCTCCCAGTCAGCCGTTGGACTTCTTTGATGTTCCTCGGAGGGGCCATGTCCAGGATTGCTTGGATCTTTTCGGGGTTCGCTTCGATTCCCCTTTGGCTGATAATGAACCCAAGAAACTTTCCCGCGGAGACGCCGAAGGCGCATTTGCTCGGGTTAAGCCTCATGTTATGTGTCCGAAGTACCCCAAAGGCCTCCTCCAGATCGGAGACGTGATCCTCTCCCCGCCGGCTCTTGACGAGTGTGTCATCCACATACACTTCTATATTGCGCCCGATCTGTTCCTTGAAGACCCTGTTGACGAGCCTCTGGTATGTGGCCCCGGCGTTCTTCAGCCCGAAGGGCATGACTCTGTAGCAATAGAGCCCCTGGTCCGTGACGAAGGACGTCTTGGCGATGTCGGGAGGGAACATGCGGATCTGGTTGTAGCCTGAAAACGCGTCCATGAAGGATAGGAGCTCGTGACCCGATGTTGCATCGACGAGAGCATCGATCCTGGGAAGGGGGAATGGGTCCTTCGGGCATGCCTTGTTAAGATCCGTGAAATCAATGCAGATCCTCCAGCTCCCGCTCGCCTTCTTCACCATGACGACGTTCGCCAACCACTCGGGGTAGCTGACCTCCTGGATGAAGCGCGCGGCAAGGAGTTTATCGACCTCTGCATTAACCGCCTGTTGTCGCTCTGGCGCGAACTTGCGTCGCTTCTGTACCACTGGTTTCGAGCCGGGGATCACGCTGAGTTTATGCATGATGAGTTCCTCGGAAATTCCCGGCATGTCAGAGGGCTTCCAAGCAAACAGATCGACATTGCGCCGGATGCAGGCGATGAGGTCGGACTTGAGGCGAGGTGCGAGGGAGCGGCTTATTCGAAATTGTTTCGATGAATCCTCTGCCTCGAAGGAGACATCCTCCAGCTCGTCTGCCGACTCTGGCTCTGGCTGGGTCCTTTGGGGCTGCATTTCCACGGCGTCGAGGGGAAGCACTCCGCTTCCTATTGCTGTCATATAACAGGAGCGAGCGGCTTCTTGATTCCCTCGGACCACTCCTACACCGGTACTGGTAGGGAACTTCATCTTCTGGTGGTAGGCCGAGGGAACAGCCTGGAGGGAGCATAGGCCCGGTCGGCCGAGTATGGCATTATAGGCTGCCTTGATGTTGACAACCATGAAGTCCATCGACTCGGTTCTCCGATTCGGGGCCGTGCCCGCCGTGACATCCAGTGTGACGATCCCCTCGATTGTCACCGGCACTCCAGAAAATCCGTGCAGGGTGTATCCGGCCGGCTTCAGTCTGCTTCGGGGGAGCTTTAGGTTCTCGAAAGCATCGAGGAACAGAATGTTGACCGAGCTCCCGTTGTCTACCAGGATCCGCCGAGCATCAAAGTTTGCCATGCTGAGATTGATTACGAGAGCGTCGCAGTGTGGGAGCCGAACCCCCTCCAGGTCGTCACCCGAGAAGGAGACGGGGAGTGGTTGGATTTGAGGAGTGAGAGGCCCTTGGACGGCGTTAACGTCCCGGATGAACGCCTTACGGGAGGTGTTAGAATCCCCTCCCATGGGCCCTCTGTGGACGCAGTGCAGTATGGGTTGGTCGTCCGGTTCTTCCAGCTCCTGCTCTTGCCTGGGGAGTTGTAGGGGAGCTCGAGGAGGAGGTGAGGTTCTCCTGTTCCTCGTGTCCCTTTGCGGCCGAGCGTCATCTCTCTTATACTCCCGGAGGTATCCTCGCTGGATCAGTGCCTCGATTTCATCTTTCAGGGCACGGCAGTGATCTGTGTCGTGCCCGTTGTCTCGGTGGAAGCGGCAGTAGAACCGCTGATCCCTTTTCTTGCTAGTGTTGTTGGACGGTCGAGGGGGGTACTGAACGAGGTCTCTGTCCTCGATCGCAAGGAGTATGGAGGACACATTTTGTGTGAGCGGGGTATACCTTTCGAAGCGAGGAACCGGCGGTACCTTCTTCATGGTGCCCCCGTCCCTTGGGGCCTTTTTCGAAGGCTCGACTTCCTCGGCCTTCCGTTTCCCTTTCCCGAGTGCTTCTCTGGATTCGTCGGGGTTTAGGGCTTCCTCTGCCCTGATGTACTTCTCGACTCGATTGAGGAGGTCGGGAAAATCGATCGGGGGCTTCTTTGCCAGAGAAGCTTTCAGCTGTCCATGACGGACGTTGTGCCGAAATGCCGCGGAGGCGACGCCCGATTGAGAGAGGAGACTGACCTCGCTTCCGCCGTGAATCTCCGGACAAACGCCCTGAGTGATTCCCCCCCTTCCTGTTTGAGCCCAAGTAAGGAGGCGCTCGTTCTTTCGGCCTTCCGGCTGGTTACAAAATGGGCGAGGAAATTGCCTTCCAGTTGATCAAAGGAGTAAATGGAGCCGGGGGCGAGTTTTGAGAACCACTCACGAGCCGGACCCCGAAGGGTGGCAGGAAAAGCTCGGCACAGCAGAGGATCCGATGCGCTGTGAATCATCATGAGGGTTTTGAAACCCTCCATGTGATCAGCAGGATCCCCTTCGCCGTTATAGGTCTCGAACTGTGGGGGTCGGAAATTCCGGGGAATTTCTGCTTGGATAATGAGGGCCGAAAAGGGGGGTCGGACAGGTTTGTACCCCTGACCGGCTCCGACACCGTCGCCCATATGATCGATTCGGTCCTCCATTTCTTGGAGGCGCCTTAAGAGCACGCCCTCGGCTTCGGGCTGGATCGTTGAGGAGCGAGAGACGCTGGTCTCAGCGTCTAACCTGGTTTGGGAATGGCGTACTTCCTCCCTGGGGGCCCGCTGGAGAGCCCCAAGGATCTCCCTTCGGAAATCCTGAAACTCCTGCTGAGTAACAGGAGCTCCCTCAGCTCGGGCCGGTTGGACCGGAGGTTGCCTCCCGACTCGGCTGAGTGCTGGCCTTCGTTCTTCCGGCGGTGGCCTAGGACGGTTCGGGGCCGAGTTGGAAGCGGCCCTTTCCCTACTACGGTCAGCGTGCCGACTGGAGATTACCCCTCGAAGGTCCGGTTGGATTGGAGGAGTGGGGGCCCGCTGGGATCCCTGACGGGAGGCCCTATGCTTTGATGTGCGTGGCCCGGCGTTGGTATTTGATGGGAGTGTGTTTCGTCGGTTGACGGAGGACGCAGCCCCCTTGCCTTTGGAGGCCATAGGAGTTCGGTGATCGAGGTACCTCGGCGATAGTACTCGGGTCGGGTTCCGAAGTGGCTTTCCCACAGACGGCGCCAACCTGATGCGGTTTGTTTCTGGGAGACGTGTGGATGCACCAGGTGTGAGTTCTCTACTCGATTTGTATTTGATGGAGAAAGCTTCTTCAGAGGCGACCCTCGGCTGGCCGAGCGGTACCTGGGACAGGCTGGTAGTGAGGTGGATGCTGGGCTCGGATCAGAGGGCTCGGATCCGAGGTCTTGTGTACCTGCAGACGGTCTAGAAACACCGGGGTTGGTTCCGGTGGCAGACCCTCCGACGATCTAGTCCGTCACTTTAAGATAAGAGCAACAGTAACTAGGGTTTAGTGGAGAAAAGATTGATTACCTCTTAAGAAAGGAGGGGGCCTGGTATTTATAGGAGTTTCCAATCGGGTCTAGACCCGTTTGGGGCTGGGCCGGACCCGGTTACCCGATTGGCTGAAGCGGTGGAAAGTCGGGCGGTATAGGGCTGACGTGGCAGGCGCCGGAGTGGTTTCCGGGCTGACGCGGCAGATCTCCGGGCGGTTTCCCGGTGCTGACGTGGCTGATCTGGAGGATCAGGAAGGACGCGTATCCTGAGGAGATCTGGTGGCTCAGGGTGAGCCACGCTTTATTCCTGACCCATATCAATAATAATAATATATACAATAATAATATAATATAATAATAGTATATACAAAATAGTATATATAAAATAATAATATATATATTAAAAATATAATATAATAATAGTATATAAAAAATAGTATAAATAAAATAATAATATATATAATAATAATATATATAATAATAATATAATAATAATTGTAGTATATATAAAATAATAATAATATATTATAATTGTATATTATATAATAATATAAAATAATTTATTATAATAAACATATTTAATTATATACATATATATAATAACATATAATAATTATAATAATATATATGTAATAATAATATATTATAATAATATGTTAAATAATTTATTATAATAATAAGAAATTATATAATAATAATATATAATAATATATAATGATAATATATATTATAATAATAGTAGAATATTATAATAGTATATATGAAATAATAATAATAATAATAATAATAATAATAATAATAATAATAATAATAATAATAATAATAATAATAATAATAATAATAATAATAATAATAATATATATATTATTATTATTATTATTATTATTATTATTATTATTATTATTATTATTATTATATATATATATATATATAATAATAATAATAATAATAATAATAATAATAATAATAATAATAATAATAATAATAATAATAATAAATATATTTAGAGAGAGGATGTGAAAAAACAGAAAATAGTTGAAGTGGAGTTTTGTGAAAACAGTTTTCACAAAACAATCAAACCAAACGGATTTTGGGGTTTTGGAAAACAAAAAAAATAAAAAAAACAACAAACCAAACAAACCCTCAGTTTCTTAACTTCTTTGTTGTTTATTCATTTCACTAGATTGAGAGTAGTAGTAGTAGTAGAGGCTAGATAGTAGTAGTAGAGAGAGAGAGAGAGAGTATTGTGAATTAATTGAAGACAAATAAAAGGAGTAAGTAGGTTTTTATAGAGGAAAAATTCAATAAAAATCCAAAAACAAAGCATAAAAAGCAAAATTTCCAACGTTTGGACTGGCGAGTTGGCCCAACCTGGGCCAACCGTTGGAAAAATCTGGGTTGACCCGGACCGCACCGGGTTAAACCGGTCGGGTCAAGTGGGTTGCATACTCAAATATTATGACCCGGTCCGAGCAGCATCTATTGGCAGATTTGGTCTAGGCCCAGACTGGATCTTGCCAGTTCGGTTCAGAGGTCGGACGGTTCCGGGTTGGCCCGGCCTGTCTTCCATCGACCCTTGGTAGTCTCTATATATTATTTTATAATATGAAAAAAAAATTTGTAATATTAAGTGGCAGTATACGGCTTCTCTTTTTCTCCACGTTTATTTTGGCAGTGATTAAGACAAGGGTCTAATCTCTCCGCCCATCGGGTCCCACTTCCAAACTGATTCTGAATCTTTCAACCCTCGAACCAAATGATATTTCACCAATCTTCACACCCACACGCACAGGCTTTTAATCTGACGGGGCCCACAACAGACTACAGTTAACAAATAACGTACTTGCCACCGGCACGTGCAATACACACGCCAAAACTAACATGGCATCATCGTAACCATACACGTGTCAGCAACAGATTCTGTTAATCAGTCCCAACTCCTATAAATCCCCCCCGCCAGAAGCAGAGCAAAATGCACCAGTCCAGAACCAGAACAACTTCCCGGCTTTCTACGTGTCGCATCCCTATTGGCTAACCGCTGCACGTCTCTTATTCAAATTATGGTAGCCAGTGATATTGGGGTGGCTCCGGCCGCGTCGGTGGCCGTCGATCGGATCCCGCTGGAAGCCCGGAAGGTTTTGTACAGCCTGGCGGAAACATGGAGTGATGTGGTGGACTCCCAGGCGATGGAGGTGGTTCCGATGAAGGGGGCGATGACGAATGAGGTCTTCCAAGTGAAGTGGAAGACGACAGCGATAAACTCCGGTCCACGGAGAAAGGTGTTGGTTAGGATATATGGAGAAGGGGTAGGGTTGTTTTTCGTAAGGGATGATGAGGAACGGACTTTTGAAGCCGTGTCGATGCACGGGCACGGGCCTAGGCTTCTCGGGAGGTTTCCGAACGGTCGTATCGAAGAGTTCATCCATGCCAGAGTATGTATGCTAGCTAAACTTTCTTTTTTTCCGATGAACTTTTTGTACAAGTTATGAAGCACAAATATTTCTATTTAAAAGCCCTGTCATACAAAATATGGCACAAAAACACATATTATGCAATCTGCTATTTATTTCATGTCGAAGATTATGCAATCTTTTTCGCCAACTAGAACAATTTGCTACCATCTTTCTAACAAAATACTCTGTACTTGTAGCTGACAAAACAAAGAATACTATGTCTTCTATTTGAAGTATGAGATTGTTTTTGTTTTGTTTTGTTTTGTTTTTCTCTTGAAATTGCAGACACTTTCAGCAGAGGACTTGAGAGACCCAGAAATATCAGGGATGATAGCATCAAAGCTAAGAGAGTTCCATGACCTTGACATGCCTGGACCCAAGACAGTCCTACTATGGGACAGACTAAGGTATATTTTCATACATGGGATTTTTAGTTTCATATCCTTCTTTTGAATTTTTTCCTATTTCGTTTTTCTGTAAACCGCTGTGACTTCTTTAAATTCTTCGAGTGTCTAAAATATTTGTAAAATTTTCTCTAATTCAGTTTCAGTTAGGGTTCTGAATAAGATTTTCTTTTCCAAAGATTATCCAATAGTAGAGTTTTTGTTTGTCCTGTAAATGACTACTAAAATATTTCACTGTTATTCAGGAATTGGCTTAAAGTTTCCAAGAAACTGTGCTCCCTTGAGGAAGCTAAGGAGTTGTGCTTGGATCTGATAGAAGAGGAGATCTCCAGTTTGGAGAATGAACTGTCAAGAGAAGAACAGAGGATTGGATTTTGCCATAACGATCTTCAATATGGTAATATTATGATGGAAGAAGAAACCAAACTAGTGACAATAATTGTAAGTTCTTTTTCCAGAGGTCTTGTTTCTTTTCCGCATATTGTGCAATTACTATTAGTAGCTGTGAAGTTTATACACAGATACACTTCCATTTGAAGGTTGTAAAAGTTCTTTTTCCAGAGGTCTTCGTTTCTTTTCCCCATATTGTGCAATTTCTATTAGTAGCTGTGAAGTTTATACACAGATACACTTCCATTTGAAGGTCGTGTCAGACATATATGAAACATTATATACAATTTAGTAAATACACTGATTGGTTCGAAAATTGAGTTTATATTTAGTTTTGGACCATGTTAGTTGACTTTAAAAATTAAAAAAATATATAAATTTATGTTAGCAACTGATCACGGCAACACGAGATGTTTTTTTTTTTTAGGTTAACGGTGGGATAACGCCACTCTATTTTATTAATAAGAGATTAATAAAACAATCTTGGCGTACTGGAAGAAATACAAAAGTAAGGTGCAGAAAATAAAATATAACCCCCCAACAATACCCTGGAGGGTGGGTCTAACCACACATACACAAGTACAGCCAAAAGTACAATAGATCGAAACAAAATACAAAGTAGAGGTAGCTGCGGACTGTGGAAATCCAATTGTATCCTGTTCCATGCGAACATGAAGGGCGCCTACCCCTCAGTCCAGTATCGATCGGCAACACGAGATGTTATACCTACACAGTAGGTAATTTTCATGTTCTGTAATCATCCTTGAAAATGTGTCCTGTTATTCCAATATCTACTTGAATATTTCAGACAATGTGCGACAGTGTCGATATTTATGTGTTTGCAAAAACTGAATCCGGTTAAAATACCAAAAACTGAATCTGGTTCCTGCCAAATTATTCATGTCTCTTGCGCCCTATTGTAAGACTATCTTACCAGCCACCCTTTTTGCAAATCATACATACAACATACTGGATGTTTATACTTCAGCTTTTATATTATACTTCTCGACATTCCCTCTTCTTTGCTCTGAAGGACTATGAGTATGCAAGTTTCAACCCCATTGCATATGACATAGCCAATCACTTCTGCGAGATGGGTGCAAATTACCACACAGAAACACCCCATATCTTGGACTTCAGCAAATACCCAGGTTCGTTATTAATTGAATTAGCATTTCACATTTTTACTGCTCAATTTATAAATAGTTGTTCTTTAAAATCTAACTTGATGTTTCTAATGGCACAGATGTTGATGAACGCAAAAGATTTGTGAAGATATATCTGAGTTCGTCAGGTACTCAAAAAATAGCCCATGTTGTTTCAGTAAAGAAAAATATTTTTTTTCTTTTGGTTTATTTTTTAGGGGAAAATAGTTGAAATTATTACATCAAGAAGCACAACATTATCGGATATTGAACTAAATTACTGATAGATAGAAACTAACAGATTACTTCTAGTGCAATGGAATATAAACAAGTAATTAAAATATATTTTTCAGGTGCATATCCTGAGCAAGTAGAAGTCGACAATCTCGTCGAACTTATCGAGAAGTATGCTCTTGCCAGCCATTTGATTTGGGGCTTGTGGGGTATAGTTTCGGTGAGCGAATTTTTATCTTCCTTCTTTTTCTTGTTAACCCATTTGTTCATTATTTCTATTTATCTAAACCCAGATCATTTACTCAAATTTGTCAAATTTATATTAGGAGCATGTTAATGATATCGACTTCTGTTATATGGATTATGCTAAGCAGAGGTTTCAACAGTATTGGTTGAGGAAGTCTGAGCCACTGGGTTATGCAGAACTTTAAATGTTATAACATTTGCTTTCCTAACGTCTCCTAGTTATATACAGTTGGGTCTTTTGTTTTGTAATAGTGTAATGTCTCCTAGTTATATACAGTTGTGTCATTTGTTTTGTAATAGTGTAATGCTTTTATCTTAATAAGAGGGGAAGCTTGTGTTTTGTGTGTGAATAAAAAGTCACACCGGTTTCATTAAAGAACTTTTAACGAAACATAGTTACAGCAAAAGTTCATCATTAAATAAAAACTACATCAAAAGTCCAGCATTAAATAATAATTACATCAATCTCCACCCTACATCGAAGTCAACTACAATCATCCGATATAAATAAAGACAGTCTATAACAGCAAACACTACTCCAATAAGCATAGCCTATTATCAAAAGTCTCCATACCATCTGGAAGAATGATACGAGTATAATTGGAATTGGGAAGAAATTGAGACTGGGGATAAGAGATTTGGGGATATAAAATGAGCAAAACGAAAGACACACTTGGGTTGCAAGGGTCTCCATGAACCTTGAGGACAAGGTTCTCTTAAGGGAAAGGCAATGATACGGGTATGAGGGGGCAATGCAAGACCGAGAATAACCTAGTGTATTGAGAGATTTGATGGAATAAATGTACAATGGACTATCGGTTGGCGGTCGACTGTGTATCAAGTGCAGTCGCTGACAGTCAGTTGTTGTTATGAGTTGTATCTGTTTCTACGGATTATATGCACTTTACTTTAAATAAGAAAGTGGCGGGAAAAAAGAAGAGGGTTGTAACAGAATATGAAATGTAACAAACTATAAACAGTAGCTTTGTAATAGAATAGATATAATGAATGAATGATATCGATTCTTGATCTCTCTTATGGTCTGGTCTCTCTCTCCTTCCCCTATTCTTCCCCAATTCGTCTCCAATTCTCCAATTCTTGATTCCAATCCCCAAATCTCTTATCCCCAGTCCCAGTTTCTTCCCAATTCCAATTATACTCGTATCAAAGAAGCATCCAGCGACTATAAACTTCTCCGAAGTCCCCCCAAGCCAAGTTAAACTACTCCTCACCATCCAAGTGCAGCATCTTCCTGGCTCCTGCATGTCCTGCCCATGCTTTTATTCGAGCCAAAATTGTATGCATCATAAGAAAAAATCTATAGATGGAATTACAAAAACACGAGCCATTTCTATCAAGCCAAAGGATCCACAAAATAGTTGCAACAGAAACATCCCATGCAGATCTATTATCCATCCTAATCATTCCCTCTCTCCAGGGGCCCCATAACTCAGCAGTTGAGCTGGGATACTTTCCTAACCCAAACCCCAAACCGATGACCTCCCATGCTAACCTATCCCTAGAACAAGAAAAAAGTATGTGATTTGTGTCTTCATCCTCCAGATTGTTGGATATATTGGTATATTCTCTCTATATAAATATAGCACGTGCATATGTGTAACACGTGTAATGAACGTACAATTGATTGGATATTGGAACGCGGGTCTGTGGGCTTATAACCCGATACCCAAACCAGTATTTAGCTATAAATACTGGCTTGTGATAGCAGTCTAGGTATTCCAATTTTGATACCTAGGGTGAATATCTCAAGCAACTTAGATCTAGAGATAAACCCTAATTTCCCAATTGTTAATTTCTCACAAAACCTAATAATCTTGAGATATTTTGTTAATCAATTTGAGATTAATTAAGAGAGAAGAGTACCTCACTGGATCCCGTCGTTCTCGCCGAAACCCTTGAAGCCGTTCGAGGGCATCGTCACCGACGATCGTCTCCGGTGCCGTCGCTCCCACAGACGAACGCCGAACGCCACCATCGCTCCCACAGACGAACGCCGAACGCGCCAGTTGTCGTCTTCTTTCGTGCGAAGCCATCGACAAGCCGTCGATCCGTCGAGGCGTCAGATCCCGCCGAAGCTCCGACAGCGCTGCTTCCCCTCAGTCGCCGTGGTTGCTGATCGACGGCACCGCCCTCCAACAGAAGCCGTGCTCAGTCACCAACTCCTCCCGTTCCATCTGCTGTCTATTTGGAAGAAGACAGTTGGGTTCTCTCTCATTTCAGTGACAGGGGAGAAGGCTGTGCAATCATCCATGAAATCAGACCTCTACGTGTAATCCTCTGCAGGGGAGAAGGCTGAGTGGATTGAAGAAATTGTTGCTAGTTATCCATTAAGAAGTTTAAGTAACTCTCTAATTCTGTTATGCGACTATCAAGCTACAATGCACTGTAGCTCATAACTCACTCTATAATAGTAAGAGGAGTATATTAAGGCTGAAAGAAGCCTAGTTGAACTTTCTCATAGATAAAGTGCAATTGCGACAAGTATGGCTAATGCTCTTGCTAAGAGACTTGAAAGTGATCTAATTATCAAAACTGTGGGGAAAAGTGGAGTTAAAAGCTATTGAGTAAAAAGCTTTAATATCCAAGTTGTTTTGAAATTTAGAATCCAATTGGAGCCATAGAGAAGTTCAAACTTAAGCATCAATTTTAGGCAGTTGACATGTTTTAGATAATTTTGATGATTCGACATAAATTCCACAAATATATAATGTCATTCCAATTTTGATGGTATTATATATTTAGGAATTTACTTAGAATAATCATATTATTCCAATACGAAACATGAAAACTTTTCGATGTGTTTCCGATGATTAAATTGTCCTAAATATCATTCCAATTTTGATGATATGTCTTTTATGGTTATATGTTTCATTCCAATTTTGATGATTCAATGTTAAACCATGATTGAAACGGCAGTCTTTTCATTCCAATATGAAACATAGTATGGTTCTTGTGTAGAAACTATAAAGTTCATGTACTTTACTTATTAAAGATACTTGATTGTGATGCTTGCGTTACATTTTTGCTAAGCTAATTATGAATTGTACTAAGTTCTTTTGTGGAACTAGATACTTTGTGAAATATGTTGGAATTCTTAGAGATGTGTCTCTTGATATTCTTATTTTCAATAAGCTAGCAAAGATGGAGGAGTTGAATCTGTCAATATAGATTTCAAAAATAATGATTTGCTCAAAATGGAGGAGTAAACATAAAGCAGTGTGCAAGGATAGAATTTCAATTTATTTCTTTTGAGAATAAATTAGTCACTTGCTTGGTAAAACTTCTGTTGAGTTTAAGACTTGTGTTCATGAGCTTAAAACTCATATTTTGTTCTTGAAGTTTATTTGCTTTGTTTGATTTTGAAACTATGACAGATTATTCCAGTTGGTTTAGTCTTTGTGAACTATTCTGAATTGGATATGGTTTGAAACTATTTAATTATATTGGTTTAGTCTTAATTGAACTATTCAGCTTATAATTTTATTGGTTCTCATGAAACTATACCTTTATGATGCTTTTCTTTATGGACTGCTATCAGCCAGTCAGTTGTATACTGATCTGATGAGATAATCCTGTACTTTATATATTGAGAATATAGGAGGAGATTGTTGAATATATTGGTATATTCTCTCTATATAAATATAGCACGTGCATATGTGTAACACGTGTAATGAACGTACAATTGATTGGATATTGGAACGCGGGTCTGTGGGCTTATAACCCGATACCCAAACCAGTATTTAGCTATAAATACTGGCTTGTGATAGCATTCTAGGTATTCCAATTTTGATACCTAGGGTGAATATCTCAAGCAACTTAGATCTAGAGATAAACCCTAATTTCCCAATTGTTAATTTCTCACAAAACCTAACACAGATTACATCTTGTGCACCTAACGTTCACAACCATGGTACGTGCTGTAAGGTTTTTCGAGAGGATTGCATTGTTCGCCGCTATCCATAAGAAAGTCCTCACTTTAGTTGTTACATAAGTTTTTCATATCATCATTACTTCCAAGCTGTGTAACCCTCCGTCATTCAGCCAGCTATACATTGAATGTACCAAAAATTTCTCACTAGGATCTACGCCCTATTTACGTTCATCCTCTTCACTCTTTTGTTATTTTCCACTTCAACAACTATACCCTTAAGCATTTGTAGTTGATTTTGGCTTTCCTGTGAAATAATGTTCTGAGTCCCAAGTCTCAACGGTGTCTGCTTCCATACATTCATCACAAGGGCTTCTTCACTCTGTGTCTCTCTCCAAGTTGATGGAATGACGATTGGAGGGTGTTATTCCCACACCATTTATTCTTCCATAACCTAATATATTTTCCATTCCTGAGAACACATCTAGTGTTGGCATGGAACATCTCTCTGACCTTTGAAATTTCTTTCCAGTGATACGAGACCTTCCCCTATCTACTGTGCCCCCTACATCTGTATTTTTTTCCGTTTCTTATATAGTGCAAAGGATTTACACCACCATATGTTTCGTCGATTACGCATTTTCAACCACCATCTACTCAGTAAATCTTTATTCATATCTCCGAGATCCACTATTCATAATCCTCCAAGATCTTTCCTCATACAAACTCTTCCCCAATTAACCAAGTGAAGTCCTTTATTTACTCGTTCGTTCCTTTGCACAAAAAGCGCCTCTTACATTTGTCTATTTTGTTGATGACCCATATGGGAAGTTCATAGATCGACATTAAATATGTGGGTAGACTACCTAGAACCGAGTTGATCAACGTGATTCTACCTCCAAGCGATAAAAATTTTCCTTTCCAGCTCGTTAGTATTTTCTCCAATTTTTCCACTAATGGCATCCAGTATTCTTTCTTCATACCACCGGTCTAATTGGCGTTCCCAAGTAATTTATAAGAAATTCCCCCTTCTCAGATCCGAAGTAGGCCATGATCACCTCAATTGGAGTGGACAATTCGTCCCTTAAGAGAATAACACAACTTTTTTGAATGTTGACAGATAGTCCTGACCAAGACTCAAAGCATCTTACAATAACCTCTTAGGACAGGGTTTCTTCCCCACTCGTTGTTCCAAACATAAGGGTATCGTCTACATATTTTAGAATTGACACAGGGTCTTGAATTTCTATAATAGCTAAACTTTGACAATTCCCCCTTCTCGAGCTCTATTTATCATTTCAGCTAATCCATCACTAATTAAGGTGAACAGCAACAGGGATAGGGGATCCACTTGTCTAAGACCCATACTGCATAGAATTTCATGACTATATTCTCCATTGAAATTGATAAATGATTTTCTCCCCTCTGACGCACTTCAACATCCACATTCTCCATTTAGATCTGAATCCTTTGAGAGATAAAGCTTCGTCCATGTTGTCTCCTTCTACCTTATCATAAGCCTTTTCAAAGTCTAGTCTGAGTAGGAAGCCATCCATGTTGTTTTTATGTCCTCTGAAAACAATCTCATGTGACGAGGCAATACTTTTCATAATGTCCCTTCCTTTTACTGACCCGCTTTGAGATTCTCCAATGACTTCAGATAAGTGTGGTGACAGTCGCTTTGCAAGAACTTTTGTTATTATCTTGAAGGAGCCATTCAGAAGACTAATTGACATGAAATCAGTCACACTTAGAATTTCTGATTTTCTAGGGATTAGGATAATGTTTGCGTAGTTCAATTTTTCCACCTCCCCTTCCCCACTGTATTGGTCTTGAAAGAAATTAATTAGGTCACAATGATATTACAAAAAATCATATAGAAGAAAATAGGGAATCCATCCGGTCCTGGTGCTTTCCCTTGGCCCAAGCTCTTAATCGCATTAAAAACCTCCTCTGTGAAAGCCTCTTCCAGCCCCTCACTCCCTTCAATTCTTGACTAGCTCTACATGTCGGGATGTAAAGTGTTCCCGTGTGTTTTTCTTTTTCCCAGCACCTCACCTCTCTGAAGCTTGTATGATAAGGTTGGCAAACGGTTTTAACGGGCCGGGTCGGGTCGAACCCGCCCGGGTTGGAACCCAACTTGGGCGGGTTCGGGTCGGGTCCTTGGGTTAACCGGGTCGGGCCGGGCCGGGTTGATAGCGCTAATCCACGACCCGCCCAACCCTTGAACCCTTTCGTGTCCAACCCGGATTGGGTCGGGGTTGCGGGTTGACCCGTCTAAAGTCTTTTTTTTTCTTCTTTTTTTTGCTTAAACAAAAAATTTAATGTAATTTTAATAATAAACAAAAAATGTAATAATAATAATAAGATTGAAAGAGTGAACTTGCCCAAAAAAATTTATATATTATTAATATGATGTCAACTTATACAAGTTTCACAATTTGTAATAAGAAATAAAATTTTTCTACAAATTTGTTTTATACAATAACAAATTTCTTAGATACAATTTCAATTTTCTTTAATTTTCCTAATTTTAAATAACAAACAAAGATTTTATACAATTTTTTATACATTTACAATTGTCTTCAATTTGTTGTTGTTGTTGTTGGTCTTGAATTCTTCATTTTGGTTGCTATTGTTGTTGTTGTTGTTGTTGTTCTTCCGGCGAGGTGCTCCCACTTGTGGACGTGTCGAACGCTTTTCCTTTAGTCCTAGCTTCGGCCTTCAACCAGTCTTATGTGTAGAAGAGCTTCTCCAACGATTGGGACTTCAAGCGATTCCTGCAATCAGTTAGAACCCTGCCACTTGTAGAAAATGCACTTTCTGAAGTAGCTGTAGAGACAGAAGGAGTTAATAGATCTTTAGCCATATATTTAAGAATACCATAAGTGTGTTCATGGTCTTTCCACCATTGTAAAATATCTAGTGAAAAAGTAAAAGACTCAGAATCTTGTTGATTATACCAATGTAATTCATTTGGTTAATTAGTCCTAGGTTTTTTTGATTGAATTTGTGTAAGTAAATTAAATGTTCTATCATCTAATTTACTCTTACCCTTACCTTTAGAAGTAGCAGAAGAAGAACTAACTAAAGAAGTTGTACTACTAGATGCAAAACTTCTATCATGATAATCATATAAGTTATTTAATGTTGATTCAAATTTAACTAAAAATGTTCTGCAATCAATTTCAGATTCATCTGGCCCAATTAAAGTAAAAAATAATTCAATCACTCTTCGTACCTTCTAATTTGATACGAGGATCCATCACAGTAGCAACACAATACAACATAAGAGGAGGATTAAAATACTTCAAAAATTTGGTGTATGCAGGTTTCACAATATGACCAATAAAAGCATCATCGATCATTTCTTTGAAAGTTTGCATCATAGTAAATATTGAAATAAAAATGCTACTAGAAGTAGAATCATAAGATTTTGAAAATTTGAAAGTTACGGATTTAAAAGGTTCTAAAAATTTCAACAAAGATTCGGCATAAAACCAATGTTGGGAAGTCATTTCAAAATTTGGCATATTTTTTGCAAAACAAAAATCATTTATACATGCTTTATATTCAGTAACAACTTGTAGCAAATCAAAAGTAGAGTTTCATCGGTGTTTAACATCCTTTGGAAATTTTTTAAAATGTACATTTTTAAGCATACACCAAGCTTTCCATTCTTGAAATATGGTGTCACTTAATGCAATAAAATGTACACAATTCCTAATGTTAACTATATATGGTTCGGCTTAATGCATCTTGAAACACAAATTTAAAATATGACATGCACATCTAATATGAAAAATATTGTCAGATGGAGGGTTTAATGCAATTTTTAAAATACTAATTAATGCATTGTTGTTAGATGCATTATCGAAACTTATACACATAATTTTATCACGAATATGAAAAACATCACAAATTTCTAAAATACGGTTTGCAATTTCATTACCACTATGGAGATAGGGCAACGCAGCAAGTGATATGATCCTTTTTTGAAGAATCAAATCACTGTCGATCTAATGACAGGTTATTCCCATCATTGGAATATTGTTGCAACCCGTCCAACAATCGGAAGTTAAAGAAACTCTACAAGTTAAACTCCATAAAATTGCAATTAAAGCTTCCATCATTTCATTGTACATTTTAAAACAATCCGATTTGCAAGTATTCATAGGGATTCTTTTAAAATAGGGGTTTAAGGAGGTTTGATTAAAATTTTCTAAGTTCCTACGCTCGGGATAGGAAAATGGTAACTCTTCATTGATTACTAATTGGGCAATTTCCCGACGAATAAGTTCGGGATCATAAGAATAACTATCAACTACACCGCTCCTAGGGTGAATTTTTTGTTGGCCGGGTAAGTCAACAAGAAGTTCTTTATGCGCATTTTGGATGTGTCATCTAATTGTACCCGTGCCCTCATCCCTTTTCCATTTGTATGACTTCAAACATGTTTTACAAACTTTTAAACCTACATCCGATACATTTTCGTCCGGAATATAATCATAAAATTTGTGTCAATCACTACTTTCTCCTCTAGTTTCCCTACTAGTAACCGGTTGTGTTGTTTCGGTCGCTTGTGTTTGTGGTTCTTCTTCTAATTCTATGTCTCCTACAAACTCATCGTGTGTACCAAGGTGTTGGGTCATAGAATTATGGTACTTTTCGGCGGGCTCATTTTGTGGGACAATTGGAGGCCTACGGGAAGTGCCGGTGGAATCTTGTCCATTTTGGCTACGGCCTCTACCTCGTGATCTAGACATGTTGATATATGGTAGTGTATATGAAAAAATTAAATACAATGTAGGCGCGATAAGTTACAAAAAAAATATCTAGAAAACAAGAGGGTTGTGAGAGAGAATATCAAAAAACCAACAAACAAATATGATGCAAAAGATTATAACTACAAAAAAAATAAAAAATAAAAGAAGAGGGTTGTGAAATTTTGATACCGTTCACCGCGGATAGTCATATTATACTATATCTTAAGCTAATAGGCCTACTCCTCTTTCCTTTCTCCATTTTGAAATAGAGAAAGGAGAGCAAAAGTAGGGATTCTCACTTCCTAAACACGTGTGCATCACATTATACTAATAAGAGAGAGTCTTATCTCCTCTTTCTATTTTGAAATAAAGAAAGGAGAGAGAAATGAGGAATTTACATTTTTTTTTTTGATCGATAGGAATTTACATTTATTAACACGTGCTGTACGCACATTTTCATTTAAAAAAATATAAAAGCCCCAAACCTATAAATATGTTTTGCTCATTAAGTGTTCGATGAAATGTATATGTAGCACACAATGTGTTTGTGAAAAAATGGTTTTAAAAAATTTTGCTCGACTAAATCAATTGTATCTATGTATGGTGTATGTACTAATTTTAAAAACTCTAATTTACTACCTCATTTTCTTTTCAATTTTTAATTTGTGTTTTTGAAATCCTGAAATTTATATTTGGGGAAGAGTACGGGTTGAAGATTGGGATGACTGTAGTATCGAATACAAAATTGAGATTTGGTATGGAGGTAGATGGTGGAGAGTAGGGTGAGGCGTACGGAGAGGTGGAGGAGGATATTGGGGAAGGGGACGTCGATGTGGTCGAAGACAATGGAGACACAGGAGATGAGTGATAGGACATCTGATAAGGTGTGAATTTGGGAGGGGGGAGGGGAGTTGAGATGAGACGGGCCAAGATCTGACTGTTGCCGTTCATGATGTATACAAAGGCCGGACTATATATGAGCATATTTTTTAGGATAAATTTTACTAAATTATACACTTGAAGAATTAATTTCTCTCAATTCTCGCACACTTTTTTAAAGTTTCATATAACCTTATGAGTTCATTAAAATTATTTTAGTCTGTGCAATTTGCACAGGGTAATGCTAGTATAAAATGAGAGTGAAAATAAAAATAGAAGTAGAAGTAGAAGTAGAAGTCCGGAATTGAAGACTTGAAGAGAGCTTCTTTGTTTGATCACTTGGAGGAGTTGAAGACATGAAGACGTGGTTGAATGTTGAATTCAATACGATCAAAATTTGTCGTTTGATCATTTATATGTTGCTACCTTCTTTGTTCAATTATTCAAAAAAATTGAAATGAATTAAGTAATAATAATAGAGAGAGTCAGAGAGTAAGGTGTGAATTTTTAGTTTGGGTTTTAGGGGTATTTATAGGAAAAAAAACCAAGAAAAAAAAAACCAAAAAAAAAAAAAAAAAAAAACAAAGATCAACGGCTAAAAGAGCCGTTAATGAACTCTCGGACCGTTGGACCCTCGGGTCAAACGGTCGACCTGCGCGGGTCAAACGTTTGACCCGTATGGGTCAAACGGTTCGCAACCCACGGGTCGACCCGCGGATTGACGAGCGGGTTGGGTACTGTAGCGCGGGTTCTTTGGCCTGGTTGAACGGGTTCAATTCGTTTTTTTTAAGACCCGGGTTGACCCGTTTCCATTAACGGTTCAACCCGAACCCAAACCGGTCACTCACGGGCCGGATTAGGCGGGCGGGTCGCGGGCGGTTCGCAGGTCGGCCCGGCCCGTTTGCCATCCCTAGTTGTATCTATATGTTGTCTAATTTGTGCTTCATCTTTGCACCACATTCCCTCATGTGTTAATGGAAACATGTTCTTCAATTTTGAGAGGAAGGGAGGGGACGGGCCTAAAGTTTCATTAAAAAGAATTAGCAAAAATGACCACATGAGTTAGAATTAGTTAGTAATAGCGTGTAATTTCTGTCCATGTGTAACAGCGAGTCTGAATCAAACTCCTCCCATCTGTTCTTGCAGTGCAGTTTTGCTCGCAAGGTATGTTAATGCAAATTTGAGTAGCCTTATCATTGTGAGAAAGGATTGATCCTCGAAAACTAAAATTGGGGAAACCTTTAAAGTTTGAGCAAATATGAGATATGAAATATAGATGTAAAGTTGTGTTTGAGCAAGTTGCTTCATATGCGAATATTTATAGTACGGTCTCAAGCTCAGGCAGCTACAAATGCATCCAACCTGCAGTAGTAATACCTAAATAAACACTAAAATTATTATTTTTATAATATATTTTTTAAAAAAATCTCCTTTTAAAATTGAATTCAAGCAATTTTTACCCAAAGGATACATAACAAATGGGCCTATATTTATGTTGGGGACAAATATGAAAGTACACTATTTTAGGAATAAAGACGAAATTTGAACTTTCGTTAGGAGTAGATATGTTAATGAAACTTTACACTAAAAGAAAACAATGAAATTTTAACTTTTGTTAAAGGTAGATATCTTTGGAGCTGGCATCGGGTCCTATCGGTTCGGGTCATGTACTACCCGGACCCAGACCCGATGCCCTATGGTTCCAAAATTTGAATCTGAACCCGACCCTTGAGAACCGTGTCCGGGTTCGGGTTCGAGTCCGGTTCCTACTTGGAAAAACCTACCTATCGAGTCCGGTAGCGGAAAATTAATATTTGCACTTAAGTATTTTTGCACCCGATACCCTATGGTTCCAACAATTTTTATGCTTAACTACATGAATAAATATTGTATTTACACATCTATCATTAACAATTATTATTTACATGTATATCCCTAAAACATTATCATTAAAATTTCATATTTTTTGAGGTATTTTTTAATTTGTCTGGGTCCGGGTCCGAGTCCGGGTCTATTTTGAGCGGATCTAGACCCAGACCCGGATTCATATATAAAAGTACATCGGGTCTTATTTTAGGACACGAACCCGGACCCGTATAAATCGGGTCGGTTCTAGTCCAATGCCAGATCCGGGTCGGGTCTGGATATCGGGTATTTATAATAATACTAGATATGTTAATAAATACACTAATGTCGGGTGAGTCGGATGACCGCTTTTATGTATAAAAACTTTACACTAAAAGAAAACAAAGAAAAGAAAAGGAAAAGCAAAACCCAGATCTGAAGCAAATTGTTCTTGAGAAATGTCATACATTTGGGATTGGGGCATCATGTTAATCATACCTATATTATCTTTGTCTCTCTTACTCTTTAATCTTTTGACCCTACTGTAGAGACAGGTTTCCTGCATTTTTTTTTAGTTTGTTCAATAATACTGAGATGTGGGTGTAAATTAAAATATACAGAGATATTATTTCTTGCAGTTTCTGGTTGATGTTTAATAGTACTTATGAATATGATATTGACAGTAATACATTGGATGTTCCAGCAACTCACTAAAAAATTTCAGTAGTGGTGACGTGGTTATGTACTGGGTGGTCTCGTAGGAAACTTAGGAAGAAACAACTCGCTTAATACAATTGGATTTATCATCGTAATAGTCTATGTTTCCCGTCATATATGAAAACTAGTTCAGAAATATAATTTGAGATACAGAAAATCATACTTTGTTAGAACAAAGCTAAAAACTTTGAAGTAACCAAACTAGATGAAACAATGAGCGTACTCATTTATAAACAGAGGTGCCAACGGACACGGATATGAGGTAAAATTACAGTTTAAAACGATAGTTTACTGAGGCATTGTACCAATGATGGATGAGTGCTTAGTAGAAACTGATTTGGTCCATATCAGGGAAGTCAACAGTAAGCTCTCACTAGAAGATTATTATGTACAACACTAGGGATGGCAAGTGGGCCGGGTCAACTGGCGACCCACCCACGATCCGCCCGTTGAACCCGGCCCGTGAAAGTATTTGGCAGATTCGGGTCGAACCCGTAAACAGTAACGGGTCGACCTGGGTCGCGTAAATAATAAATCGAACCCGAATAACCCGGCCCGCGAACCCGTTACTGTTCACCCAACCCGCACGCCAACCCGCGAGTCGACCCGCGGGTTATGAACCGTTGGACCCGTTCGGGTCGAACGTTCGACCCGTCACGGGTCGACCATTGACCCGCGGGTCAAACGAGCCATTGGGGGGGGAGGGGGGCACTGTACAACAGAGAGCAAAAACGGTTATTATTGCCGTTTTGCTTGGATTTTTTTGTTTTTTTTGGGTTTTTTTTTATTTTGAGCCTATAAATACCCCACAAAACCCCATCAAAAAAATCACACCTTACTCTCTTACTCTCTCTACTATTATTACTCATTTCTAACCAATTTGTGAACAATTCAAGTATTGAATAAACAAGTGTTCAAGGCATATACACGATCAATTTTCGATCGTATCGAAATCAAAATTCAACGTCTTCAACTCTTCAACTCTCGTCCAACTCGAAGTGATCAAGTCGTCAACTCTCCTTCAAGCTCTCCAACTCTTAAATTCCGGAATCACTTATTTCTACTTCTACTTCTATTTTTATTTTCACGGATTTTTTTATATACGCGTATCCACGGTGAACGGTATCAAAATTTCATACCTCTCTTCTTATTTTATTTTCGTTGTAGTTATAATTATTGTTGGTTTTTTTATCTTCTCTATCTCAACCCTCTTGTTTTCTAGATTTTTTTTTATAATTCATCGTTTCTACATTGTGTAGTTTTTTTTAGATACATTACTACATTATGTCTAGACGCGGTAGTGGTTGTAGCCAAAGTGGGTAAGATTCCTCCTCCTCTTCCCATAGGCCACCAATTGTCCCAATTAGTAAGCCCGCCCAAAAGTACCATGATCCTCCTACCCAACAATGGGGTACACACGACGAGATTGTAGGTGACATACAATTAGAAGAAGAAGAACAACAACAACAACCAACCGAAACTACACAACCCCGTAGTAGTAGGAAAAGTAGAGAAAAAAGTAGTGATTGGCATAAGTTTTACGATTATATCCCGGACGAACAAACTCCGGGTATAGGTTTGAAAGTTTGTAAAACATGTTCTAAGGCATACAAATTTAAGAGGGGTGATGGCACCGGTACAATTAGTAGACACATCGCTAATAACCATAAAGAACTTCTTGCTGACCTACCCGACCAACAAAAAATCAACCCTATGTAATACCCCGAATTTTCATTTATGAAAATTATTATTTTGTATTATTATTTTTGTACGTAATGTGCAAGTGCAATCTTGTGATATAAATTTTTATAATTATTTTTCATTACATAAACAAATGAGTATACACACACACATATATATATGCTTTTTCCATTATTTTTATTAAAGCCCATTTTTAAGAAACATAAGTTCCTTTTATTTTGAGCCCAAATTAATTTATTTTAAATGTAAGCTAATTTGGCCCATTAAATAAAAGCCCATGAGTTTATTTTTCTTTTTAATACAACTTGTAATGTAGACAATTTTCATAGATTATTTTTATAAAAAATAAAATGTAAAACTTTTAAAATGGAGGGACTATTGGAGACACGTGCATTGCACGTGCACGTGTTTTATGCACCCTTGTGTGGCCGGATTTGAATATGAGGGAAAAAGAGAAGTGGAGTTTGTGGGAGGTAGTCTTTGTGATCATGGTTGGTTACTACAACTTCTCCTTGAATCCTAGCCTTTGTTTCTTAACTCCTAGATCAATCCTAGCCTTCTATTTGTCCCAAAATTTAGTATAAATACCCCCCCTAACCTAGTTATTTTTGCACTCTTCATTCTCCAAACCTATAGTGAAAGAATACAATTATTAGTAGTGGATTATTAGTAGGAAGTGAGAATAAAAGATTGAGAGAGAAGGAATTGTGTGTGCTTGCATCAAGGAGGCCGGCATCATCTTTTGGAGGCTCGGGTTGCACTTAGGAGGGCTCGGTTTGCACATCAAGCAAGGAGGAGGAGTACTCGTTTGGCAAGCTCGATCTAGGAGGAGAAGGACTCTTTCGTTTAGGAGGTGTTGTGTGATTTTTCTCTCCAAATAAGGTGGGTGGTTTTCTATATTTCTAATTTAGATACCATGCTAGGAGTGATTGAAGTAACGATGCATGAAAGAAACTAATAAGAGTACACTTAATTGTAAAAATGGACTTGCTAGTTGATTAAATTAATGCTTGATAAGATTGTATGATAACTTGTTATGAATCTTAATTTTGTGTGCGAATTGTTTGTAGTTATGGAAATATTGAATTGGGATTGTTGATAATGTCAAAATTAAGCACAAAATGCTAGTAGATGAAATTATCCTTTATGTGCTAAATGGACTATCGTGATATTGTTACTAAGGAATAAAATTATCCAATTTGTATTTGGGTTTATGAAAGAAGGAAAAACAGGGTATTAATGTGAATCTTTTTATACCATGTTGTATGTGAGAAATGTTAAAATGAATTATGAAAAGAGTAGTATGAAAATTAAATTATGCATGTGAAATGTGTATTTAAGTACCGAAAAATTATTTTAAAAACACCGGGGTGTTATTTTGAGTTAAAATATACATTCTGGAGATTTATATAATTTTTGGTGCAAGCAAAACAAAGATAAGAGCTTTTGAACATCGAAATGTTATAATGAAACAGAGAATCGAGTTAAATACAATTCAAGTTGAAGTAGTGACAACCTGAGCCTATAGCTCAAGTGGTCGGTGAGCCCTTTAGCGCTACAGTAGCGCAGGCGTGCGTGCCTTGAGGTCGCTGGTTCGATACTTGTGGCCACCTTTCTTTTATTTGCGATTTAAAATTAACCCAGATTTCGAACAGAGAGTATATAACCCTCTGTCTCCTCTTTTATATCGTTGAGCACAGTCGGCCTAGTAGCTAGCTTGTGCGGCTATCTTCTCTGAGGTTGCAGGTTTGATTCTGGGTGCGGCCAGAATGTTATTCTTTAAAAAATGATTTTTTGGGTTTTCTTGATGTGTAAAAATTCCGAAAAATACCGTTATTATTCTAAAATCATATACGACTTATGAAAATTAATTGGGAGTTATTGGAATGAAATAAAGTATATTTTTGAAGTATAATTGTGTTTGAAACTATGGTTTCATACTTGTATAATTTCATAAAAAATGTGATTTCACGAGGTGATTAAGGTAAGTATTAAAAAAAAAATTGATGGAAAGAAAATATAACTGTGAATGTTTATATGAGTTATTTTGCTAAAGAGTAGCATGACAATGGTGATTTTGTGAATATTCACTTTGACTAGATGTTTTCGTAAGATGATTTTAATGTGGAAATAAATATTGGTTATGGAATGCATGATGTATAATTGAACTCCATGTATGATTATTATCTCATGAAAAGATTGGAAATCATGTTATTGAAAAAGAGAAATGTTCTTGAGTATGACAAACTCAGATATGTGAATTTGTGAATTGAAATTAAAAATTATGGTGTAGCCAAAACTCACACCGGCAAGTAAAAGTGATGAGATATGATAATTGAAACTGAAAAGATCAAGTTTGGGTCAATGTGAAATGAAAGAAATAAGACTGGTATTGGTGAGAGGGCTAACCCTAAGAGATTGATTTTGTTCATGATTTCATTAATTTAAGAATTAGTACATAGTGAAGATGTGATGAAAGTGAGAGAAAAACACAAGTATGAGGGTCTCGAGTCTATGATATGGGTGTGATTCACAGTTTGCCTTCACGATACGTCGTGACATGACGTGGGCACTACTCCGGAATTATCGGGATCTTGGCGTCGTTTGTGGGGTGTTTGGTGACTGCGAGAGGATCGTGTGCCATGAAGGAGGCTGAATTGTCCATAGGTTGTCTTCATGATGCGTCGTGACATGACGTGGAATTCCCCTCCAGTTTTTCTGTACATGAGTTCGTACTCATAGGACATCTAGGATACTTACCGTAGTTACAGTAGTAGATTAAGTCATGACGAGGGATTGAACCCTACAAGATGAAGAATGAATAAGAGGCTTGCCCTCGGACCTATATAGTATGGGATGCATAGATACCGAACAAGTGCGCATTAGTGTCGTATAATATAAATAATTGCATTAAGGACTAAGTGCACAATCACAACACGATATCAATAGGATATTTTCCTTAGTTTGATTTGTGAACAAGTTTGTGTTTATTAAATATGGAAAATCAATTAAATATGGAGGATGGCCGTGTATAATATTCGTCGGTTGAATAAACTGACGTACCCACAGTTTTGTATGCAGGATAAATGACATGATAAAGACTAAAGAAGAACTGATGCTTAGAGATTATTCAAATGTTGTTGTAATTTTATTTATATAAATGTTGTAATTTTGTTTCCGCTGTAAAATGTAAAGTGTAAAGATTTCTTGTGACTCTGATGTAAAGTGAAAAGTTTTAATTTCCTTGTAAATTTGTACGAAAGAAGTGTAAAGATCCTGTGGAATCTCGAATTCAGTTGTATTTGGAATTCGGGGTGTTACACCCTAGGACCGGTCTAGTTGATAGCCACCTTTATGATCCCGACCTTGTTCGTCGGGAAATGGCCCGATTAGTAATAAAGAAAGAGTTACCATTTTCTATTCCGAGAGTAGGGACTTGAAAAATTTTAATCAAATGGCCTTAAACCCTCATTTTAGAAGAATTCCGAGAAATACTTTAAAATCGGATTGTTTTAAAGTGTACAATGAAATGAAGGACGCTTTGATTGCAATTTTATGGAGTTTAACTTGTAGAGTTAGTTTAACTTCGGATTGTTGGACAGGTATCAACAATATTCCAACGATGGGAATAACCTGTCATTGGATCGACAATGATTGGATTCTTCAAAAAATAATCATATCACTTGCGGCGTTGCCGTATCCCCATAGTGGCGCTGAAATAGCAAACCGTATTTTAGAAATTTGTGATGCTTTTCATATTCGCGATAAAATTATGTGTATTAGTTTTGATAATGCATCTAACTACAATGCAACAATTACTACTTTAAAATCTACATTAAACCCTCCATTCATATTAGATGTACATGTCATATTATAAATTTATGTGTTCAAGATGCATTAAAAGTAGCCGATCCATATATACTTAAAATGAGAAATTGTGTACATTCATTGCATTAAGTCCCAGTGTATTTCAAGAATGGAAAAATTGGTGTAGGATTTCAAATGTACCTTTTAGAAGATTTTCAAAGGATGTTAAACACTGATGGAACTCTACTTTTGATTTACTACATGTTGTTACCGAATATAAAGCAGTTGTAAATGATTTTTGTATCGCAAAAAATATGTAAAATTTTGAAATGACTCCCACCGATTGGTTTTATGCCGAATCTTTGTTGAAATTTTTAGAACCTTTTAAAACTGCAACTTTAAAATTTTCAAAAACATATGAATCTACTTCTAGTAGCATTTTTATTTCATTAGTTAGCATGATGCAAACATTTAACGAAATGTTAAATGATACTTATGTTGGTGATATTGTAAAACCTGCATACAAATTTTTTTTAAAGTATTATTTTCCTCCTCCTATGTTGATTTGTGTTGTTACCGTTATGGATCCTCGTATCAAATTAGAAGGTACGAAGAGTTTGATTGAAATATTTTTTGCATTACTTGGGAAAAATGTAGAAATAGTAATTGATTGCGCTACTTTTTAAGTTCAATTTGAATCTACATTAAATAACTTGTATGATTATTATGATAGACGTTTTGCTTCTAGTAGAACAACTTCTGTAGTTAGTTCTTCTTCTGCTACTTCTAAAGGTAGGGGTAAGAGTAAATTTGATGATAGAATATTTAATTTACTTGCACAAATCCAATAAAAAAAACCTAGGACTAATCAACCAAATGAATTAAATTGGTATAACCAACAAGATTCTGAGTCTTCTTCTTCTCCACTAGATATTTTACAATGGTAGAAAGACCATGAACACACTTTTAATATTCTGTCAATTATGGCTAAAGATTTACTAACTCCTCCTGCCTCTACAGTTGCTTCTGAAAGTGCATTTTCTTCAAGTGGCAGAGTTCTAACTGATTACAGGAATCGCTTGAAGCCCGACACGTTAGAGATGCTCGTTTGCACAGAACACTGGCTGAAGGCTGAAGATAGGACACAAGGGAAAGCATTATCAACGTCCACAAGTAGGAGCAACTCGCCGGAAGAACAACAACAACAACAATAGCTTTGCTAGTAATAGCAACTCGCCCGACACGTTAGAAATTGTATTATTTCTTTGCTTGTTATTTCAAATTAGAAAAATTGACGTAAATTAAAATTGTATATAAGAAATATGTTAGTGTATAAAACATATTTGTGAATTGAATTCTTCATTTCATTAGAAATTATGAAATTTGTATAACTTAAATTCATATGAATAATATTTCAATATTTTTTGCCAATTTCACTCTTTCAATCTTATTAGTATTATTACGATTTTTAATGTTTATTATTATTATTATTATTATTATTATTATTATTATTATAAGTTAAAAAAATAAAAAAATAAAAAAACCTATCTATCTAAACGGGCCAACCAGCGGGTCGACCCGACCCGACCCGGGTTGGACCCGTAAGGGTTCACGGGTTGGGCGGGTCGCCTTTTCCAATTTTCGACCCGGCCCGTTTAAGGCACCAACCCTGTCCGATCCCGCCCAAGTCAACGTCCAACCCGGACGGATCCGACCCGGCCTGGCCCGTTCGACCTAAATGCCAACCCTGTACAACACTCAATATCTACTTTTGACAAATGTTGACAGTTATAACAAGTTTCAAATTTATTCTTTGTACTCAAAAGTGTTGGAATCGATGTAACGTAAATGCTTAATTTCTTAGTTAATAATTTTTTATTAATGAATCAGGAGACTCCTTTTACCCACTATTTTATTTTTATTTTTAAAAAAAATAAAGTATAAGAAAATATCAAATGTTTTCTGTATTTTGTAGAATACTAATCCAAAGATGCCTTAGAGCATCTGTAGTCGTTTGGAGTTAAAATTTGGGTATTTGGCTTTTAGGAATATGAAATTTGGGTTAGAGTTGTAGTCGTTTAAACCCAAAATGTGGGGTATTATTTTTAAAAAAGCGACGGGCGGAAGATGATTTTTCGTCTTAAAATAAATTAAAAATTCATGAGAGTAAAATTATTTCGAAATTAAAAAAATATTTTTAAAAAAACGCGAGATGATCTCCCGTTCGAGGAATTTTTTGGAAAGATTTTTTAAAAAAAATTGTACGCATATGTATGCATAACAATTCCTATAGGTCAATTCCATCTCAATCCTTGATCCCAAAATTCACACCAATCTCAAAGCTAAGAGTATGCATAACAATTCCTATAGGCCAAATTCCATACAAATACCCTTCAACTTTTTGGGAAAAATTGATCGGACGGTTCTTCATTTCCTGTCCGAGACAAAAAAAAATATTAAAAATTGATCGGACGGTAAATCATTTTCCGTCTAAGCCATTTTTTTTAAAATTTAAAAAATTGATCGGACGGAAAATCATTTCCTGTTCGTTCATTTTTATAAGAAAAAAAAAAATATTTCGGACGAAAGGTCATCTCTTGTCCGATCAAATTTTGGGATAAAATTTTGATCGGATGAAAGATGATTTTTCGTCAGCTATATTTTTCAAATTTCTATATCTTCTCCCAAATATAGCTGACTACTATTCCCCTCAAACCCAAAATTTGGATATTTAGCCAATGGCTGCAACAATCTTTTTTGCAAATTTTCCAAAAAATGGATTTTTAGCCAACGACTACAAATGCTGTTAATGTGCATAACTCCCCAAAGTGGTTATTTTCACTATAGTTCCCCACATTTTGCGCCCCATTAGAGCATCTGTAGTCGTCTGCCATTTACCCAAATTTTGGTGAGCGAATGAACAATGGTCGGCCAAATTTGGGAGACGAAATGGCTTTTGCCAAAATATAGCAGACGACAGATTATCTTTCGTCCGTTTAATTAGACGAAAGATTATCTTTCATCGGAGACGTGGGACGGGAAATGAAACATCGTCCCTACACATTTTCAGCTTGAACATCGATGGACGGGGGATAATCTTTCGTCCGCTGAATGAATTTTTTTAAAAAAAATTGAAGGACGGTAAATAATTTATTTTCCCTTCAAATAAAACAAAAAACAAAAGGTCGGACGGTAGATTATCTACCGTCCCTCCTTTTTTTCCTTTGATTTGTTGGTTTAGCAGTAACAAGATTATTTCCTTTGATTTGTTTGTTTTTCCTTTGATTTGTTTTTCCTTTGATTTGTCAGCTTGAACACAGAATCACTTTTTTTATAAAAAAAACTGGGTGGGTCGAAAGATAAAGTGCCGTCTAGTACAAAAATCGAAAAAAACATAACACGTTCGATGGACGGGAAATTATCTCCCGTCCGTTCGGATTTTAAAAAAAAAATAAAAAATGTTCGTCGGACGATACTTCATTTGCCGTCTCATATGTTTTTATTTTATTTTTTTTCCTTCAAGAGACGATAGATAATCCTCTGTCCTATCTCATTTACGTGTACAATTCGCTGGGACGAAAGATAATCTTTCGTCTGAGAATATAAAATATGCAAATATCCAAATTTTGGCTCTACACGACTACATTGGAAACTCATTTTTTCTATTTCCACTGTCCAAATACCCAAATTTTAGCAGACAACGACTACAGATGCTCTTAACTCATCGTTTCCATGCACTGCTCATGTTTGCCTTGGACCAAAATACTCCCCCCACCTCATTTCTCCCTTTTTACACCATTTTCTTCCTTATCTTCTCCTGCCTCTCATTTTCTCCTCTACAAACCCTATTCATCCTAGAAAACCATCTACTTCACTAAATAAAGGACTAAATACATCAACTTTGAGATGAATTGTGAGAGAAAAATCTAAAATACTAGCATCAAAACCCAAACTCTAAGCCTTACTTCAATCTCAAGCCCTAGCTAATGTCTTCTTGTATTATTAGAAAGGAATTGAGAAGAAGAAAGATTAAAAAAAGACTCACCTTTGTGCTGATTGCGAGTCCCTTCTCTAAACTCAGCAACTCTTCCACAACTACCCTCTGAGTCGAAGATGAAGTCAAGAAGATGCAATGCAGGCAACCAATTTAAAAAGAAATTAGGGTTTGGGTTTGGAGAAATTTGGGAAAGAAGGTGAAGGAGGTAAGAATGAGAGAGAATTCAGTGAAACTAGTATACCCCTTGTGCAAATTGCACAGACTTTACAAAAAAATATGTTAAAATATCAATAACATTCAATAAAAAATTCAGCAGAACCTGTCCTCAAATATAACCTTTTTCTTGTATAATTATAATCAAGTCTAGGGGTACGATCTCATTGAGCATCATGGGAAGCTCCTGGCGAAGATCACAATTTTGCAGTTAATCAAGCCCGACCCATCAACAAGCACTGTTTAATGTACTTAAAAAGGCCTGGGTAAAGGCTGACATTGAGCCATCCACTCTGGCTGACTAAATTCAACTCGAATGTTGTCCAAAATTTAAAGACTTTTCAATAATGTAATTAGAGAGTCTACCATTCAATCTAAAACAACTCTATCCGTTTCTCCCTCATTACGTTATTTCATCACCAAATGAAGGCTTCTCTACTCATCAAAATATTGGCAAATTGCACTGACTATAATAATTTTAAGGGACTCATAAATATGGAACTCTAAAAAAGTGTGAGATTTTGGTAAAATTACATTTTCAAGGATATAGTTTAGTGAATTTTACCTTAAAAATATCGGCACAGCTCAGCTTTTTTGTACGTTTTGACTGGAAACACTCAGGTCCTGGACCACCTCATCTCGACCCTTCTCTCTCCCTGCCCTCCCCCTCCCCCTCCCACTCCCACTCCCACTCCCACTCTCAAATCCAGATCTTCTACGACGCCGCCTTCCTCTTCTTCCTTCTCTTCCACGTCTTTGTCGTTCTCGACAACCACGATGCCCCACTCTCCAACGCCCCCTCCACCTTTCCGTCTGCCTCACGTTGC
Source organism: Hemerocallis citrina (assembly GCA_017893485.1). Lineage (NCBI taxonomy): Eukaryota > Viridiplantae > Streptophyta > Magnoliopsida > Asparagales > Asphodelaceae > Hemerocallis > Hemerocallis citrina. The sequence continues at coordinate 154,834,101 of CM030358.1, read as the reverse complement.
CCTCCGCCACCTCCCTCTTTACCAAATCCCATTATAGGATTTGACACCGCGATCATCCCCGACTGAAAGCAAGCTAATTTAAACAACATCAAAAATACTTCACACCTTCATAAAGCCAGTAAGAAGTAAAAAGTTTAGAAGGAAAAATATATAAGATTATATGGATACTAACTCTAATGGAGACCTCCCAACGTCAAATGGGGAAACCCCCTGACTGTAATGGAAATCATTGAATATCATCTACAATGTTAATAAGAATATATTTTTTCACATGGCTATAATTAATTATTCACAAATAAATCATTACTTTTAAGCTTTAACAATTAATCATTAAAATGATAGTTCCAATATGGGTCTTTATAAATGAAGCTCTTTTTGGATTTTATTTGGTCTACCACCTTACTGAACTCAAACGTATATATCCGTGGAAAAAAGATTTTATTTTTTTCTACCATCTTAATAAAACAGCAATATATATATATATATCTAATAGAGAACATCTCATATTACTAAAATGACACTGCTGCATCTAAACGAAATCCCTTTCTCACAAAACCTACTATCTAAAAAAAGGCAAAACTTAACTCTGGAAGAACAAATAGAATTCATAGTGCCAGACAAAGATCTAAAAAAAGACATACACCAATTTTCTTTCAACTCATTGATACATGTATTAATTACTATAAATTCTATAAACTTTACCTGCTTTACACAAAATTGTTCACATAATTCATTAAGAAATCTAGTTATTTACGCTCCATTTAATGCATGAAAATTCGACCCCAATTTCTCGAAATTGGCAACACTTAGGTAGCTTATAATAGAATAGTCATACCAACAATTTTTAACAATCAAGTAATCAAATTCACGGGAACATAACTATTAGAACGGAAAGCCTAGATCTAGCATTCTGTAGTTTTCCATATTAATGTACATCAAAATTTAGAAGAACACTGTACCAATAAAAGTTACAGATAATTTCGTAAACCCAATGTCTTGAAGAGTATCTGATTCATCAAAATAATAAGATTGATTGTGGTTGTTCTGATTATAATCTTAATGGATTAGGAAGAGGAAAAGAGCATAAACTTCAGAAGTCCAACCATAACATTCCACAATATATGGCTGTAAGTTTTTTGTTACTATTAAAATAAAGTTTTTTCCCATTAAATACCAATAAAAGTTGGACAAATACAATTATTAGATGGCCATTTAAAAGCTAGCTTAAAGACACATTAAAAAGAAATTATTCACTACCTTAGGGTATGTGTGTAGTGTATAATCTTGATAATCACTTCCAGACTCTGGGAATGCAAGAGGTTGCATTTGGAGAGGAGTTATTGCACTCTCCTTCTGAGAATTAGCCAATGGAACTGTAACTTTACTGGATAACCTAGTTCTTCTTTGAGCAATATGTTCCACCAAGATAACATGAAAAGCCACAAAGTATTACGAACATTAAAGCCATGAGCAATGCTCGGTATCCTTTATGAGAATACGCCCCAAGGTTGCTTCGAGTTTATGCAACATCAAGATGGGTTTTCGTTAGGAGCTTGATAACCTTCTCATACTTGACAATTGCACCTTCATAGTTTCTCTTCTACAACTTGTTCCTTTCTTCTTTTATATCTCGTGCCAAATAGATAAAGATTGAGGTATCTTCATCAAACACCTTATGAGCATGATCGGTTGAACGACCATGTTTCAAGCTAGAATCCATGGATTTGCTGCTCGATTGCTGCTTCTTCTTCTTAGAAGTTGGTTTCCCCATCACCTCAATTCACAAATTTTGGGCTAAAATAACACACACCTTTTCCTCCTTACAAAATAAATAAAATCCTGACTTTGAAATAACCCCAATTGATAACCTCAACCAAATCAGCCAACTAATCACCAACAAAACCCTAATCCCCCCCCCCCAAAAAAATAAAAAAAAAACACTCCTTTTTCCTCAAATGAACACCCAATCTGTCACGCCCCGGTTCCCAAAAAGTAAAAACGGAATCCAGATACGTGACTAAGCCCAGCGAATGATTTTCATCATCCATAAGCTGTCAGGATCTTTACAATATTTTACAGAAATAATCAGATTCGGAAGCAAGAAAAGTCAACCAATCATGCATATATGAATCAAAATACCAACAGGATTGCTTGAAACAAAATATATTAATCTCAAATAAACCAGACCCGAACAAGTCAATATCATGGGTCACATTGCCCAAACACAAATAAATCCAAGTAATTAAGTACAATTGTTCAAATAAGCAACAAGAAATAATAATGACAAATTACAGCAGCTAGTATCTCATCTCACCTATTCCATATGACAGCTGATCTCTAAAATCTGCAATTTAATAAATTGCAGGAAGAGGAAAAAAGAAGAAGAAAATAAACTCCCGTCAATGCAAGTTACGGGCCGCTTGTAGTGCGAGATACAAGTACATGGAAAAGATAAGCAAATAGCATGGAATAGACATGGTATCAAAATATAACAACTAGCATGGCAAGATAAGCAAGTGTAAGTTGCATGTATCAAGTGTCAAGTAAAACAAGTATCAAGTAAACAAGTAACAGGTAATAGGTGAACAGGTAAACATGCAATCAGGTATACAGGTAAACAGGTGTTAAGTATCTTGTATAGGTAGCAATTATCAAGTATCAAGTGAACAAGTATCAGGTATCATGTACAAGTAATCAAGTATTAAGTATCAAGTACAGGTAACATGTAACAGATGTCAAGTATCATGTACAGGTATCATTTAACAGGTATCATGTATGTCAAGTCTTGTATTATTACTATCTAGATAGCACTTCATGCACCCCAGCTTTTTATCACATGATTGCTACATTCAAACAGTTTTGTTTAGACCTAGTGGTGGGTTTCTATAGGGCCGTGTACTCAGGCATCAAGTCAAGTAACAAGTATCAAGCACGAGTCACGTAATCGTGAACACTTGGCAGCAAGTAGTATCAAGCATGAATCATGTAGTCATGAAACATGGCAACAAGTAGTAACAAGCATGAATCATGTAGTCTTGAAACATGGTAACAATTAATATCTAGCATGAATCATGTAATCATGAAACATGGCAACAAGTAGTAACAAGCATGAATCATGTAGTCATGAGACATGGCAACAAGTAGTAACAAACATGAATCATGTAGTCATGAAACATGGCAACAAGTAGTAACAAGCATGAATCGGGCAGTCATAAAACATGGCAACAAGTATTATCAAGCATGAATCATGTAATCCTAAAACATGGCAACAAGTAATAGGAAACACGGGCCTCCTTCTGAGTACACATACCTATATTGTCCAATACTAAGGTCTTTCCTTTAACCCCGGCTTGGTTATTTTGTTATTATTATCAAACAGGCATGTATGTGTACAAAACATGGAAAGAATAACATGGTATGATCAAGTAACAAGTTCACATTGCAAGATAAACATGTACAGGCGAAAGATAACTCATAACAGGATAGAATAACGAAAATCCTAGTTCAGGACAGTAAGGCAGTATTGGACTAAAACAGGGATTCCGGTTGCTACAAACATGCAAATCTGAATTCGTCAAAGAACCTGGAAACTAGACTCCCGGCCGAATCTAGAGAACATATATAAGTCATATAGTATTTCACAAAATCAAGTCTCAAAACAGGTTTGAATCCAGAAAACACGTTCAGTCAGAAATCAGAAGATAGTATTCAAAGTCAGGAAAACAGCAAGAAAACTCATTAATTAAATCCACGAAAAATATAGGGTATTTCCCTATATGTATAGTAACAGAAAATCAAGTTTCATAATTTTTCAATATAAATAGAGTAGTCAAGTAAAATCAGAAAATATCAAGATGCACTTGTTTTGTAAATCTGAAATCACAAACACTGCAGTACAAAAACCGTAATATCTCACAAACCATAAATTAAAATCTAAATCCGCCAAAATGGTGATAAAATAGATACAGTGAGCTAACTTTCATATTCAGAAATATTTAACAAACAGTAAGTAGAATTATGTCAAAAAATCAGTTTCTTTACTTGAGCAGCAGTAAAATTCTGCATGTAAAATCTTTATTTTCAAGCATGAAAAGGTTTGTAAAACATCTCAAATAAATCCACCAAAATTTTGGTTAAACCCCAATCAAGTATATAAGTATTGAGCAAAATTTTAGATTAAAATAATAATCTTACCACCAGAATAAAAATAGATTACTCTTCAGAATTCATAGTAACAAAATCTGGAAATCTTTCGACAACACTGTAGTAAAATCGATATAACTCACAAACAAAAAATCGAAACTGAGATCCGTCGAAAGGGTTAGAAAATAGAAAGAATTCTCTACAAATCATGTTCACAAAATATTCTCATATACTGACCTTAATAGGGTCTAAAATATTGATCAAAACAGAAAAGTCAGCAAAACTGAAAATATCTCTCAAGCACAAAATCAACTAGCTTGTTCGAAACTCATCCAAATAATAACCAAACATGAAATATAGTATACTAGATGTCCAAACAACATGATATAGGGTATTTCACAAGTTAACAACAAGTCTATCACGAATAATACAAACGGGCACAAGATATCATATGAATAACACGCTTATATGCAACAAGATGTGGTCAATCCTAAGTTATATCATGTCATGTATGTCGTGAGGCAACTATGGTCAAATCATCACTATAGAGACAATATCAACAAGGAGATTCACACACAAATTGTCTCTAGAACCCAACTACACTACAGGCGGTATTTAATACTTATATTTGCAAAGGAATTTAATACAAGTTACTTGCCTTAACCGATGACGAAAATGAGAATGAGCAAGAATAACGAGAACAGATTCCCGGAACACGAACTCAACCGAACGAACGACGCAACCACGAACCAAACTCACGAACAACGAACCCAGCAGACCAACGAACACAATGAATGAACATGGACTACGAACACCCAACACGCGTAACACACGCACGTGCCAAACAAAAGAGCAAAGGGCGGAAGAGATGACGGCAACAGCTCGGCGATGCGGCTGTTTGCTGTTGGACGGGGAAACACCGGCGGCTAGGGGCTGTGACGGGTGCTTTGCTGGCATCGCACAGGGGAGACAGCACGGGGGACTGCATCGTGGAGGTGCTGGCTGCCTGGCTGCACCAGAGGGAGAGGGCAGCGGCACAGTGGGTCGACGTGGCAGGAAGGATAGGAGGGTGGTCGGGGGATGGTGCACAAGCACTCGGGAGGAGCAGCGACTGTCGCTGGAGGGCACAACACACCGTTGCTGTGTTGTTGTGCGTCGACGCAGTGGAGGAGAGGACGGAGGCTAACGAGGTTGGGGGGAAGGCGACAGAAGAAGTGGCAGAGTGGGATGGGGAGACACAGGGGGATCGGGAAAGGGGTTGGAGGTGGCTAGGGTGAACACAGGGAAGACGAAATGGCTGGGTAGGAATATTGTGATAGAAATTGGACCTGAGTGTACCAAGTGAACCTTCGGAACAGATCTGCAACAGGAAGAAAGTAAGAAGTGGCTCGAGACATGGGTTGCACTTTCTTTAAGAAACTATTTGGCCGATTCTGGAGATGAATCGTGGATCACCAAACACTTCTCCCGGGATACAACGAGCTTCTGATTTACAGTGCTGCCAAGACTCCAATCGCAGCACGTACCAACTTGCACCAGCAATTAGAAAACAAAAACCGCAGGAAATTTTTTTTTTGAGAAAAGATTGAATGATGATTTTTTTTTCCTGTCTTCTTTTTCTGCCCAAAGATGATCACTTCTTATAGCTTGTAACCAGGAAGCTATTAATATGTATGCATTAATCAAAAAATGGCTATATAATGAATATCATTTAATTTGTGAAACTGCTATAACATAAAGTCTCTTTAAATTTGAATCAGTTATATTTTTTTAATAGAAAAAAAGTTTTTGAATTTGAATATTTGACAGTTCAAAAAGAAGGAAAAGAAAAAAAAAGTTCTGTTTTTTTTTTTTCAATAGACCCCAAGACCCCTAAGGCCCTCAAGCCCGGCCTGGTCATAGATATATATATATATTGATATGGCTAAAAATAGGATTAAATCGGGACCGTTCACATCGGACACGAATCTTAAAGCTCAGGGGTAAAACGGTAATTTCGCCTACAAACGGGTCTGAAATGGGAACTGGGTCTTTATTCAAAGCCCAATAACTCATGAACGGATCCACGTCAACTGGGTACGGGTTCCAACCCGCTGCATGCCCGATCCAGCAAGATACAATCAAGGTCCCTGATTAGATCTAAATCAACGGCCATGATTCACATCTATCTTTTCACTGGGGATTAGGGATTAAATTCCTTAACTGATTACAGGGAATATACCTTATCAGATTACATGCCTTATCTGATTACGAGGAATATTCCTTATCTAATCACGGGGATTACATTCCTAAAACCAGTCCCTAAGACGCCTATAAATACCCCCCATCCATCTCCATTAAGAGGTGATCAGTATTTTCTCAATTTACGCTCTTTCTTAATCATTTCTGATTACTGACTTGAGCGTCGGAGGGTGCGTCGCCGGGATCCCCCCGGTGTCTCGCACTTTTTGCAGGTTAACGGCGGGAGTCAACGATCAGTCAACGACGGGTCAGGTTTGGTTTCGCTATTCAGGTTTTTCCTCGAACTCACAAATTCTGTCTGTTTACCCCCACACCAGATTTAGCGGTAACAGATTGGCGCCGTCTGTGGGAAAACAAACGAATAGCAACCTTCCCTCTTTCCGTTGGTCCGATCTTCTCCAGCCATGCCTCCGAGGAAAGCAAGGTCCAGAGGGTCCAACCGTGGACCCAACCCCACCGATCAGCAAGAGGTAGTCCCCGTCCAACCCGCTCCGCAGCAGGGACAACCCCCGCTTCGAGTGGAGGACCCTCTTCAACAAGATCAGCCTCCTCTTCAGAATCAGCAACCCCCCAAGGGTCCCACCGGTCTTCAAAATGCCGGTGTGGGGGGCTCCCGCATGAAGCAACCGCTCAATCAGGATCGCGTCTCCATACACAATGCCTCTACGGATTCCACGGCCTCTCACAATCCTCAAAATCGGCAGGAGGTGGAGGACCTACGCTACCGTCTGGACGAGAAGCGGGCCCGAGAGGGAGCCTCCCGCCAACAACGTCCGGGTGAGCGATCCCCTCACCGCCGAGACTACAGAAGATCCCCTGTCCGAAGGGGAAGGAGGGAGTCCCCCGAGCATTACAGAAGGAGGCACTCCCCCGCAGGTCGGCAACAGCCCCGGAACAATGAGGCACCCATCACCCGTACCGAGTTCCAGCAGTTCCAAGCAATGGTACAACAGGCACTCAACCTCCGTCAAAACCCTAATGAGCCGAAGGCCCCGTCCCCTCCTCCAGTCCGAAGCCCTCGCCGACGGTCCCCATCTCCTCGTCCCGCTCCTACCAACTCCCGGCGTACCCCAAGTCCTCGTCGCTCCCGAAGTTACCATCGCCGTAGCCCTCGCTCTCCCTCTCCCTCCTACGAAGACGAGTCTAGAGGCTCGGCTGATTACCGTCGGAGGGACGACGCCATGTATCGCCGTCTTCGTGAGGTAGAGAGGCGCCTGGGTCAGATAGGTCGAGAAGAAGAGCTTAGGGGGAGGACCCTACGTCCTACTCGACCCCCTTTCTCCCGAACCATTGTGGATGCACCTGTGCCGTTCGGCTTCAAACCTCCACAATTTGAGACTTACACCGGGGAGACTGACCCCGTTGACCACATTGAGAGCTTCAAGACTCTCATGCTCATCCACCAAGCTTCCGATGCCCTGCTGTGCAAGACATTCCCTGCTACTCTCAAGGGCTCGGCTCGGGAATGGTACTCCCGCCTCGCCCCGTCTTCCATATTCTCCTTCGAGCAGTTCGAAACACTCTTCATCACCCACTTCGTGAGTAGCAGGCGCACGGAGAAGACCAGCATCTCACTCCTCCAGCTCAGGCAAGAGAAATGTGAGAAGTTAAGAGACTATGTGAAGAGGTTCACTGCGGAGGTCAGGTCCATGGCCTCCCTCGACCAATCCGTCGCAACGGCCGCCTTCCAATCCAATGTCTTCAATTCCAGCCTTCGTTCCTCTCTTGCTAAGAAGCCTCCACAGAACTTTGCCAACCTCCTTCTCAGGTGTGAAAAGTACATTCGGGCCGAAGAGGCTCTCAACCCCCCTACTCTTGAGGAGACATCTTCCGGGAACAAACGGAAGAGCACAAGCGAAGAGGGATCCCAAAAATCCCAGAAGGACGGTAACGGCCAGCGCCGTTCGACTCCACGTTTTGAGAAGTTCACCCCCCTCATTGCTAATATATCAGAAGTCCTTATGGAGGTGGACAAGGAAGGACTACTCCGCGCTCCCCCTAGAATGAATACCCCTGGTAAGAAGAGGGACAAAGATAAGTGGTGCCGCTTTCACAGGGACCATGGCCACGATACGGATGAATGTCGGGCTCTCAAGGAGGAGATCGAAGAACTCGTACAGCGGGGACACCTGACCAAGTTCATCCAAAGAGAGGGGGCCGAGCTTCCCCTCTGAGGAGCCAACAAACGAACCGAAGGGCCCGGCGAGCTTCAAGACTCAGAACCTCCCAGCTCCTCCCAAGAGGTCTTCACCTTATCGTAGAAGTAGGATTTTGATTTTCAATAAGGCCGATGCTTGAAACCCGGCCAATAGCATGTAATAATGGCTCGCCCTATTGAAGCAGCCACTTAGTTTATTTCAATAAAACTTTGTGTTTTTTTCATTAGAAATTGTTGCTCTTGCTTCATCTCAATCTCTCCGAGTCACGACTCGTTAAATGATGGTTCCGGAGCCCAACACTTGGTTCGATTCTGCTTCGAATAACTTGCTCTTAAGCGGGTTAGAAGTGGTTCGCCATTCAGAGTTGCTCCCCAAACTCTTCTCCCAAATGGCTCTCTTCCAGAGCCGAGCTCTTTGCTCCGCTCACCTCCAAGGCGGACCTCTTCTCAACGAGTTCGGAGTCCAGCTTCTTCTACATGGCTGCTCCCACAACTTGCTAAGCACTTCACAATGGTTCGGAGTCCAGCACTCGGCTCGACTCTTCTTCCTCGGCTCGCCCACAGACAGCCGAAAGTAGATCGCCGTTCGAAATTGCTCCTGCAGCCGTTGAATGGATCGGAGTCCAACACTTGGCTCGATTCTACTTCGCAAGTTCGCTCCTAAGCAGACTAGAAGTAGCTCGCCATTCGAAACTGCTCCTGCATCCCTTAAACTAACCTCACGATGGTTCGGAGTCCAGCACTCGGCTCGACTCTTCTTCCTCGGCTCGCCTACAGACGAGCCGGAAGTAGATCGCCGTTCGAAATTGCTCCCACAGCCGTTGAATGGTACGGAGTCCAACACTTGGTTCGACTCTACTCCGCAAGTTCGCTCCTAAGCGAGCTAGGGGTAGTTCGCCATTCGAAATTGCTCCCACGCCCTTAATCTCACAATGGTTCGGAGTCCAGCACTCGGCTCGACTCTTCTTCCTCGGCTCGCCCACAGACAGCCGGAAGTAGATCGCCGTTCGAAATTGCTCCTGCAGCCGTTGAATGGATCGGAGTCCAACACTTGGCTCGATTCTACTTCGCAAGTTCGCTCCTAAGCAGACTAGAAGTAGCTCGCCATTCGAAACTGCTCCTGCATCCCTTAAACTAACCTCACGATGGTTCGGAGTCCAGCACTCGGCTCGGCTCTTCTTCCTCGGCTCGCCTACAGACGAGCCGGAAGTAAATCGCCGTTCGAAATTGCTCCCACAGCCGTTGAATGGTACGGAGTCCAACACTTGGTTCGACTCTACTCCGCAAGTTCGTTCCTAAGCGAGCTAGGGGTAGTTCGCCATTTGAAATTGCTCCCACGCCCTTAATCTTACGATGGTTCCGGAGTCCAACACTTGGCTCGATTCTACTTCGCGAGCTCGCTCCTAAGCGAGCTAGAAGTAGCTCGCCATTCGAAAATGCTCCCACAGCCGTTGAATGGTACGGAGTCCAACACTTGGTTCGACCCTACTCCGCAAGCTCGCTCCTAAGCGAGCTAGGGGTAGTTCGCCATTCGAAATTGCTCCCACACCCCTTAAACTGACAATGATTCCGGAGTCCAACACTTGGCTCGATTCTACTTCGCGAGCTCGCTCCTAAGCGAGCTAGAAGTAGCTCGCCATTCGAAAATGCTCCCACAGCCGTTGAATGGTACGGAGTCCAACACTTGGTTCGACCCTACTCCGCAAGCTCGCTCCTAAGCGAGCTAGGGGTAGTTCACCATTCGAAATTGCTCCCACACCCCTTAAACTGACAATGGTTCCGGAGTCCAACACTTGGCTCGATTCTACTTCGCGAGCTCGCCCACAGACGAGCCGGAAGTAGATCGTCGTTCGAAATTGCTCCTACAGCCGTTGAATGGATCGGAGTCCAACACTTGGCTCGATTCTACTTCGCAAGTTCGCTCCTAAGCGGACTAGAAGTAGCTCGCCATTCAAAACTGCTCCTGCATCCCTCAAACTAACCTCACGATGGTCGGGGTCCTATGGCTCGACTTTACTTCACCAGCTCGTCCTTAAACGGGCCGGAGGAAGATGGCCATTCCGAACTGCCCCCACGACCATCCGAGCCGAGCTACCCATCTACCGAGAAGCAAAGTGGCGGAAAATGTGCCCCAAAATCCGTGCTCGGATCTACCGAACAAGATGCATCTACCGAGCGTCAAAGCAAATGAAGAGCAAGAAGAAAAAGAGGCTAACGGGTCAGGGTCGGATCCAATACCAACGGTCCGACCCATACCCTTCTTAGCTCCTTCATTCTTCTCCTTCTTCAGTCTTCCCACCAAAAGTACCCAACACTTCTGCTCTTCTTCACTGTGCGAAAGAACGAGGCAGGGGAGAGAACCCGAATGCCTCTCCTCTCCTTCCTCTTCTCAGGGCCAAGCTCTTCCCTCCGCTCGCCTCCAAAGCGGAGCTCTTCTCCAACAAATTCGGAGCTAAAACTCTCTCCTAGAGTTGCTCCTCAAACTCCTCGTCCAGATGGCTCTCCTAGAGCCGAGCTCTTCACTCCGCTCGCCTCCAAAGTGGACCTTTCCTCGAACAAGTTTGGAGCACAACTCTCTCCTAGAGTTCCCCCTCACACTTGCCTCACAAATAGCTCTCCTCCAGATCCGAGCTCTTTGCTCCGCTCGCCTCCGAAGCGGACCTCTTCTCAACAAGATCGGAGCTCACAACTCTCTCCTAGAGTTGCTCCTCAAACTTGTCTTCCAAATGGCTCTCTCCTAAAGCCAAGCTCTTCGTTTTGCTCACCTCAAAGGATGGGTCTTCCCACGGCTCTTACAAGGGTCTTCCTGGCACAAGAGTTTTCCCAGCACAGCTTCTCCGCCCCTAGGAGTGGAGCTCCTCTTCCAAAATCCCCACGACCAAAACACTCCTCAACTTCATGAAGACAAGGATGTTGCGGGGCTATTTTGACCATGAAGGAGGGTGAATCTTCGTCTCACTCCTAAAGAGAAGTTGTAGATCTTCGAATTAGCTTCGAAACAAGGGGTCGCACGCCCCGAGCCGACTTCCGTAGCACCGGGAATATCAAGAAGAACTCTGCAGGGAAAATTGGAGTTCGGCACCCGCGCCGAGCGTTCTTGCCACCGACCGTTTTACGGGCTTGAGTTCGGCACCCGCTGCCGAGCGTTTTTGCCACCGACCGTATTACGGGCTGGAGTTCGGCAGTCAAGATCTCCAAAAAAAAATTCTAAGTCTCGAGCCTCGGCACCAGCTGCCGAGCGTTCTTGACACCGACCTCGTTACGGGGAAAAAGTCAAGTTCGGCACCCAACGCCGAGCGTTCTTGACACCGACCTCGTTACGGGGAAAAAGTCAAGTTCGGCACCCAACGCCGAGCGTTCGTGACACCGACCTCGTTATGGGGAAAAATTCCAGTTCGGCACCCACTGCCGAGCGTTCGTGAAACCGACCCCGTTACGGGGGAAAATTCCAGTTCGGCACCCACTGCCGAGCGTTCGTGGAACCGACCCTGTTATGGGGGAAAAAAATCAAGCTCCGCACCAGCTGCCGAGCGTTCGTGGCACCGACCTCGTTATGGGGAAAAATTCCAGTTCGGCACCCACTGCCGAGCGTTCGTGGAACCGACCCCGTTACGGGGGAAAAATCAAGTTGGGCACCCACTACCGAGCGTTCGTGACACCGACCTCGTTACGGGGGAAAAATCGGACCTCGGCACCCCTTCGCCGAACGCTCTCATATACAAGCAACCAAACAAACAACACAAAAAGAAGAGGGGGGCTATAGGGTCGGGTTCAGACCTGTTAAGGATCCAAACCCAAACTCTCTCTCCTCCCATTCTTCTCCAACAAAGTTGCCGCCGATCCCAAGCAAAAAGCCAAAATACTCCTCAACTTCATGAAGACAAGAATGTTGCGGGGCTATTTTGACCATGAAGGAGGGTGAATCTTCGTCTCACTCCTAAAGAGAAGTTGTAGATCTTCGAATTAGCTTCGAAACAAGGGGTCGCACGCCCCGAGCCGACCTCCGTAGCACCGGGAACATCGAAAACTCTCCTCAACCTCATGTATACAAGGATATTCTCTGGCTGTTTTGACCATGAAGAAGGGTGAATCTTCATCTCACTCCTAAAGAGAAGTTGTAGATCTTCGAATTAGCTTCGAAACAAGGGGTCGCACGCCCCGAGCCGACCTCCGTAGCACCGGGAACATCGAGAAGAACTCTGCATGGAAAAATTGGAGTTCGGCACCAGCTGCCGAGCATTCTTGACACCGACCCTATTATAGGGGGAAAATTGGAGTTCGGCACCAGCTGCCGAGCATTCTTGACACCGACCCTATTATAGGGGGAAAATTGGAGTTCGGCAACAGTTGCCGAGCGTTCTTGACACCGACCCTATTATAGGGAAAAAATTGGAGTTCGGCACCCGCTGCCGAGCGTTCTTGCCACCGACCGTTTTACGGGCTTGAGTTCGGCACCAATTGAGTTCGGCACCCGCTGCCGAGCGTTCTTGCCACTGACCGTTTTACGGGCTTGAGTTCGGCACCAATTGAGTTCGGCACCCGCTGCCGAGCGTTCTTGCCACCGACCGTTTTACGGGCTTGAGTTCGGCACATTTAAGTTCGGCACATTTGAGTTCGGAACGCTCTCAGCACAAGACCCACGAACAACAAAAAAAAAAAAAAAAAAGGAAGAGACAAGGGGCCGGGTTCGGACCCATTAAGAAGACCCGAACCCAAACCAAAATACCACGTCACCCTCATCCCTTCTTCCCCAACAGACTTGGCGCCAAACCCAAGTAAAAACCAAAAAACAAAATACAGCCCGCCACTTTCTCGCAAGCTCCGACCTAACACATGCCGAGCTCCACCCTCGACGAACCCACGGGAGAGCTCCACTGCATCGCCGAGCTCCCCATCTCGAAGCTCGAACCCATCGCCATGGTGTCGACCAGCTCGTCACCTTCAACCGAACGCACCATGCCGAACTCCTGCTTCGTCGCCGAGCCTCGCCATGGCCTCGAACACCGTCAGCGAGCTCGGCCACATCCACTTCCGACGCCGTCCAAAGACACAGTTCGTCACCCAAATACGCCGGCGAGCTCCGTCCCCGAGCTCCGTCGTCACAAAGCTCCAAACCCATCACCTCTCCACTGAGTTCAGACGAGCTCCACCACCACATCGACAACTCCGACCTCCACAAAGCTCCGAAGCTCCGAACCCAATCCTTCCGCTGACGAGCTCCACCTCCGACGACCACCTTCTAGCTCCACTCCTCGTCGACCTCCGAAGACGAGCCCCCCCCGTCGAGCTCCACTTCCCGAGCGTCTGGCACTTCGAGACTGGAGAAAACGAAGGAGGCGCCGTGGTCGAAGTCGAAGAAAGAGCAGAGGGGAACGGAGAAGAGAAAGAAACGAGAAAGAATGAAGAAGAAGAGAAAGCCAGCGAAGAAGAAGAAAAAAAAAAAAAAAAGTCAACCTTTGACTTGCCACGTGGCGTCCACGTGGACTTCGCCAATTTTTGCCGAGCATTCATGGAACCGACCCTCTTACACCAAAAAATGGCCTCCTCTTCCTCCTCCCGATGCGCGCTCGCTTGATCGTGATCAACGCACACGATCGCGCCACGTGTCCAGGTATTATTTAATTCATTTATTTAATTATTTAATTGTTTTTTTTATTTAAAAAATCCGAAAAAATATTTAAAAAATCGGAAAAAATTAAATAAAAATTCTAAAAATAATTATAAATTCAGAAAAATTATTTTAAATTCTGAGAAATATAATTATTTAATTAGAATAATTATTTAATATTTTCGACGATTAATTATCTAATTCGGAAAATGAATAAAAAATTCAAAAAATGAGAAAAATTCAGAAAAATCCAGAAAATTCTGAGGATATTTTTGGGTATTTCACAAGCCCAGAATAACACCGTTACACCCCCGAACAAGATCCGAACTCCCTTAAGAACACCGATAAAATCTCGTACGCCATTAGAACAGTAAACTACTCCTCAAAGGCTGATCAAATTCAGTCTTTAGGAGTGGGGGGCTCGTGATATGGCTAAAAATAGGATTAAATCGGGACCGTTCACATCGGACACGAATCTTAAAGCTCAGGGGTAAAACGGTAATTTCGCCTACAAACGGGTCTGAAATGGGAACTGGGTCTTTATTCAAAGCCCAATAACTCATGAACGGATCCACGTCAACTGGGTACGGGTTCCAACCCGCTGCATGCCCGATCCAGCAAGATACAATCAAGGTCCCTGATTAGATCTAAATCAACGGCCATGATTCACATCTATCTTTTCACTGGGGATTAGGGATTAAATTCCTTAACTGATTACAGGGAATATACCTTATCAGATTACATGCCTTATCTGATTACGAGGAATATTCCTTATCTAATCACGGGGATTACATTCCTAAAACCAGTCCCTAAGACGCCTATAAATACCCCCCATCCATCTCCATTAAAAGGTGATCAGTATTTTCTCAATTTACGCTCTTTCTTAATCATTTCTGATTACTGACTTGAGCGTCGGAGGGTGCGTCGCCGGGATCCCCCCCGGTGTCTCGCACTTTTTGCAGGTTAACGGCGGGAGTCAACGATCAGTCAACGACGGGTCAGGTTTGGTTTCGCTATTCAGGTTTTTCCTCGAACTCACAAATTCTGTCTGTTTACCCCCACACCAGATTTAGCGGTAACATATATATATATATATATATATATATATATATATATATATATATCATGTGGAATGTAGGAATTGAACCCCCAACCTCTTGTGAACTCAAAACTTTAACCGTTGGGCCATGAGACAGTATTGTCAACAAGATGAGTGTTTTGAATGTATACTCAATTCCAACAATCCCCCACTTATATATTTAAAACACTAATTTTAAAAGAAGCGGTTTTTCAAAAGTATAGAACCATGCATAAGTAAGGTATCCGAAGACTTGAACCTTACATAGTGGACAATCCCCAAAATGCAAGAATAATGAGTGATCTTTAGTCTTGAACTCATTACCCGTTTTTACATAGTGAAGGAAAACCACACGTGATTCTACCAGGTGCAAGTTCTAAATGCCAGCACATTCCGGCCTTGTGCTTATCCCAGTATAGGTGAATGTTTTCAGAGAATCAGTCCCATTCTCATAGAAGCGGCCACACTTCACAAACACCCTGGTGAGTCTATCAAGAGTGCTCTTGTAGCTAGGCACTCCTCTCATTCAGAGATATAGAGCTCATTAAGAGCCAAGCTCATCCTTACTAACACTACAATATATCATGCACATACACATCAGGATGGACTAGGGAGTGGTAAAACTCCTAGGTTGCATGATTTCAATCACAGTATGGCCTGTTTTTCCCATTGAACCTATGTCTTGGGATCTCCAGTCGTATAGGTTGGGTTCCCACCAATTGTGATCCTAAATGGGCTTCAGTCCCATCCTTATCGATGTATTCCAAACTTTGTCTCAAGACAATCCTTTCGTCAAAGGATCTGTAAGATTACTTTCTGATCTGACAAAATCCACAGTAACAGCACCAGACGTGAGGAGCTCTCTCACCGTACTGTGCTTGCGACGAATCGCTAATCTCTTACCGTTATAGTAAGCATTTTATACTTTAACTATGGCAGCAGTACTATCTGAGTGGATTAAGATCGAAGGTATAGGCCTATTCCATGAAGGAATGTAAGACAAGAGGTTCCTCAACTAGCTTGCCTCCTCACTAGCCGCAGCTAGAGCAACTAACTCAGACTCCATAGTAGAGTAAGTTAAAATAGTCTGTTTCTTGGACCTCCAAGAAACAGCACCACCAGCGATACTAAAAACGTATCCATTTGTGGCCTTGGAATCATCCAAAAATGAATTCCAATCTGCATCACTGAATTCCTCAAGGACAGCGGGAAACCTCTCATAATGTAGTCCTAAGTTCATGGTCTTTTTCAAGTACCTCATGACTGTCAATAGCATTCCAATGCTCAGAACTAGGACAACTCGTAAATCTACATAATACACCTACAGCATATGCAATGTCAGGTCTAGTGCAGTCAGTAGCGTAGCGAAGGCTACCAATAATACTAGCATATTCTTTTTGTCTAACTGTAGCACCAGAATTTTTCAAAAGTTTAACATGAGGGTCACTAGGTGTACATGTAGGTCTACGGTCAAAGTAATTATATTTCTTCAAGATCTTCTCAATGTAATGAGATTGATCAAGAGTAATACCAGTCTCAGAACGTGTGATTTTCATGCCTAAAATAACATTGGCCTCACCTAGGTCCTTCATATCAAAATTTTGACTAAGCATAGTTTTAGTCTCTAAAATTAATTCAAGCAAAGAACCACAAATGAGTAAATCATCTGCATATAGGCAAAGCATGATGCAACTATCACTGGATGCTTTATAATAAAGGCATTTATCAACATTATTAATAGAAAAACCATTTGAGAGTAATAATTGATCAATTCTGTCGTGCCACTGTTTAGGAGCTTGCTTAAGACCATATAAAGTCTTATTCAGCTTGCAGATTTTGTGTTCCTGCCCTGGAATCACAAAACCTTCAGGCTGATCCATATATAGTTCCTCTTCAAGTTCTCCATTAAGAAAAGCTGTTTTAACATCCATCTGGTGGATCAACAAGTTATGCACAGCAGAAATGGCTAATAAAACTCTAATGATAGTCACACGGGTCACAGGAGAGTAAGTGTCAAAGCAATCTATATTTTCCTTTTGTACATATCCTTTAGCTACTAGTCTAGCTTTAAAATTTTCAATTGTACCATCTGGTTTTAGCTTTCTCTTAAGAATCCATGTGCATCCTATAGTACGACTACCACGAGGTAAGTCCACTAACTCCTAAGTACCATTAGAGGTTAGTGAATCCATTTCATCATTTATGGCTTCTTGCCAAAAATCGGCATCAGGTGAGGTTAAAGCCTCATTGATAGAACTAGGATCAGATTCTAAAGCATATACAACATAGTCATCACCAAAATCTTTAGTAGTTTTAGCACGTTTGCTTCTACGTGGCTCAGAATCTAAATCAACATTAGCATTTGTACTAATTTGAGGAATGCCAGAGGAAGTTGAGGGTTGTGAACCCCCACTACTACCCCCACTGTTCCTCAATAAGTAAGGAAATTTATCCTCATAAAAATCAGCATCTAAGGATTCAATAATCACATTATTATTTAAGTCTAAAAATCTGGAAGCCTTACTGTTATCTGCATAACCAATAAAAACACATTCATATGCCCTACTTGCAAGTTTGATTCTTTTAGGGTCAGGTTTTCTGACATATGCTAAACAACCCCAAACTCTAAAATAATCAATATTAGGCTTTCTACTTCTCCATAATTCGTATGGTAAAGTATCGGAAGATAGATGTGGAATTCTATTTAAAACATGACATACAGATAAGAGAGCTTCACCCCCATAAAGATTTGGGTGCTCCAGAACTAATAAGTAAAGCAACTACCAATTCAGTAAGAGTCCTATTCTTTCTTTCAGCTTTTCACTTAGATTCAGGTGAATAAGGTGCAGTAGTCTCGTGAATAATTCCAAATGATGCATATAATTGTTTAAATTCATTGGAATCATATTCTTTACCTCTATCACTACGAAATCTCTTAATATTTCTTTCAAATTGATTATGCACTTCAGTTACATATGTTCTAAACATGTCAATTGCTTCACTCTTATGTGCCATAAGATAAACATGAGTATAATTTGAATGATCATCAATAAACGTAATGAAATATCTTTTACCATTTCTAGTTAAAGTTCCAACCATCTCACATATATCAGAATGTATCAAGTCTAAAATTTTTGTTTCTCTAGCTACACTTTTATGTGAAGTTTTAATTATCTTAGCTTGACTACAGGATGTGCATTTTTCAAATTCATTTAAGTTAACTTTTGGTATCATGCCAAGTTTGCTCATATTATGTACTAATTTCTTGTTAACATGACATAGTCTAGAGTGCCATAAATTAAAAGAAGACAAAGAGTAAACAGAAGCATCATTCCTATTCATTTCAATACTGAGTTTAAACATTCCATTACAAGCAAATCCCTTTCCCACAAAAATCCCATTTTTAGTTATAACATACTGGTCGGATCCAATGCTCTGATGAACACCGGCCTTGTTGAGCAGGTATCCAGAAATCAAATTCTTCCTCATATCAGGAGTGTGCAAGACATCCTTGAGGGTAACAGTCCTGCCAGAGGTGAACTCCAAGTCCACCTCTCCAGTGCCCATCACATTGATACAGTGTGAATCACCAAGTTGCACTTTTTGACCTTCAGTCTCCTTATAAGTTTTGAACCAGCTGCGCTCATAGCAAACATGCCTAGTAGTGCCCGTATCAGCCCACCACCCATCGATTACACCGACCATGTTGATCTCAGTAATCATAGCCACTAACGGCCCTTCGATAGAATTTGCCAGTGGTGCAGGCGTACGCGATCTGTAGTTCCTAGCGATATGTCCAAAGCAATGACACTTCCAACACTCGATAGGATCTGTTCCATTGTTGTTGGTTTGGGCTTGTTGATTATTTGTCTTATTCGGATTCTGACGTCTTCCGAAAAGCATTCTTCTTGAACAGCTTGTTCTTTGGTTTCAAATGGACCTTCGCTTTGTTCTGTTGAACAAACAGGACTTCTTCATTCTGATCTTGCTTTCTGGATTCCTCCTCAACTCTAAGCCTAGTTATCAAATTCTCCATGGTCAGTTCCTTTGATTTGTGTCGCAAGATATTCTTGTAGTCTTTCCAACCAGGTGGTAACTTGTCAATCATCACAGCTACTTGAAATTGCTCATCGAGGGGTATTCCCTCTGAAATAATCTCATGAGAAATATGTTGTAACTCATGTGATTGAATAGTTACCAGCTTATCGTCGACCATGGTGTATTTGAGATAACGACTGACTGCGAATTTCTTCGAGCCAGCCTTTTCAGTGTCATATTTCTTCTGTAGGGCTTCCCAAACAGACCTAGCCATATCGGACTGTAAGTAATAGTCATACAGTTCGTCGGATAGGCCATTCAAGACGAAGTTCCTACATTTAAAATCGGCATCCTTCCATTCTTCTATGTCATCTAAGATTTATTCATTATCATTGGCATCAACAGGTTCTGGGTTAGGCATTACAGGGCAGTCTAGGGTAAGAACATGAGCAACTTCCTTCAGCGACAGATAGAAAAATATTTTGTTCTTCCATCGCTTGAAGTTCAAGCCAGCAAATTTTTCTGGTTTGTTGGTTTCATATTTGCGGTAAGAAACTAAAGCCATTACAGATTACGATAATAGTTTCTTAAAATTGTGAGAGAAATTGGACCTGAGTGTACCAAGTGAACCTTCGGAACAGATCTGCAACAGGAAGAAAGTAAGAAGTGGCTCGAGGCGTGGGTTGCACTTTCTTTAAGAAACTATTTGGCCGATTCTGGAGATGAATCGTTGATCACCAAACACTTCTCCCGGGATACAACGAGCTTCTGATTTACAGTGCTGCCAAGACTCCAATCGCAACACGTACCAACTTGCACCAGCAATTAGAAAACAAAAACCGCAGGAATTTTTTTTTTTTTTTCAGAAAACCAGATTACGATAATAGTTTCTTAAAATTGTGAGAGAAATTGGACCTGAGTGTACCAAGTGAACCTTCGGAACAGATCTGCAACAGGAAGAAAGTAAGAAGTGGCTCGAGGCGTGGGTTGCACTTTCTTTAAGAAACTATTTGGCCGATTCTGGAGATGAATCGTTGATCACCAAACACTTCTCCCGGGATACAACGAGCTTCTGATTTACAGTGCTGCCAAGACTCCAATCGCAGCACGTACCAACTTGCACCAGCAATTAGAAAACAAAAACCACAGGAAATTTTTTTTTTTTTGAGAAAAGATTGAATGATGATTTTTTTTTCTGTCTTCTTTTTCTGTCCAAAGATGATCTCTTCTTATATCTTGTAACCAGGAAGCAATTAATGTGTATGCATTAATCAAAAAACGGCTATATAATGAATATCATTTAATTTGTGAAACTGCTATAACATAAAGTCTCTTTAAATTTGAATCAGTTATATTTTTTTAATAGAAAAAATGTTTTTTAATTTGAATATTTGACAGTTCAAAAAGAAGGAAAAAAAAGTTCTGTTTTTTTTTCAATAGACCCCAAGATCCCCAAGGCCCTAAGGCCCGGCCCGGTCATATATATATATATATATATATATATATATATATATATATATATATATATATATATATATATATATATATATATATATATATATATATAATGTGGAATGTAGGAATTGAACCCCCAACCTCTTGTGAACTCAAAACTTTCACAGTTGGGACATGAGACAATATTGTCAACAAGATGAGTGTTTTGAATGTATACTCAATTCCAACAAGTATATATATAGGATGGTAGGTATTTAGGGTTAGGCTGAGTATATTAATAGGTAAAGGGTTCTAAACAGGTCCAAGGGGTTAAAAAGGGGTAATAGGTTGGGGGGGGGGGGGGGGGGGGGGGGTTACAATGGGTATTAGGGTGTATAGGTAGACGGTATATGATTTAAATGGGTTTGGGAATTAAATGGGTATTGGGTTTTTGTTAAAGGGTATAGTGGAGTAATTGGGTTTAAAGAAAACCAATAAGAATAATAAAATAACCAATAACATATAATTTTATAAAATAATGTAATTTACATTACAAAATAGTATTTATCTAAAATACTACAAATATAGCTAGTAAATAAAAGTGGATTTTTAATAACTAGTCAAAAATAACAATAATAACAATAATACTAAATAAAATAATAATAATAAGACTAATAATAACAAAAATATGAATTGTATTACAATTTAAAATTATAGAAAATAGTTACAATTAAAGTTATTGATCGGAAACAGATTTTAATAGGCGATCTAATAATACAATTTGACAAAAGAATTTGAAAACCGAAAAAAATAATTTGCGAAAATTTTAAATACAGAACATACACAAAAATACGTTTTTGGAAAAACAAGGGTTACACAATCACTTGAAACAAATTCCAAAACCAAATTTCTACCTTAAAACCCCAAAAAAAATGTAATCTTTGCATCAAGAAGTCAAAAATTTTACCTCGAAAGCGAGCGCGGGTGGCGACGAGGAGTGTGGGAGGTGAAGGCGGCAAGCGCGGGTGCGGCGAGGAGCGCGGGAGGTGGAGGCGGCGAGCGTGACCGGTGTGGAGGCCTGGTTTCTGCGATCGTGGGAGGCGGCGTTGGAGGGGGGGCTGCATTGGATGTGGCTCTGAGGCAAAAAGGAAAGCAGCGCAACGATGGAGGCGACGTAGAGGCGATGTAGATAGTGGGGCATGGAGGCGGGGGGGATTGGAGAAGGAAGCTATTGGGTGTAGGATTTTTCCTGTTTTTTTTAACTATACGAAAATGTTTGGAATGCACGTGATAATAATTTAAATGTGTTTCATCTACTTTTGCTCTCCAAGGAGAGATGGGGTAGACTTGTTAGCTTAAGATATATATAATAAGAATATAATATTGTGGATGCTAATGTAAAAACGGAGGGAAATTTTGGTCAAAAATAAACACTTGCAGTGCACGTAACAACTTTTTAACGAGCTACAGACAGCGAGGTACTTTAGGGAAACTAAAAATGCAAGTTTGAGAAAGTTACGCATATTAAAGTATTGTTGGAGTAGTTTTCTGAAGAAAAAAAATTAAAAAAATAGATGGAGTAGTTTTTTGTAATTTGGCCTTTTTAAAATGATTTTTCCCAAGACTTCGTCATATATTATCTATAATCTATCTACTACTATTTAATGGGAAAGTTGGGGCTTGTAACCAAACAAACCCTAACTTTGTAACCAAACAAACTCGTACAATATATGTCCAAACTAAATCCAACAGATATAAACGTGCACCGCACATGTAGCTCAAATCAAAACATTCAAACACCCACTCCACGTCTATTCCTCTCCCTCATTGTTCCTCTCCTTCTCTCTTGCATCGCCACCACCACTGCCATCCTCCCCCCCCCCAACCGCACCACACCACCAACCATGCCGCACCGCACCGCCACCCCTCTCTATCTAATTCTTCACTGCTCTTTTTTGGCTTATGTTAATAGAAATGGACTGTCATCGAGAGGCTGACGGAGGAAAAAATAAGGGACCATACAATGGGGATTGTTGTGGCTTTATTACTAATTATTTTTCTTTATTTTCAGAACAAAATTTTGAAATAGCATGCTATTTTGGCAGTTAAATGCTTTACTATTTCTTTTCTTATTCGATGTATATATTCATTTAATTTGATAACAATATTTTTTAAATGTGCATCGTACGTGCATTATATTAGTATATATAAAACAAAGATGAAAGGAAAAGTTTCAAATTATTTATGTCCCAAATCATCAATTTATAGAAACCCTTCATTTAGTACAAACATAGAAGGGAAAATGTTCAGACAATTGTTTTTTCTTGTATCATGAATTTACAAAATTCCTTCATCTAATTTTCTCCAAATTTTCTCTAATCTTATTTCTCTACCATCTCCATTAACAAACTTCTTTAAATGAAAAGTTAAGCAAGAAGTTTTAATTTTTCTTAGTAATACAATGAATGGCTCACTTCTTCGCCACAAAATAGCTAGAATTATAAGTCGTCTCACATTCATTCTAGTGCTCATATTCATGCTAAGAATGGGAGGGAGTTATCCTCTACTTCCAAAGCCACTCTAGCTGCTCAAATTAGAAACCTCGAAATCCCCCCCGATCCCCGATGTTTTAGATTCCAATCAGGCTCTTGGTTCTGTTTATCAAATCCAATTTGACTCACTTTATAATATTTAGATGTTGTAGTCTGCATCTCGCATGGGATTCGTGATGGATCCCTCTGATTCGGGTTGCTTCCAATCCATTCGCAATTTAGAAATTTCTAGAGCTGGTGTTCTGAACTCTCACCATGATTAATGTGTCTTGGAATATTTGCGGGCTTGATAGCTCCCAAAAATGTGAATCTACCTATCATCTTATTTCCACTATTCATTGTGACATCATCTTTATCCAAGAATCAAAACTTGACTCTATTTACTCTTCAATTACTCGCTTTCTTTGAGGTAGTTTTATCACCCAATGAATTCCCCTTAATGCCATCAATTCTTGCGGTGGCATCCTCTTCGGTTTTAAAGTTTCCCTCTTTAACTTGGTTTCAGTCCATCGCCTCAAATTCTTTCTGGTCGTTTGCCTTGAACGGTTAGAATTTAATTGCAACCTTACTATAGTTTCGGTTTAGGGCCCTTCCACTCCTGATCACTGACAAGAATTTTGGGATGAATTCCTTTCTTTTAATGGTAGAATCCAGGAATTCTGCATCTTCTGTGGTGACTTTAATGTCACGAGATTTAGGAAAGACTTGGGAACCGTTCCAGTTTGAGAAACTCCTAATGTTTTAATGGTTGTATCTGCCTTCTTCAGCTCATGGATCTACCGATTAATGGTAGAACTTTTACTTGATCCATCATGCGCCTTTTACCCTCGATGGCTAAGTTAGATCGATTTTTGGTCTCCCATGATTGGGTAGCTTCCATCCATAACTCTTTTGTCAAACATATTCCAATCTGTACTCTGATCACGTTCCTATTAGCTTAAATTCCAATTTTCTAAACTTTTCAAATTCCGCTTTAAGAAATTATGGTTAGAAGACCAATTTTTTGTTAATCTGGTTTCTAATTGCCTCTCCTCAGTTGTTGGATCTCATGAGCTAAGCCGGATTTTGCTAAAACTTCAGACGGTTAAACATGGTTGTAAGATTTGGCGTACAGAGGGATTCGGCAACTCGCATGCTTTACAACAATTCTTTGTTTCTCCTATCGACCAAATTGATCAAATGGAAGAATTGGGCCCCATTTCAGACTTTCATAGGAAAAACATGGGTGATTTCAGGAAAGAGTTCCATTCTATCCTTCATCTAGATCATATCAAATAGGCCCAACAACTAAAGCCAAATGGCTTAAAGCCTATGACTGCAATATGTCCTTTTTTTCATAATTTCGCTTCTCATCTTCAGAGATGTAACATGATCTCTTCCATTATAGAAGATGATAATGAATTACATTCTATTGAGGAATTTCATATGGCTTTCCTCTCCATCTTTAAAAGCCTTTTGGGCTCCACCAATGCTTGCCCTATATCTCGATTGGAACTCTCTTTATGGAGTTGAATCTCATGATTTATCAAGTACTGAAGTGTCATTCTCCTTACACGAGATTAAATCTGCTGTTTTTTCCATGCGCAGTGACTCAGCACCGGGTCCTAACGGCTTTCCTTAATTTTTCTTCCAAAAATTCTCGGACCTCCTCAAAGATGGTCTACGCAATATGTTCTCAGACTTGTTCCGTGGTCACTTTTCCTTTGATAGGATCAATTACGCACACATTGTGCTTATTCCCAAAATATTGGGAGCCAATAAGGTCTCAGCTTTTAGACCTATCAGACTCCTTAATGCACTCTTTAAAATTATGATGAAAGTGTTTTCTAGTCGTCTCAATTCGGTTATCTCTCCTATGATCGATCTAGCCCAATATGGCTTCATCAAAAATATATTTAATCTTAATAGCATTGCTTGCGCTCAAGAAATTATCTCCGATTGCCACTATTCTAGATCGGAAGGGATCTTTTTATAATTAGACTTCGAAAAAGCTTATGATATCTTAAATTGAGAGTTTTTCTTTGAGATTCTATTACACCTTTGTTTCGTTCTAAGATGGATCTCTTGGATTAAATTCAGTCTCTTTGCTAGTACCTCATCTGTTATTATTTACGGACTTGAAGGAAAGAAACTTTTATGCAAACGGGGCCTTAGACAAGGAGACCCTATTTTTTCGCTTCTTTTTTTTTCTTGTTGCAGATATATTCAGCAAACTTCTCCTTAAGGCTTGGGAAGCCCATGTTATAGAAGGGTTAGGTGGTTATCGTGGTTTTAGGGGTGTTCTCAATCTCCAAAATGCAAATGACACTATTCTTTTTGCCATACCTGATGGACCTACCCTTTGTAATCTTAAACTCCTCTTATATATCTTTGAACAAGCATATGGTTTGACGATTAATTTCAATAAAACCTAAGTCGCCTGACTAGGTGGCTCCGCTAACCGTCAAACTGAGATTGCTCACTTTTTTAATTGCGCTTCGGCTTCTTTTCCTATTTCTTATCTTGGAATTCCCTTACATTATGGCAGATTGCAAAATAATGATTGGATTCCGATGATTGAGAAGGTCAAATCCAGACTCAATGCTTGGCCTGGTCGCCTTCTGTCTAGAGGCGTCAGACTCATTCTTATTAATTCTATTCTAACTTCCATCCCCTTATACATGATGTCCTTCTTTTACGTGCCTTCATGGGTCATCAAACGGATTAATCAGATCAGACGTAACTTCTTCTGGTGTGGATCTCTCATTTTGAAGGTAGGCAAACATCTTTATAATTGGAAACTTTTATGGAAATTGAAGTCTAAGGGCGCCTCGGTATCATTAATCTCCACCATCAGAATTTAGCACTTCTCAGGAAATTGATATGGAAAATTCTCAAACCTGAGGATTTATCTTGGTGTTATCTCGTCTCTCATAAGTACCATCGATGTCATAAAGTTTGGGAACTTCATCCTTGCCTTTCTTCGGCTGCTTCCCCCTTTTGTAATGGTGTTTGGAAAGTGATTGAACCTTTCAAATGTAGGTTGTTCAATGTGTGTGGCTCTGGTGTGTCCATCTTTTTTGGAACAATTTATGGATTGACAACATCAACCTCATTGCTAACTTTCCTAAACTTTTTCGTCTTGCTGCCAATCCTTTTTCTACCATTGCCGAGTACCTCGTGTAACACAACAACGTTAGGGAATGGCACATCACCTACAAGAGAGCTCTCCCTGTTGCTCTTTACCATCAACATCTCAATTTACTTAGGTTATTAAGAGCCTATACTTGACATCCTAAAGATGATGTTATTAGGCGATGGACCAAATCCGGTTTATATTCGGTTAAGTCCTACTATAACTTTCTTAATTCTGGAGGTGTCTCTTCTACGTTCTCCAAGATTGGGGGGAAATGCGTCACCCCTCTTAAGGTGCGAATTCTTGCATAGTTGACTATTCATAATAAACTTCTAACTATTGAAATTTTCAACAACAAAAAAATCTCGTTAATGGTAAAAAATGTATGTTTTGTCATACTCATCCTGAGAATGTTAGGCATTTATTTATTAATTGCCCTTACATTCTTCCCTTATGGACCATTTGCACGAAAGCTTAGCATGTGCATGGTAAGCCAGGTTCCGTGATTTCTTGGTAGAGTTCGTGGAGGTCTCTCCGCGTTAAGCGTTATTTTCTTGCTTCATGGATTTATCTATGAAGGTGTTAATTTGGATCATATAGAAAGAAAGAAATAACAACACTAGTCGCCCTATCAATTGTTTGATTGAGGATCTCATTTTTTACACTAATTTCTGGGCTACTGTTCTTCCCCATACCAAAATTGTTAAGCTGTGATTATCTCTTCTTCATAGTGATGTTTCATATTATTTTCAGAGCGCATTTCCTTCTTCTATGCCTTAATTTCTTTGCTAGTTCTGTTATGATGCTCTATTTTATTCCTTGCATATCTGAACTTCTGAAGCTTTTGGTGTTCGCACTTAGCTTTAGTTTCTTCTTTCTTCACTCTTAACTTTTGCAGGTTTTGGCTCCTTTTGTCTCCAGGGACTGTTTTGTTGATCATGTCGGCGTTATTGCTAACTGTTTGATTTTTTGAGTGGCTGATTATGTTCATCCCTCTCATGCATGTTCCTCTTATGTTTCTTATGTTGCTATCTCCTTTTTATTTTGGAGTTTACCTTTCTCTATTCTACATCTTTTTCTACTATCCCTCTGTGGATTTTATGATATGTGATAGTTCTTGATCTGGGTGGTTGTTTATGCTTTGTTCTCTATGGCTGCTATGTTGGTTATCTTGGTGGTTATTTATGTTGTGTGCTATATGGTTGCTATGTGGAATGCAGGTTACTCCCTTTTTCTGGTTTTACCTGCTATATCTATTGGATTGGGGCGTCACCAAACACCCCAGTGGCACAGCGGAACTAAATAGAGCAATGAGAAAGTCGAAGTAGATGACACGAATCAATTGAGCAAGCAAGTAGATCCATCAATCCAACACAAACACAATGAGGATTTATCCCGGTTAGCTTTCACTTAATCCGGGGGAAAATATAGGGAGATCCGATATTCAAGTAGAAGAGATTACAAGGAGTTACTGATTCACTCAATACAAGCAATTAAACTCACTCACCAAGAACTATTTCTTTCTCAAGCCTCTCTTTGCAATGAAGAAAATAATCTATGAAGTACTCTACTCTCATATTGGAGAAGTTTACAATATATATAGAAGAATAGAGAAAATCCTAGGTTTAATCTTGATTCTCAGTCGTCCGATATAACCTGGAGAAGAAGTAAATGAATAGGAGTCGTACGATATAACTTGGAGTTGAAGATTGAGTTGAAACGACCAAACAAATTGAGGCCCAAAACGAACACAGCGTCGCTGGCGGTCAACCGTCCAACAAGACCGGTCGACCGTCCCTCTCTCAGACAATCCCTGTACTACAAGTGGTCGGGGCGTGCATTCGACTATCTGTAACCCCCGTTCCCATAAATAAATATTTTCTGTATTTTGATTATTTATAAATTCATTTTTTTTGTTTTAATTCGATTTGGACCTTCTATTAAAATCTTTTTAAATCGAAAATTATATTTACTTCGAATAATAGTATATTTTAACTTTATTTTTGATTTTTAATTGATCGACTATTTATATTTTACATTTTTTAATTTGGTTTTAATAAATTTGTTAATCCCAAATCCTGTTTTGATACATATCATTATTATTATTATCAGTATTATTATTATTATTGTTATTATTGTTATCATCATTGTTGCCATTATGATTATTATTTTTATTTTAATTATTATTATTATCATTATTATTATTATTATTATTATTATTACTATTATTATTATTTCTATTGCTATTATTATTATTGTTGTTGTTACTATTATGATTATTATTATTATTAATGTTAGTGTTATTATTATTAGTATTATTATTTTTGTTATTATGGTTATTATTATTGTTATTGTTATCGTTATTATTGTTATTATCATTAATACTATTATTACTGTTGTTATTATCATTATCAATATATTATTTTCTTGTTAATTGCATTATTGTTATTTTTATTGTTAATACTATAATATTAAAACCCTATAATGCTAACTATTTTCCCCTATTGAATTTATACCCACTAATTGATTTTTTACCTAAAACCCAAGCCATTCTCTTATTGGATCCTACCCGAAACCCAATTTCAATTGTTCTTGATCCAAAACCATTATTATTGGATCCTAAACTACTAACCCAACATCCTAATTACAACTTATAAATACAACCCCAGTGCAAACCCTAAAAATATACAATTTGAAACCTTAGAGTCGTCTACTCTCTCTCCTCTTCCTCACTCCTCCCGTTTCTCTCTCCCCGACATTGGATTTCCTACCGAAACTCTAACCCACTACAGTGTTGTTCTTCTCCGGCCATCTTTGGCGCCCCCTTTGTCCACCCCACCTCCGGCGACCACCCCCTCGTCGCCGCCCTCCTGTCAACACCGCCGCCACACCCGAAACCCCCAGTGCCTCCTCCTCTATCCTCGACAGCAGTGCCAAGCAAAACCCTGGGGTTGTTTTCCCATGTTTTCGCCGACCAGCACTGCAGGCGCCGCCCCCATGGCTCTGTCGCGCTGCCATCTACGATGCCATCCACCGCCGTCTGCGATGCCATCCACCGCCATCGGCCAGACCCAGAACACCCCCTTTCCTATTGCTGACGTTGCTACTGCTGTCTCTTTTGTTGCTGTGTGTTGCTGTTTTGCTTTGGGTCTTTATTGCATGTATTATACAGGTGCTAAATTGTGTTGGTTCATGGGTTCATTGCTTCAGGATCCTTATCCTGTTATTATTGGTATTCAATTTCACCGTCAATAAGTCAAGTCACTTTCCCCTTGAATTGTACATTGTATTAAATTCAAGTTCTATTGAAATTCTTGCAAGTAGATCATATTCGTTATCGTATCGTTGTATTGATTATCTTCGTTGGTCTATTAAGAGTTTACACGAGCTAACTCCAATATTCTTGACATCGTGCCACTTTTGAATCTAAAGATTGAATCTTCCATGCATTCATATAGTATCGATAATAGGGTTAATCATATAATCACGACATAATTAATTATTGTAGAAAGAATTGCTAGGTTGTATGTTGTTTGATCGATTGATGTTTGATTGATGTTAAATTAATGCATGTATGTGTTCTTAATTTTATTGATCACGTTATTACACCATCATGCTGATTATAAAGTTCATTGACTAATAGAATTGATACACATCATGTTTAATTAATTTATTTCATGAAAAATACCCTAAAACCTATATGTTGCTTGCTAGTTGTATGTTGTCTGCTACTTTTGACTCAGTAAATGATCTTAAAATGAATAAATTTCTGAATAAGAATTGTAGCCTTATCTTTCTAGTTTCTAAAACATCTTGAATTTCTAAATTCTGAGTTGTGTAGCAAAATTTATGCTCGTTTTACTGCAGCTGTGTTTTTACTTCCAGATTTTCAGATTCTTGTACGTTTTATGTTTAAATAGTAAAAAGACTGATCAAATGATGATAAAATTTTTTTCTGATAATTTTCAAATCGTTGCTTAACATGTTTAGGGGTCTAGAAATTATTTTTAATGAATTTATTAATGACTTTTTGCTAATTCTAAAAATAAAATAACATGATGTTGAAATTCTGCCTGAACATGAATTTTGTAATGAATGGTGTGTTTGACCTAGCTACTGTTGTCGGATTTTGAACTTTAAATATGCGTTGGAACCGTGTGGAAGTCTAGTTTCTAGGACTTCTGATGGATTCAGTTTTCGAGTTCAGAAATAGCAGGAAATTACATTTTAGTACAGACTACTCTTACTGTCCAGAATTTCACTTTTCAGTTTTCATGAATTAATTGTCCCATATTGTAGTCTTGCATGATTTAGAGTGTGTATATTGCATTGCATGATCCTAGTATCCTATTGTCATCTTTTTCATTGTCATATTCAAGTTATCATCTCATTGTTTCTCTATTGTTACAATCGTTCATCGAAATGTCCCTTAACTGCATATTGTATAGTTGC
The DNA here is from genome assembly GCA_017893485.1 of Hemerocallis citrina. NCBI lineage: Eukaryota > Viridiplantae > Streptophyta > Magnoliopsida > Asparagales > Asphodelaceae > Hemerocallis > Hemerocallis citrina. The sequence continues at coordinate 154,803,282 of CM030358.1, read as the reverse complement.
ATCGATAAAATAATTAACAAGCCGGGGTTTAAGGGTTGACTCCAGTAGTGGACAATATAGGGACTGGACTCGGATAAGGAGCTCGTAGTTCCCTATATCATTATCTTGTGATCTCGTGTTCTTGTGATCTTGTGATCTTGTGATCTTGTAGCATCTTATGGATAAATTATCATTATGGATGGAACATTGTTATCGTTGCCGAGTACATGATCTATAAAATCCACCACTAAGTCTAAACGTAACTTGTTTGTATGTAGAAACCATGTGGTAAATAAATGGGACGCATGAAGTATTATATTAGTTAGGATTAAAATGATAAATAGACATAAGAAATTGCTTCATATCGACATTGCATATTGTACATTATTGTTCCTATTGATATCGAATATTGGCTAAGTGTTATTGATATTGACCATTGAATATTGATATCGATATTGAATCATTGTTTATAGCCATTACATCGATTACCATGATATTGATTATTGTTATTGTCCCATGTTATTGATTCTATTGATCTATTGAATTCATTGTTATACCGTTATTCCATTGTTCTTTGTTTTCTCTACTTGTTGTCCATGACTTGGTCTAAGGATAATTTTTCTCCTCTTTTTAGATGAAGTGTTCACAGGTGACGAAGGATAATTGCCTGCTGAAATTGGTGGAACAAACCTTCTGAAGATTTAATGCTTTCTAATTGTTTATCGTTTTATTGAACTTAATGTATCGAGACTTATTAATTATTTGTGATTGGATTATTATTGTATTGGTCTTATGACACGGATTTTATTATTATTTCCAAATGTTAGTTTAATATATTTGGATATTTCCTATTGCTTCATTCCAAGTATTATTATTCATGAGATTATTATTATTGCCTGCGCAATTGTTCTGTATTGATTATATTGTTGAGTTGATCGGATAAACAGCTTTTAGATGACGTTAGTCATTCGCTGGGCCAATGTCATGTACTCGTATTCCGTATTTTTGGGAAGCGGGGTGTGACACTATCCCCTACACCGGTCGACCGTCCCCTTCTCAGGCTGTTGTTGTTGTTGTTTTCTCTTCTACTCTATTCGACGCTTCAACTTTCGTGCTTCATCATACATTCTTCTAATCTGAACCACGAATATTCAAGACATATTCCTAATAATATCCTGCTTTTTTTACTGGATGCATGCTTGGTGTCTTTAGTGTTGTGTGTGTTAGGGATTTCTACCGAAAACCGCTCTTAGGATCTTGTTGAGTTATTTGATGCAATCAACACAAACCACCAAGCACATATGAGGTCATACCAAACACACCAAAGCACACACAAATTTGTTCCGGTTGGGGCTTTCGCCTTAATTCAGGGAAAAAGAAACCCATGATGTTATTCAACTAGAGAAGATACAAGAATATTACAATTCTCACCAAGACCCTCTCTCAAGCCTCACCAGTAAGTACTAGTTATTTACAATTAGAGAAACTCTCAATCTCTCCTTCAATGAAATACTCTTTCTTTTGTCTCTCAATGGAGGCCAATAACAACAATATATAAAGATTTGGAGAAACCCAAGTTTGATATCTTGATACAATAGCCTTTAGATATTACTGAAGATATAACCCTATGATAAGAGCTATACGATCTGACTTGAAGAGCAAGTTGGGATTCTCACGAATCACCAAGACCCAACACAAATTATCCATCACCGCCGCTTGCGGTCGACCGCACCACAAGGTCGGTCGATCGTCCCCCTCTCGGGAACTTCTGCAAAGTTGGGCGGTCGACTGTACTCCAAGTACGGTCGACCGCAGTTCCATCTGCTGCTACAGTTGCTGACTATTTCCCTTACTTCCACTCCGTCTCCGATCGTCTCGATTCCTCCATCGTCTCATCGTCTTCTTATCCAACATAGTATGCAAGACATAAACCCAACAATCTCCACCTTGGATTGCATACTCATGAATCCACACCTGTGTGATTTAAAACCTTCTAGACTCTTTTACTTCTCTTCTTGCAAACAACTCATTTCAATAGCTTCCTCTGCTAGTTGAATCTATCTCCACCTGTTCTTCTCCCGCTGTATGCCCCCCCTCAAGGGAACACCCCAGTAGATGTAATCATGGAGGTGCCACCCTCCACACGAACTCCACCTACCTCAAGGCTTTCTCCACCTTCCGACAATATTCGAACGTCGCAGTCTCGCTCGGATGATTCTAGTGACGACATACTAGATGATACTTTAGGAACAATGGGCTTCGAAATACTTTCGCAAGTTTTTCTGTTCCTCCAAAGCTGGTACAGGTTGTGCTGATCCTGCTCAATCCCCTCTCACCCTTCATCACCTCACGATAACTTTCCCAAACTGAACGAACTTCACCTGGATCTGTGTACCTGCAGTCCCGAGCTTCTAGAGTTCTCATGGATATAAGGCTCCACTTCATCAAAGGAATTTGCATGCCTTCCTCTAGTGTGTATCTCTTTCCGTCTGTCATCTTCGACTCATTTGTGTTCTCACCTCTTACTTCACAAGTCTTGTCAATCTTCGTTCCCACACAATGACATGAGGAAAACTTGTAAGTAGAAACTATTACTTCACAAATCTTATCAACCTTCGTTCCCACACAACGATATGATGCAAATATGCAAGTAAAAACCATCTCCCTTTCGGAGCAAACTTGAGAAGAACTAACTAAATCAAAAGAACAACCGGAATTTAAATCTAAGGAACTTGAAACAAAAGCACTATTTAAGCCATCACCTAATTCAGCAGCACTAGATTTGGCGCCCCTCTGACTCAACTGCTTGCAACAGTCTCTCATGTAATGCTCAATCCCTTTGCACTGGTGGCCACGGACCTTACTCCTACATACACTTTCCCTTCCAATCAAAGTACAATCCACCTCCATGCAACTCACAAAAGTTGATGCCGATTTCTGACTCTCCTTCCTAAGTGCATCCTCCTCCAACCCCTTGATCATACCTGCTATGAAAAACTTCTCCTTGGTAGATTCCTCATCTAGCACGGTTATTACGTTGGATGGATTTGGTGATGAATATATTGAGTTGGAAACCCTTAGATCATCTACGTTGAATGCCCTCAGTTCAGATAACTCCATATTGAACTTCACTTCATGATCTATAAGAGCGGTACATTCCTTCATTGAGAAATCCCACAACTTTCTTCGCTGGTATATCCAATCCTGTGATGACGAACCCGAGTAGTCAGTTCTAAATCTTGCCCAAAGACTCGTCATGCTTCTCCTATACGTGACTTCGCTCGTCAATGACAACCGGATTAAACCCAAGGCTTCTGAACATATCTTCTTCCACTTCTCCTGCTTTGTGCCGATTGGTCTCTCTTTATCTCCTTCTAGGACTAGATCCAAAACTATTTAACCGATGCTTCATGCATGTCCACCTTCAAGAGATCAAAGTTGATCTTGCCTTTGAACTGCTTGATCTTCGTGATCTGATCTGTCATCATCTCCAAGGAACTCAAACAAACCCTTGAACCCGAAGCCCTGATACTAATCGTTAGGGATTTCTACCGAAAATCCCTCTTAGGATCTTGTTGAGTTATTCGATGCAATCAACACAAATCACCAAGCACATATGAGATCATACCAAACACACAAAAGCACACACAAATTTTTTCTGGTTGAGGCTTTCGCCTTAATTCGGGGAAAAAGAAATCCAAGATGTTATTTAACTAGAGAAGATACAAGAATATTATAATTCTCACCATGACCCTCTCTTAAGCCTCACCAGCAAGTACTAGTTGTTTACAATTAGAGAAACTCTCAATCTCTCCTTCAATGAAGTACTCTCTCTCTTGTTTCTCAATGGAGGCCAATAACAACAATATATAAAGATGTAGAGAAACCCTAGTTTGATATCTTAATACAATAGCCTTTAGATGTTACTGAAGAGATAACCCTACGATAAGAGCCGTACAATCTGACTTGAAGAGCAAGTTGAACTTCTCACGAATAACCAAGACCCGACCCAAATTATCCATCAGCGCCGCTCGCAGTCGACCGCACCACAAGGTCGGTCGACCGTCTCCCTCTCAAGAACTTCTGCAGAGTTGGGCGGTCAACCGTTCCCTAAGTACGGTCGACCGCAACTCCATCTGCTGCTACAGTTGCTGACTGTTTCCCTTTCTTTCACTCCGTCTCCGATCGTCTCAATTCCTCCATCGTCTCATCGACTTCTTATCCAACATAATATGCAAGACATAAATCCAACAGTGTGCTCTCAGCTTCTTGTATCTCTTTGCCGCAATTTCGCATGTCTAGTTATTATGTGGACTTGATTATTGTTGTTGCTGTTCGTCGCTGCTGTCAGTTTGATGGTTGGATGTTCTGCTGCGTTGTGTGTTGCAAATTTCTGACTCGCTGCGATTTGTGCGGCCTCTAGCAGACTCCTTATTTGCTACAAGCTCTACCATCGCGATTTTTCTTACCTTGTATTTTGCGCAGTTTTACCTCTTGTAATCTGGAACATCTGTATATATATATATATATATATATAAAATAAAACACAAAGAAAGCTATCAAGTGGCTCTCCTTCAATCCCCCAAAAATTAAAGGTCCAGATCTAACCTCACAAAATATATTTTTCCCTCCCAAAAGTTTCCCCCCAAAACTCAAATTCAAATCCTCAACCCAAAACAACTCATATATTCATTTAATTATTATATTCCCTCTCTCTCTCTCTCCCTCCCTCTTCTATTCAAAAAATTAAGAAAATAAAAATTTAAAAAATTTACAACAAATTAAAAATTAAAAACCAAAAAAAAATAAAAAATTTAAAAACTTTAAAAAAAAATCAAAAAAAATCAAAAAAATCATATAATATGCTTTTTGCCGGATTTCCAAAAGTTTCTCATATAATATGTTTGCTACTTCAATTAATTTGGTGGACCTCCAAAACTATTTTATATTATCAAATACGGTGCACCGTTCCGAAGACGTGCCGTAGGCACGTGTCAACGGGCAAACCTAATATATATATATAAAATTAAAACTTTTTATTATTATTTGCATGCTGATTATGGTGTTAGGTTGTCTCACATATTAAAGATAATAATTTATTCAAAGGTCTTAGTAGACATTGCAGTTAACTAAGTAGACATTGCTGTTAACTTTTCTAATCGAAAAAAAAGAACAAAAGCATGCAGACCTAGATGATGATTTGGTATATTTATTTATTTATTTCCTATTTTTCTAGGTGGAGCCGTGGAGAGAATAAAGGGATCAGAAAATTATCTTGGCGACCAAGTTTGAGTTATTGTTTTATTAGAAGACAGCTACTGGGAGTATAACCTAGGATTATGACAATATTATAATCTTCATAAAAAGGATTTTATTTTTTTATGTTATTTTTTGAGAAAATATTTGCAAAAAAAATGACAGTTGTCAAATTATTTGTGCTCGTGGACTCAACAACTAAATTCACTGTTCCCAACGGCGAGTTTAGTTGTTTCATGCTCGCCATTGGAACATGACGAGTTTAATGCTAATTTTTTTAGAAACTCGTTGTTCCCAACGGCGAGTTTAGTTAAAAAAAAATTCAAAATGATATGTTGTTCCCAACTGCGAGGATTTTTGTACTAAACTCGCTATTGGAAACAGTGAGGATGTAAGAAATTTCATAGAGGAGAGTAACACTATTGGACTTGGTGAATTTTAGGAAAAAACTCCATTGTTCTAATTTTATTAGATCATCATTATTCCCAACAGCGAGTTTAGTTAAAAAGAATTCAAATTAACTCGTCGTTCCCAATAGCGATGATCTTATAGCTACACGCGCTTGTTGGGAACGGCGACTTTGAAGTTTTTCCTATTTCTCAGAGCGAAAACTCTATGTTGGACTCGGTTAAATTTCCAAATGAACTACATAGAATAGATCGCTATTCTCAACAGCGAGGACAAATATACCAAACTCGCTATTGGGAATAGCGAGTATAATGGGTCCCCACTTGCCTTACCCGACTCAATTCAACTCTTATCTCATTTCTCTCTCTCTCTCTCTCTCGATCTCTCTACCCATTCTCCACATAAACCCAAAACCCTTGCTTCCTTCTTCTTGGCATTCATAGAGGTGTGGTGAATGTTTTCATAAATTCTGAAGCATGTTCATTCTTCACTCCTCAGAATCAAGAATATCATCTCCATAAAGGTATTGTTTCTATTATTCAAAACTTGTTTATATTCTTTAAAATTGTAAAATCTGAAACACAATTTATGTTTCTATTGCTTCAAATTGAACGGTTAGGTTTGAGATTTATCAAATTAGTATAGTTAAAAATTATGTGTTAACTATGTTGGTTGTGGTGACATTTTGGATGCCCACTTAGTGTTTTACGAAATGTCCAATTGAGTGTGGATTGATGATTGTCATAAAAATTAATTTATTTATTTACGCGTAGGTATGGAATACAAAATTCCTGTTTGGTTTTATTATGGGGGAGAAAGTTATCGTGACCCGAAAGTGGGATACAGTTATAGAGGTGTTGAACGAGAAGTAATTTGGGTTGATCGTAACATTAGAAAACATAAACTAGTGAATAAGATATACGAAATTACTAGCTGGGATCGAGTTGAATGGATGATTAAAATCCAATGTCGGCACTCTGCGTCAAAAGGTGAAAGGCAATATTTCATGGTCGTTCCCATAATTGATGATGATGCTCTTGCTGCAGTGATTGGACGGTCGCTAGATCAATACTCTAAGTGGATAGATGTTGAGCTGTACCTTGAGAAAATTCTGATGAAAATTCTTCGTACTCTAAGCACATCAGGTGAAGTCCCGACTCAAGAATCAAGGAACATCGATGTTGGGTTGACGAATACCCGTGAAGATTTGAGGAACGTCGAAGATACATTCTTAATCCCAACTGTATAAAATAACACGGAAGACGAGTTGTCTGGTCCTTCTCAATTCATACGCGATTTGGTAAACAATGAAAATATGGGTAATTTATGCAATCGTGCATGTATGAACAACAATTTATTAGATATCGATGAGGAAGAAGAATGTGATGAAGATGAGATGGGTGAAGAGCATGAAGAAGATGAAGAAGCTAATGTAGCTAATGTTTGTGGTGAGACACAAAGCAATTGTGAAGACAACGTCCAGTTCAATGAAGGTTGTAGACACTCCTCTTCTCAACAAGGGTTTATTGTTCATTCAGTTGAATCTGAATCGGTTGACTGGGTTATTAATGCAGTTGTCCATCAACATGAAGGCCCTTCAATTCCTATTGCCGGCGAAGATGCTTTATACATTGGGCAAATGTTTGAAACAAAAGAAGCTGTCAAATATGCGGTCAAAATATTTTCAATAAACCAACACCGTGAATTCGTAATAGTGAAACCATCGACCACCGTGTACAATGTCAAATGTAAAATGGCACCAAAGTTGTATACAAAAGCAGAGAGGGCAGTAAATCCATCACTTGGGAGATTTAGCAGTGTCGGTTGTGCTTGGAGATTTCGTGCGATTGTTCCAAAAGGGCAAACATACTTTATTGTGAAGATGATAGATGGGCCACATACATGTGTTAATCCATTAGTTAATCAAGACCACTCAAAAGTGGATTCAAAGCTAGTTTAAGGTTTGATCTTGCAAGTTGTGAAGGCACAAACTGGAATAACCCCGAAGGCAATAGGTGAGATTGTTAAACTTCGATTCAATTATCAAATTTCATATAGCAAGGCATGGCATGCAAAGCATAAAGCTATTGAGCGGTTATACGGAGGGTTTGCAGAAGCATATGAGAAGTTTCCTACTCTTTTATCAGTGCTATAGGTTTCAAATCCGGGCACTGTTGTCCATTGGGATAAAGTCAGCACTGGGGTTAGTGAGGAAACATTCACGTCGGTGTTTTGGACATTTGGACCCTCGATTAAAGGGTTTAAATCATGCAGGCCAGTTATAAGCATTGATGACACTTTTTTTATATGGAAGGTATAAAGGATGTCTATTAATAGTCGTTGCTCCTGACGTAAACAATCAGTTATTTCCTTTCATTTTTGAACTAATCGATGGTGAAAGTATAGCTACATGGTCATGGTTTATGTCTTGTATTCGAGAATTTGTAAAGGATCGGCAAGGATTGTGTGTCATCTCTGTTCGCCATCCGGATATTTTGTCTGTGATGGAGACACAAAACGGTGCATGGAATGAGCCTCATGCATATCATAGGTTTGCTGCAAATTTTTTACCAAATTTTATGATAAAGTTTTGAGAAAAAACTAAAGGTGGTTGCATGTCAAAATCAACCAAAGAAGTTTGAGAAGAAATTGGCCGAAATATAGAAAGTCAAAGCGGAGGCTGTCATGTGGCTGAAGGAGAAACCATTTGAAAAATGGTCAATATGCACAGATGGAGGATGTATTTATGGAATGATGACTAAAAATATATCTGAAGTATTCAATTCGGTTTTAAAAGGTGTTCGTAGTTTGCCGGTGAACGCAATTGTCGAGATGATATTCTATTGCCTCAATCTATACTTCACCCAACGTCGTAAATTGGCTTCGAAGCTTCTATGCGACGGCAAAGAATTCACCCCGCAGTACAAGAGATTCTAGATTTGTGGCGTGAGAGGGCGAATATGCATAAGGTTATAATGTTCAGTCATACACCGGGTGTGTTTCAAATTAGAACGGGATTTAGAAAGGTACGTGGTCATCAAAAGGGTGGTAAATTGCATACGGTGGATTTGGAATCACACTTTAGTACGTGTCAGAAAATTCAGTTAAATCATGTTCCATGTTCCCATATTTTGGCAGCTGTGCATTTAGGGCTATTGACTATCGCCCTTATGTAGATCAATTCTTTTCAGTGAAAAAGTTAATTCTAACTGGGGCACCCGTCTTCTATTCTATGCCTGACGAAGCATATTGGCCAATCCAAACTGGTCTAAAACTTATCGATGATGCAAGTCTTAGAAGATACAGAAAAGGTCGTTCACGGACCAAACATATTTACAACGATATGGATGTGGGAGATGATATGAGTCGACCAGTTATAACTTGTTCAATATGTGGTTTAAAATGTCACAACAAGCATTGCTGCCGAGGAACGGACATAGGTCATATAATTAATTGTTCAAAATTTCCTTACATACTCTTGCATATGCACAATCCACTTTAAAATAACATATATTCTCTTACCATATTTACAGGATCATCATCGAGACAAGGAACAGGAAGACTGAATATTTCATCATCATCATCGCAGCAAGTAGGATGATGACTTAACTCAATTTTATTTTTGTAATATTATTGGATCTAATTGTAATAGAATCTCGTGCTTCTTAGAGGTTGTAAGCTACGTAATATTTTCGTATTGTGTTCATGTTAGTGGTTGTTGTGTTCATGTTGAACTTGTATTACTATTTCGAATCTTTTGTGGTTGTTGTGTTCATGTTGAACTTGTATTACTATTTCGAATCTTTTGTGGTTGTTGTGTTCATGTTGAACTTGTATTACTATTTCGAATCTTTTGTGCTTGTTGTGCACATGTTTGTGGCAATTGTGGTGACTTTTGAAGTTGTATGGAACCGAGTTGAATTGAATTAAAATTTTCATTGTAATGATATCATTATGATATATATTGGGTGCTCATTATGTGTTCATAGTACCCATTACCCAATGTGTATATATACAGAAAAATTAGTGAGATTTTTTGTAGCACATGTACCAAATACCAGTAGACACGCTATTCGGAACAGCGAGTTCAGTATAATGTTCCTTGCTATGTTCAATAGCGAGTTTGCTGCTTCTAGAAATTAGTGTATGCTTTCCTCAGTAAACTTTCCATTCCCAACAGCGAGTTTATTTATTTCTCTACCGCCGTTGGGAATAGCGAGTTAATCTAAGGTAGCCAACAGAGACATTTTGACTCTTTGTGAAACCACAAAAACCACACAGCCGCTGTTCCCAACAACGCATTTAGTACAAACACTCTCGCTATTGTGAAAAGCGTTTGTGTTAAGGAGCAAATCTATAAAAACACAATGTTCCCAACAGCGAGTATGTATGTACTAAGCGTGCTATTTGGAACAGCGACTGTGAGGGTTTTTGTGATTTCACAGAGAATCAAAATGCCTCTGTTCGCTTCATAAGAATAACTCGCTATTCCCAATAGTGATAGAGAAATAACTAAACTTGTTGTTGGGAATGGCGAGTTTACTGAGAAAAGCATCCACTAATTTCTAGAAGCAGCAAACTCGCTCTTTCCAACAACGAAAGTAAAAGTGCTAAACTCACCATTGGGATAAGCGAGTTTACTAATTGAAGAACGAGAAACACTTGTTCAATTCGCAATTATATCATTTGCTACATACAGCACCACAATTTCTTCGTCTATTACACGCAACTTCATTTACAAGCAAAGGATCACAACATGGTAAATAAGATGAAACAACACAACGTCAAAGAATATGATAACATAACAACTTCACAATGTACTACAAAAAAAATAACCAAATTGACAACTTTCATACTAAAAGAAAACATAAAGTTGACAACTTCATAATATGTCATCAAGTTCACAACCACATAATTAGAACTCAAATTGACAAATTCCCTAACTCGGCGTGTACCTAGTTGTCTGCTTACGTTTTCGGTGCGCAACAACTTTACGCTTCTTTGGAGTTGGGATTTTTTGTGTTATTTGAGATACGAGAAGCTCGTCGTCTTGAGGTACTCTTTGTCGTTCGGAACCTTGCCCTTCATCTTCCGGTTGAATCTCTTCTTCAGGTTGTGTTGGTGCAGTGGGAGGCGGTGCACGCCCACACTGACTTGAAAAACAATGTGCTTCCATAAATGCATCGAATGCAGGATCCTCACCAACAACATCAAGAGATCATCTACATGGTGCTAGAATCTCGTGTGCGAACTCTTTCATAGCATCAGTCACATCGAATGCGCTACTTGACAAATGTCGAACCGCCATTCTAGCAATCTCCCATGCATTCTCTGCCTACAAATTTGGTAATGTAATATTTCAACAAAACAAAAACAATGCGGTTAGAAGATGTGTTCCAAATTGATGTGTTCCAAATTTGAAAATCAAATGTACAAATGAACATATTAAACTTTCTTACCATGGTTGCCAAAGTCTTTGCCTTTAGTTGTAACATCAGTTGTTGAGATGAGTGGCCGGGAGATGGTTCCCTATCTCGCGTTGGTATCGGAAGTATCACTAGGGTGGGAGGATTGATAGGAGGTGCGATTACCAACCGTGTGATCCTAGTATACCACGCAATGTACGCGTCATGCATTCGTCCATCATACGGAGGAATTTTGCCAATGACTATTTTCCTCCGGCGCTCATTCCAAGAGTGGACATAACTATGGTGATATCCGGCCTATTCGATATCGGGCAAATGACTCATCCTTGTGACACCATGCAAGGTAGTATCATACATTCGTGCGGCTGATATATCTTGTTGTAGACTGAATCTTCGAAGTACTCGATCTACATAAGGATGATCTACGATGGAGAAGTGGATGAGAGGTATAGTTTTCAACCACAGATAACTATGTTATGTGCAACATAGAGGCAACATCTCCAATCTCTCGTCGGTGTATGGTTCCCACACTACGCATTCCGCACACAACTAATCGAGCTCATCTCGATAATATGTGAGGGGTCCACAGGGGTTATCATGATGTGTGTGGTCGCTAGCCCAATAAACACCAATAGGAGCAAACCTATCGTCTCCAAACACCCCCAAACTCCACACCGGGTGTTGGACTCTAACGCGCAATCGACCAATGTAGAATCTCTCCCAGCTCCATATTGGTAGTATCAACATCGGCCGTGCCGCCTGTACATTGTTCATCAAAGCATGACATAGATTTATGTAAAGGACGGCCAAAGCAGCACTACCCCAACTAAACTGGCCGGCTAGTCTAATGTCCGCGATCAATTGCAAATACATCAACGGTACTTGGTTGCCCGTTGAGTTGGGGAATATCACACTACCAAAAAGCATCATAAGATAGGCTCGGGTGTAGCACTCTACTTGATACTCAGGCGACTCTGGATTCAAGTAGTTATTGAATGAATTCATTAGCCATGAAAGCTTAAGAGATGTACCAATAAAAGCCTGAGGTATTGTCGTACAAGATGAAACTTATCAGCGCCCCAACTTCCAGTCACGACTACACCATCTTTCAGAAGTCCAGTAATTAAGGCAATATCTTGTAAAGTCACCGTCATCTCTCCATGCGGTAGGAGAAATGAATGAGTCTCTGGTTGCCATCTCTCGACTAGAGCAGTTAGGAGACCCCGATCCAACTTCACTGCACCCATTAGGTCAACTCCATAGAATCCCGCCTCCACCAAGTATGGGATGATGCGATCGTGTAGAGGCAACATTTTGTGCTTTCGGAATGTCAAGTCCTTCGACTCACCTTGCCACACAAAATTCGATCGGTGAGATACTTGCATTCAAAGTAGTGATGGGTCTATTGGACCAGGACCCCCAGGTGCATCTGCATGTGTATGTGGTGTTCGAGGGACATTGATAGGGGTGTCAGTAACATCCTGCAACGAAATTATAGTTGTTGTTAACTGATAATGGTTGGATGAAATAGATATATACCATGGAGTTCGGAACTATAAATAACAACTCTTACCACTGCAGGAGCTTTCCCCCGCTCGGATGCACTAGGAGGACGGCGTCTAGAACTGCTAGGTCGTGTCATTTTGAGCCTGCAAAAATTATAACATATATACTTAACTACATTGCATTTCTCTATTATATGCCTACAAACAATTCTTAGGTACAACTACTACATACGAATGCAATTAATCACAAACAAGTCACCACTAACAAAGGTGGGGTCACCACTAACAAAGGTGGGGTCGCCATTTATGCATTACATCGAACATCAAATGTGCAAAATGAAGAATTCGGTCACTTACGCAATTCATCGAACACTTTATGTGCATAACATAAACCCAACCTTAACTTCAAACCAAACACAACCCCTCTTCAATTCCTAACCTTAACCCAACCCTACATTTAATGTAAAGTTAAAGCATAATCCTAATCCTAACCCTAACCCTATCCATATATATTGTATGAGTCAAGTAAAAATATACCTTTTTGTTGTCAAAAAATGAACTTAGTGGCTAGAGATTTGTTGGGGAATGTTTGATAGCCAAGTGAACTTGTCAACCAACAATTGAGGTAGTAGACGAAGATGAGAGCTAGGGTTTTGGTTGAATCGGGAAGGAGATAAGGGTTAGAAAAAAACTTGGTGAAATAATACAGTTAGTGTATTCGGGTTAATAAAGTGGTGGCCCAATAAACTCGCCATTCCCAATAGTGCGTGTAGCTATAAGATCATCGCTATTGGGAACGGCGAGTTAATTTGATTTTTTTTTTAACTAAACTCGCTATTGGGAACAGTGAGTATCTAATAAAATTAGAACTATAGAGTTTTTTTCCTAAAATTCACCAAGGACAAGAGTGTTTGACTCTCCTTTGCAAAATTTCCTACATCCTCGTTGTTTCCAATAGCGAGTTTAGTACAAAAACCCTCGTTGTTGGGAACAACGAGTTATTTTGAATTTTTTTAAAACTAAACTAGTCGTTGGGAACGACGAGTTTCTCAAAAAGTTAGCATTTAACTTGCCGTGCCCCAATGGCGAGCATGAAACAACTAAACTCGCCATTGGGAACGGTGAGTTCAGTTGTTGAGTCCACGAGCGCAAATAGTTTGGCAACTGTCCTCTTTTTGCAAATATTTTCAAAAAAAGGCATAAAATAAAATAAAAAATCTCATAAAAAGTGTGCACTATGAGAGTTTTGATTATAAATAGTAGATAATCTTCGAGTAAGACTTAAGAGATTGATTCTTGGCGAGAGAGTATTAGAACCTTTTGTATCACCTCTTGTTAAATCATCTCGGTTATGTCCACCGAACAGGGACAAATCGTATGTTAGTTGTTTGGTGTGATAATTTCTTATTTGGTTGTTCATCATGATCGGTTTTCGCCTCTCGTTCTACCTGCGCTACTTCGAATTCCCTAACATATGGATGAATAACAATGTATATTTTTTATTTAAAAAAATAGACATTAGCATGTAAAAATATTAGCAGAAGAAAGAAAAAATGATCATGATAATAACAAAATTAATTAAAATGTGTTTATCTGGATTCATCTTATCTTATGTGTTTATCTGGATTCATCTCATCTTCTTAGTATATATTTACAAGCAAATAATTTTTTTTTAAGGAAAGGGTGGAGTATGGCCACCAAGTTTCATTAATAAGAGGTTAATAAAACAAACTCAGAGTACTGAGCAAAGTACATAGTCCTACACTACATAAATAAAACATACGGCCTCCCCCGAACATGGGAGGGTGAGACAAACAAAGAAACATACAGAAATCAAAATTACAGAAAAGCAATAACTAGATCCCCCAAACAGGCCCTGGGGGTGGGGATCTATGAAAAGTAGAAGAGTACAGGAAAGATGCATCCCTCAGTCCATCGAAGCACCATCTTGCATTCTGCATCATCTTACTATCAATCAATCGTGGGGCCGATCTCAATTTCCTCATCATTATATTCCCCTACCTGGAAGATGTTGACAATTCTTTCTCATGGACCTGTTGCTGCAGCTATAGCCCGAAAGGAGATAAGATGCATAATATGAGTCAGATTCCCAGAAACACTATTACTAGTCCCACAAAGAACCTAGGTCATAGCAGTGATTGCGATATACCAGGGTTGTCTCATATTACTTCTCTCAGTGACAAATTTTGGGCCAATCCACAAGTCCTCGTATTTACTGGGATATTCAGTAGTTCCCAAGGCCCTGAGGACATCTGTAAGAACTGCTTTTCTCCTATAACAGTCCAAAAGAAGGTGGTCTCAGGATTCAGTGAGTGCATTGCAGAATCCACAGGATGTGTCGATGTTCGGTTGTCGTTTGACTAGATTATCTCTAGTCAAAATCGCATCATTTAAAACTAGCCATAGGAAGACTTTCACTTTAAGCAGAGTTTTAGCTTTCCAAATAAGTGTCGACCATTTAGGTTTACAGCCTCTGAAATGAATGTGGTTATAGAGTGATCGTACTGTGAATATGCCATTCTTCTCAAGCCCCCATGCTTTCCTATCTAGTCCCTGTAAGCATCTCATTCCTGAGTTAGCAATATGAACCTTGTAGTTCCCTCAACTTGATCTGGGAGTCCTGATCCAGTGTGTGTTTAAAGGCTGGATTCCATGAGCCTCTTCTCAATTTTCCTACCACCATGCAGTGTGGGTGTACTGCTTGTACATATAAGTCTAGGAAGAGTTCTCTAAGTGTGTGGTCACCACACCATTTATCCCACCAGAATCTAGTAAATCTGACATTGCCAATATAGGACGTAACGCAGCTATTGAAAGGATCGTAGGCTTTGGCT
Organism: Hemerocallis citrina; assembly: GCA_017893485.1. NCBI lineage: Eukaryota > Viridiplantae > Streptophyta > Magnoliopsida > Asparagales > Asphodelaceae > Hemerocallis > Hemerocallis citrina. The sequence continues at coordinate 154,787,853 of CM030358.1, read as the reverse complement.
ATTCCTTTCCAGAACCAAGAGACACATGGACCCACCCAGAAGCCCAAATTTCGTGTCCCATTCCCATGTAGGTGAGCGTGGATGAAGTCCTGTTATCCCTCGCCATTAGGGTGGAAGACTTTCCACCACCATTTTCTCAGGAGCGCAAGATTCATATCTCGAAGATCAATAATACCCAGACCTCCATGCATTTTTTTCATGCAAGCTTTTTCTCATATAATGAGGTGGTAGCCGCCTCTGTCTGAATTTGCACCCATCCAAAGGAAACGCTTTCGGATGCGGTCAATTCTCTGGATAACCCACCGCGACATTTCGAAGACGGAGAGGTAGTATGTTGGAAGGTTCCATAGGATTGAGTTGATTAAAGTCACTCTCCCTCCTAGGGATAAGGACTTACCTTTCCATCCTTCAAGTATGTTCTCCACTCTGTCAATGATAGGTAACCAATATGTCTTCTTGAGCTTGCTCGGCCTAAGCGGGAGCCCCATATTTAATGGGGAAAGTCTCAACGGTGCAGTTTAGAATGGTTGCATGTTCCATAACCTCCTCTAGTGGTAGAGCAATTGAAATTAGGGCACTTTTTTGGAAATTAACCCCGACCATGCTTCAAAATTGTACAGAATACCTTTGAAGGTGGTGGTTTCACTGAGGTCACCATTTCCAAACAGAAAAGTATCATCCGCATAGTGTAAGATTGAACAACACGGGCGGTTAGCACCACTAGCCACTGGTGCAATCCAACCTGCCTGTCTACAGTTAGTCAACATAGTCTTCAGAACGTTTGCCACTATGGTGAAAAGTAGTGGGGATAGTGGATCTCTTTGTCTTAGGCCGCGCTTGCAAGAAAAGGGCTTCCTTGTGACCTTATTCACCATGATAGTTGTCCTGCTAGTGGTGAGGCAGTAACAAATCCATCTGATCCACCTGACTCCAAAACCATTGCCTGCAAGTGCTTCCAAAAAAAAGTCCTAATCGACTGAATCACATGCCTTTTTGAAATCAAGCTTGAGAAGATAGCTCCTATTGTTCGAGATATGGCACTGATGGATCATTTCCCCAGTAGTAGCTACACAGTCTAGAATGCATCGCCCTTTTATGAATCATGTTTGTTCACGACTAATTGGTCTGTCCATCACCCCTCCCAGCCTGTTAGCGAGGGCTTTGGTAATGATTTTAATTGAGCAATTATGGAGGTTGATGGGTCGAAAGTCTCCTACTTGTCTGGAATCTTCCTTCTTTGGGATCAAAACAACCTCATCATAATTAATTCTACCCAGCCTTAGTCTATGGTCATAGAATTCGGCGAACATGTTCATAAGACCATCTTTGATTTCCTCCCAGAATGTGTGGTAGAACAGGATCGGAAAACCATCCGGCCTTGGTGCTTTCTCTTTTCCGTGTTGCAACACCACCTCCTTAATTTTCTCCTCCATGAAAGAAGTTTCAATGGATTGGAAAGCTTGACCTAGGTCTGCAGTGATAGTTTGCCAAAAATTTGAGTTGAGTGGGACTTTAAAGTCCAATTTCCGTCCAAACAAGTTCATGAAGTGGGTTTGGAAGGCCAGTTTGATATCATCGTCATCTTGTATTATTCCAGTCTCTGAGTGGATCGAGCGAATGAGGTTAGATCGGCGGTGAGCAGTAGTCGTTCGATGAAAGAAGGTTGTGTTCGATCTCCCTCTTTGAGCCACAAAATTCTAGAGCATTGTTGTCATTTGATTTCTTCCAGTTTGTATAGGTGTGCAATGTCTTCTCTTAACTGTAGCATCTTATTCCTCTCCTCTTGGGTGGGATCTCTAGTTTCTTCAGTCTTTTCAAGTTCCTCAATGCCCTACCCTCCAATAGGGCCTTTAGTCCTCCAAATCGACGTGAATCTAGTTCGGTTCCATTTTCTGAGCTTGGATCTCAGTCTTCTCATTTTTTCATACCAGATAGCAACTGCTTTTGTTCCTCTAGTTGGGCAAGCCAAATTTTCATTGACTATGTGGTGGAAACCATGGATTTCCAACCATGCTTTCTCAAACCTAAATTTGGTCATCTTACTGGATTGCACTTCACCAGTGGAGAGGATAATAGGTACATGATCTGACGTAGGTTTGGGGAGGGTTTTGGCCCACGATAGTGGAAATTTGGCTTCCCATTCAGTAGAAACCAAAACCCTATCAAGCTTAGCCATGATAGGGGACGATTGTAAGTTCGACTAGGTGAACAATCTATCCATGATAGGGATGTCGCTCAATTCGAGTTCCGTAATAACTGTGTTAAATGCATCCCTTTCTGAGTCACTAGATCCTCTACCTCTATGCTCGGAGGAAAATCTGGTGATGTTAAAAATCTCCTCTACAACCCAGGGATTCTACTAGCGTACGCGAGTCGGCTGAAGATCTGCCTAAAATGTCATTCTAGAAGAGGCAATGTTTGGGCCATACACCACCATGATTGTTTGAGTCCAATTATCCGCCTTGCGTTGGACCAGGACTGATAACGGGAATCGCCCAACAGATTCATCAAAGAAGGAAAACACCTCAGAATTAAAACCGACGGCGATACCCCATCAGATGAGCAAATTTTTCAGTCATTGATTCTTCTCCCTCCCCACCATTTAAGTTTGGCCTTAAGGACAGTTTGGTTTCTTGTAGGCCCTAGATGTTGGCCTTGGATTTAATATTTTCAAGCTAATAATAAATGAGCTAATTTCTTTGTTAAGCTTTTAATCTTAGGGTAATACAAAGAAGCTAATCATCTCAATCAAATGTACGAATATGGATTTACTGACCACTAAACTATAAATGGTGAAGGGGGTCTAAGGTTCGAGACCTTCTACGGTGTATCCCTTTATTCAAAAGAATTCTATCCACTGGACAAATTGAGTTTGGGTAAGAGTTGTCAGAGTTAAACACATTCTTACAGTTATAGACCGATCAAACAGGATATAGAAGTGAGCCAAATCAAATAAAGATGCAAGGGAAATAGAACTGTTTTTGCAATTGACTGCTAATTAAAATCAATCAATAAAGACACAAATAACGCAAGCAATTAGGGAAGTGTTCAACTGGATGGCTTGAACGCTTCCCTAATGCCACACTACATCACCTCCCTACCCTTGGAAGTGACCATTGCCAGATTTTATTACATACTTTTCATCCCCCCCGCAAAGTAAAGTGATCATTCAAGTTTGATTCTATGTGGGTCGACCATGACGGTTATAATGAGATTCTTTCATCGAATTTGTGCATCCCTAGAGATGACTTCGAAGGTCGACTCCTTCAAGAAAAGAGTCTCCTGATGGCATAAGGAAGAGTTTGGCAACCTAAAATTGAAGATTGAAGCAACAGAGAATGATATCAAACTAGCTCAGTCAAATCCACCCTCTCAGGCCAACCTCAACACTATTCGCAAACTCTCTAGTGATCTAGATCAGTTAAAGGCAGTTGAGGAGACCTCTTCGACCCAACGGGCAAAACAAACTTAGCCGACTCTCGGTGATCGCAACATGAGTTTTTTCCACACTACAACGTATAAGGAGAAATTACATTGTGGGTATATTTAATGACACGGACATTTGGGCCCAAGAAATCAATGGCATAAGACAAGTGTTCATCAAGTACTACAAGGAGACCTTCTAATCTGAACCATCAAACATCCAACTCTCACATTCATCTGTCTCACAAATCGACTACCCAGACCCGTTCATTTTATGCATCGCCGCCCACTTGTGAGGAAGTATTTAAAATAATCAAATCTATGCATCCAAGTAAAGCACCCGATCCAGATGGCTTAACAACCCTCTTCTTTCGGAATGGTCGGTACACTATTAAAGAAGAGGATAAGTAGGTGATATGTTCCTTTTTAATTCTGGTTATTTGCCGAATGGGTCCCAGACTCAAAAACATTGAACATAGCACCAAACTAAACGGGTATCAGAGCTCGAGAGAAAACACTTATAGGAGCCACTTTGCCAGCATCAATCCTCAGCGTTCGCTAACCAAGAGAGGAAGATACGAGGAAGGTGATCGACGCTTGGGGCATAGAGGGAACATAAGGGTCAGTGCAGGTGAAGCGTCGAGAGGAAGACTTCGATTGATATCAAGAGAGATTCGTCCAGACCATAGAGGTCTAGCGAACAGAGGAGCAAGAGATCACGGGCATAGAGAAATGTTGAAGAGTGGACGGCGAGCTTTGCCAGAGATGGAAAGAGAGGTTGAACGTCTACCTACGACCTATAGAAGGTCATAACCTGGAAGCGTCTAAGAGGACTCAAGAGGTACCCGTTCGGGGAGGGCAACGAAGGGGAGGATTATCGCCGGAGATAGAGATGGTGAAGAAAGAAGGAGGACGATGAGGGTGAATGGATTCTTTATAACCCAAAAGGAGTTAAGAAGGCGGAGAAGAAGGCAGAGAAGTTGAACTCATCATCATCGTCAGTTCCGGCAACTGCTCCAAAGCTTTCACAATGCCATAAATGTGTGGGGAGGGGCCATACTATCCACGAATGTACGAACGACTAGTTTTGTTATGCGTGTAAGAAGTTCGGGCACATTTGGAAGAACTGCCCTAAAAACAAAGCGTTGGGAAGCGCGCATTCCTAATCAACCCCTACACCATGTACCGGAGTCGACAACAAGACGAATCAGGTGAGGTCGGAGGAAGGTCATCAAGGTGGTGATTACACCAACACTGCGCATGGCAGATTTTGAGAGTATACAGAACTGTATCATGCTCAAGGTCCATACTGGGAACCTATCGATTGAGACTATCAAGGAGCTGCTCCCTAACAGCGTTAAACCATCCTCGAATTGGAATTGGGAAGTTCAAAATGTGAAGGAAGATGTTCTTTTGGTCTTTTGAAAAACGGATGAGACAACGAGGGAATTGCAAGCAATAGGGTGTCTTGAGGGTGAGGAATTCTATGTCACGATGAGTAGGTGGTCGAGAAGCTTTGGGGCGATGAAGATGGAGTCATTACCTACGGTTTGGGTGAGTCTCTTCAACCTACCATTTCATTGTTGGGTGCGTTCGGGTTTTCAAAACATAATTGATAGTTTTGTATACCTGATTTCCATTGATAAAAATACCAATCTTCATGCCAGGCGAGAGTATGCGAGGATCCAAATAGGGGTCGGGGATCTAAGCCTAATCTCGTCAGTTATCATAGTACAATTTGAGGAGGAGAGGCATGAGATTAAATGTAACACCATGAATTCCAAATACGACCGAATTCAAAGTTCCACAGGATCTTTACACTTCACTTCGCACAATTTTACAAGGAAATTCGAACTTTTTACAACAGAGTTCTTTACATTTATTTACACAGCGGAAGATAAAATGAAGTACAATAATGAAAAATTATACAATTGCAACATCTTTAACTTTTAAATAAATCAACAGCAGCATATCAACTTTATATCTTCATGAATAATCTAATTCCTGCATATAAAACTGTGGGCACGTCAGTTGCTTACAACCAACGAAAATTTTATACACGGTCATCCACTCTATGCCAGAAATATAACGATCTTAATACTTTAACAAACCACAAACTTGAATGCAAATAAAGTGTTAAATGTGATTACTCTAAACATGTAAGTGTATGTCATGCCTTAATGCCTAACGCAGATATTTTATACTAAGATGACACTAATGCATACTTGTTCGGGTTCTATGCATCCCATACTACATAGGTCCGAGGGCAAGCACCTACGTACTCCACATTAAAGGGTTCGATCCCTTGCCATGACAACTACCCAGTAATAAAGAAAGGTTTAGATCATTCCACGAGTACGGATCCCAGTCCCGGAGTCCACCGCCCGACTGTTATAACAGACTCCTCGTCGTGCGAATATCCCGCAAGTGCCCCTCTAGCCCCGGTATACGTATATACATTGAAATACGACAAACTATCCGCCCGACTACGTATAGTCCAGGATTTAAAATAAAATTTCATCTCCCACGAAGCAACCACAGTCCCGAAATTCACCGCCCAACTGGGTTTATAGTCCCGGAATCCACCGCCCGACTATATAGAGTGCCCCACTTACGTTTGCCCAAGTTTTACTACATCTTCACTTATGTGCCAAGTTCTTAAGTTCAATACATGAATAAATTATCATACCTAGAGTTAGTCTTACCCCCTACCGGACTTAATCACAAATACCGAGATAGCTCCATGGCCATATCTCAAAAATATAACTCAAATCTTTTACTTCAACAATGCCGGTACCTGAGGTCTTACTAAACTCTAGATCACAACCTTTCATGTACAAGAATCCACGGGTACTCATACCCTTCAATAATCATGTATTAACTCAATGTATTCTTATATTCAACTTATCCACAATTTAATCAATGTCTTATCTTAACATTACTCATGACTCATTTATTCATTTACAATTCAAAATAACACAATATTTCTTTTCCTGAACATAGATTCATCCACTTTAAGTCTCATTAGCGATTTAGGCTCATAAAATATCTCAACCCACATCAAATATTTCTTAACCCAAATGAGTGTATAATCTCTTCAAGAGAAATCAATTCACATGAATATTTTACTCTTCTTCTAAATTAAATGTCATATACTCAAATAAACAATTTTGAAATCAACAACTCATTTTCTATCTCAATTCCTCTTTTCATTTCTCAAAATATTCATGAAAAATTCTAAAACTATTTTTAATAAATTCTATATCATTTTATAGGATTATTAGATATTTTTCCAAATTTTTATTTGTATGAAAACTCACTTAAAATATTAAAAATATCAAAAAATCAAAATGTGGCCACAGGGTTTCGAACCCAAGACCAACCATGAACTACAATAAGCGCCCAAAGCCACCACAGAGCACCACAAAGTCCAAGTGGACTTGGTGTTTATAAAGGCAGCCGAAACCATACATACTGCTCCACTGTTTGGATTTAATAAAAAAATTGAAGACAAAAAAATAAAGGGGCTTGCCGAGTTTGGAACTCACGACCCAGACCTCGGCATGCTACAATGATAGACTTATGGTGCGCCAAAATAACCAAGAAGTCCATGTGCGATTTCTGTCTATCGAGTTGTGCTATTATGTTTTGTTCGATTTTCTGTTATTCAAATATTTTCTCAAAACTCGATATTTCATTTGCTCTAATCTTTCATTAAACTGCAACTAGTTCATCTAGAAAGATTTTATTTTCTAACAGTAGTTCACAAACTTAAAATTCATATTTTAGACAAAATATCTAGATTTCAAATTTATTTCTTCTTTTTTATGAACATGCAATATATTTCTTCAATTTAATCAACTAGCAATTTGTATCTCTTATAAACAATCAAAAGAATTTGTGTGTACAAATTTGACTTTACAAAAATTCATTTGTTAACTATAAGGAAAGTCTCTACAATTGTTTTTACAATTACAAGTTTCTATATTTATAAATTAACATGCATATGGCAAAATACTCATTATTTCTTTTTCTCATTTACAAACAATATGATGACAATTAGTTTCTCAATCAATAGCAAAATTTCTACAATTTGGCACACAATAAAAATATGGATTTGTTCTCTAATTATCACATCAAATTTATCATTACTACTCATGTAATATATTAGCATGGATGTCTTATATTTAGAAAACACAAGATTTCCCACATCACATCAATTTGATCTACATTACTAATGTCATATTCTAGCATGCTCAACCTATGAATTAGGAAGCATAAAGACCACCCACCTCTTATGAAGAATAAACAACCAAGATGAAGAAATACAACTTCTAGCTCCAACAAACACTCTTAGTCATTCTCCTCCTAGCAAGAGCTCTCCAATACACAAGAACACTCTCTTTCTCTCTTTCTTTTTCCTCTCTTTAATTTGTTTAGTTTAGGTGTGAAATGAGAAGAAAACTAAGGTGTATTTATTGGACAAAAGAAGGGCTTACTTGCAAAATTCACCCTCCTAATAATTACCCACTTAACTCTATCTCTTCACTATCCTAACCCCCATAACCCCCAACCTTTCCCCTTCAAAAAAACTGGCCAATCTCCTCCTCTTCCAAACCGGTCAACTCTCCAACTCCACACGTGCACGTGTTGTGCACTAGTGCATACACATACACAAAATAAATACAACTCCTATAGTTCTAAAATGTGTATTAGAAGTTGTTACATGTCATGTGTGAGTCCATGCACAACTTAAAAATAGATTTAATTAATGGACTTGTCTCATGGGCTTTCTTTTTAATTAATTAATTAATTAGGCTAGTGGGCTAGAATTCATTCTTAGGTCCATGGGTTTAAAGAAAGGCTAAAAAAGACTCATGCATGCTAAAATAGTAAATAAGAGTAAGAAAAATAAAGATGGAAAAATTAGCACGTGCATCATACATGCAAAAATTGAAAAATAAATTTTTTATTAAAATAAAAATATGGGATGTTACATTATATATATTATGGAGAGGAAGAAGAAGGTTTCTTTCAGGAGTTCACCGGAGTTCTCTGGATCAAATTCAGAAACAGGGATCAAGTATGAGTGAGAGGAAGAAGATAGACTGCAACCGTCGGATCCATCAAGAACCAATCTAAGTCGGTCGTTCAATGCAGCTCATATTACTCAGAAAGTTCAGTTCCCACCGTCTGATTAGAGCCAAAAGGATCTGGTGCGTCCACCACAGCATTCACGGGATCATTTTCAAGCAGGGGATCAGGATAATAGTTGTAAAGTAGGAATAGGGGGAGTTGTTGCTGACACCAGCTTCAGAGGGGAAGCGACAGATGGGAGTAGGCAATTCGGCGGGGGAGAAAAGATTGTGACAGGCATGTCGCGTGTACGATGTATTGTACACGAGAAAGGTACGGTGGCAGTGTTCCCCAATGCGCTGACTAATGCAGTGGGGCCCACGAAGAGATGAGTGGAGCTTATGACACTTTCTACTGTCGAATTCAAAGATGTGGATTTGGCAGTTAGAGCTTTCACAAAAAAAAATTCTAAATGTTGGGCCAGGCCCAGTAAGGGAGAGAGATGGGCCTAAAATTCCTACTGATGGAGAAATTGTAGAAGTACATTTTAGGGGGTAGTGTGGAGCTAAAAATGGGCATAAGCAAGGTGAAGAGATGGAGTTATTCCACTATGGTCTACATGGCACTTTTATTGAGGAGGTTGATGAAGACGTGGAGGAAGGAGAACTTAGGAAAATCGTTCAAGGAGGTAGCAAAAGGGACTACAATGATGGGGACAGAGAATTAGGTTCCAAAGGGGATTCTTCTAGAGAGGATGAGAGAATTGGAGCTTTAGATGGAGTGGGAAATGAGATAATCGATTCAGATTGCGAATTCGAGAAGTGGGAGAATAGGGTGAAGGCTTTAACACAAGTCATACAGGATAATATGGATGTGGAAAACATAGATCCTAGTGTTGAGATCTCAGGGAGGGGTCTTTAGGAAGCAAACAGAAAGGGCAAGAGACAAATTGATAGATGGGGATCTAAGGGGCCTAGTGAGGAGGACCTTATTAGATCCGCAGCAAAAGCTAAGGAACCAACATTGGCATGTGGAGGTTCGTTCTCAATTTTGAATTTTATTTTTGATGATATGCTTCTTTATTATGCTAGTTTGTTAGGGTTAGACATGGGTTCCTCCAGCAAAGAACAATTAGTTAGGGTTAACATCCTTAGAGATGAAGCTTATAAACTTAGCCTATAAAGCTTCCTATTTAGATGGGTTTGGAAGGGGTAGGCGTTTCTATAGTTTGTTTTCATGTGTTACATCTTTTGGAATGTTAGAGGGATGCGTTCGAAGGTTAAGAGTAGATTGGTGAATGATACTATCGCTAGGTTTAAACCGACTATTTGCGCTCTTCAAGAAACTAAGATTGTTGATCCACATAGTAATGATTTCGAGGGGCTTAGATCGTTAAGAGATTTTGTTTGGCGTTTCAAGACGCCTAGGGGGATGTCGGGGGGTATACCTTTGGGTGTTGATTCTAAAGAGTTTGATGTTATTGACGATTTCGTTGGTAACTTTTCAGTGACTATTAGAATTAAGCGGAAAAGTGATAGTTGGGAACATATGGTGACCTCGGTTTACGGTCCATTCACTGCTAGCCGTAGAGATGGGTTTTGGGAGGAAATACGTATCATTCGAGGTAGATGGGTAGGCCTGTGGGTTATTAGGGGGACTTTAACATTACTAGATTCATTAACGAGCATCGAGGTAGGGGATCTAATGTGAGGGACAGACAACAGTTCAACCTCATCATCAATGAACTTCATCTCATTGAAATTCAGGTGACCAATAGGAGATTTACATGGACTAACATGCAGGCTAATCCGACCTGAGCGAAACTTGATAGAATTTTGGTATCTACGGAGTGGAGGATTTGTTCCCACTGGTGTTGGTTAGATCTATTCCAAGGTCTATTTCTGACCATATCCCACTTATTCTTGAGTGGGAAAATGGTACAAGATTGCCCTCGCGTCAATTTAGATTTGGGAAAGCGTGGACTTTCATCATTAACATTAGGAAGACCATAGAGGATTCCTAGGTGGCTCTGACCAACACATCCGATGCGGTCTCCAACTGGAACATCAAACTGAGACGATTGCGGAAGTGCCTAAAGATTTGGGCACAAAAGGAATTCAGTGAAACCAAAAGAAGAAAAGAAATGCTGGGATTAAGAGTTCAAGAATTAGAAACAATTGAAGGGGATAGATGTAGCTGTAACACCCCGAATTCCATTTACATGTAATTTGTAGCACAACATGATCTTTTACTTCAAATTTGTACAATTTTACAGGGAAAATAATTTTTTTCCATTTACAATAAGTTCTTTACATCAATGCAGCGGAAATTACAACAAAGAAATATACAACTTAAACATCAAAAACTTAAATCATGAAAATAATCTTTAGCATCAATTCTTTTTTTTTGTTCTTTTGCCAATCCAAGCCCTGCACTGAAAAACTGTAGGCATGTCAGTTGCTTACAACCGACGCATTGTTATAAAACAGCGATCCTCTCTATGCCGTAATATAACGATTCTCTTACTTTAGCAACCACAAACTTGATTGCATAATAGGGTAAAGGAGTGACTATCCTAAATATGCCAGTATATGATATGACTTAATGCCTAATGCAGATGTTATACTACAATGACACTAATGCATACTTGTTCGGATTCTATGCATCCCATTCTACATAGGTCCGAGGGCAAGCACCTACGTACTCCACAATAAAGGGTTTAATCCCTTGCCATGAAATACTAATCGGTAACAAAATCAAGTTTTAGATATCCCACGAGTACGAATTCCAGGCCTGGAGTCTACCATCAGGCTTATATGACAATCCTCGTCATGCGAACATCCCGCAAGTGCCCCTTTAGTCCTGGTATATGCATATACACTGGAGAACGACCTCCCATATGCCCGACTATTCATGATCCTGGAGTCTACCGTCAAACCAATCATAGTCTCGGATTTAATTAAGGCTAGTCTCCATCGCAAGCAACCACAGTCCTGAAGTCCACCGTCAAACTGGGTCTATAGTTCTGAAGTCCACCGTCAGACTATATAAAGGCGCCCCACTTACGTTTGCCCAAGTTTTATTACATCTTCTCTTAGTACATATCCTTAAATTTAAAACATGAATAAATACTTCCACCCAGAGCTAGTTCACCCTCCTACCGGTCTTACACAAAAATACTGAGAACGACAGCCCATATTAGCCACTTTTCAAATCAATTAATCATTATCATTACTTGTCGGCACCTAGGTCACTAAGCCTCTAGAATCAACATATTTTTCATGTTCAAAAAATCATGGGGTACTCATACCCTTATAATTCATATTGTCAATTTCATGTATTCATATTTCATTCAAATTCTTCATTTATTCTTATTTATTCATCAAGAAATAAAATCTCAAACTATTCATTTTCACAATGCTCTTTTCATATTCATCTAAACTTTCTCAATACAAAGTTAATTAAGATTAAAACACAATCTCTTTTAGATTCATCATTAGAAATTCATCTCATCATTTTCCTTTGTTTTATTTTAAACCAATTCTTAAAATCTTTAATCATATACATATTTTTCTTCAGTTCAAATCTCATCTAATACATGAATATGATCTTTATTTTTCCAAAATATAACTTAAAACAGTGAGAAAATATTCTCAGTTGTTCTCTTAATATTTTAAAACATTTTTAAAAAACCAAATAATATAAAAATGCACTTCCCGTGCACTGCAGAGCTCGAACCCGAGACCCCCAAACCCAATTTCATGTATTCATATTTCATTCAAATCCTTCATTTATTCTTATTTATTCATCAAGAATTAAAATCTCAAACTATTCATTTTCACAATGCTCTTTTCATATTCATCTAAACTTTCTCAATACAAAGTTAATTAAGATTAAAACACAATCTCTTTTAGATTCATCATTAGAAATTCATCTCATCATTTTCCTTTGATTTATTTTAAACCAATTCTTAAAATCTTTAATCATATATATATATTTTTCTTCAGTTCAAATCTCATCTAATACATGATTATGATCTTTATTTTTCCAAAATATAACTTAAAACAGTGAGAAAATATTCTCAGTTGTTCTTTTAATATTTTAAAACATTTATATGAATTTTCTGAAGTTTTAAAACTCAAAAAAAAAAACCAAAAAAATATAAAAATGCACTTCCTGTGCACAGCAGAGCTCGAACCCGAGACCCCCAAACCCAACGCCACGTGGCAGTGCGCTAGCCACAAAGGCCGAGCACATTTCCTGAACATATAGGGGTTTAATTAATTTTAACCCAAACTCTCTGTTTTTCTTTAATTTTAACTTCTCATTCATTTTTCACTTTTTATTTGTTTCCCTCAATTTGATAGCTTATAAAATTTACTCACAGATCTCCAGAAACGATCTCTTATCAAATTTATCCATATTAGAAAGATTTTTTACACAAATATTGTAAATAGTAAAATTTTGTGAACATTCATAAACATACATTTTTTATTTAGCATTAAAAGCAACTAGCATGAATATTTTTATTTTCTTCTTAGAGATTCTTATCTCTTAATTGATTCTATAATTCTCCCTTAATATTTACACAAATTTTTATGTACAATTTGACAACTTTATGTTACACATCAACATATTTCAATGATCTACTCATGGTTTATCATTTGTGCCCAACAACATGTCAATCATCTTTAATTAAATTTCAATTTTAACAACCTATTAATTCTCTACTAGCATGCATAGGTTTTCATATTTCATTTTCTATTAAACATTCTAAATAACAACATCAAATAGCATCACAAAATTTACTAAAACCCATATGAAATATTAATTTTATGCATCAATTTTTTCTATACATGCATACTACTATATTTTAGAAAGCAAGAAGAAACACCCACCTTATTGGAAGACCAAGTGGAAGAAAACTCCTAAAAAGTAGCTCCTAGCTCCAACACAAAAGCTCTTCCTTCTCCTCCTAGCAAAGCCGAGCTCCCCTCCTCTTGAAAAATCCGAACACTCCTTCTCCCTTTCTTTTCTCTCTTTCTTTTGTTTCTTTTAGTGTACATTGTTCATGAATAGGAGGTGGTATTTATAGGGCATTTTTGGGTGAATGAAGAGAAACCCATTACCCAACATAATTAACCACTCACAAAAATTAATCATCCACTCAGAATTTACTCCCACAAACTCCCACCTCTTCTACTCCTTGACCGGCCAACTCTTCATGTGCATACACGTGCACATGCACTCCACGTGCACACACTTCTCATTCTCCTAACTAATTTTATTTGTTTATTATTAGGCTAGTTGTTTGTTACATGACAAGTGTGTACGATAAAAAAGTGTTCATTTTAATAGTAGAATTAATTATGGGCTTTTCTTTTAAATAAATTTTTTGGTGGGCTTTAAGATAGACTTTAGGCCTATGGGTTTTAATAAAAATAAATAATATAATTGTGACAAATAAAAATGAGAATAAAAGTATACATAACTTTGGAAAAGTTTAGGAAATAAAATACAAAAAATTTTACATGCAATGCATGTGCAAAATATTTAAAATTAATTTGAGAGAATGAAAAACAATCAAAATACAAAACATGTATATTTAATAATGTTACGGATATTTCACGTAACGGAAAATATACGTAATCGACACGTGTATTGAAAGCACGTGCAATATATGTAAAAACACAAAAATTGAAAATTAATATTTGAGTTGGCTCCAAAATAGGAAAAACGAGTTTTGAGAGAACGGAAACATATAAATAATCGGAATAAAAAATACGTATGACATTTATATAAAATACATTACGAATATTACTCGTAACGGTACAAAATATGTGTGCTTAACACCCGTGGGCAAAATTGTCATAACTCAATTTTGCAGGGTGTTACACTAGCCTCCAACAGAATGGAGCTACATAGAATTGGGGAGATGGAAGAGTGCTATTGGAGCCAAAGATCCAGGATCCAATGGCTCATGAAAGGAGATTCAAATATGGCTTTCTTTCATAAGGTGGCAAATGGTAGAAGGTGGCACAATCAAATTGGGGGATTATTTGTGAGGAAAGGTTGGACGGAGGATGAGTCAGCAATTAGAAAACATATAGACATGTCTTTTAGATATCTGTTGGGAAAGAAGAGAACGCTTAGATGTAAATTGAGATCAGATATGTGGAGTGACTCGACTATTGAGGGGGAGCAATAGGCTGGAAGAGACATTCTCAGAGGAGGAGGTGCTAAAGGCAATCAAGCTTTTGGGTCAAGATAAGGCGCCGGGACCGGATGGGTTCCCGATTCTATTCTACTCACAATACTGGTCTATCATCAGGAAAGACCTTTTAGACATTTTTCAAGAACTATTTGAGGGAGACGTGCAACTTGAGAGACTTAACTATGCAAATATTATCCTAATACCGAAGAAAGCAGAGGTTCTTAGGGTGAAGGACCTCAGACCAATTAGTCTGCTAAACGGATCTTTCAAAATCATCACGAAAGTGTTGGCTAATAGATTACCCCCACACTTAAGTGATATAGTTGATGAATCACAAAGCAGATTTGTTAAAGGAAGAGATTTCCTGGATAGCATCACATCAGCACACGAAATGGTTTTCAGAGGAAACAAAGACAAAGTATATGGTTTTCTTCTTAAACTAGATTTCGAAAAAACTTATGATATTATAGAGTGGGACTGTGGATGAGGCGCTACAATAAAAGGTTTCGAAGCGAAATGGAGGCTGTGGATGAAGATGTGTATTAGAAATGGTAAATCTTTCTGTAACCCCTATTTTCCCATTTTATGTATTTTAGGTGTATTTTCTTTTTGGTGTATTTCTCTCATTTGTATCCCCTTTTGGACTGTATATTGGATTTTTTTTCAATATATTCATTTATTCTATTTGTCGTCGTTTTATTTTATCCCCTTGATTCAATTGTCAACCTGTTGTTCATCTCTGTTGATCGAGCCATTTCTTTGATCCTCATTATTTTAATTCTTCATGTTCCATTTTATTTTTTTATTCTTTTTTATTCCTATATCTCTTGTTGGGTTCTTTAATTTTAACCCAATATCTATAATACTCCATACCCTAAACCTTGTTCTTTTACTTGGATCCATTTATAAGCCTACACCCATGCACACTACTAAAACCCATTAAGCCTCTACCCTATACCCTGTTTACACTTTACCCGAAACCCATATGCAACCATACCCGCAAGCCATTTAAACCCTAACTCTACATATAAATAACCCCCCTACTGTTGCCTCTACCTTTTCACCTCCCCTAGCCACCTGCACCTTTGTATACCGAAGCCCTAACCCTTCACCCATCCTCCTGGACTCCTCCAAACCCATCCCTCAACTCCTGTTCACCTCCGACCTCTCCTACCCTGCACCCCGATCCCCTCCTGCTTCTCTTTGTCTCTCCCTAGCGTTGTGCTCCCCGACGCCACGCCAGTGAGAGCAACATCACTGCGTTCCGACGCCTGTGCCGCCAGACCATCGTCTTGGTCTCCCCCCTGCACCATCCCTCGCGACCCTCTGTTCCCCTGCTCCCGTCGTAGCAGAGTCGCATCTCGACAGCGCTGCCATAGCAACAGCAGCTGGAGCCACTGACTGTTGTGCCGTCACCATTCCATCATCCTCATTGTGTTGTCGCCCTTGCTGTCAGTTGTTACTGTGGTGTTTGTGTGGGTTGCTCGTACATGAGAGTGCACGTGTTTCCTTGGTCGAGTGGGTCTCGCTTCGTGTGTTCGTTCATTCTTTGTACCGTGTTCGTTGTCCGGGAATCCGTTCCCATTATTCTTGCTCTTGTGCCGTTTCCGTCGTCTCTAAGGCAAGTAACTTGTATTCTTTTCGTTGTGTAATACAAGTACTAAATACCGTAGTTGTGTTCTAGACACAATTCTTGTGTGAAACCCCTATTGTACATTGTCTCTATTGTGTTGACCCGTCCGTAGTTGCCACATGACACATATGACATGAAATAACCTAAGGATGAACACTTCTTATTGTATACCTGTATGTTGTTCATGACTTGTTGTATGATATTGTGTGCTTGGTTGTGTTAGTGGTAGTATACTTATTGTGGACTTGTGAAATAGCCAATATCCTGTTGGCTGGACATCTAGTACACTATATTTCATGTTTGATTTGATTTGGATGAGTTTTACTTGAACTAGATGGTTTCATGTTCGAAGAGAAATTCTGTATTTTCTGTTACCTTGCTTTTGATCAGTATTTTAGACCTTATTAAGGTCAGTATATGAATATTATTTGTGAACATGAACTGTAGAGAATTCTTTCTATTTTCCAACCCTTCTAACATATCTCAGTTTCGTTTTACGAGTTATGAGTTATGTCTATTTTACTACAGAGGTGTAGAGAGATTTCCAGATTTTATTTTCTATGAATTCTGAAGAGTAATATATTTTTATTCTAATATTAAAAGTATTATTTTGATCCAATATTTTGCTGAGTATAATGAGACCTGATTGGGATTAACCCAAATTTTTGTGGATTTATTTGATGAGTTTTACAAACTATTCTATACCGGTAAACAACTACTATACTAGCAGGTTTTTCTTGTTGTTCAGTAAAGAACCTGATTTTCGACCTAATTCTACTTGTTGTTTTGTAAAATATTTGTGAATATGAAAGTTAGCCTACTGTGTCTATTTTATCACCATTTTGACGGATTGGGATTTCGATTTATGTTTGTGAGATACTGCTATTTTCGTACTGTAGTGTTATAATTCCAGATTTACAAAACTACTGCATCTTGATGTTTTCTCATTTTTGTTGACTAAACTAATTATATTGAAAAATTATGAAACTTTATATTCTGATGCTGAACATATAGGGGAATACCCAGATTTTTCTTGGAATTAATTAATGAGTTTTCATGCTGTTTTCTGACTTTGAATACAATCTTCTGATTTCTGGCTGAACGTGTTTTCTGGATTCAAATCAGTTTTGAGACTTGTTTTTGTGAAATACCATATGACTTATATATATATATATGCTAGATTCAACCGGGAGTCTATTTTCCAGATTATTTGACGGATCCAGGTTTGCATTTTTAGCAACGGGAATCTCAGATTTAGTGCAGTACTATCTTGCTGTCCTGAACTAGAATTTTCGTGGTCCTACTCTTTTATGTGTTGTCTTTGACCATGTTTATCTTTCAACCTGAGCTAGTTACTTGTTCATGCCATGTTATTCTTGCCATATTTTGCAACACACATGCCTGTTTGATAATAATAATAAATAACCAAGTTGGGATTAAGGGAAAGACCTAGTAGTGAAAAATATAGAAATGTGTACTGAGAAGAGGACCCGTGTCCTGCCTATTACGTGTTCATGACTACATGATTCACGATCCTGTTACCCGACTGCATGCTTCCCTATAGAAAGGTGTACTTGGAAGGGAACCACTAGGTTCTACTTGTACCTGTTTACCTGATTACCTGACTGCACACTTTCCTATAGGAAGGTGTGCAGTCAGGTAATCAGGTAAACAGGTACAAGTAGAACCTAGAAGGTGTACTTGGAAGGGAACCACTAGGTTTTACCTGTTCCTGTTTACCTGTTTTTTTCCTGATCCCTGAGTACACGGCCCTATGGACTCCACTACGAAATCTAAACGTAACTTGTTTAAATGTAGCAACCGTGTAGTAAAAACCTGGGATACATGAAGTGCTACCTAGATAGTAATAATACAGGACTTGACATGACATAACCTGATTACCTGTACCTGTTCCTGATTACCTGTTATCTGATACCTTGATACCTGTTACATGTTTACCTGTTTACCTGCTTGCATGACAGTTGACATTTCATACATGTTACCAGAACCTGTTAGCATATCATGTTACTTGATTCTGTTTTCCTGATTCAGTTAGATATTTTATTCTGTTAAGATGCCTATACCATGCTATGCTTGTTTCCGTTGTTGTTTTAGATTTGTGTATCACCCATGTACTTGTTTCCTGCACTACAAGCGGTACGTAACTTGCATTGATGGGAATCTTGTTTCTTTTTCCTTTTTTCCTACAATTTATAAATTGCATATCAGGGTGATCAATTGCCAGATGGAGTTGGCGATATGAGATATTAGTTACTGGATTTTCTGCTTTAATTATTATTTTCCTGTTGCTTGATTTGAATAAATGTACTTGATTTCTTGGATTTATTTGTATTTGGGCGATGTGACCCAGGATTATTGACTTATTCAGATCTGATTTATTTGAGATGAATATATTTTGTTTCAAGTATTTTTGTTGGTTTATCGATTCAATTATGCATGTTTGGTTGATTCTCTTGCTTCCTACTCTGATATTCCTGTAAGATGTTATAAAGATTCCTGACAGCTTATGGATTATGAAAGTCACTCGCTGGGCTTAGTCACGTATCCGTATTCTCTTTTTGGGAAGCGGAGCGTGACACTTTCATCCAATTTAATGGATCGATAGGAAAGGAAATCATATGACATAGAGGATTGAGGTAGGGAGATCCACTTTCGCCACTGTTTTTTACAATTATTGTCGATGGTCTAGCAGAAATGAATAAGAGAGGAATAGAGGGAGGGCTTACCAAGGGAATTAAAGTGAAAGGAATAGTTGTACCATTATCAATCTTACAACATGCAGACGATACTCTCCTGTTTGGGGTGGCTCAGGTGGAAGAAATCATGTCAATTCGAATACTACTAAGATGTTATTAATATTGGTCTGGATTGGTTGTTAATCTTCACAAGAGTTGCGTGACTGCACTTAGCAACAACAGTGCGAACTCTATTGAGGTGATCTCAACAATGTTTGATTGTGAGATAGGAGAATACTCACTCAAGTACTTGGGTACACCTATCAGACCAGGATAGATGCTTTATGGATGACTGGGTTCCCCTGGTTGAAAAGAATGAGAAAAAATTGGCCGGATGGAAATGAAAGTTTCTATCTCTTTGAGGTAGAATTACTCTAATGAATTCCATTCTCAGTAGTCTACCAACGTACGTGATGCCTATTTATGATATCCCCAGTTGGGCTATTGAAAGAATCGATAGATACAGGCGACGATTCATGTGGAAAGGAAATCGTGAGGATAACAAGGGGTTTCATCTGATAAGGTAGGATAAGGTATGTAAAAAGAAAGATTTTGGTGGACTTGCAATAGTAAACCTACGAGATATGAACAAGGCTCTTCTCTCAAAATGGTGGTGGAAAATGCACAAACGGTGCAAGACGTGGTGGAGTAATTTGTTCATGATGCATCGAAGACGGAAAATAGTTAGATATGGAGGAAGATGCAAGCAAGAAAAAGTGTCATACCCATGGAAAGGAATTGCTAAGGTGGGGAATATTTTCCATTCAAATACGAGGTGCAGGCTAGGAAACGAAAAAAATACTAGATTCTGGAAGGACAAATGGTGCGGGGAGAACACCCTACAATCTCTTTTCCCTCAGTTAGCTAGTGAAATTACTATGGAGGATGCCCTTGTGGCATACGTATGGAAGAATGACAGACTGAGAATTGAACTCAAAGGATCTCTATATAACGAAGGTCAGGAACAACTGGTGAAACTTAAAACTCTGCTGGAGGAGGTGGTGCGACAGGATTGGGGAAAAGAGGACGAAAGAGAATGTAGATTAAGCTCTAACTGTATATTCTCAGTTAGCTCCATGTACGGCTTCTTGAATGATAAGGCCATTAGAAGCTCTCATGCAACCACTATTTGGAAATCGAAAGTCCCTTCTAAGAGCATATGTAGTTGGTGTGAGCTATTTTTTGGGTATTTGGCAAATGGAAATAGAAATTTTGAGTGCGCACTCTAGTGGTCGAAAGTTAAAATTTGGTCAGACGAAGGATTATCTTCCATCTCAAAAAAAAAAAAATTAAAAAAAATGGCAAAAGTGAGGGACGGTAGATAATATACCGTCCCAACACTTTTGTCTTATACAAAATTGTTAGGGACGGTAGATTATCTACCGTCCGACACTTTTTTTTTTTAATTTTTTGGGACGATACTTTATCTTTCGTCCGATAAAAAAGAAAATTAAGCGACGGAAGATAATCTTACGTTCGAGCGAAAAATTTTAAGCGACGGAAGATAATCTTTCGTCCAATCGAAGGGACGGTAAATCATCTTTCGTCAGCTATATTTTGGCAATTGCCATTTCGATTGCCAAATATAGCCGACTACTGTAGCGACCAAACCCAAATTTTGGGTAAATGGCCAACGACGACAACACTTTTTTTTCCAAATTTTGGAAATTTTGGATATATGGCAAACGACTACAAATGCTCTAAGGTGACTGTCTTCCTTTGGGTGGTATTGAACAACGTTATTCTCTCCAAAACGAACCTTAGGAAATGCAATATCCTGATCGATGTGACTTGCCCACGTTGTAATATAGGAGATGAGGATACTAACCATATTTTCATACTCTGCCCTAAAGCTAGACTAACTTAGGAAATCATGGAGTTGCGCTTTCATACTGTAGAGACACCAAACTGTATCGATGATATTTGGGGTAGTTGGAGATCCAGAAACATGAGGAAAGAATATAGGCTCATTTGGGATATTACGGTTGGGGCTATTTTGTGGAGCCTGTGGCTTGATAGAAATAATTTTTGCTTTCTTAACACTAAATGTAGATTTCATATGTTGTTGCATAAAACTCTGATTCTAATAGATGTTTGGGCAGGTCAAACAGGAGCGAGAAAGAGACTCTGTATGGAGAGGGTAGAATAGCTAACTGTGTGAGGACGCAGTCACCTCCTATCTATTTTTGTGCGGATCAAGCAGGAGGTTTCTGTTATTTTGTACTAGTTTTATAGTCTATTATGTCTGGTAGACTGTGGTGTATTGATTGTACTTGATGCAGTGAACTGGAGTAGATTAGACTTGTAATTTTGGCTACTATTTGTTTCGTTATTTTTCATTAATGAAACCGGTGACTTCGATCACTTTTATCTCCCAAAAAAAAAAAAAAAATCAACATCCTTACTTTTAATCCCTAAAAAAGCCCACTTGTTTGTACCTTAGTGATTTTATACCCATTGAATTATGTAATGTCATTTATAAAATCATCACAAAAATCATAGATGAGACCTTTAATGTCCAATATTATCTCACAAATTCAAAGTGCTTTTGTTCCAGGGCGACAAATTATGGATAACTTTGCCATTGCTTTGGAGATTTTGCATTTCATGAAAACTATGCAACGTCGAACTCATTATTTCACTCTCAATGTCGGGGCCAAGCTAGGGCCGGTTGGACCTAGTCGATTGTGGGGTGTTGTTTTTTGATTCGTTGGCCCACCCTCTAATGGTGTTAGAGTGAGTTCTGATTGTAAGTACTAGTCATGTCGCTTCATGTTCTATTTTTCTGTTTGTAGTTTGTAATTTGGCCCAGTACGCTGGGTTTGTTTGGTTAATTTCTTATTAATGAAACAGGGTGGTCATATTCCACATTTTCCTTCAACAACAAAAAAAAAAAGGGGCATATGATCGAGTTGAATGAAACTTCCTCATACACATGATTCAGGCTCTTGGGTTTGGTAATCATTTGGCCGATGTATCCTCATCGTGCCTCTCCTCTTCGATCTAGGTCAAAGTGAATGGATATCATGACGGTTTCTTCTCACCAGCAAGGGGTCTTTGCCAAGGATGTCCTCTCTCCCCCAACTTGTTCATCCTCATCTCTGAAGCTCTCACCGCTATTGTTAACATAGAAGTAGAAGATGGCAACTTTTCACGGCTTCAAATTAAACCATCAAGCTCCTATGATCACACATCTAATGTTTGCTAATGACTTGTTCTTCTTCGGTGAAGCCACTGAAAGTATGGTGCTTAAGGATTCGACAAGGCTGTGAGACTTTTCGACTGTACAAACAACTCCAGCTCATCTTGGCGTAGCTCTCATATTATTAATGAAGGCACACAACTTCTCTGTTCATTTCAAGCCATGCATACGTGCTTCACATAGGGCGCCTTTGAACACTGCTGCACATCATCTCGTTACTTCCGTACGTCCACACTACACAGCTCTATGGTTGTCGGGATGCCCATAATATCCGAGCTTTTTACTTCCAGCAATTTATAACTTCAGGTTTCCCAAACAAAACTCATAGACATGGTCAACATCTTGTCCTTCTTTGACAATTTCTGGACGCCAGCATTTTTAGGGAAAACCACCCTATTTTCACCTCAAATCTCCATTCCATTAAAAGACATCCATTTCCGATCCTCAGCCTCTCTTCTCAACCTCCACAACAATAACAAGCCAACATTGAAAATTTTAATTTCAGACTCTCTGTCCACTTTGTTTCACAATCCTCCCCCTCCTCCCATTCTTATGGGAGCGAGCCTCTGTCTCTCTCTGAAAAACTAGACTCCAAAAAACAAAGTAACAAACGGTTCGATCGATCAAAAGAACCGAACATGAACGACCTCTTCGCTACGCCGTCCTTCAAGAAGTACACGGACCTCAAGGAGCAGGTCCGGCTCGACGAGATGGAGACTGGCACGGCCACTGGCGCTAGCAATGATCCGGGGAAAGAAACCATCAACCTTGAAAAATTCTTTGAGGACGTCGAGGCTGTCAAGGAGGACATGAAAGGCCTCGAAGTATTGTACCGAAAACTTCAAGAATTAAACGAAGAAACAAAAACAGCCAGCAATGCCAACATGATGAAAAGCCTCCGGTCACAGATGGACAAATACATTGAACAAGTCCTCCGTCAGGCAAAACTTGTCAAGGGCAAGCTTGAAGCCCTAGACAAGTCCAATGCAGCGAACCGTAAAGTTCCTGGTTGTGGACCTGGGAGCTCCGCAGATCGAACTCGGACATCGGTCGTGGGAGGTCTCGGGAAAAAACTCAAGGATCTGATGGATGATTTCCAGGGCTTGAGAGGGAGAATCGCGGCAGAGTACAAGGAAACAGTTGGGAGGAGGTATTACACTGTGACGGGGAAACAGGCAGATGAGGAGACAATAGACACGCTGATATCAACAGGAGAGAGCGAAAATTTCTTACAGAAGGCGATAGAGGAGCAAGGGCGAGGGCAGGTGATGGACACTATAATGGAGATACAGGAACGACACGACGCGGTCAAGGAGATTGAGAAGAGTCTGCTGGAGCTGCATCAGGTTTTCTTGGACATGGCAGCATTGGTGGAGTCGCAGGGGCAGCAGTTGAATGATATAGAGAGTCATGTTGCTTATGCGAGCTCGTTCGTCAGGAGGGGGACGGTGGAATTAGAGGTGGCAAAGGAGCACCAGTCGAGCTCGAGGAAGTGGGCATGTATAGCTGTAATGCTTATAATACTGCTCCTTGTGATTATTATAGTGCCACTCCTTATCAACCTTGGGATACTCAGGCTTTAAGGGTGATCAACCAGCGTACGTAGATCATTGCATGTATGATATGAAAAATCCAGTGGTGGTGTGTATAGCAGTAGAGATGATAGTTCTGTCGAAGGGAAGGGGGGGTTTAGGATGCTATCCAGTAACAAAAATCATCGAAGGAATGATTCTCTCCTCCGATGATTATTTTTACTTTTTTTACTGGAGGGTCCTAATGCTGCTGGAAGATATGATAAAAAGTAACAGGTTGAATGTAATGAAACAAGAACAAAGTACATATTACAACTACACAGAAGAAAATTGTAACAGTTGGATTGTGAAGTATATTATATTTATATCTCACCCATTGATATGCAACTGACGATTGGCACCATGTATCTTGAATGGTATGTATTCTTGAACAACTTCTGTGTGTTGATGACCATTATACTGTTCCCTTTAGTATCTTCTCGCAATGACGCTAGCTCTAGTATGCCACGAGCACTCAAATATGCAGGCATCATACACCATAGCTGCAAACGCTAGCTTTGGATTGCGGCCTTAGCTCTGGATTGCGGCCTTAGCTCCACCTGCAAACACAAAGACAGTTCTTACATGGTGTTAGTAAAATTATGGGCAGAACCTACCCCACAACTAAAGTGACATTGAGAAAATGGAAATAAAGTGGACACAAATATTTTACGTGGAAAATCCCCAAAGAAGAAGGGATAAAAACCACGGGCAAGGTAGTGGAATTTTACTGCTGAAAGTAGGGATTACAACCTTCTCTCTAAATATAAGGAGAGTACAATTTCCACTCTCTCTTAGAATAGGAGAAAACACTCTCACAAATTTGAGGAAAAATACAAGTATACAAATTATCTCTAAGGGGATACAATTTTATCCCTCTTGAGAACACTCTTGTAATACTCTCTTTCTTTTCTTAATCCCTCTTTCTTTTCTTAATCCTCACTGAGCTCCTGTTGCTCTGCTGCTACAACTCACTGCCCTCTCTTCCATTCCATTGATCCCTATTTATAGGGAGTGGATTTTCACCAACCCCAACCACAGCCACTCCATTCCTTTTTTTTCTTCTTTTCAAATTGCATTTGTCAAAGAAATGGTTGGTGTTCTTTGACATTGGCTCCAAAGTGCATTTGTCAAAGATGGTTGGTTTGACATTTGCTGCCGACATTCTCCCACTTGGAGATTTGATTAAGGATTAATCATGTCTCCACATGATCCTTTCTACCTTGCCATTCTCATGCTGCTTACGTTACTGCTAGGCCACACGAGGATCTACACCATTCGAACTTGTCAGTGTTGACTGGTTTGGTCATAACATCTGCTAGGTTCTCGTTAGTGTGAATTTTGTGCATATCCACACTTCCTTCCTCCACTACTTCTCGAACGAAGTGATACTGGACTCTTATATGCTTTGTCCGTGAATAAAAGACTGGATTCCTTGCGATATGCAAGGTACTCTGACTGTCACAAAACAGAACAATCTTTCATGTTTGTGCCCGAGCTCCTCCAATAACCTTTGAATCCAGACTGCTTCCTTGCAAGCCGCTGTAGCCGCCATGTATTCTGCTTCTGTTGTAGAGAGAGCTACAACAGTCTGTAGTTTCGAAACCCAGCTTACAGCTCCTCCTGCAAGTGTAAACACATAGCCCGTAGTGGATTTGCTTTTGTCGAGATCGCCTGCAAAATCTGAGTCCACATAGCCTCTGATAGTTAATTCTGATCCTCCATAACATAATGCAGCATCTGAGGTTCCTCTGATGTATCTCAGAATCCTCTTCACTGTGCTCCAATGCTCTCTACCAGGATTCGCCATGTATCGACTAACCGCTCTCACTGCTTGTGCAATGTCTGGTCTTGTACATATCATAGCGAACATCAAACTTCCCACTGCTGATACATACGGTACTCGAGACATCTCCTTCCTCTCTGCTTCATTGCTAGGACACATCTTGGAGGATAACTTGAAATTAACAGGAAGTGGGGTCGAGATTGGCTTACAATCTTGCATGTTGAAGCGCCGCAAGATCTTGTTGAAGTAATTCTTCTGGGAAAGCCAAATCTTCCTGTTACTTCTGTCTTGGTGAATTTGCATCCCTAGAATCTTGTTTGCCGGTCCCAAGTCCTTCATGTCAAACTCCCTAGCCAACTGTGCCTTCATTTCTTGGATTCGATCTTTGTTGGGGCCTGCTACCAACATGTCATCCACATACAACAGGAGGATAATAAAGTCATCATCACCATCAAACCTTTTGTAGTACGTACAATGGTCTGAACTAAGTCTGTTGTATCCAAGGCTAATAATGAAGGAATCAAATCTCTTGTACCAACACCTCGGCGCCTGTTTGAGACCGTACAGAGATTTGTTCAACCTGCAAACCAAGTTCTCTTTGCCTGTTTCAGCAAAACCTTCTGGTTGGAGCATATAGATTTCTTCTTCAAGATCTCCATGAAGAAAAGCAGTCTTCACATCTAACTGCTCTAGATGTAGGTCAAGCGTAGCACACATCGCCAAGACTACTCTGACTGTCGTGAGTCGAACCACAGGTGAAAATATTTCATTGAAGTCGATACCTTCTTTCTGAGCATATCCTTTCACCACCAATCTTGCACGATACCGCTCCACTTGGTCATTTCCATCGCGCTTGATCTTGAAGACCCATTTGTTGCTGATGGTCTTCCTTCCTTGTGGTAGCGTAACAAGATCCCATGTCTTGTTCTTGTGTAGAGCTTCAATTTCTTCCTGCATTGTTGTCATCCACAAGGATACATCTGAGCCTGTGATTGCCTCCTGGAAGGATGATGGCTCCCCATCCTCTGTAAGAAGACAGTATGCAACATTGCTCTCCGTAACATACTCCGAGTGCCAAGCTGGCGGTCTTCTCTCACGAGTTGACCGATGAACTTCTGGAGCCTCTGACTCGACTGGTTCTTGTTCATCGTGCTCTGGTGCTGCTTCAGAAGAAACTAGATCTTCATCTGGTTTATCTTCCACCTGAACTGTGGTAGTCTCTGGATTCTCCTTTGACGCGCTATCGCCTTCATCTTCCTTTTGTAGTTGATCTTCTACAAAGATCACATCTCTGCTGACAATAACCTTGTGGGCAGTGGGGTCCCACAGGCGATACCCCTTCACACCATCAGCATACCCCAAGAACATGCACCTCCTGGATTTTGGATCCAGCTTCGTTCTTTCTTGGGTATTGTACATCACGTACGCGGGGCATCCGAACCAATGTAAAGTAGAGTTATTCGCCGGCTTGCCAGTCCACATCTCCATCGGTGTCTTCAGCTCAATTGCCGTTGATGGCGACCGATTTATGACATAACAGGCAGTTCTGGCTGCTTCTGCCCAAAAAGAGTTGGGCTGACCTGCAGTCCGCAACATAGCTCTCATCCTTTCTGCAAGAGTCCTATTCATTCGCTCTGCCACGCCATTTTGCTGAGGTGTATATGGGACTGTGAACTGTCTTGTGATACCTTCTTGCTTACAAAGTGCAAGAAACTCGCCGTCTGTGTACTCCCTTCCATTATCTGTCCTTAAGCACTTGATCTTCTTTCCAGATTCAAGTTCCACCTGCGCTTTGAAGTCTTTGAACACTGAAAACACATCTGACTTCTTCTTGATTGGATACACCCACAATCTCCTGGAGTAATCATCAATGAAAGACACAAAGTACTTTGCTCCTCCTAGGGACATTTCCGGTGATTCCCAGACATCAGAATGAATCAAGTCTAGAATGCATTTACTCCTGGCTTCAGATCTGCTGAACTGTAATCTATGCTGCTTACTTGTAACACAATGCTCACAAAACGGTAGATTCACCGATTTGAGCCCTGGAAGCAGCTTCCGGTCGGAGAGAATCTTCAAACCTCGTTCAGACATGTGGCCTAGTTTGAGATGCCACATCATTGCTGACTCTTCTCCCTTGCTAGACAATGCGACACACGCATCAGCTTCCTGCAGTGTTTCTCCATTAAGCATGAACAGATTTGCCGCGATCTTTTCTGCCGTCATGACCACAAGCGCGCCTCTGACAATCTTCATGACCCCATTTTCGACATGGGTCTTGCATCCAAGGCTATCTATTTGTCCCAAAGACAATAGATTCTTCTTCAAGCCCTTCACATGCCGTACCTCCTGGATGGTGCGAACCGTACCATCAAACATTTTGAGCTTGATAGTACCAATACCAGCGATTTCCAAAGCATGATCATCTCCCATGTGTACAGAGCCTCTCGAGATTGGTTCGTATGTGTGGAACCACTCTCTCCGAGAAGTCATGTGCCATGTTGCTCCTGAGTCCAGTAACCAGACGTCAGAGAACTGCTTTCTGCCTCCAACCACCGTTGTTGCCTCGCTGTATAGAACTTCTCCATCATATCGGGTACTTGCCACATTCCCTTGAGCATTTGATGACTCAGGGTCTCCACTCTTCTTCTTGAACCAGCAATCCTTCTTAAAGTGCCCTTTCCTGCCACAGTTGTGGTACTTGTAAGTCTTCTTACTTCTAGATTTTGATCTACCATGATTCTGACTCCCACTGGGGCCACGCTCCGTTGATCTTCCTCTCATCACCATCAAAGCTTCCACTTGCTGCGAACTTCCCTGTCTGTCCTCCTTGTTCTTGCGCCTGGTTTCTTCTTCCAAAACAGCAGCTGCAACTTCGTCGAAGACTAGATAGTCCGTCAGGATATTGTTCGTCAGGTTGATGATGAGTTGATCATACGAGTCAGGTAGACTTTGAAGTAGAAGCTCCGCACGTTCAGTTGTCTCTATTTTGCCTTGATGTAAGTTGCGAAAATAGGGTGTTTAGGGTGTTGATGTGGTCGGTCACCGATGTCGATTCCGCCATTCGAAGAGTGTACAATCTTCTCTTTAAGAAGATCTTGTTGTGAAGTGACTTGGCCTCGTACAACCTTGTCAGAGTATCCCAAATCTCCTTTGCTGTTCTCTTTTCAGCCACACTGGATAACACACCATCAGCTAGTGCCAAGTGCAGATGGGCAATAGCGTTGCCGTCCATCTCGTTCCACTTGCCGTCATCAGTTATCTCCGCAGGCCTATCTCCAATTGCTGCCAAGCAATTGTCCTTCCTCAAGATTGCCTTGATCTTTATTTTCCACAACGAGAAATTGCTCCCGTTGAATTTCTCAACATCGAACTTTGTTGTAGTCGACATTTCTGCTCTACCCCTGCCAACCAAAGCTCTGATACCACTGTTAGTAAAATTATGGGCAGAACCTACCCCACAACTAAAGTGAAATTGAGAAAATGGAAATAAAGTGGACACAAATATTTTACGTGGAAAACCCCCAAAGGAGAAGGGGTAAAAACCACGGGCAAGGTAGTGGAATTTTACTGCTGAAAGTAGGGATTACAACCTTCTCTCTAAATATAAGGAGAGTACAATTTCCACTCTCTCTTAGAATAGGAGAAAACACTCTCACAAATTTGAGGAAAAATACAAGTATACAAATTATCTCTAAGGGGATACAATTTTATCCCTCTTGAGAACACTCTTGTAATACTCTCTTTCTTTTCTTAATCCCTCTTTCTTTTCTTAATCCTCACTGAGCTCCTGTTGCTCTGCTGCTACAACTCACTGCCCTCTCTTCCATTCCATTGATCCCTATTTATAGGGAGTGGATTTTCACCAACCCCAACCACAGCCACTTCATTCCTTTTTTTTTCTTCTTTTCAAATTGCATTTGTCAAAGAAATGGTTGGTGTTCTTTGACATTGGCTCTAAAGTGCATTTGTCAAAGATGGTTGGTTTGACATTTGCTGCCGACACATGGAAAGCCCAAATTAAGAAAATTGTCAGAAAGATGGGTGTGTTTGGTTTGAAGTTTTTTTTTTCTTTTTCTAAAATCCAAAAACGTGTTTGGATAGGGTGTTTTGTGAAAAGAGTTTTCACAAAACTCCAACTTCAGTCATTCTCTCTCTACACGAGCGCAAGCTTACATTTTTAGAAAACTGTTTTTGAAAACTCCTTATTTGGTTATTTGGTTAGGGTGTTTTTAGAAAGTTGTTTTCAAAACAACAAAGAGAGCTTTCAACAAGAGAACAAGGATTACAGGATATCGCAAATCCTCTGAAAACGGCAGCTAAACTTCTTGGTGGACGCAGACAGCTAAACTTCTTGGTGGACGCAGAATGAAATCGGTCTCTATTTCTATTCAAATTACCATCCTTCCAGAAATCCTAGTACACTGCCCTTCATATTTCCTTTATACAAAAACTAACATGAAACAAAATATTGAAATGTAGTTTAATGTTGCAAAGAGAATAACCCTAACAAATATTGTCTAAATTGTCAGCCAACTGTTGCTCTCACTTGGCTAAAGATTCATTTGCTTTCACCTGACTGTATGGAACTGATACAACGAGAATATATATCGCCCCAGTAATCGCAATGGAATTATGTCAAGATCGTGCATACAAATCAACTGTATATATATAATGAACAGGATCTCTTGATACGAATATAGTCAAGAAGCCTAGCTTATCCGTAAAGTATTACTAATTGAAGCCCTTATGGCAAATTAAATTACATATATTTCCATCCCCAAACATATCATTCTCAACATACATTACATTTTCTATCTCCTTACAATACCTTCGGAACCTCAAAATCCATCATCAAAGAAAAGGTGTACACCTCTCGAAGCAAACTGTCGCTAATAACAATTCTAGGATCAGATAGTGTTCTACGTGGTATTTCGTATCAATGCTCCAATTCCTAAATCTCCTGAATGAACAAAAATAATTTGACAATTCAAGGCATCAGAATCTAAAGAACTTAAAACCAAGTGGAAATTTTGAAAGCCAAAGACTTACCCCTCCTGGCCTTAATTGGTTGAAATCATACTCGGTAGTTGACTCTGACATAATATCTTCTTCTACTTCTGCGTCTGTGAAAGTGAGTGCTCTCTGGAGCTTTCTATGACAAAAGATCTCGACCTCAGCCACAAAAGTTGCAGTTACAGGGCGATGGTCTGAAAGCTTCAGGTTGCTTCTTCTGTAGCTCAATAGCCTTATACCCTTTCCATATGACAGAATGCGATCACACCTGAGAACCATTGTACAGAATAAAATTAGCAGCTTCAAGAACTATACTTCCAACTATAACCCATGGTTTGAACTCTGAATTATCAACAAAGACTGAAATGATACATCCAAATCGTCTCACTTTTGGACTAATTGATTCAATATAGACTGTTCAATACTATTGAACATGGAAAAAAAACCAAAAAAGTAACTATTATAAGCAATTGAAACTCTATATCACATATTTATGATGTAGCAGTCATTACCAACAAACGAAAATGAAAGACAAATGCATGTGAGAGACAACACGATTTAGGGAACATGATTAAGAATACAAACAAGAGAGTGATAGTATATAATGTACATCAAATATACTTATAAATCCCTAACAGTATTTTCTTAATAACTTAAGATTGCTAAGTTCCTATTTTATGTCTTCAGATTTCAAAATAAACATTGAAGTATGTATATGTTTATGTTTATGTTTATGTTTATGTATATGTATATGCATAAGTAAATGTATATGTAGTCTGTAGATGTAGATGTAGATGTAGATGTATATACAATAATGTTGAAATAATGCATCAATCAACATGACACCTCTGAGAAGGCCAAATCGGTACCAAAATTAGGTGGATAATACTGGACCCCTAACTTCCGACCAGGCTATCAAGTCAAAATATGCAGCAAGGGAGTGTTTACTTGAATTGCAGATAGGCGTCTTCGCAATTAAAATCCTGCAAATGGCATAGTTGCTATTTTTGGTAGATGCAACTTAACAGGTTGCAATTCATCTGCAACTTCATACCCTTAGTTGCAATAATCAACTTGCAATTGATTCTGACTGCAAAGGGTTACATGCAATATAGTTATAGTTGCAATTGCAACTCCAACACAACCAAACATCATCTAACTCTAAATAAATAGCCTTAAGGATTAGCATAGCTTCATATAATTAGAGCAGAAAGAAGCTATTTCATGGCATACCATGCAGGGTTTCTCCTCCCAGCCTTCGTTTCCTCTCCGACGTACTTGTCTGAATTGGCCTCATACTTATAGGTAGGAGGGAAGTTCAATATCCCCTCTGACCATCCATCAAATGCGCGCCCTTTCTTTAACTCCAGCTTTAACTAGCAATGGTTTTAAAAAGTTCGGTATTAAGCACAAGTGTAATAGTAACCATTCAATATTCAGGAACCTGATAATAAACAACAGATAGGACATAAAAGTATCTTCGAGCACAGTAAACTGTCGTAAGTGTCAGATGTTCATAAAAAAGAGAAAAAAATTGTTGGAAGGGGAAACACAGAGAAATTACTTGATCCTTTTCACTCAGCTTAGACCATTCCTTTCTTGAGATGAGGCCAGTTGTACTTTCATACGGTAAGTTGATGCGATAATTTAGATCTCCTAACCATATGATCCTTCTGAAATATGATGAGGATTCTCGTAAGATAGTTAGCACCTTGAGAAAATTTGGGAGTAACAACAAGAAGAAGAAAAAAATCATAACGCTTTACTTGTAAATTGATTGATTTTGAAATATTCTTTTCATTCTTAGAGACCTTCCCTTCTCAGTGGAATGCTTTCTTCACAAGACTTGGTATCTATTCTTAGAGGTCCAAAGGCCGGTAATAAAAGGAAGATATTAAAAGATAAGTTGATGGGCATATATATAATTCACAAAATACTCCCTTGTAATCTGACAACTTATATTGGCTCCATTAGGGGCCTATCAATTATCACAGAAATATTAATGAAACATTGAAACATTTCCTTGTAATCTTTTCTTATACTGCACCATTGATATAGATCATTAACATAAGCAATTTTAAGTGCAAAGTCCTTAGTTTCTTTATGGACTAGATGAAAATAAAAAGAGACTACATGGACATACAAAAGAGTAAAAAGTAGTGGAAAGATTGAACACGGCATGTTTCCATCTCTATCGGAAGAAATAAAAGAATTGTTGTTTTGCAAGGAAAAAAAGTTCTTCGCTGGAGTGGATCAGGGAGCACATATGGCACTAGACTGTGTAATCATGTATAAAGATGTTAAAAATATATAGAGAGAGAAAGAGATGTTTTTATATCAACCCAGAAAAAGTTCCTTAGTTTTATATATCTAAAAATTTAAACAGAATTATGTAGAGATACAAAGAAATTTAGGGATTACATCAAAAAAATGAAGTTTTCAAGCATGGATATCAGAAGAACCCAACCATTACTTTTTTGTTACAGTCGAATGGCATTTGAACAAAATGAGAAAATTATTTTAGAAAATCTTTGTGTAAGCATGAAAAGGAAAAGCCAGAGGTTTACTTACTCATGATCATAAATAGATTTAGGTGAACCAATACTAGAAACTGAACCGAATCGTGTCCTCCTGTGAATTTCTTGGACATCGGAATTTCTTCGGAGTTCATCCCCATCCTTCTCTCCTGAAGTGAGGTGAGAACATATAAAGCAAAAAAATGTTTGATATATAGACATGCTGACAGATATCGATCCCTGGAACATATTTAGAAAGTTGTCAATGTATTTTAAATATCTAGTAAATAGTTATAAACATCATAAGCCACTAAAGTGAAATTATTAAAGATTAGAGGGATGAATATTCAAGAAACTTCATTCAAATAGAGTACATTTAAATGTAGATATGGTATTCCAGAAATATAATGTATTATTAATTACAATTCAGTATATTACAAAGACAAACTAATTTTGTTTAATGAGCAGTCATTGTCGTATCCAATTACAGATACTATGCATCAAAGGTTCACGAAATCATATATTCATACAAAAGCGCAGTATTATTGTTTTTGTTTTACTTTCATCAAAGATCTAGATAATACATTGGTTCAATCTAAAAAATGACTAGAACAGGTCAATAACTATGACAATTGACAGAACAAGATGATATCTCCAAAATCAATATCCTCCATGAGTCAAAATCACTCTCTAATTTGTCTACATGCTCTAAGTAGTCCATATGTTAGGGCATGTCTTAAGCATCAAATATTCGCATATCACAATTGTATAAATTGTTGAATGATCAGGCTCATCATGCCAAATATTATTTTCATCTCTTTCTTTTTTGTAATTTTTTGCATAATATTTTCTTTTATTCTCTTTTAAGTTATATACATCATTCCTAAAGTGGGACAAGACTAATTTTCAGCGGAATTAGAGGGATTCTAAAAATATGCAGATAACCAAGTTGAATCGCTTTCTTCTTGAAGATTCGGTGGAATCACAATTCACACTCTCACGTTGAGTACCTTAAAGAGTAAAATCATATCCAAAAGAAATTTCACCAGGCATTGCACCTAGCTCATGGAAGGAATCTTACAAACATCAAACGGATAGTCATTACTCATTAGGAATCACACCAAAATGTATCCTAGAAATCGTATTGAAGAAGGAAGCAAGGTTTTCGTTATAATATTTAATTCATTCCATGATCTTACTGTTATATAAATTGTCCCTAATCTTCTTGTTAATCTGTCAAAACAAAATAAATAAAACTGATTTACCGGCCTATGGGGAAGTCGCGCGATACGCACTGCCCTAAGAGTTGATCCGCGGTCTTATGTGCAGACGCTTCGCAGATGCTCCTAGTGGTAAAACCCCCGGTATCACCGGCGTCCCGCTGTCGCACACAACGTCGGGAGATGACCCGAACTTAGCCTTGCCCAGAACTACGGCGAAAAAGAAAGGAGCGGAAGCAGCGAACGGAAGAGGTTGCTGCGCTTGCGGATCGGGAAAGCAGCAAAGAAGATGGACTGCCGATTGTCGAAGCAGCGAAGGAGATTATCAGTGTGGTGCGGTTTTTCGAGTTTTTTCAGTAGCAGCAACCGGTAGGTTTATTGGAATATAAATACACACAAACGTGTGAACGTTGGGAGAGAAGAAGGCCAAAAAATCGGATCTGAGAAACTGATCCAACGTTCAGAAAGAATTAGTCAAAGGAAAAGAAATAAACAGCAAAAATAATTTTAGGATCTCAACCCGAACCCGAAGAGCAATTTCGGATCGGCATTCGTGTCCGCAGATGCGGGCGCGCACACCCGTGCCCACTACGCGCGCCGAACCGAACCGGGCCGGGCGGCGGCGGCGGCGCGCGTGTGGCCCACGGGTTCTCTCCACACCACACTAGACTACAAGGGGATAAAGAGTGGTTTGTAATATATCCATTTATATGACATAGGTAACCACCGATGTGGGACTAAAAGGAGAAGGGAATCTTGGGTTTTGAACTAAACAGCCAACAATCCCCCCCCAAAACTAAGATTCAAAGGCAGTGATAACAAAAGAGTAATGATATAGAAGTTCTGGGCAAGAGTATACTATGCATAGATGAGATGGACTACAGCCTTGAATCTCACGTAGTGACTATTGTCTTTGTCTGAAGAAATGCTTGATGGACTACGCCTTGAATCAGACTTCTTGACTCAGATTCAGAAAATAGCACACATAGTACGCTAGAGGTTCTTGGGTCTATCGGGTGGCGCTTTTGAATGGCCATGCGCACTTTTCCATATTCATGAGAGTTGTCTGGGATCGCCCTGTCCCATAGTCGCGGCCTTCACGACCTCTCATATAGGTAAGTCCTCAAAGGGTTGGTGATCGGAGTCAACCCTACATAATAATGTTTGGACCTATTAAGAGTTTAGAACTCATCCTAACCTGATCACACAGGAACACTGTCACCATAGGGATGGGATATCATTGTACAACCTCGTACAGCCACCTGGGCATTAATTTATGAGAATTTAATCTCTGAGTCAGTGTTCCATAATAGTCACCGAAGTCCAGCTTATTTCTACCCATTGAACCGGCTTCTTGGGATCTCCAGTCAGATTCGGTTGGGTTGCCACTGCTGGTGACTTACTTATGGGCTTAACCCCATCCCCCTCGATGATTCTAGGATCAACGTCCTAGACAGACCCTTTGTTAAGTGGTCTGCAAGGTTCTTTTCTGACTTTATATAGTCAAGAACCACATATTTGCCTAATAGGCTCTTGATTGACTTGAAGCGCAGCTGCAGGTGCCTGTTCATCTTAGCATTCACAGAATCATGCTTTAGTAGTTCTATAACAGATTTATTATCACAGTTTATGGAAATAGGAGGAACAGGAATATTAGTAACAGGTATATGCATAATCAAATTTCTTAGCCATTCAGCTTCTGTACAAGTAGTATCCAAAGCTATCATTTCAGAATCCATAGTACTTCTAGCTATGATGGTTTGTTTACATGAACCCCAGGAGATTGCAGCACCTCCTAAGGTAAAGACATATCCAGTTGTGGATTTCACATCATGTGAATCAGTTACCCAGTTTGCATCTGAGTAACCTTCTATGATATCAGGGTGTCTAGAATAATGAAGTTTGTAATCTATAGTACCCTTAAGATATCTAAATACTCTTTCTAATGCTGACCAATGTGACTGGTTTGGGTTGCTAGTATATCTACTAAGTCTCCCAACAGCAAATGCAATGTCAGGTCTAGTTCTATTTGATATATACATAAGAAAACCTATCATTTGAGAGTATCTATGTTGTTCTACAGGTGAACCTTCATTCTTCTTGAGAATGATACTACTGTCAAAAGGAGTACGAGCAGGTGCCTTCTCAAAATACTCAAATTTCCTTAGCATTTTCTCAATAGAATGTACTAAGGAGAGAGTATAACCCTCCTTGGATTTGGATACTTGCATTCCTAGAATCAGGTTAGCTACTCCTAGGTCTTTCATATCAAACATGCTAGATAAATAATCTTTAGTGTTATTTATTAACTCAAGTGTTGATCCTAGAATAAGGATGTCATCTACATACAAGCATATAATGACACAACTTCCATCAGTATTTTTAGAGTATATACATTTATCATACTCATTTGGTAAGAAGCCATATTCTAAAATCACTTTATCAAATTTGCTGTGCCATTGCTTGGGAGCTTGCTTTAGGCCATAAAGAGATTTTACTAACCTGCAAACTTTCTTTTCTTGACCCTTAGCAATAAAACCTTCAGGTTGCTCCATGTAGATTTCTTCCTCTAGGTCTCCATTCAAAAAGGCTGTCTTTACATCCATTTGATGGATTATCAAGTCATGAATGGAGGCTAAAGCTAGAAGAGTTCTAATAGAGGCAATCCTAGCTACAGGAGAGTAGGTGTCAAAATAATCTAATCCTTTTTTCTGGGTGAAACCTTTGGCTACTAATCTAGCTTTGTATTTTTCTATTGAACCGTCAGCTCTAAGTTTCTTTTTGAAGATCCACTTGCAACCTATGGGTTTACTACCTAAAGGCAGGTCTGCTAAATGCCAAGTACTGTTCTCCATAATGGAGTTGTACTCATTGTTGATGGCTTCTTTCCAGAAAGGTGCATCAGGAGAAGATATTGCTTCTTCGTAAGTTGAGGGATCACCCTCTATCAAATAAGTGAAGAAATCTTCTCCTAAATTTCTTTCAATCCTACCTCTTTTGCTTCTTCTAGGTTCTGAGTCTTGATCAGGTTGAGAGCTAGAAGGTTGAGAATGGAAACTGGTAGAAG
Source organism: Hemerocallis citrina (assembly GCA_017893485.1). Taxonomy (NCBI): domain Eukaryota; kingdom Viridiplantae; phylum Streptophyta; class Magnoliopsida; order Asparagales; family Asphodelaceae; genus Hemerocallis; species Hemerocallis citrina. The sequence goes on along the minus strand of CM030358.1, from coordinate 154,750,373 downwards.
GAGGCAGGGAATGACTGGAGGGGTTGGAAGAAATTCTATCCTTAAAAGGGAATATATTCTCAAAGTAAACTGCATCTCTAGCTTCAATGATGGTATTATTAGAGATTTCATTTACTTCAGAATGAGTCACTAAAAATCTATTGGCATTGCTATCTAGGGCATATCCTATGAATACAGCATCTACAGTCTTAGGTCCAATCTTTCTCTTTTTAGGTTCAGGGATTCCTACTTTTGCTAGACATCCCCAGACCTTAAGGTAATGGACTCTAGGCGTTCTGCCTTTCCATAATTCATAAGGAGTCTTATCCTTTGACTTACTAGGGATCCTGTTTAGGATGTAACAGGCTGTCAATAAGGCTTCTCCCCACAAGTTATCAGGAGCTCCTGAGCTGAGAAGCATGGCATTCACCATGTCTAACAGAGTTCGATTCTTTCTTTCAGCAACTCCGTTAGACTGTGGTGAGTAAGGAGCAGTCACCTCATGAATTATTCCGTGTTCTTCACAGAAGTTAGTCATTTCATTTGAGGTATACTCTCCGCCACGATCAGATCTAAGGATCTTAATCTTTTTCTCCAATTGGTTCTCAGCTTCGGATTTGAAAACCTTAAATCTATCTAGAACTTCATCTTTGGTTTTGAGAAGGTAGGTATAGCAATACTTAGAAAAATCATCTATAAAAGTGACAAAGTATTTCCTACCGCCTCGGGTCAAAACCCTATTTGAGTCACAAACATCACTATGAACTAGTTCTAGAGGATCACAATTCCTCTCTATAGATTTGAAAGGCAGTCTGGAATGTTTGGCTTGAACACAAATTTCACATTTGTGTTTATTATCTACAGGAGACTTGGGAATAATAAATAAGTTGATCATTCTTTTAAGAGAACCCAGATTCACATGACCTAGTCTACCATGCCAAACATTGGAAGATTCTATATTTGAAACAACAGGAGAAGGATCAGATATTTTATTTATAGTGCTGAGAATGAAAAGACCATCCTTTACATATCCTTTCCCAATAAAAGATTCATTCTTAGAAAACACAATTTTATTTGCTTCCATTACAATTTTGAAACCCGACGCTACAAGAAGGGAACCACTAACTAAGTTTCTCCTAACTGACGGCACATGAAGTACATCATGAAGAGCTAGATTTTTCCCTGATGTCATCTTCAGGTCTATTCTTCCTCTTCCTACAATCTGTGCCGTTGATCCATCTCCTAGGGTTATGCCTCCACATGATTCCTGATAGTTTGAAAAACAGGAGCGATCAAATGAAACATGAACATTAGCTCCAGAATCCAACCACCAGTCATCAGAATGGTAAGAAATATTAACAGAAGGTTGGTAAGTCACAGACCTGAAGGAACTAGAAGATCCATTTAGAATCATGTTGGCTTCTGGTTTGGTAGAGCCTTTTCCCTTATAAGGAATCTTCATTGGTTCCTTCTTCCTATGAAAGCAATTGAAGGATAGATGATTTGTTCTTCCACACACCAAACAGAACTTTTGTTGGTCCTGAGTCTGACCGAAGTTTCTAGTCCTGTGGTTTTGCTGGTGTTGGCGGTTTTGGTGGTTTTGGTGATTCTGGTGATGAGGCTGAAAGTTCTTTTTCTTGAAGGATGTTTTCTTAGGTTTGTGAGGATTATTAGGTTTGGATTTGCCTTGGTTTGACACTACAAGGTTTACCTTTGCTTTAGACTCATTTTTAGGGTTTGACCTAAGTCTAAGTTGTTCTTCTGTTCTAATCTTCTTTAGGACTTGGGCAAAGGTAAGCTCACCTTGAGTATGAGTGAGTTCCTTCTTGACATCAGACCAAGAAGGTGGGAGTTTGTCTATTAGGCAAGCTATCTTATATTCAGTAGAGAAGGTTGTGCCTTTTGCTTGAATATGCCTCACATATTCTTGGAATTCATGGATTTGGTCATTCATAGGCTTGTTATCTACCATGAAATACCTATTGAAAGCTGAAGAATTGAATCTTTCAATTCCAACATCATCAAAACCATATTCATCTTCTAAAGCATCCCAAAGTTCTTTAGCATTTTTATATTCAAAGAATATGTCATAAAGGGAGTCAGATAAGGCACTTAGAATCCTATGAAAACAGTGGAAGTCTATTTCCTTAGGGGTTTTTGGTTTTTGGGAACTAGCGGATTCTTTAGGAGTTTGAGATGACAAAGTGGATTCAGAAACTTCTTTGGTAGACTCAAATTTGTCAGACTCAGTCGTGTTGGGTGTGGATCCATCAATTGCAGAAAGGAGACCTAAGGTGGTAAGCCAGAATTTCATCTGACTCTGCCACCTTTTGAAGTTGGTTCCATCAAACTTGGCTGGCTTGGCTGAAGCGGTCTCTTCTTTCCCAGTCATGATTTAATAGTATAATAGTCTAGAGGCTGCAGAAATAATACTGTAGCTACTCAATAAAGGTATCGCGGGTTCTAGACAATAGTTTAATGATTTTGCTAATGAACCTAAACAAATCTTTTAGTCTATCAAGTTCTGATTAACTTGGGTTAGCTGTAGGAGTCGGTTCCCAGCTAGCGGTGGTCCGAAGACGCTTAAATACCGTGTCGCTTAGGGCTGTTTACACCCGGTTGACAGAAGGACCCTTTAGGCTTGTTCCCAAATTTATCTTTCCTTTTAAGACCTTTAGATTTCTTTTAAGGAATTTGCAAAATCAATAACTATTCCTTATTAAATGTTTAAAGGATACTAAGAAATATCTAGCACCACAGCTAATAATAGTCTTGATATTGTTATGTAAGTAGTAGTGCTATTCACAATATAACAAGACACTTAATTATACTAGCAAATTGCAAGCTAATAAAACAAATGTACAGCAAGTAATATTCTAAGACTTTGAGAATACTAAAGTGAATCTAACAACACAAATTCGTGCCAACAAATTTTGTGATTTAACAATAAATTAATAATGTAAGGATTTTAAAGCTATAGAGGAATCTATAGTGATGCAACAAAATTTAATTATCTGTCTCGAAATTGTGATTAACGAAGATAGTATTAAAGCTTCGGATTTCACTAATAATTTATTTATTTATTTAGCCCTTACAATATTAATAATGAAGCGAATTAACAGAATGTACTAAATTAACAGATTAACAATAAGCAATTATGATTATATGTGCTAATTAATCAGTTAATCAATATGTATATACTTAATCGACAGATCCTACAACTAAGTATATACTATGGATCTGTTCTATAGGATCAGGCTGTTCTATAGGATCGAGAATACTATCGATCTGTTCTATAGGATCGTACAATTGTATTCTTAATTTCTAAGTAGACAGATAACAAAGGCAATTCTGTTTATAGGTAGCAATTAATCAGATTGATAATATGTATGTGCTAATTACCAATAAATACTAGTTTAATCTGATTAACAATCAGGCCGTTCTTAATTAACAAGATACGACAAACTAATAAGATTAACAATACGGTTGTTCTTAATTAATCAGATCAACAATACGACTATTCTTAATTAACAAGATATGGTAAACTAGTCAGATTAACAAGATGGCTGTTGTTAATTAACAATTTATGCTAAACTAATCAGATTAACAAGATGACTGTTCTTAGTTAACAATATATGATAAACTAATCAGATTAACAATACGTCTCAACTCTTAGATTGTTATATAAATTGTCCCTAATCTTCTTGTTAATCTGTCAAAACAAAATAAATAAAACTGATTTACCGGCCTATGGGGAAGTCGCGCGATACGCACTGCCCTAAGAGTTGATCCGCGGTCTTATGTGCAGATGCTTCGCAGATGCTCCTAGTGGTAAAACCCCCGGTATCACCGGCGTCCCGCTGTCGCACACAACGTCGGGAGATGACCCGAACTTAGCCTTGCCCAGAATTACGGCGAAAAAGAAAGGAGCGGAAGCAGCGAACGGAAGAGGTTGCTGCGCTTGCGGATCGGGAAAGCAGCAAAGAAGATGGACTGCCGATTGTCGAAGCAGCGAAGGAGATTATCAGTGTGGTGTGGTTTTTCGAGTTTTTTCAGTAGCAGCAACCAGTAGGTTTATTGGAATATAAATACACACAAACGTGTGAACGTTGGGAGAGAAGAAGGCCAAAAAATCGGATCTGAGAAACTGATCCAACGTTCAGAAAGAATTAGTCAAAGGAAAAGAAATAAACAGCAAAAATAATTTTAGGATCTCAACCCGAACCCGAAGAGCAATTTCGGATCGGCATTCGTGTCCGCAGATGCGGGCGCGCACACCCGTGCCCACTACGCGCGCCGAACCGAACCGGGCCGGGCGGCGGCGGCGGCGCGCGTGTGGCCCACGGGTTCTCTCCACACCACACTAGACTACAAGGGGATAAAGAGTGGTTTGTAATATATCCATTTATATGACATAGGTAACCACCGATGTGGGACTAAAAGGAGAAGGGAATCTTGGGTTTTGAACTAAATAGCCAACACTTACACTACTTGAAATCCTCCAGAATTATAATCAAACAAACCAACGGTACATTAAATGCAGTCATACATGACTCTTAGAACATAAACAGCACCCAAACTATGACTTTTAGATAGTAATATGAGTCAAACATGAATCTTTAACCAGGAACTGACAGTCATATGAAAAGATTTTATATTTAAACACAAAGTTATGAACGATTATCAAACAACGATAGTTATGAATAGTGCTGCCCACAGAAGCTATTCTAAACTAAATGCCAATAGAAGATTAAAATGTATAATTCAATTCAAGAAAAGACCAAAGATGTATGGCGATCAGATAACTACCTAGTGGAATAAATTATTGACTTGGTAAGAATAATACTAAAGTCTTGAAGTATCCTAACCTTGTTGCCGATATATCCCATAACACCTACACCAACAGTGGATACCTTCAAATTCTTGATATGCTTGCGTAAGCTCCGCCTTACCCATATGGAAAGATAAATCCCGACCATTTGCTTACTTACAATCCTAACAAAAGGTGAAATCTTTTTCTTCCTTTTCAAAAAATCTTCTAGCTTAAGCTCAGAAATTAATCTCAGCCCTGTATAAGCTTTGCGCTCCTCGTGTAGAGACTTGAATGAACTGTAACTTTTGAAAGACTTGAGCGAAGTGAATGGTCTTGAATTATCTACAGAATGTTGAATTGATATGTCAAGTTGTTGTTCTGGCCAACTTGTGTCAATCCTTTCAGAACTGCTGAGTGTTCTGGTTAGATTATTTACTGCAGACTCTTTAAAACTTAGATGGGACCTGTCAAACTTTTTCAAATCTGGTGGTGGTCCCATATAATCATCTCTACTGATGGATTCACTGGTGCCGGATACTGGGAAACTGAAGGATTCCTCTTCAAGTGGATGGATTTCTTCGTCTTCGCTGTCACTATCAGTTCCAGGTGTTAGTTCTTCAAGTATAGGAGCATCATCTGATGGCTTGAATCTTGATGGTGAGGAGGGTTCGCTGTAATATTTATATTTTTCTTTAACGGGTCGGATTTTATTTAGAGTTTCGCGGATGAGATATTCCCAACTTGGAACCGGGCTGTTGTCCTCCACACCAAAGATATTACCGGTATTTAGGGGAACAATCTCTTGAAGGCTGCAAAAAACAAAATTGTGTCAATGTAATTAGATTGAAACCGCTACTCACTAATAATTAGACCCAAGAGAAATGCAGAGGAGATGAAAACTTTTAACTAAATGAATCATGTCAAAGAAGACGAGAAAACTTGGATAATGCAAATGCAAAGAATCAGCCCTGTTTCAAGCAAACTTGAATCATGCAAATATCATCAATCTGATGTTTAACTTGAGATCTCTATGTTTTTCCTAGATGTTGCCTTTTATAAGTGTAAGGCCTTTACAAGTTAGCTAGATATCCTCTGATTTTCAACAATTTTCTGATTAAAATTTGAACAGCTATAGCTATACTTTACTGTATATTTGTCAGGAAGTATTTACCCAAGCACATAGATGTCAGCAGGTTCATCCAAATCAAGCCAGTCTTCAATATCCAAATCACCCGGTGGAAACTTTCCTCCAACATTCCATGTCCCGGCACAAATCCTGAAGAAACCATGTACTTAAAAATCAAGGAGAAAAGCAACACAAAATGTTAAATATATTATAGAAATCTAAAAAAATATTATCTTTTTTCCTGGTAATATATCGATTATCAAGCATTCAAGTGGGGAATGATATTTTGGCTAAGGTCACACTGAACTCATCCTCATCATAAAAGAACAATAATACAAGCTTGCCTGATTTCTTTGGTGTCTATATACTGCGCACGAAGGGTCTCTGACTTTCTTCTATGCCTTAATCTGTATGGAATGTCCTCTGCATGATTACCTACACATAGCAGGTGATGAAGTTGTAAATTAGCAATCCTGAATAGATAGAATCCTTCTTGTCAACAATAAGAAATAATAAAATAGTAAAAGACTCCCAACACATTCATAAAGAGACACTTGCTAGCTTTTCCTTATTATGAGTTATGATTTGAACAAGAGAAGGATCAAAGAACACACCAAAAATTTCTCTAACGGGGCTTTCAACAAATGATGCATATATTTGATTTCCAAGATAACAAGACAATCTTTTTTACATTAAACACTACTAAGCACAATTTTGGTGGTGAAATGGTATGATGATGATGATAATGATGGGCTACATTACAGCCATCTGCCAACTCAATTAGTAATTTCAACATTTTCTTTGCTTCCCAACCATTTTCGCTAGTGGCACATGTAGTATACTCTCTGTTATATCCTCGAAACACTCAGCAATCTTTGCTGTAACATGTCTATGATGACAAACAACAAGAAACATTGATGATCAGGGAATAGGTAGAAAAATTGGAGTGGTTAGGGAAAGAATGGAACAACGGAGATGAAGAATGCTATTTCATATCCAAATCTACCACCTAATACAAGAAAAGGCACTTCTTACATAATAGAACCAACTTCAGAACTTAAAAAACTAAAACTTCATGCATAATAAGCATATTACAAAAAAAACATGATTATATTAAATTTAATTTACTTTATGCAAAATAACATATTTTAAAATATCTTAATAATCTAACCTTCAAGAAAAGAAAAAAAAAACTAAAATCTTCTGGAACTGTCCAAATTTGGTTCACTGTAAACCAGTATGTCTTTAATGATTTTTGCTTATCATCATACACATAACTGATTCTACCTCTAATTCCCCGTGAAAAAAATCTCTTCTTACACCATCATTGATCATTTTTTCTCCATCCACTCAACAACCTTCCATAGATAACTACATTACTACATTAATTAAAATTGTTCCAAATAAAATTTCATGAATTTCTTTGACCAAAACACAAATATCAAAGTTCACTAAGAAACTACGATACGATTCAGCCCCAAAACCTCGCAGCAATCTCCTCTCCTGCTCCTCCTCCCACAATTGCCGCTCCGAACGACACATCTCTGCAACAATTCACCAAACACCTGATCAGCACAACTACAAAGCATTCAACAAAAACCCATTACAAAACTAAATCAAAAACTTAAACTAAACCCATTTCAATCCAACCTTCAAACTCATTCTCACTCTCAGTGGTATCCCCCTCATCAGCACTGAAATCCGAGTCTTTGGAACTGATATTGAGCCACTTTCGGAGCACAACCTTCTTCCATAACTGCAGGCAGCAACACAGTTCAGCCCAATCTATCTGGAATTTGTAATTTATTCCCAAACCAAAAACAAAACAAAACAAAACAAAAACCCAATATAAACCCCCAAAAATAGAGAATTAGCAAAAGAATGATGGAGGGTTTGTTATTTACCTGTTTTTGCTTCCTGGGTTTTGGCCCCATTGTTGGTTGATCCTATTGTTGATCTGTTTTATTGGGATCTGGTGTAGGGTTCTTGATGGTGAGGATGATGACAATTCGAGGAGCATCATTGAAAATGTTCTTTTGGGTTTTGAAAAAGAAGTATTTAAAAGTTGTGGACTTCGAGGTGATAGGGAATTAAAGTAAGGTTTTTTTTTGAGGTTGAGAAGTTTAGTTGCAGAAAGAAAAAAAAAAGCCAAAGAAAAAAAAGGAATTAAATAGCTTAAGCCTAAAGCAAAAATTTTGTAAAAAATATTTTATACTCTGGTTGAACTTTAAGTCTTAATTTTTTAAATTTTTTTCCTAGAAGTCTCAATCTCTTTAATGTATGTCACAAACCAGAAAAAGAAGGGAAAAGCAAGTTAGCTGAGTTTGTTTTATTAACTCGTGGTCATACTCCACATTTTTCTAATAAAATTTAAAATAAAAAAATGTTTGGTGTATTGTGTAGTCTTTTTTTGATGTATTGTGTAGTCTACATTTTTCTAATAAAAATTAAAATAAAAAAAATGTTTGGTGTATTGTGTAGTCTTTTTTTGATGTATTGTGTAGTCTTGAAGGGATAATTTTGCCCTACTGACCCACTTTTTGAAAATATTTGACGTTCTGACTCACTTTCGAAAATAATTAGTGAACTAATTCAATTTTGTACACGTCAGCAAAAATCGTTATTGGAAAAAAGGGCATAAGTTATTTACATGCCGTTTTTCTTAATAATGACATCTATATTTTAAAAAAAATGTCATACCGTTATTTGGAGTAACGGCATATGTTATTTTGTTTTTCGACAGCTTGCAGTCTCCATTTAGAGAAAAAAGTGCAAGTGTGAAAACCTTATAACCGATTCCATTATTTCAAATAACGGCATTCTCAATACCGATACCGTTATTTGGAATAACGGCATCGGTTATAAATTTTTTTTTTTTTAAAGTAACTTATTATTCATCATCTCTGACGAATAAGTTAATTTTTTTAAAAAAAATTAACTTATTATTCATCCTCTCTGTTTCCAAACAACGGCAACAGTTCATTTATATATAACTGATGCCGTTATCTCCAATAACGGCATCAGTCATTCGAATGTCGTTATTGGGGATAACGACATTATTTATAAGTTTTTTTCACAGTTATAATTTTTTTAAGTTAGAAGATTCACACTTGTAATAGAAATATACTGATGCCGTTATTCCAAATAACGGCATGGTAAAAAAAATATAAAATAGATGTCGTTATTAGAAATAACGGCACGTAAATAACCTATGCCGTTATTTCCAATAACGGTTTATGCTGACGTGTCCAAAATTAGGTCAGATTGCTAGTTATTTTCGGAAGTGGGTCAGACCCCTAAATATTTTCAAAAAGTGGGTCAGTACAGCAAAATTTTCTCTTGAAGGTGTGTAAATAGAAGTGCAAACCATGAAGAGATTCGATGGTCTGCAAATCTATATTATTTTTCTTTTTTCTTCTCTTCGCTAATCTTCTTCAAATTATGTTGAAAAAAAGATCAGTGAAGATTTATTATTATATTTTAATAAAAAGAGTAGTTACTTGTGACTTGAAAGGGGATATCCAGACTTAATCCGTAATAAGGCTGGCATTCGGGCCTAGCGGGCCGGGCCAAGCCACGACAGGGAAATGTCGATCCGGACTTGGCCCTTTGGCCCATGAGCCAGGCTGGGCCGGGCTAGGGCCTGTTTTTCTTTTTTAAACAAAGACAAAGGAGAAGAAGTATTCAGAATTGTCAAGAACATATAGATTCTAATGTATATTTTAAAATGAATTTTTTTTTTTGACGAGTAAAAGGTAGGATTGTCCTACCTCACAGAAAATATATATATATATTTAAAAAGTTTGAGTAAAATGAATTTTATAAAACAAGTAAAGATAGATAAACTAATATATGTTATAGAAAAATGATTCTACAAAAAAAAAATACTATAAACCGGTGTATGTTAATAAACAAAATATTATTTTAAAAAAGAAATATTTCAACAAACAACAACAATTAATTGGAATAACTAGTGTATGTTGACCAAATTTTTAAAAAAAAATTTAAAAAGAAGAAGAAGAAGAATAAGAAGAAGTACAACAAAACTCAATCTAATTAAGCCAAATAAATGAGAATAAACAATTATGCTAATTCTAAAAATTATACAAATACAAAAATACCGTATGATTGTAGAATATATTTTGATGAGATTGAAGAATGAAAGTTGAGAGCTTGTAGTATGATTGTAGAATATAGATTGAAGAATGAAAGTTGATAGAATATAGATTGAAGAATGAAAGTTGAGAGCTTGTAGTGTTGCTGTTGATGTTGTTGATTGTTGTTGTTGTTGATGTTGTTGATGTTGAACAAATCAAAAAAGTAGTTGAATGTTGATAATTGTTATTGATTTGTTGAGAGAGTTAAGAGATAGTAGAGAGAGTTGAGTGAATTTGTGAAGAGAATTGAATGAAATGAGGTTAATACCTCCAAAAACTAGTTAGTATTAATTTGTTGAGAGGTATTTTAGTAATTGCACAACACAATATTTAAAAATAAAATTCTGGAAAAAAAATCATAGAAATTTCAACGGTCGGCCCACGAGCCGGCCCGGGCCAAAGTCGGGCTTTTTTGGGTTTTGTTGAACCGGATCGGCTTGTCATTTTTTGACAGGTTGCCCCGGTTCAACCCAGTTTTGGGCGGCCAGGCCGGGTCCAGCACCGAGTAGGCTGAGCCCGAGCTAGCTCCGCCCTAATGTCACCCCTATCGGTGGCCCTAATGTCACCCCTATCCGTAGGGACTTAATATTTTTTTTTTTTTTCATTGCAAATGGAAAAATACTAGCATTATTGTTTTTTATTGCAAATGAAAAAAATACTAACATAACCTCTTACTTATGGGTAGGTGTAAAAGAGTTTATACAAAGATTGTATATATGATTTAACTCAAAAATAATAATAAGAAATAAATTGTATATATGAATTTTACTCCTAATTAGTCAAACATTTCTTTTTTATAAAAAGTTAGTTACACTATGCAATATAAGACGTGATTTGTAAAGATAAAGAGTAGTCATATTAGAGTGCATCTCAGATGACCTAAGGTTATAACTCACTCAAAATTAAAGAAGATCATACTCTCTCCCAAAATATTAATTGTTTTAGCCTCTCTTTTTTATTCCATATAATGTATCGTTTCAGGCTCTCAAAATAACGTGCTCATAAGCAATAATTTTTCTCTATTCCCATTTAATTTATCTTTTTGATAAAATTCTCCCTTTCCTAATTGTTTTTAAATTTATTTATAAAGTTCTCCCTTCTCAAATAAAACCTGAAAATTTATTCTTTAGGATATTGTAAAGTAACGAAATGGGGGGCACATTGGGTTTTTGCTTTGGGGTTGAAAGGTGACCACCTTCCCACATGTCTAGTAACCACCTTTCCATAAAGGGGAAAAAATTATAGCCTATCCTATTACCATAGTCTATTCCATGTATCACATTATATGCAAACAACTACATTCCTTTAAACTGTCATTCTATATCATTATTGTTACAAAAGTTCATAAAAGATTCTTTGATTGATTGGAAATAAAAAATAAAAAAAGGAAGAAGAAGATATTAAAAAACCGAATAAATTAAAAAAAATGAAATAACAAAATATCAATCCAAACCGATTTGAGCAGAGGCTTGTGTATTACACAATATCCTTAAAACATATTCGCCTCATCCGAATGCTGGAGATTACAGATGCGTCCATTTCCCATGATACAACGGCTGAAGAATGTCCACTGTGGCACCACGTCACACTCTCAAACTGAAACTGTGTGGAACTCTATCACCAATTGAACAGCAACACTAGAACAACTGAACTCGAAGGAAAGAACAGAATAGAGAGGAGAGGAGATTTTTCTGGTGTGTCTTAAAGGGAGGAGGACGACCCAATATATAAGGTTTTGGGAAGACAAAACCATTCTAGGAATGATACATACATTAAACGACAGACAAAACTATTTCAACAATTTGAACGTTACTGTTTCGTCCTTTACTTAATGGTGGACAAAAACGTTACAGCAACGGGCAGGGTTCAAATTGGTTCGGCATTCATGTGGGCGCACACAAGCCGCACGCGTGAGAGAAAGCCTTCTAGTTTGCTTGCTTACAAAGCTAAGAAATGGTTTATTATATATACCCTTTTAGTTCTTTTGATTTTTCCGATATTAGACTAAAGTCCCTCAACCAATTTTCTTCCATCAAGTAGCTCACGTAGAAAGACAAATTCTCATTCACTCATAATCGTTTTGAGCAAGTAAATATACAATTTTGATGTACTCATGAAGGAGAAAAACAATCCATAAAGATCTCACACTAATATATAATGGATCTTACTCAAAAATGCCTCAAAACTAGTTCATAAAATGGTCTTAAAACACTCATTTTCCAACAATTATATCCACACCAAGCTCCTATCAAATACAGTTAGCAATAATCATATTCTCTTCATGTTTTTGTAGGATAAGTTATTGGTTGGAATTTGTTGAAAACTTTGCTTTTAGAAATTTTGAATAAATTGTTATCGATTTGCTTTGTTGATAGCTACAATAAATTTGATACACTAATATCCTGGGCTACCACCAATCACAATCTCCTATCGCTACACACCCCGTCGAATCCTATTCCTACACCTCCCCCTACACAACCAGTGAATTCCCCCCCCCCCCCATCTAATTTATTCTTGGCATGTGATGACGCCTCCGATGATCCCTCATCAGAAGACGAAGGCAAACAAGATTTGGACGAGACTTTCTCGAAATTCAGCTCTAATGATGAAAGTTTGGATAGCAAAGAATCGGGAAGTGAAGGACTCCACAAATGCGTGGATGCTTATATGCCATCATCAATGCAATCCACCCAGGTGGTCCCCTCCACTTATCCTTTAGAGCCGACTCCAGACCCTAAGAGCAACCGCAACTGCAACTGCAACCGATGGCTATTTGGGGGGGGGGGGGGGGGGGGGGGGGGGGGGGGGTCTAGCAAACCAAGTGGCCCCCATCCATATTTTGCAACAAAAAAAACCCTCCATCTTTTGTATTTGTTTTAATTTTTAAAATAATAATATGTTGAAATAATTATATTAAAGAGAAACACGAATTCATAAATATTCATTACACACTACAACATAAACTGGATTTAGCGGCATTTATACCCCGGCATTTGTGGGAAACGCCGGGGTATGAACGTGTTATTTCGTGAAAAATCCTAACATGTTAACATACACCGGCGCTTTTAATAAGCGTCGGGCTATCATGCTATAGGCCGGCGTTTATTAAACAAACGCCGGCCATTGTAGGAGATTTTATTTTAACCCGGCCGCCTCCTATTTCCCATTTCCCCTTTACCCTTTCTTTGTTATTTCTCTCTTTCTTTCTCTCTCCCTCCACATGAAGCTCCCCCTCCTCCCTAACCCTAGCATGTCTTCTTCTCCTTCCTTCTATGGGTTCGCGAAAATCGTATATTTCTTTCCAGTAATGTTGGAATTTTGAAAATGTCGAAATTTTTTGACGTCATCTTCGATATCTGAAACCCTAATTTCATCCCGATTTTATCAAGAAACACCCAAATTCTCTCTTATTTCAACCCTGGAATCTTTCAAATCAGAGATGAAAGGGATAAAAGGAGAATCGGAGTCGGAAGAAACCCTAATTGCAATGAATGTTACCTGAAACGAAAACGAAGAATTCGGTAATTCCCTTCAACTCTAATCGTAGAATTCCATTGTTTTTTTTCCTTTTCGCTGAACTAATTTTCTTTGATTTGGGGTTATGATAATTGGTTAGATTTAGCGATGAAAGGGGGGAAAGTGCATTGAAAAGGAGGAGCATTTGGAATCAGAAGAAGAAGAAGCAGAAGCAGATAAGTATAGGTAAATGTCGCATTTTTGCTGGTCAATTGGAATCAATGTTTAGCTCTTTACTATGACTGTTGTCGTAAATTTCTCAGAATTTGATTGATGCCATTAATTTATTGTGCAGATTCATGTCACATTGGTTAATTTTCCATTATATATTAAGTTTGGATCAAAATTAGGCGAAAATTTATCATTAGTAGTGTGGTTAATTGCCCATTATAAATTCGTTGTATTGCCAAATTTAATGTTTATGCTATTATTAGATTGGACTTGAGGTTGTGTACATGTTGGTTAGAACTTAGAACTGAGATAATCATCAATAACACTAAAGGAAATTTGAGTTTCTTTTAAATAATATTTCATGTTTCTTTTAACTATTAGAGTTTGTTAACGAGATTTAACTCTTTGAGTTCATTAATGAGATTGTAGATTTGATCCTATGTTTCTACTATACACATACATTTTGAAATATTTGTATTCAATCACTCACTAACAATATATATGACACACATTCATCCATTTGAACAGGAGTATCTGCTCTCACATTTTCGGAAATTATTTGGTGAGGTCAGAATGGACAACTTTTTTTGTGTGCTTATACATGGGTATACATGGGTATGTGTGAAGAAAGTATCTGCACATTCAGAACTAATGTCATTCATCTGTTTTGGCATCATACCTTATAGATTTTGGGAAAAATGTTGAATAAGGAGGTTTCGTAAGGTGTCATGATATCTGAATAAACCTTTATTTGCTGCAGGCAAACATGTAGTTAGTCTGATTCTGATTCCCACAAAAGTTAATAGAAGGCAAAACAATGGTAAATGCACTAACATTTGTACCAATTTAGCCCTGTGTTTATTTGAGTAAATCTTTTGTTGCTTTTATATGTGTTTGCACCAGGTAGCCAACTACTCCTTTGATCAGACCGATGAAACTACAGGGCAGGGCAACCTCTGCAGATATCCTTCCCACTCCCAGTGGTAACTTCAATCCTTCATTGCCTTCATTTTAATTAGACATCCATCCTAAGTAATGTACTGCTTTACCATCTTACATTGACCTGCACTGGACCACTGGTAATTATGATAGTAAATGAGACTGATCATGACTTGTTGACTACAATGTGATAGATGGGCTTCTTTTGGCTCTGGTCTAGCATGCATTCAAGGCCTGTCTTAAATTTTCCAAGTGGATCCATTAGGAGCGGCTCAGTGAAGAAGGTCGAGGTCAGGACACAAGAAAAATTACTTTGACATTAATATAAATTACAGGCATTATATATCATTTTCTATTGTACTTCTGAATTCTGAACATGCATTAATTCCTGCAGCCAATTGCTTAATTGGAAAGTATAGCTGGGAGAGAGACCAAAGACCAGGCTTTTACTGGTGGCGAAGAGTGTAACTCCTTAAAAAGCAATCACAAATAGCACGGTAGGATCATGAAATCTCAAGTTAGTCCGTTATCACATGTCATAGTTTTCAGTAAGCCAATTTGGCGCAGTGAGCTAACTTGGCGTTGAAAGTATGATTATTTTTCCTTCCTTTTTTTGGAAAACTTATACCTGGCTAATAGTTTGATTATCTACATTTATGGATGGATGCATACATCCTTACACACATACAGATTCTCAATGCAATCATTCTTGTTATACAAACATAATTTGAAGTATTGTATGTATGATATTTTCATATTTTACTGAATTTATGCAGAGGCTGTTCCCAAGAGAATTCTTGAACTGATGAAAGTTCCTGGTTTGACGAGGAAAAATGTTGCAAGCGATTTGCAGGTATAATTATGAGTTGCATTTGATTTGGCTCTCTTGGTACACATATATTTCTCCCAATTTCATCTTGTTTCCCCTTCATGCCTGAAAATTATTCATTCTGATTGCATTCTATGTCATCTTATTAGAATTAGCTGGCAAATGTTGTGTTTCAATGGATATGATATAAAAGTTTCGATATTAACACCCAACCCTATCGCAAATTGTTTGACTATGTGGTCTTAGTGTGTTGGTAATGGGCTCTTTAACAGAAGAAAAGGAAGATAAAAAATCAAAGGTAATAGACCTTCTCTGATTTGTTAACTGACAATGGCAATGGTAATAGACCTTCAAATAAGTTGCTTTTGGGTTCAAAATTAAGTATTATGGGTTCAAAATGGGTTCAAAAATATTATGGGCATGGTTGTAGCAAAATGAAGTTAATGCAAGTAAACTGTACTTATAGATTCAATTCCCAACCATTATCAGTTGAATGCATATTGGAAATGATCTTTCCATCATTATCAGTTGAATGCATTTTGTGCTTGTAAGTCATTAGAATTGTTCTGCAAGAAAATAAAACATTGATAAGGGGTCAAAAGTTTAAACATACATAAAACACAGCATAAGAGATGCACTAAAAATTATTAAAAGAAAAATGACTGTTCACAATGATGGTGTTTCAAGGAAGATGTACAAGAATCAAAGTAGGATGAATGGAGTGGAGAATTGTTTGTCGAGAAATAATTTGGTATATTAGAGATGATCTTTAAAAATGTGAAGATGGAAATAGGAATACGCAGTAGATAAATGGTAGGTAAGACAATAAAATATACGATAAGCAATAGATGATGAAATGAACGAATTATTTGGTAGGGTAATACAATAAAAGATAGGATACGAAATAGATGATGAAATGAACGAATCGTTTGACATAGTTTAGACAAGCATGGAAGTATGACCATGCCAATTTGAGTGATGCTGCTAAAAGTGGTAGCCTTCAAGTAACAGAAATGGGTCAGCTGGAAGAACTACCTAAACTCACAGATAAGGCCCTTAATAGAACTGAACTGAGGAAAACAAGTTAAAGCAGTAATAAAAAATTATTCAGAGTATTTGAAGCTCATATGGCAAAACAAGTGGACCTTGAAGTTGACTCATCAACTTCCATATAAGTTACTAGTTTTGCCATGGATATGGTGGAATACAATTTCAGGAAGTTGCGTACACTTGCAAGTAGCTGCTGTTGCTTAATTTCATAAAGGAACATACAATGATAAATACATACAACTTTGATGTGGATTGAATGTAAATACTTTAGCTCAACTGGGTCTTTTATTTAACTACTTATTATATATCTTTTGTGCTATTTCATCTAGTTTTGATGTGGATTGAATGTAAATACTTTAGCTTAACATTAAAAGATTTATGATGTGGGATACATACAACTCAATTTCAATTTTATTATTAAAACCAAGACAAGAGAATGAAATCTAGTTTGGAAATGTGGCATGTGTAGCACCATTATGACAGTGGTAGTTGTGTCAATTGAGTATTTTTTCGTGAGAAATTTTTTCATAATATTCATAACAGTCTGTACATATCAATATATATATATATATATATATATATATATATATATATATATATATATATATATATATATATATTTGTACAAAATTGTGCTATAGTTTTTACCTGTTAAGTAAATTTTGCACATTATCAACAGAACTAATGAGATCAATGTTAGATTCTTCTTTAGTTCTTTCTTAGCACATACCCATTGATTTTGTGTCTTTCATGTATATTTTGTGTTATTTATGGCAAATATATGGATTTCAGGGACAAAATAGAGTGCAATTGGCCCGTTACGAGTAAGTGGTTTACTCTCTCCCAATTTTTAAATTCAAGTAAAACATGCCTCATTCAACAATAGACCATCCATTACTTTCCCTTATTTTGCATATTTGAAAAATTATAATATATAACTAATTTAATAGAAAGGTTTAAATTGGAGTGATAAAGAAAAATGAAATGAAAATTATAAATGGTTTCCTAATTAGTATAATTTAATTCTATTTATATCTTCATTGCTGAAAATTGACTTAAGGAATAAAATTTCAGATGAGCATCTTTAATCTGTTATTGCAAGAATTAACTGATCATATGCTTAATCATTGTGGTTAATGTAGAAACCAAAACCTATCGTATGTTGCACAAATACATGGAAAGGTTGCTCTTTTAATTCTTCTTGAAAATTTAAATCCTTCAAAGTTCATATACAATGTTGTTCATTAGTTAACTGATGTTTGGATGTTTTGGTGTAGGGACTTAGCCTGGTTTCAAGCACCTATAACGGAGAAGATTACCTTGTGTCATTTGGTGGATACAATGGGCACTATAGTAATGTGGTGAATTAGTAACTATGACTAGTATTAAGGTTTGGAAGATGTAAACGTTTTTTCTGATTTCTCTTGTCCCTTGATGGTCAGGTCTTTGTTCTTAAACGTTTTTTCTGAATTTTTTATACAAATGTTATTACTTTTAGGATATTATATTTCTTTATCACTTAGCACTTATCTCAGAAGTCCTCTGCAGCTAATAGTTCTTGAGGCTAGTATTTCTTGTTTAAGGGATCTACTACACCTAGGTATTGTTAATTACCTAATTTAATTTCATATTGTCAGGAAGTGTTCACCATTAGCTTTAATGAAAGAGAAATGAACACTGGCATTAATTAGTTCATATTGTTGGGTTTCTTATTCATATATTATTCAGGTTTGAACCTAACACGCAGTGTCGGTTTGTTCCTTCTTCAGATATTTTGTGGCTAAGGGAAGCAGAAGAATGCTGAGAAGTAGTTGGATTTGGGTTTATGTACTGGAATTTAAGCTACAATCTGATCATAAATTGTTATTCTTGGAGCCTTTCAGGGGATTTTAAAAATGCAGCACAGGTTTTGAAGAAAATTTGTGAGTTTGGTGCCTGCTTTTAGTGCTTAAGCTTCTTTTCTTGATGGTGGATGAAGGTTTCGAGATGTTGGTGCGGTTAGTTTGATGTTGAAGCGAATGATTGTGGGAGGATTGCTAACAACAGTGCATTTTTTAAACTATAATTCTGTTGTAACTTCGCTAGTCAGAAGAATAGTTTGCTGCAGACATATTTTTACTTGTTGTATGGATTACTGTAATTTATTATGGATTTTGTATATATTCCTCCATTAATTTTTTTTTTTAATTTTTAATTTTTTTATTTTTTAATTTAAAAAATATTTTTTTTTAAAAGTTACACCTACCCCGACGTTTTCAGAAACGCTGGGGTAGATTAAAATTCATTTTTAAATAATAAATAAAAAAAAATATTCACTGGCGCTTTTACAAGCACCGTCCATTATAAAGCTTTCACCGGCGGTTTCGTAAGCGCTGGGGAAACCTAGCCGTGAATGCCCGGCACGCGCAACGCCGGCGGTTGGTGCGGCGCTGTTCGACACGCCGGTAGGGTATTCACCGGCGCTTATAAGCGCCGGTGAATCTATAAAAAAGTGCCGGTGAATCCATCGCCGGTTGTAGTGACAAATTACTTTTTTCTTTAAACTTCTTTTTAAGTTTGTTCTTATAAACAATAATTATACTATTGTTAATTTTTCACCGATCGATATCTTCAATATGAGACCAATATTTGATATCTTTTGTATTCGTTTTAATTTTTAAAATAATAATATGTTGAAATAATTATATTAAAGAGAAACACGAATTCATAAATATTCATTACAAATTACAAAACATACTATTGAACCCCCCCCCCCCCCCCCCCCCCCCGAATACAAATAATTCTAATATTTAGGGTGGTCATTGTTTTTCCGCCAGTAAATAGGTCGAACTACTGAACTCGATCCCCCAAATAAAAGGCGGGATCTGAATCACCTAAGAGACTCTGAAAATAGCCGTTGTATTTGTGGTTCCTTGTTGTTGGGATTCACGAGCTCTTCTCTCCCGAATTTCCTTCTTTGTGTTTTGCAACCATTCACAATCATTCGGATCAGTTATGGATTCCAAACTGGTCAGCATAACTTTATTATCTTCATGTTCATGATGCATATCTAGGTGTCCAGTCTTCACTATTAGTTGATCTTTTTTCACCAATTCCTGTAGTTTTCGATTGGATTCCTTGATTTCCTCATTGATTCGTTTCCTGTCAATATTGTCTTTTTTGCCTTCTTTATCTTCCTTCCAGTAGGTCTAATCAGTCAAGAAACTTCAACTTGTTGTTCAGGTTGAACATCATCTCTGTCAGTACTTAAATCTACTTGGAATGAAGGTAATCCGTAAGATCTGGATGTACGAGAACCAGATTGGGAGCCTTCGTGTGAATAATTTTCCCTACGTAATTTAGCCGAAGGAGCGACAGTATGATCATTTCATCTTTCCTCATTATTCAGAAGTGGCCACACGTGCATAAATTTGAAACTCTTTCTTTTAAAAGTGACATCCATTTAGAGAGTTTTCTATGCCATCTCCAACTACCAAAAAACATCAAATGGATATATTTTTAGGGACCCGTTTGACTTGATTTGATTTGTTTGCACAATTAATTAATTATGCAAATTGGGACTTTCTAAAAGTTTTATTTGTAAAATTTCCACAAGAAATCCTAGAAACAATCTTACAACTTTTAGTCTTCGTGTTTGCAGAAGTACTTCTCAGCTTTTGCGAACGAAGTTTGCGATATTATTTCTGCCGTAAAATTTGTTATTTTGTTTCGGAACTTATTGTCAAAGTGTAAGGAAACAAGATAAATAAGCTTAAACTTGACAGTATACAAGTGATGATATGATTGTTGACATATTCATCATCTTGCTTTGTTGAAAAACTATAGAGAATATGATTGTTGACATATTCATCATCTTGCTTTGTTGAAAAACTATAGAGAATGAGTGATTGACATGTACTGGAATGTACGCTGGTGCAATATAGATTTTCTAATACATCACTTTGTATAGATTTTTATAATCTAATCATGTTTACCCTTTTATATGTCAATAAAGCTTATACAATAATCTCGCAATGACTATAAGTGAAATGTTGGCTTCAGATTATTGATCAATGCTTTCCAATTAGACATGGAAAATTCCTCTTAAAAGAGGAGCAATTTCCACTTATTGATTCTACCTTTTTTGCATGTCTTAGATATCCAACAACAATTGCCCTAATATTTTGTTCAAAGGCCCTTCAGGCTCTGGGAAGAAGTCATTGAGCATGGCTTTGCTGCGTGAACTTTTTGGTGACTCCTTGAAAGTAAGATCGGTCAGAGTCATCGTGATTTATTCTGTTAGAGTATCCACAGTCGTTTACTATATTTGCCAAATTTCTATTTTTTTAGAAACGAAGGTATGCCAGTAGTTTGCTATTTTGCTATATTTTGGCAAAATCGTTATAGTCCGTTCTCATATTTGAGAAACGAATTGGCGATTCTCAAATTATAGGGAACGATACATGTTGTTCTGTTCCTTGGTTTTTTTTTAATGGGATTAGATGAAACAAGTTGTTTCGTCTGACTTTTTTTTAAATGATCGGATGGTCACTACAAAAAATTTGCCAAATACCAACGGAGACCTATAGTGACGGATCACTAAAACCGTGGGTACAGACGTTGTATACCTACAGACGTATAGTAAACTGCGGGTATAGGTATCCTATAGCATTAGAGTTTTTAATCCGTAACTATGAGTTTTACTAACGGGATAAAACACTGTGGGTATATTCTATAATTTATTTTCCTCCCAACTTTTTCATTTTCCCCCCAAATCTCAAATACCTCCAATTTATACAGTATCTCTCACGCTCACACCCATCTCTCTCTCCTCTCTATCTCTCACACCCGAATCCCTCTCTCCCCAAACCCCCTCTTCCCACTGCCGTCGCCCCATCTCCCTCACAAAGAAGACGAGATCTCTCCCGCATCCTCCTTTTCTTCCTCGGCATCGATCTCGACGAGATCTCCCCCGCATCTGCCGCCTCCTCCTCCTGCTCCACTACTGGCGCCGGCATTGAGGTTCGCCGATTTTGAATATGTACATCTTTTATTCTGAATAATTAGGGTTTCGATTGGGGTAATTAGGGTTTCTTGGTTTTAATTTAGAGGATTATCATAGCTCACAGTATTATCGGAAGTTTTTCTAATCTGGTTATATGAGTGTTGGAATTAAAAGAGGAAGAATAAATCCAAAGATGCTGGCATACCTGTTGAACCCAATGTTCAATAGCTCAATTTTGTTTGTTTATGGTGGAAACGCCACATCCTTCTTAACTATTTGTGCTGATATTATCATTTGTTTTTGTATTTTTAAGTTGCTTTCTTAGATCGGTTTGGTTACCAGTATCAATAGCCAATGTGCAATCGCATGTATGTCCTACCAGAACCTTTGCATCTGCAAATTCTGAAAGAATTCAGCTGCCGAAGAAGTGAGATTTCATTAGGTCCCTCTTTCCTTTTATTTTAATTTTTTAATTTTATTGATTTTTTTGGGATGAACAAGGCGTAGACTGTAAAGTTATTTGGTGCTAAATGTTTAAATTTTGGTGGTAAATCAATTTTATTTCATTCGTGATTGGTTGATGTGGTGATGCAGTATGTTTGAACGTTGATAAACATCTCTATGATGGATAAGATGCCCAATTTTGAAAGAAAATAATTGGCTTTTACTGACTGTAGATGTTTGATGCATGGGCGCAGTCATAGGGGGTGGTGGCTCCCCAAGCTCTGGAAAATTCTATATGCTTGTACATTGAGGTTCAAAAAATGATGGAGATTTATCGTTATTGTCCAACCTCCTCCTTTGTGTCAATAACATGCAATATAACACACTTTCTACCGGCATGAATCAATTTCCTATATGCATCTTTGCAGAATAGATTTATTTTTGGACATCCTATTTTATTGATATTCCCCTTGTGATTTATGAGTTCTTCTTATCATATGAAAATATATATGTAAACATTCTACATAGACATCCAGTGCATCCTTAACTGTTTCATTATCATGCCCATTGTTATATTTTGTTGTTACCTTTTGTTTATGTTATTCACATGAAAAGTTATTGTGGATGGAAGAGTAGCAGTAAACAAAGCTGATACACCTATATCTGATAAATCAACTGTGGAAATGAAGGCGGAAATTCCAAAATATGTATGTAGGTGATGATCGATTCTATTACGACTTACATCTCTGACTTAACTCTGTACTTTCTGTAAGTATAATATTTTCCTCATTTCTAGTTTGTGTTCCTTAATGCAGGGCAGGATACAAGTTAGAGGTTGATGTTACCGGAAAAGTTGCGCTTGATTCGGGGCTACCGACAGGAGGATTTATTGATTGTTTGCTTCAGCATGATGCTTCTTTTGTCTATGGTGTTGACGTGGGATATGGACAGGTAAATTTTGTTACTTAGTTTCACACATGTTGATATTCTTGTGCCTTTTTAAACCTAACATCGTAGGATTTCTGATATATGTGCTTCATGCAATTAATTCCGACTCTTCCTCTTTGTTATGTCATTTATGTGATTTTAGTAGCAAATTGTAATTTATTCCTCGTATTGGTCAAGTGAGTGGATTAATTTCGATCGTAAGCAACCATAGCTATATGGTCATTTTAAATTTTCTGTGTGTTTTATTGTGGTTTGTTTTGTTTTTAACCTAATTTGTTTCTCTAATTAATGTGGTGCCCAGGTTTACCTCATTTTTCGAGCAAAACTGAAGAAATTAACCCCATTTTTCACTTAGTCCAGAGTAACTGGAATGTCGTTTAATTTGTTCAACCTAGAGGAAATTGTAGGATAATGGCTCGATTCTGGTTCGTATCTACAGCGATCGAAAGTTCCAGTACATCAGTCGACTGGGTTGGAGGATCAGGCGACTGTCCAGAGAGGAGTTTTCAAAGGCTAAGGATACAACAGTAGTCAGTCGACTGCATGTGGGTTCAGTCGACTGTCCCGAAGTATTTATCAGTCGACTGGTAAGATGATCAGTCGACTGTAGGCGGGTTTTTAATCCAGAATAGGCCCATTTCGAAAGGCCCAATAGTTTCCCTATAAATACAACCCGTTAGGGTTTTGTAAGGAGTGACAAAAATTAGAGACCTCTATTCGGTTTTGTAGCCGTCATCTTTTGTAAGGGTTTGTTTTCGCCCATTGGTGATTATTTGAAGAAGAAGAGAACCCCAACCGCCCCGTGGATGTAGGCACTTGTTTGCCGAACCACGTTAAATCTGTGTGTCCTTGTGTTTGCTTGTTTTTCTGTTTTCTCACTGTTTCTCTCGTTTGATTGTTGGTTGTTTGATTCATATTCCGCACAACAAGTGGTATCAGAGCTTTCGGTTCGACCTAGAGGGAGATGGCGAGTGATGCGGATGCAAACAAGGATGTTGTGGGATCGAGTTCATCCAGAACAATGATTCACAACGCAAAATTTGAAGTTGAAAAATTTGATGGAACAAACAATTTCGGGATGTGGCAGTGTGAGGTGTTGGATGTTCTTGTTCAACAAGAACAAGATGTTACTTTGGAGGTAGAAAAACCAAAGAATATGTCCGATGTAGATTGGAAGAAGTTGAATCGAGATGCATGTGGGACTATTCGGCTCTTTATTGCGAAGGCTCAGAAGTATGATTTGATGAGGGATACCGTTGCTGCGGTGTTGTGGAAGAAACTCGAAGACAAATACATTAGGAAAAGTTTGGAGAATCGGCTGTATTTGAAGAAGAGGCTTTTTCGCTTCACCTATACTGAAGGTATGTCTATGAATGCTCATGTTGAATCATTTAATAAATTATTGGCTGATTTGTTAAATTTGGATGAGCAAATTAAAGATGAAGATAAAGCCCTAATTCTGTTGAATTCATTACCTGAAAGTTATGATCATTTAGCAACAACGTTAATATATGGAAAAGATACTGTGAAATATGAAGATATTGCAAATGCTCTGTTGAATAATGAAACTAGGAGAAGGGATAAAATGGTTGATAGAGAAACTTCTGAGACATTAATTGTAAGGGGCAGAACTGAGACCAGATCTGAGACCAAATCTGGAAAAAAGGGAAACAAATCTCGTTCCAAATCGAGAGGAGTTTCAAAGGACAGAAAGATACCAGCCAAAGATGAATGTGCTTTCTGTCATGAAAGGGGGCATTGAAAAAAGGATTGTCCTAAGCTACGAAATAAGAGAAATTCGACTGCAAATGTGATTGTTGATAATGTAGATAGTGATGATGTTTTTTCTTATGCACTTGCAACTAGTCCCTCACTTTATCAAGAAGTATGGTTTCTTGATACAGCAGCATCCTATCATATGTCTTAGAGAAAGGAGTGGTTTACTTCTTTAGAGTATATGGATGGTGGGGTAGTTTTGATGGGAAATGATGCACCTTGTAAGAAGGTAGGAATCGGGAAGATTGAATTGCTAATGCACGATGGTCTTATTAGGGAGCTTTCAGATGTATGGTATGTTCCAGATTTGAAAAAGAATTTGATTTCACTTGGTGCTTTGGAGGCCAGTGGATTGAAATTTGCTAGTGTAGGTGGCATTCTGAAGGTGACTAACGGAGCACTTGTGGTGATGAAAGGGCAAAGGAAAAGGAACTTGTTTTTCTTGCAGGGAAAAACATATTTGGGTCAGGCTGCCAGTGTAACTGAAAAGCCTAAACAGGTTGTTCCCGACTCTACTAGGTTGTGCCATATGCGACTCGGGCATGCAGGAGAAAAGGCCTTGCAGGGGCTTGTGAAGCAAGGGTTGCTTAAAGATGCTAAAGGGTGCAAGTTGGAATTTTGTGAACATTGTGTTTTGGGTAAGCAAACTAGGGTGAAATTTGGTACAGCTGTACATCAGACAAAGGGTATCCTCGATTATGTGCACACAGATGTTTGGGGCCCTACTCAGACACCTTCTATGAGTGGTAGACACTAGTTTGTTACATTTGTTGATGACTACTCCAGACGAGTTTGGGTATATACCATGAAACACAAAGATGAAGTTTTGACATTGTTCACAAGTTGGAAGAAGAAAGTTGAAAATCAGACTGGAAGGAAGATTAAGGTTCTGAGGTCAGATAATGGAGGGGAATACAAGAACGATCCGTTTCTGAAATTGTGTGAAGATGAAGGGATCCAGAGGCACTTCACAGTTAGGAAGACTCCACAGCAAAATGGGGTTGCAGAAAGGATGAACAGAACCTTACTTGAGAAGGTGAGATATATGCTAGCACAGTCTGGATTGAAGAAGACATTTTGGGCAGAAGCTGTTATATATGCAAGCCACATTGTCAACCGTTTACCATCAGCAGCACTTGAAGGCAAAACACCTATTGAGGTATGGAGTGGTAAACCTGCATCTGATTATAGTTTTTTGCATATATTTGGTTGTCCTGCTTATTTTCATGTAACTGAAACTAAACTTGATGCAAGAGCCCAAAAGGCTATATTTGTTGGTTTTAGTACTGGTGTCAAAGGTTACAGGTTGTGGTGTCCAGAACAGAAAAAATTAGTAATCAGCAGGGATGTCACCTTTGATGAGACCAGCATGATCAGCTCGGGACAGTCGACTGGTGGACGAGAACAGTCGACTGGTGAGCAGCAGAAGAGTGGGACAGTTCTCCAACAGGTGAACAGCAGAAGCTCGGGACAGTCGACTGGTGTAAATGATCAGTCGACTGGTGATCTACAGCAGCAGAAGAATGGGAGAGTTCTCCAACAGGTGGAGTTAGAAAAGCTTTCAGTTGAAAATCCTGCCCAAAATGAAGATGATGTGGTTGATACTGAGGATGAGGAAGAAGTTCCTAACCCTCCCCAGCACGAAGAATCAATTGCAGCAAGAAGGCAAAGACGAGATATCAAACGACCATCTCGTTTTACAGATACAGTTGCATTTGCTCTTCCCATTGTGGATGATGAAGTTCCCTCCAACTTCAAAGAAGCTACTAGAAGTTCTGAAAATACGGATTGGAAAGTTGCTATGGATGAAGAGATGAACTCTCTTCATAAGAACAAGACTTGGGATCTAGTGCAATTGCCAAAAGGGAAGAAAGCTATCGGTTGCAAGTGGGTGTATACGAAGAAAGAAGGTCCAAAAGACAGTGTTCGGTTCAAGGCTAGACTCGTTGCAAAGGGGTATGCTCAACAGGAAGGTATTGACTATAATGAAGTGTTCTCTCCAGTTGTGAAGCATCCTTCTATTAGGATTTTGTTGGCATTGGTAGCACAGTTTGATCTTGAGTTGACACAGATGGATGTGAAGACTGCGTTCTTACATGGGGATCTAGATGAAGAAATTTATATATTGCAGCCAGATGGGTTTAAGATTGCTGGGAAGGAAAATTGTGTTTGCAGGTTGAAGAAGTCTCTCTATGGGTTGAAGCAATCTCCAAGGCAGTGGTATTTGAGGTTTGATCAGTTTATGAAAGTGCAGGGATATTCCAGAAGTGAGTATGATCATTGTGTCTATTTCAAAAAATTGCAGGATAGCTCTTTCATATATCTGTTATTATATGTGGATGATATGTTGATTGCCTCTAAAAATGCTAAGGAGATTCAAAATTTGAAGAATCAGCTGAGTTCTGAATTCGAGATGAAGGATCTTGGTGAAGCCAAGAAAATACTTGGGATGGAGATAGCTAGAGACAGAGCAAAGGGCATAGTGAGTTTGACACAGAAGCAATATCTTTTGAAGGTGCTGAAACGGTTTGGTATAGATGAGAAAACTAAACCAGTCAGTACACCCTTAGCCACTCATTTTAGAATTAGTGCTTCTCAGTCTCCAAGTACAGATGAAGAGAGACAGTATATGGCTAATGTACCTTACACTAGTGTGGTTGGCAGTTTGATGTATGCCATGGTTTGTACTCGACCAGACATCTCTCAGGCGGTGAGTATGGTTAGTCGATATATGCATGAGCCAGGCAGAGAGCATTGGCAAGCAGCTAAATGGATTTTGAGGTACATAAGTGGCACCACAGATGTGGGTTTGAAGTTTGAAAGGGATGACAATATTAGCAGGTTATTGGTGGGTTATGTTGATTCTGACTATGCAGGTGATCTAGATAAGAGGCGGTCTACTACAGGCTATTTGTTTACTATGGCTAGAGCACCTATAAGTTGGAGGTCCAATTTGCAGTCCACTGTAGCGTTGTCTACTACTGAGGCTGAATACATGGCAGTTGCTGAGGCCATGAAGGAAGCTATTTGGATTCATGGACTTTTGAAGAGCTTGGGAATTCATCGGGAGAAGGTGGAGGTACACTGTGACAGTCAGAGTGCTATTCATTTAGCGAAGAACCAAGTTCATCATTCGAGGACCAAACATATTGATGTCCGTTATCATTTTGTGCATGATTTGATAAAGGATGGTGATATTCATTTGGTGAAGATTGGGAAAGCTGATAATCCTGCTGATATGTTGACCAAAGTTGTTGGGGCAGCCAAGTTCAAGCATTGCATGAACCTGGCTAATATTTTGCATGTTTGATAATTTGGCATGGGCGGTTGGGATGGTGCTTCGCTATTTGTTTGCCTAGTATGTGATATCATACTAAGGTGGAGTTTGGAATTTGTTACATTGGGTGATGAGCATTTGTTTTGGAGTATTTATTGGAGATTGCTCGGGCTACATGGAAGACCTCGCCAAGGTGGAGATTGTTGGATACTTGGAAGATCTCGCCAAGGTGGAGATTGTAGGATAATGGCTCGATTCTGGTTCGTATCTACAGCGATCGAAAGTTCCAGTACATTAGTCGACTGGGTTGGAGGATCAGGCGACTGTCCAGAGAGGAGTTTTCAAAGGCTAAGGATACAGCAGTAGTCAGTCGACTGCATGTGGGTTCAGTCGACTGTCCCGAAGTATTTATCAGTCGACTGGTAAGATGATCAGTCGACTGTAGGCGGGTTTTTAATCCAGAATAGGCCCATTTCGAAAGGCCCAATAGTTTCCCTATAAATACAACCCGTTAGGGTTTTGTAAGGAGTGACGAAAATTAGAGACCTCTATTCGGTTTTGTAGCCGTCATCTTTTGTAAGGGTTTGTTTTCGCCCATTGGTGATTATTTGAAGAAGAAGAGAACCCCAACCGCCCCGTGGATGTAGGCACTTGTTTGCCAAACCACGTTAAATCTGTGTGTCCTTGTGTTTGCTTGTTTTTCTGTTTTCTCGCTGTTTCTCTCGTTTGATTGTTGGTTGTTTGATTCGTATTCCGCACAACAGAAATACCATTTGATTCTCTAGTATTTTCATCGGTATATATATATATATTTATATATCACCAGTGGCGTAGCCAGGATTTTCGTCTAGAGGGCACGACACTTACTTTAAAACTGGTATGTTTGTGCCCAATTGACTTCAAAACACTTTGTGGACTCATTCTCCTTTCTTATATGGAATTTAATGGGTGTTGCCCTCTAGAACAACTTCAGTTTGATGCAAAAAAGCCTTAAATGATTATATCAATAACATGTGCTGTTTATTTCGAAACTTCTCCAGGTGCGTGGTTCCGAAGCAAATACATTGTATGAGATGGATAGAGCTACACAGATACATGCCAACATTTTCAGTAGATTTTATAGATTCTCATGTACAAACTCACTAAATCATACCTACGATAACTTTCAGGAAGTGATTAACACAATTGTTGAAGCTCAATCTCAAGGGCTTGGAGGAGGCAGGATTTTTCTTGGCCTTAATTTGCCAACTATATCCAAGATCATAAAGTCAAAACTCAGCTTACCGAACTTGGAATTACTGTGCAAAGTTTTAGTGGAGATCTCTTATATGGGCCATGGGAGGTATATGACGAGTATGGACTGGCATTTACAGACTTCGATTCATATTGGAAAAAATGCATAAGTTTGCCAGTCGAATTGACATTACTTCTCCCTCCCTTGAGGTTGGTGCTGTCCTCAGGTAAGACTGG
The DNA here is from genome assembly GCA_017893485.1 of Hemerocallis citrina. Lineage (NCBI taxonomy): Eukaryota > Viridiplantae > Streptophyta > Magnoliopsida > Asparagales > Asphodelaceae > Hemerocallis > Hemerocallis citrina. The sequence goes on along the minus strand of CM030358.1, from coordinate 154,720,894 downwards.
CTTGTGGTAAACCTTTTAGCTCGATTTAGATGTTGATTATTGATCTAGATTACTTACTAACTGATAATTGCCACACTTTGTTGACTTTATTGGCCACACTTTGTTGAAGTATTGGATTGCTTACTAATTGATAATTGCCAGTTAAAGCTAACTGTAACTTTGCTTGTCGGTTGCAAGTAATCTATTTTTATTTGATATTGTACTTAACACAAACTGATGATGCAGTCCTCTTCTCGACTAGTCTCTCCTCTGAGTACTACCTGGCAACGACCACATTTGGTAGGCATCACTCCCATTATTTGAATGTGATAACCAAAAAGAATATTGACTATTTGTTGATGACCAAAGTCAGATCTTTTTGCTTTGTTTTGTTTGTGCAGGGCTCTCAACTAGCGAGAAATGATTGAACTCATTTAAAATGCAGCCGAGTTTGTGTTTGCCGACGATGAAGTGAAGAAGGCTGTAAAGGAGATTTGCGGGATGCTAAAAGAAGATTACTGCAAAGAGAATCAAGATCTGGTTGCCGTAAAATAAGAAAATTGTTAGTGTCATATCTCAAGTGAGGAGTCAATTGAATGTTATCTTATAATGTTATTGAATATGTTGATCGTAGTTTAAAGTATTGATTCTTATGTCTGCACACATGAATTCAATTGTGTATCTGGTTATTAACTATTTTGTAATTTGACATGCTTGTAATACTTCATTAATTTTTAATATGATTGAAGTTTAATTTTATCTAATTTTGTTTCATAAACACATTTATCTATTTTATTGTGTATTTAGTTTATAATTGAATTAATATTATAAAAGAAAATATTAAATTATCATACGTGTAATTAATATAAAAAAAATTGTATAGAGCGATGGGTATATATTTAAATATTTGGATGTGAAAACCATCACTAAAACCTATAGCAATGGAGTTTCAACCGTGGGTATAGGAAAGCAAGTGGTGTCCTTAAAACCTATACCAACGGATACGAAACCGTGGGTATAACACCGAGGTTTTATCCAACGGGTAAAAAAAACGTCGCTATAGGATATAGTGACGGCATTTTGTCGTGGGTATAGCTAATTAAAAACGACGAAAAAATATGTCCGTTGGTATAGGTTTTACGGGCTATACCTACGGTTTTTCGCCTTTTACCCACGGATTTTTGCTGTCACTATATGTCAAATTCCTTATAGTGGGTACATGTTGTACTTTCTGAACCAAAAAAAAAAAAAACAAAAAATCGTCAAACGAGATATGTTGTCCCGTTTGAAGCACAAAATTGTCCCGTCCAGCACATTTCTCAGCTTAAGAGTTAGTGTTAGGTAGATTTGTGTATTAATTAGGTAGATTAGTATATATTTTAATATTTAATTTATTTAATTTAACTATTTTAATATCTAATCAATAGCTAATGAACTTAAACATGATGTAAGAAAAAAAAATACTAACTATACAAGGAATTAGGAGGGACGGGACAGCATGTCCCGTCTCTTGCAATTTTTAAATACTTTTTTTTACTCAATGTGCTAGATGATACAACTTGTTTCGTCTGGTAATTTTTCCAGAAATTTTTAGCAAACGACCACTGCAGGCTTTCCTCCTATTTCCTATTTCTATTTTTGCCATTTTCTCATATTTGAGAAACACCATTGTGGATGCTCTTATACATTTTTCTATTTGGTAAAATAACCCAGAAGCCTATTTGCCATTTTGCAGACTACGAATGTTAAGAGCATCCACAGTCGTTTGCTATATTTGCCAAATTGCCATATTTTTTGTTTGCTAGTTTGCCATATTTTGACAAAATTGCTACAGGCACTTCTCAAATTTGAAAAACGAAATGACGATTTTTAAATTATAGGGGGCCCTTTTGTTTTTTTTTAAATGGGATCAAACGAAACAAGTTATTTTTTTATTTTTTATTTTTTATTTTTTATTTTTTTTAATGATCGGTACATGTTGTACCGTCCCATTAAAAAAAACGAAAAATCTCAAACGAGACATCTTGTCCCATCTTAAGCTAAAAATAGCTTGGACGGGACAACATGTCCCGTCTAGCTCAAATGGGAGTTATTTTAAACCATTTAATCTAGGTTAGTGTACTAAGTAGGTTAATTAGTATATATTTTAATATTTAATTTATTTAATTTAACTATTTTAATATCTAATCATTATTTAATGAACTTAAACTTTATGTTAAAAAAAAGGGACGGAACAAGATGTTCCGTCCGAGCTCATTTTTTAATATTTCTTTCTCAATTTATAGCAAACCATGACTGTAGCAAGTTACTTTTTTTGCTATTTGCTATTTGCACTGTGGATACTCTACAAGACATTTCCAAGTTCAGGTATCTGTACATTATTTTCGTAAATATAGTCGTGCTGAATCTTCATTTTTTTCTAACTTTTCCCTTAACTATGCATCTTCTACTATTTCTAACTCACTTTTATTTTACCTTCTAACTACATAGAGGTTTTTATTTGAGATGAAATCATCTAGTTGTTGATGCCTTAAATAGGAAACAAGGACTATGCAATTTTCCGTGCCGATGGCTTCAAGTCCTCACCATCTGAATAAAAAAATGCTAGATACACTTTGATGGCTCTTGCCAAAGAACTAACAGATGATCATTCGCTTGCCCCTGTACCTAGTGAAGTCACTTTCAAGGCAGATTACAAAGGTTTGCTAATTGTAATACTGAACCAGGATTTTTTTTAAAGAAGCGTTCATGATTATAGTGATAAAAGATATTTCTTTTTTTGTTTCTCCAGTAATCGTTCTATATGATGTTGATAAAGTTGCTGACAGCAAGCAACACTTGATAGAGTGGATAATAGACCGTTATTATGATGCATGCAAAATATTTCTTCGTTGTGAAGATGATGCCTGTATTCATGATGCCGAGAAGGCTCTCTGCAAACTTATTACTATGGATGCTCCAGTTACCGCATAAGGTGACCAATTACTTTATCCATTCACAGCGAAGCAAGAGACTGAACCACTTATAGATGATGGAATGGTTGAGCCGTTAAAAAATGTAATGCTATCCATGAAGATGATGTTCTAAAGTACTGAATTGTTTAAAGTTGGAATAAATTTTTGTTCTGAAGTAAATTTATATTATTTATTATGTTTGATTTATAAATTTGTAGAAAGTTGTGAATTGAATTGCAGATATTTTGATTTGATAAAATCAACAACAACCTAACTACTATTAAACCCCCTCCCACCAAAATAACTAGTATTTTTCACGTGCAATGCACGTTTTGATAAGAGTTCAAGGATTTTCACGTGCGATATATGTTTTAAGAAATAGTTTTAGAGTTGGACGTGCATTGCACGTAATTGGAGAAAATATTTTGAAGAAAAAACTACAATTTGTATGTGCAATGTACGTGTTTATAAGTAGAATTTGAGTTATACGTGCAACATATGTGTATGTTTAGTGTTAAAAAATATTATAAAATTGTTTTACACGTGCGTTGCATGCTTAAAATAGGTGGATTTTTTTTTATTTGTTTGTTTTTGTTGTAATTAATGGGAGAGTTGGAACTGCACGTGCAATGCACGGGTTTGTATGTTGATAAAGGACAACCCCAACTCTTCCATTATAATAGACTAGTATTTTTCACGTGCGATGCATGTTTTGATAAGAGTTGGAAGATTTTCACGTGCAATTTACGTGATAAGAAATAGTTTTAGAGTTGGATATGTGTTACACTTAATTGGTAAAAATAGTTTGAAGGAAAAAAACTACAATTTGTACATGCAATGCACGTGTTTATAAGTAGAATTTGAGTTGTACGTGCAACATATGTGTATATTTAGTGTTAAAAAAATATTGTAAAATTGTTTTGCACGTGCGTTGCACGTTTTAAATAAGTGAATTTTTTTATTTGTTTATTTTTGTTGTAATTAATGGGAGAGTTGGAGTTGCATGTGCAACGCACGGGTTTGTATGTTGACAACATTACAACTCCAACTCTCACATTATAATATTAGAGAGAGTTGGAGTTGCATGTGCAACGCACGGATTTGTATGTTGACAACATTACAACTCCAACTCTCATATTATAATATTAGAGAGAGTTGGAGTTACATGTGCAACGCACGGGTTTGTATGTTGACAACATTACAACTCCAACTCTCTTATTATAATATTAGAGAAAATAATTATTATTATTAGTAAATTAATGGCCTATCTCGGCGTTTTAAAATGTCGGGATAAGATTTTTAATGAAAAAAATAAAAAAAATGAGAATTATTCTATTCCGTTTCCAAACGCCGGGATAGCGAAAAAAACGACCCCGAGGTTTGAAAATGTAGAGAAAGAATTTTTGCATCCCAAGCAGGGGCAAACCCGGTGCTTGCGGCGGCGTTTCTTGAAGCGCCGGGGCCATCAATCTCGGCGTTTTTAAACGCTAGGAATTCACACGAAAAATTTGAAAAAAACAAAAACAAAACGCGCAAGAATTCGAGTTCTAGCACAATCTTTTATATATATTTTTTATATTTATATTTATATTTATTTAAATTTTATTTAAAATTTAATTTATTTTAATTAATTAATTAATTAATATTATTTTTGGTTAAGCTACGTCTAAAAACAACCTCTCTCTCTCTCTCTCTCTCTCTCTCTCTCTCTCTCTATACTAGTATCATGCACGTGCGATGCACGTGGAGGAAGAAGGAAAAAGTAAAAAAAAGGAAAATAATTGCCAAACTGATCCACTTTCGAAAATATTTACCAAACTGGTCCATTTCGAAAATATGCACGCGCGATGCACGTGGAGGAAGAAGGAAAAAGGAAAATAAAGGAAAATAATTTCCAAACCGATCAACTTTCGAAACTATTTACCAAACTGGTCCACTTTCGAAAATATTTACCAAAGTGAGTTGGCTTCAAAATGACAGAATTAAAAAAAAAAAAATTAATGACAAATACCACTAAGGCCTTCTCCCATTATAATAGTAGAGATATATATATATATATACATAGTAGTAGTATAATGTACGTGCGATGCACGTCTAAAAAAGTAAAGTCATCAAATTAAATGAATATGTATTGAATAAGAAAAAAATAGTTTATATTTAAATGTTTTGATTTGGGCTACACGTGCGGTGCACATTTATATTTGTTGGATATAGTTTGGACGTGTATTATACGTGTTTATATAGTTATAAAGTTAGGGTTTGTTTGTTACAAACCCCAACTCTCCCATTAAAATAATAGATATATATAGACACACACACACACACACTAGTAAACGTTGTAATAAATATATATTTTTAAAGTAAACACTAAGACGTAAGCTAGCCTTGAACCTGAGACATCTCTTTACTCATCACATACTTTTTACAAATTATCCCTAGTGACACCAACTTTTATTTTTTATGAGCGACACTTTTGTAAATTATTATGTCATAAATTAATTTAAACTTTGAGGGTATTATGGTAACTAATAACAACTGAGTAAACAAATGATTAATATAACTCTTAACTAAAAATGAATGGTTGAGATTATATGGTTGATTGTCTACAATGACAACCCCAACTCTCCCATTATAGTATTACTAGTAATTTACACGCGCGATGCACGTCTTAATATATATATGTATATATATATATATATATATATATGTATATATATATATATATATATATATATATATATATATAGGGAAAGGCTCCGTTGCACGCTGGGCTAGTGTGCAAGCCCGTGAGCACTCGCCGTGGGCCGTCTGATCCAAGATCTCATCTTGATCAAGATCCAGCGGTTGAGAAGCATTCCGCTACTCTGCCTAATATGGGGGGTATAATCGTAATTTCCCCCCCCCCCCCCCACTGTCTATCTGTCTCACTCTCTCCCTCTCTCTCCCGCTCATCTTTTCATCGATCGAAAAACCCTAGCCCCCTTTACGACCCATACTCCGATTGCCTTTCCCTCTCTCTCCCGCTCATCTCTTCATCGATCGAAAAACCCTAGCCCACTTTCGCACCCATACTCCGATCGCCTTTCCCTCACTCTCCCGCTCATCTCTTCATCGATCGAAAAACCCTAGCCCCCTTTCTCACACATACTCCGATCGCTCATCTTCGGCCCCCCAGTCCCTTCAGCTGCGATCCCCGGCCCCCTTTCTCACCCCTAGATAGGAAAATACCCTCTATCTCCCCCTCATCTCAAACCCTAGTTGCGAAACCCTAAAGAAAAAACCCTAGCCCCCTTTTCCCCGATCGCTTCAGCTGCTCTCCCCCTTTGTGTTTCGATCCTGTTCTTGAGGCTCTTATCTTACTCGATTCCCCATTTTCAGTGAAGGTAACCCTTTTTTTTGAATTTTTTTTTTCTGTTTTTTTTTATGGTTAATTTTTTTTAGAATAGCTCCAATCGGCACCAATGTTTTTTGCACAAATTATACCCCCCGATCTTGCTACTTTTGATCTTGTTGCTACCGTCAAATTTGCTAATGTAATTTTTTTGAGTTAATTGCTACTGTTGAAATAGTTTGCTAATGAGATTGAATAACATTTCAATTTTGGTACAGGTATGGACTTAGGTGAAGGTTGCTCACAATTGGGTGACAATTTTTTACATGTTGAAGAAGGTGAATTTATCCCCACGGTTGAAGAATATCTAATCCCTAAGATTGGTATGATTTTTGAGACCCTTGAGCTAGCAGAAAAATTTTATGATAGCTATGCAAAATGTTCGGGTTTTCAAATGCGTAAAGGAGGTAATAAATTGAAGGATGGTCAGGTAGTGGAAAAAACTTTTTTATGTAATAAAGCGGGGATGACGAAAAGCAAGACTAATGAAATTAGAATTGGTACTCCGTCCAGGACATTTTGCAATGCATTGGTTAGGGTTAGATTAAACAAAGAAACAAATTCATGGTCTGTTTATTCTTTCCATGAGGTGCACAATCATGCATTCACCACACCCGGTCGCAGGCATTTGTTGCCGCGTAATCGCGCTGTGTCAAGTTCAGATAAAATCATAATGGGGCAACTTACGGGTGCAAATATTCCCACATGCAAACAAATGCTTTATTTTGAAAGTTCAAGTGGGGGGTACGATAGGGTTGGATTTACTCTAAAAGATGTTAGGAATCATGAAAGAGATTTGAGGGAGTCATTAAAAGGTCACGACGGTCAGATGTTGGTAGACTTTTTTAAATGGCAAAAGGAAAAAGATCCTTCTTTCTTTTATGCATTCGAGCAAGATGAGTCCGGTAGACTGTCTCATTATTTTTGGGTTGATGGGATTGCTCGTTTGAACTATGAGGTTTTTGGTGATGTAGTTTCTTTTGATGCTACACATAGTACAAACCGTTATGGTATGTTATTTGTTCCATTTGTTGGGATCAACCATCATTGGCAGTCTATTTTTTCTTGGTTGTGGGTTCATCCCGAATGAGACTGCTGCATCTTTTGTGTGGTTATTCCAAACTTGGGTAGGAATCATGAAAAAAGCTCCCGTTGGCATTGTAACGGATCAAGACCGGGGTATTGGTGCTGCAATTCAACAAGTTTTTCCTCATATTCGCCATAGATATTGCATATGGCATATTTTAGATAAAATCCCTTCCGAGGTGCCTCAATTGGTACAAAATTCCAAGTTCATGGAAGCTTTTAAAGCTAATGTTTGGAATTCTTATGACTGTGTCTCTTTTGAAGAACAATGGAAGGCTTTGGTTGTCGAATTTGGGGCTCAAAACAACAAATGGTTGAGTGATATTTTTCAGATTCATGAAAAATGGGCCCCCGTATATCATAGGTCTCAATTTTGGGCGGGTATGTCTAGTAGTCAAAGAAGCGAGGGAATGAATTTCTTTTTAAAGAAACACACCCAAAAGAAGTATTCACTTCATGAATTTGCCTTGATTTTTGAAAGAGTTATTTGTAGGCAAAGAGAAGAAGAAGTTAAAGAGAACCACCGTACACTAGATAGGAAACCCAAATTGAAGACCGGATGGTATATGGAGGAACAAATGGCTTAAGTCTATACTTTATCAATGTTTTTAAAGTTTCAAAAAGAACTCAAGGAAAGCCTACTGTTTAATGTGAATTTATTGGAAGATGACGTGAATACTGGCAATACTTACTACACAGTGACATTCATTGGTAGGTCGGAAAAAGAGACCACCATTACTTACTCCAAAGAGACTACATATGGGTGTTGTTCATGTTGTATGTTTGAATTTGTTGGCCTTCCTTGTAGGCATCTCTTGGCATTCCTTAAATATTCAAATTGTAATGAACTTCCCAAACAATATATGATGAGAAGATGGAACCGTGAAGTTATTAGAAGAAGCTACACCCCCATTAATTTCGGTCAAGCCGATGGCAATAATAGCGAGAATTTTGCTTCTCGCTATTGTGAGTTAAATAACTTGTCCAAGCAACAAGTTGAGATTGGACTCTCTTGCGATCAAGGGTATGAGTTCATGCGTGATGCTATGATCAAGTCACTTGAAGGCTTCAATTTGATTGCGCCCGAAGGGCGTAGTGGTGGGGCTAAAGGTAGTGGAACTTCACTTCATGGGAAGCAATTGGTCTTGTCTCAAGTATCGGTGGAAGAACCGCGCCAATGTAATACGAAGGGAAGACCAAGTGGGAAAAGATTGAAACCAATGCGGGAGAAATTAAGAAAGCAACCTAGGAAGTGCAATTGTTGCGGGTTACGTGGGCAAGGCCATGATGCGCGAACTTGCCCAAAGAAAAAAGAAAGGTATTTAATGTTATTTATGTAAAAAAGAAAATTGAAGTCATTTTATATGCACTTATTTATATTTTATTTCATAGTTCTGCTGTTTAATGACTTTTAGGTGTTATGTTTTTTTGTGCAGTGACATTCGTGCATTCGAAGAAGATGATTTGAATTCATCTACTGAGGGAAGTTCCGAGGAATTTCACGATAGTAACAACTGAGGGAAGTATTTCATTCCTAGTCATTTTTGGTAAATATTGATACCCTAAATATTTTTTTGAGTACGGGATGAATTGATAGGCAGTGATGAATTTATTTTCTTGTTTACCAACTATATATATATCGGGTTATATTTGCTGTCCGTAAACATCTTTTATGTGCAAACTACTTATGAATGGAATTTGGAAGAAAATGGCTTTGGCTTTGGCTGATATGAAAATACTAGTTACTTGGCTGTGAACTGATGCTGAGATGCTGATGCTGCTGATGCTGAGATATATCTGCAGTAATCTCATTATTTTTACCAACTATATATATATGTCTGGTTACTATATTGAGAAACTGGCTTTGGCCTTGGCTTTCTGGGAACTGATGCTTTGGGTTCGGGTTGTCTGCACAATCAGTGTGCAACGGATCCTTTCCCTTTGCATATATATATCTGCAGTTTATAACACCCTTATGCAAACTACGTATGGTTGTCTTATCTTCAACTTGTACCTGCTCATTTCAACATTTGTAGTGACCAAATTTTATTTTGTTTTGGTTTCACTGGTTGAAATTTGGCTTATATAAATTACGGATGCATTTAATTGAGAAATTGGTACCACATGATTGGGATTGTTAATGTTAGGCGTCTATTTTGGCGTGGCAGTCCAACTGCAGCCAAATTTGACTACAACATCACAGTCTCATGAATTGAAGTTATTTCTGAGCCTACTTAAATTCAATTCATGAACACAATCATCCTGTACTTTTTGCTATTACTCTATGGTATCTAATAAATCTTTATAATTGCTCTTCTTGATTGCTGATGCCACTGATGCTGCAGATGCTGCTGATGCCACTGCTGGAACTGATGCTGATGAAGCTGATGCTGCAGATGCTGATGAAGCTACTGTGCAGATCCTGATGAAGCTGCTGCTGCAGATGCTGATGAACCATCGAGGTATTGAATATCAAACTAACTGTATTCAAATTTTACTGTCCTCCTCAGTTGTCAACTATGGTATGCTAGATCTTGCCTACCTCTCAATTTTTTCAAATCGTTTCTTTTGATAGAATTGTTTTCAAATATGAACCTTGCACTCACAACACAAACTTATTTGGACTGTCCTTGGTTGCTTCCAGTAGTGGCACTAGTCAATACAATTTAAGGATAGAATGCTTCCAGTAGTGGCAGTAGTGGCACTAGTCAAATGCTTCTGGAACTGGTATGGGAGAGGGTCAAGGTGCAACTGATGTGAGTAATCAAATAGAAGATGAGGCACAGCTCCTTGGTACATCTAATGAGGTAATATAATATATATTGATTTGTTTTATTTAGTACCTTTTTCCTGTAAAACTTCTCACTCTTTTTGGCTGTTGAATTTTTATCAGAAAGATGGACTTGATAACTCCAACCAAGTAGCAGGAAACAAAGACAAAACACTTTATAATTCTGATGGTGAAAATGAGATGAACGATATGAATTTGGACAAAGATAATGCATTTGAAGAACCAACAGGGATTCAGCTGAATGAGGAAATGCTTATGCTTATGCTTCGAGCTTCGAGCTCTTGAGTATTCCTGCAGCAAGGCTAGTGGGGATACTGTGAAGGAGATTGCTCTTATTCTAAAGGTGCTTTACGATGAAGATTTGGTTGCAGAGGAGATCACAGTTAAGTGGTATGAGGAGGGTTCTGAAGGGGAGGAGGGCAACAGCTCTCAGATTTGGAAGAATGTGAAGCCGTTTGTGGAATGGCTGCAGAATGCCGAGTCTGAATCTGAAGAGGAGTGAGGTTATCATTCTTATGTCGTGGTTGCTTCAGCTTTTCAGCTTCTGAAGTTTACGTCATTTAATAGTTAACTTAATGTTGGCTTGTCTAATAATTGAATGTGAACTTTCCATTTTCTGTCTCAATTTCATGTTGGGTATCTGTCTTGGTGATGCTTTCCTCATGTTATTGGAACTTGTATCGCGTTTATATTCCTTATAACTATGCTAGTTTTCCTTCTGTATTGAAACTTATATCCTGTTTCCATTTCCTTATATTGGTGTTTGTGGCTGCTGTTGATTACATTTGATCTATTACTTGTAATTGGTTTTTCATTTACTTCTGCTGATATTAGTGTGATGGTTGAACTATTTTAGTACTATGTGTTGTTTAATGGTCTGAATTTGGTGTGAAGACATGGATTGATGATTTGCTGTTTCCTGAAGTTCAACTTGTTTATGCTAACTTTAGACAATGATACTGCTATTTCTTCTTGTTATTTTTAGTCATTGACGAACTGCATCATTTTCTTCTATTAAGCAATTGCATGCTGCATGCAACACTATATTTACTACATTTTATTTCATCTTTCGGTTGTTATTTTAATCCTTAGTAAGGTTGTCTAATCTGATTTCAATGATGAGCATCAAATTAAAACTCTTTTTGGTAACATTCAAGTTTTGTGAACAATTTGGCAGCTCCGATGGGTCATCACAACTTCTGCTTAACTTTGCTTATGTTTGTCTCGATGGACCCTTATCATTACATTGCATGTTTGAATACTGAAACAGTACTACTCTCATTTTTCGATTTAGTAACATGGCATTCTAATCGAGAGCCAGTATGTTTTTCGATTTAACATGGCATTCTCATGTACCAACTTTCACTAAATCGTGCACTTCCTAACTTGTCCATCTAGTTTGTCCATTGTTGTTTTGCTAATCCATTATTGCTGTTCTATAAAAGGGTGAAAGAAAAGGAGCTCCGATCGACCTCTTTGGTAGCTTTTGAGTGAAAATATTGGTGAAGTTTCACTGTGGTTTTATTTACACTGTAGACTAGCATAGTTGCTGGCTTCATATATACGGACGTTGTGATGGCTTTGAGATTAACTGTTTCCACTGATGCTACATTTCCATTTCCTGAAATCTATTACATTTCCATTTCCACTGATGCTACATTTCCATTTCCTAAAAGCTATTACATTTCATTCCATCATGTTCACAAATTAAGAACATTTCATTCCATCATTACACAAAGCATATTCCATTCCATTATTTCACTGGTTGAAATTAAGAACATTTCATTCTATCATTTCACTGGTTGAAATTAAGAACATTTCATTCCATCATTACACAAAGCATGTTCCATTCCATCATTACACAAAGCATGTTACATTTCATTCCATCAAGTGCATACAACTCAGAGTTACTTAAGAACATTACATTCCATCATGTTCACAAAAGTATAGAAAGCAAAACTATAATTACATTTCTCTCGACACTTAGGAGAACATTACATATCAGTCTTGCTTGAAGAAAGCCAAAAACAACAACAAACCCAACGACAACCCACCAATGAACCCCATAACTCCATAGACCTGGGAACCTCTCCTGTACGCACGCTCAACATCTATCGACCTTATCAATGACTGGATCGAAAGCTCATCATGAAGCTCCCTAATTTTTGCATCTTTATCCTCCTCCGGCCCATAATTCTCCACCCAGCAAAAAAACTCACAACCATTTGGAAAATTGGGACAATTGTAATAAGCTTTTCCAGGATTCTTCCCCGAAGAAGAATATTTAACTCTAGTCTGTATGCGGCAAAAACATTTCGGACCTACAATTCTCTCACCCAAACTAGCTCGGGAGGACCTAGAGCTAGAACTATAATGATTGTGGACTTGGTTGGAGGAATAGTTTGATGTCATCCTACAAGATGTTGTAATGTTGTAATGTTCGAATATAAAATAACTGATTTCTTGTACTAACAAATGTTTCCAACAAAAACATGCGACACATTCTACTTGCACACGCATAAATTTAACCGTGTTATACTTGTGTTTGTTATATCAAACTGAATTGAATGCATAATATGAAGGTTGTAACCTTGGTGTCATTACACACTTTATATATTGTGCGAAATGAATCTTCTCTATTGCTTTATATATAAGTTCACTTTATAATTTTTATGCACTATGTTACAGAAGAATTTTGTCTATTGGTTTATATATAAGTTCTCAACTTCTAGAACTGTTACTACATCTACTAGAATATGCTAACAGTTGAGTCATATGCAATAGAATTCGGTTACACATATGCCTGTACCAAAATTGAAATGTTATTCAAATTCAATAGCAATTTATTTCGACAGTAAAAATTTGTGCCAACAAGATCTTCATTAGCAATTTATTTCGACAGTAAAAATTTCGACGGTAGCCAAAAACAATTTGTGCCAAAACTCATGAGATATTGTGCGAAATCAATGTCATCAAATTTGTGCCGATTGGAGCTATTACAAAAAAAATTTAACCATCCCAAAAAAAAATAGAAAAAAAAAATTTCTAAAAAAAATTTACCTTCAGTGATGACCTTCGTAATCGAGTAAGATAAGAGCCTCAAGAACAGGATCGAAACACAAAGGGGGATCGCAGCTGAAGGGACTGGGGGGCCGAAGATGAGCGATCGGAGTATGTGTGAGAAAGGGGGCTAGGGTTTTTCGATCGATGAAGAGATGAGCGGGAGAGTGAGGGAAAGGCGATCGGAGTATGGGTGCGAAAGTGGGCTAGGGTTTTTCGATCGATGAAGAGATGAGCAGGAGAGAGAGGGAAAGGCGATCGGAGTATGGGTCGTAAAGGGGGCTAGGGTTTTTCGATCGATGAAAAGATGAGCGGGAGAGAGAGGGAGAGAGTGAGACAGATAGACAGTGGGGGGGGGGGGGGAAATTACGATTATACCCCCCCCCATATTAGGCAGAGTAGCGGAATGCTTCTCAACCGCTGGATCTTGATCAAGATGAGATCTTGGATCGGACGGCCCACGGCGAGTGCGCACGGGCTTGCACACTAGCCCAGTGTGCAACGGAGCCTTTCCCTATATATATATATATATATATATATATATATATATATATATATATATATATATATGGAAAATGCTCTATTGAAAACGGATCTAGTTTTCACGGGTTGGAAAACAGTAATCTGAGCCGTTGGATCGCTCATGATCGTGATCAGCGGCTCAGATCGAGCCCCCTATCACCCGTTTCAATTGATCGGCGGAGGGTTATTTTGAAAATTTCGTCCCAAATAACTCTTCACCTCACGGATTCTAAAAAAAAATTGATATAACCTATGCCGTTGTTGGGAACAACGACCTAGGTTATAAAAAATTGAATCATAGGCCATTGTTTGGAACAACAGCCTTGTTCTAAATTTTTATAACCTAGGTCGTTGTTGCCAATAACGGCCTAGGCTATAAAATTTTATAGCCTAGGTCGTTGTTAGAAACAGCAGCCTAGGTTATTGTTACCGCTAAATCTGGTGTGGGGGTAAACAGATAGAATTTGTGAGTTCTTGGAAAACCTGAATAGCAAACCTAACCTGTTCCGCCGGAGCTTGACCGTTGACTCCCGCCGTTCACCTGCAAAAAGTGCGAGACACCGGGGTTGATCCCGGCGACGCACCCTCCGACGCTCAAGTCAGTAATCAGGGATGATTAAGAAAGAGCGTAAATTGGCAAAATACTGATTACCTCTTAATGGAGATGGATGGGGGGTATTTATAGGCGTCTCAGGAATCAGATTAGGCATGCAATTCCTGTGCATAGATAAGGAACGTAATCCCTAATTCCCAGTGAAAAGATAGATGTGAATCAGGGCCGTTGATTAAGTTTAATCAGGGACCTTGATTTTATCTTGCTGGACCGGGTGTGTAGCGGGTTGGAACCCGTACCCAGTTGATGTGGATCCGTTTATGGGTTATTGGGCTTTGAATAAAGACCCAGTTCCCATTTCAGACCCGTCAGTAGGTGAAATTACCGTTTTACCCCTGAGCTTTAAGATTCGTCTCTGATGTGAACGGTCCCGATTTAATCCTATTTTTAGCCATATCACAAGCCCCCACTCCTAGAGACTGAGTTTTTCAGTCTTTGAGGAGTAGTTTTACTGTTCTAATGGCGTACGGGATTTTATCGGTATTCTTAAGGGAGTTTTGGATCTTGCTTGGGGTGTAACGGTGTTATTCTGGGCTTGTAAAATGCCCAAAATTATTCTCAGAATTTTCTAGATTTTTTGTGATTTTTCCAGATTTTTCTGAATTTTTTCTCATTTTTTTGAATTTTTTATTCATTTTCCGAATTAAATAATTAATTAATTATTCTAATTTAATAATTATTTTTTCAGAATTTAAAAATAATTTTTCTGAATTAATAATTATTTTTAGAATTTTTAATTAATTTTTTTCAAATTTTAAAATATTTTTTCGGAATTTTTAAATAATTAAAACAATTAAATAGATAAATAAATAAATTAAATATTACCTGGACACGTGGCGCGATCTGTGCCGTCGGATCCCGGCACGAATCTCTAGGATGCGCGTTTCCCAAAAAACGTTATTTTGTCGTTTAGCGCACGTGGCGCGATCTGGACCGTCCATCACCAGAAGCGCGAATTTCTGGAAGATCCAACGGTCGTAGTCGCTCTGCGGCTTTTTTCTCCGTTTTGGAGCTCGGATGGGGACTTGCTCGGCAGCCGACCGGGAGGTGACGCCACGTGGCACATAATAATTTTTTTTTTCTCCCGCCCTGTTCTTTCTCTTCTTCTTCGTTTTCCTCTGTTCTTTCTCTCTTCCTCTCTGCTTCGTCTCGACTTCGTGGCGCGTTTCTTCCCTCGTCTTTTGGACTCAACTCCGAGAGGAGTTTGGCGAGCCCGGAGGAGGGGCTCCGGCGAAGCTGGAGAAGCTCGGCTGCCGTAGGGTAGGCGAGCATGGCGAACGAACTTCGAAGCTCGTTGAGAGGGCTCGGCGAGGCTTTGAAGCAGAGCTCGGAGGTTGAAGATAGCTTTGAGGTAATGGAGCTCGGAGACAGGCCATGGCAGAGCTTGGAGATCTCCTCGACGGTTTGACGAGAGAGGAGCTCGAGCTCGGAGGTGTGAGACTTTGAGCTCGGCGGAGTGGAGCTCGAGTTCAGAAATGGCAGAGCTTGTGAAGAGTTCGAAAATGGCGGAGCTTGTGAAGAGTTCGGAGGTGTGAGGTTTTGAGCTAAGCGAAGTGGAGGTTGGCGAGTTCGTTGATGGAGCTCGCCGATGGAGGGCCTCGTCAGTTGAGGGCGGAGCTCGTCCATGGAGCTCGGCGAGGTGGAGAGCGGAGCTCGACGAGGTGGGAACCGAAGCTTGACGGCCCAGGGAGCTCGAGAGAGGAGAGGAGCCTGGCGGTCGTTTGCTGCAAACGTCGCGAGCATGGCGATAGTTCAAGCTCGACGTCGCCGGAGGGGCTCGACGCCGAAGCGCTCGCCTGAGCTTGCTTGAGCTCGGTGAGGAGTGGAGGTGACGCGAAGAGGTCGCTCGATGGGTTCGATGGAGTTCTTCTTGTTTGGGTTTTTGGCTGTTTTGGCGGGAAGGTGCTGAAGAGGAGAAGAAGGGTACGGGTGTTCGGGTTTGGATCCCTTAACAGGTCCGAACCCGACCCTTGTGGTCCTTTTTCTTTTTTTTGGCTTCTTATTCGGCGAATCCGAGCACAGATTTTGAGGCAAATTTTGGCCATTTTGCAGCTCGACAGGGCAGTAGCTCGGATGGTAGATCCGAGCTACGTGGCTCGATCTGGACGGTTGATCATGATCATGGCGCAAATCTCGAGACAGGCACGGTTCCCAAGAAAACACTATCTTGTCGTTTAGTGGACGTGGCGTAATCTGGACCATCCATCATCTCAGGCGCGATTTTCGTAAAGATCCAACAGTTGGAGTTGCTCGGTATCGTTTTTCTTCACATTCGAGGGTCGGGTTGGCACTTGCTCGGAATCCGAGTGAAGTGGCTCGGCTCGGCTCGGATTTTTCCCTCACGCGAGTGGCTCGGCTTGGATTTCCGAGCTATTCGGCGCAGCTGTATTGCGATCCACTTTCCCGGTGCTACGGAGGTCCGATCGGGGCGTGCGACCCCTCGCTTCGAAGCTAATTCGAAGATCTACAACTTCTCTTTAGGAGTGGGATGAAGATTCACCCTCCTTTATGGTCAAAATAGTCCTGCAACATCCTTGTCTTCATGAAGTTGAGGAGTGTTTTGGTCTTGGGGATTTTGGAAGAGGAGCTCCACTCCTAGGGGCGGAGAAGCTGTGCTAGGAAGACCCTTGTAAGATGTGCTAGGAAGATGTGCCAGGAAGACCCTTGTAAGATGTGCTAGGAAGATGCACCAGGAAGAACCTAGGGGCGAAGAAGGGGCGCGAGTGGCTCGGATCGCTAGTCGCTTGGCTCGAAATACCGAGCGACGTGGAGCGATCTGAGCCGTTGATCTTAGCGCGGATCTCGAGGCGGGCACAGTTTCCAAGAAAACACTATCTTGTCGTGTAGTGGTGCTGGCATGATCTGAGCCGTCTGATCGAAATCTTACGCGAATGTTGAGGGAAAAGTGATTTTTCTCCGTTTTGGGGCTCGGATGGGCACTTGCTCGGAATCCGAGCCGGACCCTTTGATGTTGGGGTCGGATCGGCACTTGCTCGACATCCGAGCGGAGGGAAGAGCTCGGATCTGGAAGAGAGTTATTTGTGAGACGAGTGTGAGGAGGGACTCTATGAGAGAGTTGTGCTCCAAACTCGTTGAGATGAGGTCCGCTTCGGAGGCGAGTGGAGTGAAGAGCTCGGCTCTAGAAGAGAGCTATTTGTGAGACGAGTGTGAGGAGGGACTCTATGAGAGAGTTGTGCTCCAAACTCGTTGAGAAGAGGTCCGCTTCGGAGGCCAGCAGAGTGAAGAGCTCGGCTCTAGAAGAGAGCCATTTGTGAAATGAGTTTGAGGAGAAACTCTCGGAGAGAGTTGTGAGCTCCGAACTCGTTGAGAAGAGGTCCGCTTCGGAGGCGAGCGGAGTGAAGAGCTCGGCTCTGGAAGAGAGCCATTTGTGAGATGAGTTTGAGGAGCAACTCTAGGAGAGAGTTGTGAGCTCCGAACTTGTTGAGAAGAGGTCCGCTTCGGAGGCGAGCAGAGTGAAGAGCTCGGCTCTGGAAGAGAGCTACTTGTGAGACGAGTGTGGGGAGGGACTCTATGAGAGAGTTGTGCTCCAAACTCATTGAGAAGAGGTCCGCTTCGGAGGCGAGCGGAGTGAAGAACTCGGATCTGGAAGAGAGCCATTTGTGAGATGAGTTTAAGGAGCAACTCTAGGGGAGAGTTTTAGCTCCGAACTCGCTACTTATGTGAGAGAATCAACGGTTGTGGGAGCAATTCCGAATGGCGAACCACTTCTTACCCGCTTATGAGCGAGTAATTTGAAGCAGATTCGAGCCAAGTGTTAGACTCCGAATTCGTCGTTTAAGAGAGCATCAACGGTTGTGGGAGCAATTCTGAATGGCGAACCACTTCTAACCCGCTGAAGAGCAAGTTATTTGAAGCAGAATCGAGCCAAGTGTTGGACCCTGAACTCGTCGTTAGAGGGATTCAACGGTTGTGGGAGCAATTCCGAATGGCGAACCACTTCTAACTCGCTTACGAGCAAGTTATTTGAAGCAGAATCGAGCCAAGTGTTGGACTCTGAACTCGTCGTTAGAGGGATTCAACGGTTGTGGTAGCAATTCCGAATGGCGAACCACTTCTAACTCGCTTACGAGCCAGTTATTTGAAGCAGAATCGAGCCAAGTGTTGGACTCCGAACTCGTTGTGAAGAGCTTAGTGAGTTGCGGGAGCAGCCATGTAGAAGAAGCTGGACTCCGAACTCGTTGTGAAGAGCTTAGTGAGTTGCGGGAGCAGCCATGTAGAAGAAGCTGGACTCCGAACTCACCATTTAGCGAGTTGTGACTCGGAAAGATAGAGAAGCAAGTGCAATAATTCTCACTAAGAAAATGTAAAGTTTTATTGAGATAAACTAAGTGGCTGCTTCAATAGGGCGAGCCATTATTACATGCTATTGGCCGGATTACAAGCATCAGCCTTATTGAAAATCAAAATCCTACTTCTACGATAAAGTGAAGGCCTCTTGGGAAGAGCTGGGAGGTTCTGAGTCTTGAAGCTCGGCGGGCCTTTCTGTTCGTTTGCTGGCTCCTTAGTGGGGAAACTCGGACCCATCTTTTTGGACGAACTTTGTAAGGTGCCCCCGCTTTATGAGTTCTTCGATCTCCTCCTTGAGAGCCCGACAATCATCCGTGTCGTGGCCGTGGTCCCTGTGAAAGCGGCACCACTTATCCTTGTTCCTCTTCTTTCCAGGTGTGTTCATTCTAGGGGGAGCATGGAGTAGCCCTTCTTTGTCCACCTCCATAAGAACTTCTGATATATTAGCAATGAGGGGGGTGAACTTCTCAAAACGAGGAGTCGGAAGGCACTGGCCATTGCCGTCCTTCTGAGATTTTTGGGACCCCTCTTCGCTTGTGCTCTTCCGTTTGTTCCCGAAAGATGTCTCCTCAAGAGCAAGGGGGTTGAGAGCCTCTTCCGCCCGTATGTACTTCTCCACCCTAAGTAGGAGGTCTGAGAAGTTCCGGGGAGGTTTCTTGGCAAGGGATGCCCTGAGGTTGGCATTAGTGACGTTGCGCTCGAATGCGGCAGAGGCTACTGATTGGTTGAGGGAGGGAATGGACCGGGCTTCGGCGGTAAAGCGTCGAACATAATCCCTTAGGCGTTCACCCTTTTCTTGGTTGAGGGTCACCAGAGATACACTTGTTTTCTCAGCCCAGCGTCTACTCACGAAATGAGTAAGGAAGAGCCCTTCGAACTGATCGAATGAGAAGATGGAGGCCGGGGCGAGTCGAGAGTACCATTCTCGTGCAGACCCCTTCAGCGTGGCAGGGAAGATCTTGCAGAGGAGGGCGTCTGAAGCATGGTGGATCATCATGAGAGTTTTAAAACTCTCTATGTGATCCGCGGGGTCTGACTCCCCGGTATATGATTCGAAGTGAGGCGACTTGAAGTTCTCTGGGATGGGGGCCTCCATGATGGTGCGGGAGAATGGAGGTCTGCTTGGGTGGAAGTTTATCGCTCGTTGCTCTTCTTCCCTGTCAATTCGGCCGAGGCGCCTCTCCATCTCGTGGAGACGGCGGTAGACCGAGTCTTCTCTTTGATCATACCTTGCCGAGCCCTAGGACTCATCTTCGTACGAGGGTGGACTGGGGCTGCGGCGATGGTAGCTTGGAGATGGACGAGGACTGAGAGTTTGAAGGCGATGGCTCCTAGTTGGCTCATGAGTAGGTGGCCTCTGGTCGTTCTTTGGAGCGATATTGAGGGCCCTTAAGACTGTCGCTTGGAAGTCTTGAAGATTTTCCCTTGTGACTGGTGCCTCTCCAGCTTGGTGGTCCCTATGTGTGGCTCGGCTTACTGGAGAATGAGTTCTCAGCCGATGATGCTGAGGGGACTCTCTTTGCCTCCTCGGGGGAGGGGATCTTCTAGTCCTCGGTCGTCGGGGGGTTCAGATTCTTGAAGCGCCTGAGTTCTCGGGTTGATGGACTCGACCAAGGGCCCGCCATCCATTCAGGCGGGTTCTAAGGTCGACCCCCTTTTGGCGGTCGGCAATGATTTGACGAAGATCCCGCTCGGGAGGGCTTTGAGAAGCCAGGGATTCAACTGAAGTATTGGGACCCGTGACTCGGTCATGAGGAGGATGTTGCTTCGGATGACTCTTACGGGAGCCCCCCTGGGCAGCCCCCCGAGACCCTTGAGGGGCCTGTTGAGTAGGATCACCTTGAACCGGAGGAGGGAAAGGAGGAAGGGAAGTGGTTCTTCGGTTGGAGACCGCTGCCTTCCTCTTCTGTTTTGGATGCATGGCTTGAAACTAGTATCGTTGATGAAGAGAGGTCAGGTTGCTTTTTCGTTTTCCACAGACGGCGCCAATCTGTTACCGCTAAATCTGGTGTGGAGGTAAACAGATAGAATTTGTGAGTTCTTGGAAAACCTGAATAGCAAACCTAACCTGTTCCGCCGGAGCTTGACCGTTGACTCCCGCCGTTCACCTGCAAAAAGTGCGAGACACCGGGGTAGATCCCGGCGACGCACCCTCCGACGCTCAAGTCAGTAATCAGGGATGATTAAGAAAGAGCGTAAATTGGCAAAATACTGATTACCTCTTAATGGAGATGGATAGGGGGTATTTATAGGCATCTCAGGGATCATATTAGGCATGTAATTCCTGTGTATTAGGTAAGGAATGTAATCCCTAATTCCCAGTGAAAAGTTAGATGTGAATCAGGGCCGTTGATTAAGATTTAATCGGGGACCTTGATTTTATCTTGCTGGACCGGGTGTGCAGCGGGTTGGAACCCGTACCCAGTTGATGTGGATCCGTTTATGGATTATTGGGCTTTGAATAAAGACCCAGTTCCCATTTCAGACCCGTCAGTAGGTGAAATTACCGTTTTACCCCTGAGCTTTAAGATTCGTCTCCGATGTGAACGGTCCCGATTTAATCCTATTTTTAGCCATATCAGTTATAAAAATTTAGAACAAGACCGTTGTTCCAAACAACGGCCTATGATTCAATTTTTTATAACCTAGGCCGTTGTTCCCAACAACGGCATAGGTTATATCAACTTTTCAGAGCGAATCAGGCAAAGAGTTATTTGGGACGAAATTCCCAAAATAACCCTCCGTCACTTAAGTGATATTGGGTGATGGGCGGAAGCGATCTGAGCCGCTGATCATGATCAAGAGTGATCCAATGGCTCAGATCGCTGTTTTCCAATCCATGAAAACAAACCCGTTTTCAATGGAGCATTTGCGTATATATGATGCTTCTTCCATTGCAAACGGGTCTATATGCACAGACTCGTGCGAACTTTAATCTGGGCCGTTGGATCTCCCATATATATTTTTTATAATATTTAGCCTTAACCCGTCGTTGGGAACGACGGGTTAAGGCTAAATATTATAAAAAAATATAGCTTTAACCCGTCATTCTCAACGATGGGTTAAGGGACTCTAAATTCATTTTGATCTGCATACAGATCTTCTTCTTCGACGACTCTCTCTCTCTTTCTCTTTCTGTTTTTTTCGAAGAACCCACAGCGAAAAAAACCCTAATCCTTGATCTAAACCCAAATTAGCCCTCCTCCGTCTGCTCCCCCTATTCTCTCCCAATATCTACTCCAAACATTGAAACCCAACTCTCTCTTCCCCTCTTCGAAACCAAATCGAAACCCTAGTTCGGCCCCAAATTGAATCATTGTCTAAATTCGGACTTATTTTGTAAGGTATTGACTATTTCTTTACCTCAGTAGATATATTTGTGTTTATTTTTCAATTTGTGTATACTAAATTATTTAGAAAGTGGGGGAAAAATTATATGCCTTAGTAGATTGTAGATATAGAATTGGAAAGACTTTTAGTATATACAATTGCCAAAAATTTTTGTTTGCCTTATTAATTTGTAGAACTAGAATTGTATATACGAAATTTTTTAGAAACTTTTCAGTGCGGTTATGGTTGAAAACCCTGCAAACGACCGTAAAAATACAAAACTTTGCGAGTAGATTGGTCTCACGTAGTACAAGCCACCCCAAGTTGTAGAAGTGAGTTTCGACTTACGGTTTGAGAGATACGGCCGCGTATCGCTTTTGGTTGAAAAAAACCAAGTAAAACGGTACACGGCCGTATCTCGCAAACCGTGACTCGAAACTCGCTTCTACAAGTTCGGGTGGCTTGTGCTACGTGAATTCGACCGAGTTGGAAAGTTTTATAATTTTTGGATACCGTTTGTGCGGTTTTCTCACGTTCCTCGCATCAGAAGTTTGTGACTTAGAATTTTTTAAGTGCGGTTAGATTAGAAAACCCTTCAAAGAATATCCAAAAAATTCGAAACTTTGCGAGTAGGATGTGATGAACACATTATTATTCACTTTTTAGAGCAATAATCTTAATATAATTAGACATTTAAAAGCTCTATATGTGGTATTTAACTCTTATTTTCTCTTTTCCATAGGAAACAGCTTATAACAGAAAAACGAAGCAGATTCAGGACTTCAAGGATAATACACAGCAAACTGCAGAGGATCAGTCGACTGGTTCCCCAACACAGGCGACTGGACAAGAGAAACTGATTTTCCACAACTCTCGACACAGTCGACTCACTCCCAAAAGACAGTCGACTGATTTGAACAAAGATGAAATCTTCAGGAGTCTCGACTCAGTCGACTGGTTTGAAGATAAGTCGACTGGTCTGCGGCGGAGTAAATAGATAAGATCTTCAAAGATACACCTGCATCTAATTTCAAATCTATTTTGAATCAAGATTTTATGCAGCGAATCAAATCTAAAGACAGGGTATTTCCAAGAGGACGTGGTGAACAGATAAGGAAGGAAAGGAGAAAAGAGAAAGATATTAATCATCAAATCAAATAAAGAAGGATCTTCCTGAAAAAGTGGAAACCCTAATTCTCAGCCGTACTCTATAAATATCAGAAGAGGTCAACTTAGAAGGGAATAATCATCATCATATATCTCTGGAAAGCGACTCAATCACCAAGTTCCTGAACAAGCATCGAGAGCATCACTCCATCAACATCGAAGAAGGAGAGAGAAGATCCAGCAACCAGAAGGCAGTCGACTGTGTGACAGCCAGTCGACCATATTGCCGGAATCCATTAGTTTATTTCTTCTTCTCTCTTCATTCTTTTATGTTGATTATGTATTCAAACTTGTTAAGCAATAAAGTTATTATTATGTGAAACTAATTTCATAGTTGGGTAGATCGAAACCGTAGTTATGTAATGCTATTTTCTTCTGAACTCTTCTATGTTACTTATTGATTGAATCTAATTGAATTAGTATGGGTTTATGATAGTCAAACTAGTTTTCAAGACTGAGAGCAGTCGACTGAGGTGAGAGCCAGTCGACTGACGTACAGAACTTGGGAAGCTCAAGTTTGGATATCATTTATCTGAATCTGTTATATGAGCATATTGAGACGACCGAATCTCGTGCTCATAATTTGTAACAAAGGAATCTTTAGAGGTTCTTGGTTCAATCAACTTAGAGGATCTAGATCTGATACCAATTTCTAGAACTTTAAGTGTTTGTTCGTTTCCACTGTTCTTATGTTTTCTCTAAGTATAACTTAGTAGATACCATGCTAGATACTTACGGAAAGAAACGAATTAGAGTAGATACCATGCCTAATTCTTGGCTTAGGGAAACATTACTTTAAGGAGTAGATACCATGCCCTTGAAGTGAACAAACATGAGTAATTAGAAGTAAGTTCAGAAGGTAGCTTAGCATTATTAACTATTTGTGGAGATCAACAACCCAACTATTCAAGAGATATTTGTGATTCAACACTTCTCATCTTAGTTTTAATCTTTTTAGTTTCTTTTAGAATATTATGACAACTCTTATTCATTTTTATTATTAGTTTTATTGATTAGTAAGTTAAGGTCTACAATCTCTGTGGGATCGACCCTTGCTATTGCTACGCTTTTCTAACGATTCGTGCACTTGCGAGGTTTTATAATTTGTGTCTAGTTAGTCTATTTATTTAGGTAGCTAGATTTCCAACAACAAGTTTTTGGCGCCATTGCCGGGGATTGTTTAGTATTTTAACTTACAAGTCAGTAGAATTTTTTATTAGTTTTTCTTTTCTTTTATTAATAATTTTTCTTTTAGGTTACAGGACTTCGGTGAATGCACGGTAGACGATCACTTCGACCAGAGCTACTACCTATTGACGCAGAAACAGAACGAACTTTGCACAGACTAGGTAAGCTAGTTGCAGCCAACCAGTCGACTGCTGTACGGACCCAGTCGACTGCACAGAGACAGATTTCACAGGGAAGAATGGCTGAAGAAATACAAAATCGAGTACCAATGCAGGACAAATTCACTCCTAAGAATATTGAGCAACCTTCCTGCATTGCTTTTCAACCTAATGCTACAGGGAACATGCACCTATCTCCTCATTTACTTAGTATGGTTCCCCACTTTAGTGGAAAACCAGATGAAGAGCCTCATCTTCATCTGCAAGACTTTTTCGATCTTTGCAGGACACAAAGCGTCCAAGGGCTTACCGCTGAACAAATCAGGTTAATCTTGTTTCCTTTTTCTTTAAAACTTAATGCTAAGTTGTGGTATAATTCTTTGGAACCAGGATCAATTAATTCATGGGAGCAATTGGCAACGAAATTTTTGAAAGAATTCTTTCCAGCCCAAAAGACCAAACAGCTGAAAAGGGAGATTCAACTCTTCCAACAAAAGGATGGAGATTTATTCTTCGAAGCATGGAAGGATTTCAAAAGCAAACTTCTCAAGTGTCCCACTCACAATCTGCCTAAGGATGATCAGGTACAAGCTTTTTATGAAGGTTTAAATGACACTAACAAGGCAATTGTTGATGCAGCTTGCAATGGAATTTTGATGAGGAAAAGTGGAGAAGAAGCCATTGAACTTTTTGAAGAACTCAGCGAGAACTCCCAACAATTCTCAACAAGAAGGGGACCTACGAAAAAACAGGGAGTTTACGAGATCTCTAATAATAATAACATTCAATTAGAAATGGCAAACATGAATAAGAAAATTGATATGCTTGTTAATGCAATGTCGACAATGGGTGGAGTTAAAAATCAAACAAATGAAATGTGTGCAATTTGCTCGCATTTAGATCACACAACTGATACATGTCCCATGTCTACTTTCACAGATCAGGAGCATGCGAATTATGTGGGTCGAGGAGTGTTTCCACCAAAGAACAATCCATACTCGAACACATATAACCCAGGATGGAGAAATCATCCAAACTTCTCATGGAGCAATAATCAAAATAATCAAGGGAATCAATTCACACAAGGACATGCAAGGAACCCTCAGATGGGAAGTGGATTTGAAAGACCAGCCCCAGAACAGAAGAAGTTGGATTTTGAGTCCATCGTTCTTCAATTGCTCCAACAACAACATCAAACAAGCAACCAACAAGGACAAGCAATTCAGAAGTTAGAAACCCAAATTGGTCAGATCGCAAAAGAGCTAAGCGAAAGAAAGGCAGGAGAACTCCCTTCACAAACCATACCAAACCCAGGAGGTCAAGAACAGCTCCAAGCAGTAACAACCCTAAGAAATGGTAAGATAATTGACAACAAGTTTGGAACACACACAGACAAGCCAGTCAGTAAACCAGTCGACTGTTCTTACAAACCAGTCGACTGCACAGACAAATCAGAAACACAACTACCAAAGGCTGTGGATTCCAACAAGGTAAGTGAAAAAGTAGGGACAGTCCCACCACCATTCCCTCAAAGGTTAGTCAATAAAAAGAAAGAACAACATTTATATGACATCTTTGAAACTCTCAAAAAGGTAGAAATTAATATTCCCCTACTTGATGCGATTAAACAAATTCCTTCTTATGCCAAATTTTTGAAAGACTGTTGTACTCACAAAAGAACATTTCAGGTTAAGGAGGATGTGGCCTTGACAGAAGAAGTGAGTGCTGTTTTATTAAGAAAATTACCACCTAAACTGAAGGATCCAGGTAGTTTTACCATTCCTTGCAAGGTTGGTGAGCACTTCTTTGAAAAGGCACTGCTAGACTTGGGAGCAAGCATAAATCTTCTTCCTTATTCTGTTTACGAAAAGCTTGGATTGGGGGAACTCAAGCCAACATCCATCACTTTGCAATTGGCTGATCGCAGCATAAAAAGACCTAGAGGTATTTTGGAAGATGTCCTAGTTCAGGTAAATGATTTTATTTTGCCTGCTGATTTTGTTGTGTTAGATATGGAGGAATCTTCAATGACATCATCTCTACCGATCATATTAGGTAGGCCCTTTATGAGTACAGCTGATATAAAAATTTGTGTTAAAAAGGGCATTATAAGTATGAAGATAAACGGAGAAAAAGTGGAATTTAAAATGTTTGATACATTGAAATTACCACAAGATGATCATGAATGCTATAATATTGATGTGGTGCAGGAGATTGTTGATCAAACATTTCAGGTACATAGCATTGAACCACTACAAGCCACAATCACTCAATCTCTAACTTTATCTCATGTTGAACAGGAATACGATGACTGGAGGATTGCAGAGACAGTACATCACCTTGAAACTCCACAGTCATATTCAGGTAAGTCTGCACCTTTATTTGAAAAATTGGTGTCTGATAAAAATTGTTCTTCTACAGATCAAGCGACTGATGAACAGAATAAGTCGACTGGTATTTTAACCAGTCGACCAAACCAAGACACCCAGAACAAGTCGACTGCT
Source organism: Hemerocallis citrina (assembly GCA_017893485.1). NCBI lineage: Eukaryota > Viridiplantae > Streptophyta > Magnoliopsida > Asparagales > Asphodelaceae > Hemerocallis > Hemerocallis citrina. The sequence continues at coordinate 154,693,843 of CM030358.1, read as the reverse complement.
GACATGGACCAGTCGACTGTACAGAAGCGTCCAGACATAGAACTCAAGCAGCTGCCCGATCATTTGAAACATGCATTTTTAGGCGAGAACCAGACGCTACCAGTAATAATTGCTGCTAACTTAAGTGCACAGGAAGAAGAAAAGCTGCTGAAGGTATTGCGAGAACACAAAAATGCAAAAGGATGGACCATTGCAGACATCAAGGGAATAAGTCCATCCAAGTGCATGCATAGAATACTCCTTGAGAACGATGCAAAACCTAGCAGAGAGGCACAGAGAAGGCTCAACCCCAACATGAAGGAAGTGGTAAGAGCAGAAATTTTGAAGCTACTAGATGTTGGCATCATCTATCCTATCTCGGACAGCAAATGGGTAAGTCCTATACATGTAGTACCTAAGAAAAGTGGAGTTACAGTGGTAACAAATGAAGAGAATGAACTTATCCCAACAAGAGTAACCACAGGATGGAGGGTATGCATTGACTACAGAAAATTAAATAATGAAACCAGGAAAGATCACTTCCCTCTTCCTTTTATTGATCAAATGTTAGAAAGATTAACAGGATATAGTCATTATTGTTTTCTAGATGGTTATAGTGGCTATAATCAAATTGCTATTGCTCCAGAAGATCAAGAAAAGACCACTTTTACATGCCCTTTTGGTACTTTTGCTTACAGGAGGATGCCGTTTGGATTGTGCAACGCACCAGCTACATTTCAAAGATGCATGATGAGTATATTTTCAGACATGGTGGAGAGGTTCATCGAGGTATTTATGGATGATTTTAGTGTTTTTGGATCTTGTTTCGATGAATGTCTTAACCATTTGCAGCTTGTACTTAAAAGATGTGAAGAATGCAATTTAGTGCTGAACTGGGAAAAGTGCCATTTCATGGTACAACAAGGTATTGTCTTGGGACATGTTATTTCAAAAAGAGGCATAGAGGTAGACAAGGCAAAAATTGACATCATATCAAAACTACCCCCTCCCACTACAGTTAAGGGTGTTAGGAGTTTTCTAGGACATGCAGGGTTCTATAGAAGATTCATAAAAGATTTCTCAAAAATCTCCAAACGCCTTTGTGACTTGTTGGCTAAAGATGTTGAGTTTGTATGGACAGAAGAATGTACAAATGCTTTTAATACATTGAAAACTCTTCTCATTTCTGCACCTATTGTCATGGCACCAGATTGGAGCCATCCTTTTGAGCTCATGTGTGATGCAAGTGATTATGCTTTAGGGGCTGTTTTAGGTCAACGAATCAATAAGAAACCTCATGTTATTTACTATGCTTCTCGAACTTTAAACGATGCACAGCAAAATTATTTCACTACTGAAAAAGAAATGTTAGCTGTTATTTTTGCTGTAGAGAAGTTTAGATCATATTTAATTGGTTCTAAAGTTATTGTTTTTACTGACCATGCTGCCTTGAGATATTTGTTTGCTAAAAAGGATGCGAAGCCTAGGTTAATCAGATGGGTGCTGATGCTTCAAGAATTTGATCTTGAGATTAGAGACAAGAAAGGATGCGACAATGTTGTGGCAGATCACATGTCCAGATTACTGCACGAGGAAGAAAGAAATGTGCCCCCGCTGAATGAAAATTTCCTAGATGAACATCTATTTGAAATAAATATTCAAACTCTCGGGGCAGTCGACTGGTCCTTCAACCAGTCGACTGGACTCTCTGAACAGTTCCCCTGGTTTGCTGATATTGTCAATTTTCTAACTGCTCATGTTTTTCCTCCAGGTATGACACATCAGGAAAGGAAAAGATTGATGGATCTGAGCAAACACTATTATTGGGATGATCCTTATTTATTCAAATTTTGCTCTGATCAAATTATAAGAAGATGTGTGGCAGACGAGGAACAAAGGAGTATTCTACAACATTGCCACCAATATGCATGTGGAGGACATTTTGGGCCAAAGAGAACAGCACTAAAGGTATTGCAATCTGGTTTTTATTGGCCTAAAGTATTCAAAGATGCGTTTTCTTTTTGCAGGACTTGCGACAAATGCCAAAGGACAGGCAACATCTCTTCTAGAAATCAAATGCCACTACACAACATACAAGTAATCGAGCTTTTTGATGTTTGGGGAATCGACTTCATGGGTCCATTTCCTAACTCATTTGGTTATTTATATATTCTTGTTGGTGTAGATTATGTGTCTAAATGGGTCGAGGCTGTCCCCTCACGAACTAATGATCACAAAGTTGTTGTCAAGTTTTTGCAAGAGAACATTTTCACTAGGTTTGGTACACCACGAGCAATAATAAGTGATGGAGGGAGCCACTTCAATAACTACCCATTTGCTTCTTTGATGAAGAAATATGGGATTACACATAGAGTGGGAACTCCATATCATCCTCAAACCAGTGGGCAGGTGGAGATTAGCAACAGAGAGATCAAGAGTATCTTGGAAAAGACAGTCAACACAAGGAGGAAGGATTGGTCGCTACGCTTGAACGATGCATTATGGGCCTACAGGACCGCTTTCAAGACACCCATTGGCATGTCACCATACCGTTTGGTGTTTGGAAAAGCCTGTCATTTGCCAGTTGAGTTGGAGCACAGAGCGTATTGGGCTATCAAAAAGTTCAACTTTGATATGAAACAGGCAGGTGACAAAAGGAGATTGCAACTAAATGAGCTTGAAGAATTGAGGCACGATGCATATGAAAATGCAAAATTGTACAAGGAAAGAACTAAGTTATACCATGATAAACAATTAGCAAGGAAGGAGTTTTATGAAGGACAAAAGGTATTGATCTACAACTCAAGATTAAGACTCTTTCCAGGCAAGCTCAAGTCAAGATGGTATGGACCATATATTGTCACAAAAGTCTTTCCACATGGTGCATTGGAAGTCCACAGTGAAGAAAAAAATCAAACATTCAAGGTGAACGGGCATAGAGCGAAGCCATACATAGAGATGAGTCTAGAACCACAAGAGGAAGATGTGAATCTTCAAATCATTCAATACATAGCATGACTCATCATGTCTAGCTGAAGACATGAAACACAGCGCTTATTGGGAGGCAACCCAACTTTTCAGGGGAGTATTTACACTTTCCCTTTATTTTATTTATTTATTCTTATTCATTTTTATTTTTATTTTTCAGTCTCTCCTTACTAGATGGTAACACATGCCTATATCTTATGTTTTGTGCGAACATTGAGGACAATGTTCCATCTAAGTGTGGGGGTATTAGTTAGTTATATTTGGAATCTTTTGAATTTTTAGGATTAAACAATTTCTTATAAAGTAAGAGTAAGGATACTTATTTACTTTAGGATTGTTGAGTTTCATAATTCCCTACAAAATTGTGCGAGTCATGCGATTATACATAATAAACAAATGTGATGCTTTTGCTGATAATTATTCCCTTTAGATCTAGTCCTAAATCGAGTTTAAGTAAATAGAGTGATACAATATATGTATATATTTGAATAAAGTCAATCTACTCCAATGTTTTGAGCGCTTAGTAACTAGGGGTATTCATCACCAATGTTTACCTTTACGTCAAACGGCAACTTGAAATATGAGTATGCAAAGCACTTTAATGTTTGTGACTTGTTGAGTAACCGGGTGGATACATCACAAATGTTTCGCATTCGCGTCAAAAGACAAGTGACAACTTTAGAGAAGAGACTATATATATATATATATATATATATATATATATATAAAACTCTAGTTTGCTACTGGATTTGTAGTAGAGTAAAGGGATGATCACAGACTGAGTAGATGCATACTATAACTACATTAATTGCATGACAAATATGATTAAGTTTGGGGATTATGACTGAACAATTGCACTAGAGAAAGTGGGTATGTTTAAATTTACTTTATCTGAAATTGTTTGTAGTTTTATATTTTTCATGTCCACATAATAAGAAATCTTGATGGTTGAGTTTATTCTGATTATTACTCCCTTGTTCATAAATTCACTTTTTGCTTGAGGACAAGCAAAAGCCAAGTGTGGGGGTATTTGATGAACACATTATTATTCACTTTTTAGAGCAATAATCTTAATATAATTAGACATTTAAAAGCTCTATATGTGGTATTTAACTCTTATTTTCTCTTTTCCATAGGAAACAGCTTATAACAGAAAAACGAAGCAGATTCAGGACTTCAAGGATAATACACAGCAAACTGCAGAGGATCAGTCGACTGGTTCCCCAACACAGGCGACTGGACAAGAGAAGCTGATTTTCCACAACTCTCGACACAGTCGACTCACTCCCAAAAGACAGTCGACTGATTTGAACAAAGATGAAATCTTCAGGAGTCTCGACTCAGTCGACTGGTTTGAAGATAAGTCGACTGGTCTGCGGCGGAGTAAATAGATAAGATCTTCAAAGATACACCTGCATCTAATTTCAAATCTATTTTGAATCAAGATTTTATGCAGCGAATCAAATCTAAAGACAGGGTATTTCCAAGAGGACGTGGTGAACAGATAAGGAAGGAAAGGAGAAAAGAGAAAGATATTAATCATCAAATCAAATAAAGAAGGATCTTCCTGAAAAAGTGGAAACCCTAATTCTCAGCCGTACTCTATAAATATCAGAAGAGGTCAACTTAGAAGGGAATAATCATCATCATATATCTCTGGAAAGCGACTCAATCACCAAGTTCCTGAACAAGCATCGAGAGCATCACTCCATCAACATCGAAGAAGGAGAGAGAAGATCCAGCAACCAGAAGGCAGTCGACTGTGTGACAGCCAGTCGACCATATTGCCGGAATCCATTAGTTTATTTCTTCTTCTCTCTTCATTCTTTTATGTTGATTATGTATTCAAACTTGTTAAGCAATAAAGTTATTATTATGTGAAACTAATTTCATAGTTGGGTAGATCGAAACCGTAGTTATGTAATGCTATTTTCTTCTGAACTCTTCTATGTTACTTATTGATTGAATCTAATTGAATTAGTATGGGTTTATGATAGTCAAACTAGTTTTCAAGACTGAGAGCAGTCGACTGAGGTGAGAGCCAGTCGACTGACGTACAGAACTTGGGAAGCTCAAGTTTGGATATCATTTATCTGAATCTGTTATATGAGCATATTGAGACGACCGAATCTCGTGCTCATAATTTGTAACAAAGGAATCTTTAGAGGTTCTTGGTTCAATCAACTTAGAGGATCTAGATCTGATACCAATTTCTAGAACTTTAAGTGTTTGTTCGTTTCCACTGTTCTTATGTTTTCTCTAAGTATAACTTAGTAGATACCATGCTAGATACTTACGGAAAGAAACGAATTAGAGTAGATACCATGCCTAATTCTTGGCTTAGGGAAACATTACTTTAAGGAGTAGATACCATGCCCTTGAAGTGAACAAACATGAGTAATTAGAAGTAAGTTCAGAAGGTAGCTTAGCATTATTAACTATTGGTGGAGATCAACAACCCAACTATTCAAGAGATATTTGTGATTCAACACTTCTCATCTTAGTTTTAATCTTTTTAGTTTCTTTTAGAATATTATGACAACTCTTATTCATTTTTATTATTAGTTTTATTGATTAGTAAGTTAAGGTTTACAATCTCTGTGGGATCGACCCTTGCTATTGCTACGCTTTTCTAACGATTCGTGCACTTGCGAGGTTTTATAATTTGTGTCTAGTTAGTCTATTTATTTAGGTAGCTAGATTTCCAACAACAGGATGATCTCATGTAGCTCAAGCAACCCGAACTTGTATAAGTAAATTTCGACTCACGATTAGAGAGATACGGCCGTGTGTCGCTTTCGGTTGAAAAAAGCCAAATAAAGTGATACACGGCCGTATTTCTTGAACCGTTAGTCGAAAATCACTTGTACAAGTTTGGGTGGCTTGCGCTACGTGAATTCAAGTAATGTGCAAAGTTTTATTAATTTTGGATGCCGTTTGTGCGGTTTTGTCACTCTCCTCGCATTAGAAGTTAGTGACTTAGAATTTTTTAAGTGCAATTAGATTAGAAAACCATTCGAACGACCTCCAAAAAATACGAAACTTTGCGAGTAGGATGATCTCATGTAGCACAAGCAACACACACTTGTATAAGTCAATTTTGACTCACGGTTAAAGAGATATGGCCATGTATCGCTTTCGGTTGAAAAAAAACCCAAATAAAATGATACACGGTCGTATCTCTCGAACCGTTAGTCGAAACTCACTTGTACAAGTGGTGGTGGCTTGCGCTACGTGAATTCAAGCAAGGTGCAACGTTTTATAAATTTTGGATGCCTTTTTGTGGGGCTTTCTCACGTTCCTCGCATTAGAAGTTAATGACTTAGAACACGTTTAGTGCGGTTATACTAGAAAACCCTTCAAACGACCTCCAAAAAATACGAAATTTTGCGACTCGGATGGTCAACGTAGATCAAGCAACCCCAATTTGTAGAAGTGAGTTTCGATTAACGGTCCGAGAGATACAATCGTGTGTCGCTTTTGGTTATAAAAACACCAAATACAATGGTACACGACCGTTTCTCGCATACCGTGAGTCGAAAATCACTTCTACAAGTTACGGTGGCTTGTGCTAGGTGAATTAAAGTTACAGTTTTGTGTGGTTTCTCTAATAATATGTAAATAAAGTTAGAAAGTTACCATCACATTCCATAACGGGTTTAGTAGCCCTAACTGTTCTCTTTTTCACGGTTTCTTAGGTATGGACAGTTTTGAAGGAAGTTCTGTTGCCAGAGAGAAATTTGTTCATGCACAATAAATTGGCGAGTTTCTGTCTCATGTTGACAAGCACTAAAACCGAAGATTGGTATGACATTTTCCACTCTAGAGGAAGTGGAAAAATTTTATTCATCATATTGCAAATGTGCGGGATTCTTTATGCGTAAAGGTGGAAATAAGTACAAGAGAAACGATGTAGTTGATAAATCATATGTTTGTAATAAAAACGAGGAGTCACCGAATAATCAGAATGAAGCTAGACGAGGAATAACTTCTAGAATGGGTTGCAAACCTTTCGTTCGTGTCAAACTAAACCCACAAAGTAATTCGTGGATTCTTTATTCATTTAATGAAACACACAATCACATATTTACTTCACCCGGTAGATGTAACTTGCTACCTCGAAACCGTGAATTGACAAATACAGATAAAAAAGTAATTGGTCAACTTACCAAAGCTAATGTCCCTGTATGCAAACAAATGCTATTTTTCGAAGGTACAAGTGGAGGTAATGAGAAAATTTGTTTCACTGAAACCGATGTCAGAAATCTCAGGAGAGACGAGATGGAAGGTTTAAAAGGACACGACGGGCAAATGGTACTTGAGTTCTTTGAATCCAAAAAGAAGACCGATCCTTTATTCTATTTTGATTACCAATGTGATCCCGAAGGGCGATTGTCCCATTGTGTCTGGGTGGATGGTATTGGTAGAAAGAATTATGAAGTATTTGAAGATGTTCTCTGCTTTGATGCTACCTACAACACAAACCGATACGAGATGTTGTTCGTACCATTTGTTGGATTCAACCATTATTGGCAATCAATATTCCTAGGTTGTGGGTTCATCCCAAATGAGAAAATATCCTTATTTGAGTGGTTCTTTGAAAAGTGGCGAGGAGCAATGACTCACGATCTGATGAACATTGTGACAGATGAGGATCGTAGAATAACTTCTGCAGTTTCTAAAGTTTTCCCAACCACGTCACATAGATACTGCATTTGGCATATTTTGGATAAGTTACCGCATAAAGTGCATATGCCGAATAATGTTGACGAGTTCAGGGATGCTTTGGAGACTATCATTTATACGGCGGAATATAAAATAGAATTTGAACAGAAGTGGAAAAATTTGATTTCCAAGTACGAACTTGAGAATAACAAACGGTTGAATAAAAATTTGAGATCCGCAAGAAATGGGCTCCCGTGTACGCAAGAGACTCATTTTGGGACAGCATGTTGAGTACCCAACATAGCGAATCGCTACATTCATCCTTGAAGCACCATACTCATAACAAGTACTCATTACATGAATTTGTCATCATCTTTGACCGAGTCTTAGTAAAACAATGTAATACCCCGTATCGGCAGCGAACAGTCGACTGGTCCATTAAGCAGTCGACTGCTACTGCATAGTTGGGTCGGATTGGTTGGGCCAGATTTGAGAAGGATTTGAGAAATTTAGTCCCACATGGGAAGTACGCAAAAACTAATTTGAGTATAAATATAATTAGCCAATGATCAAGAGTCACCTAATTGGTTAACCACCTTTTGAGAGGCAGCCTGTGGTGGGCAGTTGTACTACATAGTATCTAATTTGACTTCTAAAGATATTAAAATTGTCTGAGTATTGGGGCGGGGCGTTACAAACAAAGACACGATGAACTTAAAGAAACACATCGTAATCGCGAGGAGATGCCAAAATTGAATACTGAATGGGCGTTGGAGTCACAAATGGCAGGAACATACACACTGAAGATTTTCTACAAATTTCAACAAGAAGTTGTAAAAAGATTATTACTTAATGTGAGTTTAATTGCGAGTATGGATACACCGGATAGTGCAGCTTATTCTGTAACTATTTTTGGAAATTCAGAACCGGGGAGGGTGATTTCTTATTGTAAAATCAGTCAAATTGCTAAATGCCCTTGTGCCATGTATAACTTCGTAGGCATTCCCTGCAAACATCTATTGGCAGTTATTCGGTTCACAGATCACACCGCACTACCCGAGTAATATATTTGTAGGCGATGGACCAGGGATCAACTGACAAGAAGCAGTACACCGGTTCCCAATAGTATGGGCAACAATTTTGCCTTTTGTTATTGTGAACTGACTATGCACTCAAGACATTTAGTCGATCATGGTTGTTCTTCAGAGCGAGGGTACAAGTATATGCTCGACCACAGGCTGAAGGGAATCGAAGGCTTTGCTCACATTGAATCCGGGAATAGCACACCGCATGAAGGTAGAAAACAACCGGAGAGTGGTGGACATGCACATGCACATGCACAAGTAGGGGATCCGGTGTAGTGCACCACAAAGGGGAAGCCTAAAGGGAAAAGGTTGAAGTCTATCAAAGAAGGCCAAAAACGAAGAGGCCAAGACTTTGCAGGACATGTCTTCGTGTCGTATGTCACGATTCACGAAATTGCCCAAAAAATATAGCAAGGTAATATATCAGAGACTAAGTATTTGTTAATTGGACTCAATGAATCTATACTTGTTGTAGTCGATACTAACCCATTCTTCTCCCTTATTTAGTGGATCGGTAGGGTATGAAGAAGCTCCAAACGCTGGAGAGAGTGATGATGATGAAGGTGAAGATTCGAGCTAAGGTGTTTTTCATATTATGTATGTCATATTAAACTTTGAAGATAAATTTTTTTGTAATTGCTTACTTTTGTCTATAATTGCTTACTTTTGTCTTTCGATGTGAAGATAATTATTAATTTCGACTTGATTATTAACCCTTTTTTTTGTGTAGATTCGGAATGAAACAAAGCATGCCCATGGAAAGTTTCGTCTGCGTTGAAAACTTCCTTTCTTTTGATTGTATATATGTGGTTAATTGAACGTTTCTTTTTGGTACAATTTGTGTATTTGATCAGAGTGTAATCACTGTATGTATATTTGATCAGAGTGTTATTGGGTAGCGAATGTATATTTATGCTGAAATTTGTGAATTTTGAAGATATGTGCAATTTGGGCTACCCGAACTATTAGTGATTTTTTTTTGTAATTGTTTTTTTGGGATGCCAATGTGTACAGATTTATTATTTGTGGTGAAGGTTGTGAGTGAATTTTACGTGTTTGTGCAAACTTACATTTTGAAAATAGAGCCTACATAGACGAAAGTTCTGTAAAAAACTCTCTACTTAACCCGTCATCACCAATAACGGGTTAAGTGAAGAGATATTGGCAGGACTTCATCCCCTACAGACCAAGTATTGATAAAGTACTGCCAATTTCTCTCTACTTAACCCGTTACTGGGGATAACGGGTTAAGATCACTTAACCTGTTATCCCCAGTAACGGGTTAAGTACGGAGAAATTGGCAGTACTTTATCAATACTTGGTCTGTAGGGGATGAAGTCCTGCCAATATCTCTCTACTTAACCTGTTATTGGTGATGACGGGTTAAGGTCACATAACCCGTCATCGTCAGTAACGGGTTAAGTAGAGAGTTTTGTACAGAACTTTCGTCTGTGTAGGCTCTATATGCTTTTGTTGATACATATACAAATTCACAAAATTTGTTCATTCACGTCAACTTCTACAGATGATAATTTGTTCATTCAGCAATTCACATCAATCTTGAGATACTTATAATTTTGCAGTGTCTTCGCCTTTGTGGTACAACTCTTCAAATTTCCAAGATATAGTTCGGAGAATATAGGGATACGAGTTATATCTTATAACAGCTTTGTACATCAAATATTACAAACTGGCAAATACATGTAAATTGAACATACATAGAATGCATACATAACTCAAGGGAATTGATATTACAAAGTCATTCTTTGACACTTTCACCCAAATTTGCAATTAATTTAGTATACAAGTACATGTTGGGTTTCTTCTTAAAGAGGTAGGAAGGACTGCCGACTCTGCCTTTTTTTTGAATGCATAAGTAGCAGTTATCCCCCTGCATACAATTTAGTTCACTACAATTACACAGAGGCAGAAATTCCCCGGTTCGTGGGATAGAGTAGTAATGGGTGTAACCGTATATTCAAAGTACTTGATAACTTCTTGACACGCACTCCTCATATTCGTACTATTTGTTGCACGATTGTGAGGTGTGCATGCCAAGAAGTTGAAAAGTACCATGAATACATTGTGACACCCACCACTACTCCGTCCTACGAAACTAGAGAATTGTTGCACTCTGTGTAACAATAAGGAACGAATGTGTATGAAGGGAGGAGAATTGCTACTTATGCATACATTTAAAAAGCCCCAAAAAAGTAGACTAAGGGGAGTGAAGAAAAAAAGGGCAGAGCCAGGAGTTCTCCCTACCCCTTGAGAGAAACCCAGCATGCACTTGTACACTAAAGTAGACATGCATATGTCTCTCTACTCCTGCATCTTCAGCTTCTTTCTGAAACAATGTTATGAAGAACTCAGTTGAAGGAGACTCTCTTTGAACTCAGTTTTTTTTAGAACAAACTTCTTCCCCCTTCAAGAAGAAAAGATTATAATGAAGACAAGAAGAAAAGATTGGCTCCTCCTACATTTTTTTAACAATGTTATTTGCAGTGTCACCTCCCTTTTTTTTTTTCCTTTCTTCTCTTCATTGAACTCAAGAGGCATGAACTCAAGAGGCATAGTTATAGGGAAATGAAGAAGGAAGCAACAAGGACAGCAAGCATGCAGCAAACTCTGCAACAAACAAGAAGGCAAGAAAACAAGAAGAAAATGAAGACAAGATGAAAATATTGATACACTTCTCAATACATTGATACACTTCTTAAAACTTTGATACACTTCTCAAAATGCAGCAACAAAGACAGCAAGCATGAACAGCAATATGATACACCTCTCAAAATGCAGCAACAACGGCAACAATGTACAGACCAAGTATTCATAAACTTCTGCATATATTTGTCTACTTAACCCGTCATCACCAACAACGGGTAAAGTAGACAAATACATGTAGTACTTTATGCCAATACTTGGTATGTACATGATGAAGCACTGCCAATATATGTCTACTTAACCCGTTATTAACCAACAACGGATTAAGTAGACATATATTGGCAGTACTTTATGCGAACTTGGTCTGTAGATGATGAAGCACTGCCAATATATGTTAACTTAACCCATTATTGGAGGTGACGGGTTAAGTGTACTTAGCACGTCATTCTTAATAACGGATTAAGTAGACATATATTGGCAGTACTAATAATTTTAAAATTTTTTGAAAAAAAAATGTAAAAATATTTGTTCATAACTTCTCAATATATAATGTAGTTCAATAAATGAAAACAATTTATTATAAATTATTCAAACACCACTTTAACCCTACTAAAACCCTCTAACCTATTCATAAAATTTTATATAATCACCTATCCACATAAGTTCGTTACATGATTTGAACTTTTAAAGTAAACAAATAAATTTTTATAACATTTACGTACATTCAACGAATTCGGTTTAAAACTTACAGTGTCAATGGGTTACGGCTAGGGTTACAGGGTTACTGTAGGGTTACTGTAGGGTTAGAGTAGTCCTTAGGGTAAAAATAGGGTTACGGGATTTTGTAAAATCCAACTTATCAAAACTTTGAGTGTTGAAAATGATGAAATATAAAAAAAATAGGGTTAGAGTAATTTTAAACATTATGAAAATAAATAATATAGTCCGTCTTTGAAAAAGTTTATTACATATGAATCTAACCCTACGAACTACTCTCACTCAAGCCGTAACCCTACCGTAAGGTTAGAGTCATGTTTAGAGTTAGGATTCGGACAAGGACAAGGTTGTAGGTTTAGAAAAGGTTAGAGATAAGGTTAGAGGAGGTTAGAATATGTTAGAGATAAGGTTAGAGTAGGTTAGAGTAGTTCGTAGGGTTAGAGTAGGGTTAAAGTAGGTTTGGATAATTAAAGTAGGGTTACAGTAGGGTTAGAGTAATTTTAAACTTTATGAAATTAAATAATATAGTTGAAAATATGGAAAATTTTATTAAAAATTGGAAATAACCCTATCAACTAATCTCTAAACCTAATGTAGAGAGATCTATTCTAACCCGAGCCGTAACCCTACTGTAACCCTAGGGCGTTGCCAATACGTAACCCTATTTTTGTAAAAGCAAGTTAACGACTTGTACTGCATGTTAGAGTTATGGTCATGTTGTACATGTGGTTCCAAATGTTGTATAGTGAAATCTAATAATAGGCCGATTACGGACTTGTTCTACATGTGGGGTTCTACATGTAATGCCCACTAAATGAACACTCCTTTCCTCGACTTAGACTTACCAAAATCTATCTGAGTAAAGGGGGAACTATGGAGAGAAAAAGAGCAAGGACGAAGTTATGATCTGATGTTGTACATGTGGTTCCACATGTTGTATAGTGAAATCTAATAATAGGCCGATTACGGACTTGTTCTATATGTGGGGATCTACATGTAGTGCCCACTAAATGAACAATTCATTCCTCGACATAGACTTACCAAAATCTATCTTAGTAAAGGGGGAACTATGGAGAGAAAAAGAGCAAGGACGAAGTTATGATCTCATGTTGTACATGTGGTTCCACATGTTATATAGTGAAATCTAATAATAGGCCGATTACGGAGTTGTTCTACATGTGGGGATCTACATGTAGTGCCCACTAAATGAACACTCCACTCCTCGACATAGACTTACCAAATCTATCTGAGTAAAGGGGGAACTATGGAGAGAAAAAGAGCAAGGACGAAGTTATGGCCATGTTGTATATGTGGTTCCAAATGTTGTATAGTGGAATCTAATAATAGGCCGATTATGGACTTGTTCTACATGTGGGGATCTACATGTAGTGCCCACTTAATGAACACTCCATTTCTCGATATAGACTTACCAAAATCTATCTGAGGAAAGGGATACTGTGGAGAGAAAAAGAGCAAGGACCGAGCAAGAAAAGTACGATTCTACTATTACATTTTACTCTACAAAGTGGGCACCACATGTACAATGCCACAATGTCAAACCCAATAATATGGGGATTTGAACAAATTTGTGAAAATCACATAAGATTATAGTCCCCACATGTGGAACACCACATGTAGAACCCCACATGTAGAACCCAATAATGGAATAAATTCAGTGCGTTTTAGATCGGAGAACTACAAATATTAACCTAATTAATCAAAAAAAAACCACTTAAGGCTAATATTAAGCTTTACCCTAACCCCAACACATAACCCTACACTAACCCTTAATCCTAGCTTACCCTAACCCTAACCCTAACCATAGCCTAGTTATCAAAAAAAAAAATTAACTTTTTGACCACATTTAGTTGTCACGATTTTATATTGGTTAGTTACGTGGTAATAAATGGAAATTATTAAAAAGTATAAACAATTTACGAGCATATGACTGTCACTTTGTAGAGTTTAGGAGACAATGTTCGCAAAGAGTGAAGAGAAAGTTGTAGAAAGCATAAAAATACCTTTCTACTTAATCCGTTATTGAGGATAATGGGTTGATCATAACCCGTTATTCACAATAACGGGTTAAGTAGAGATATTTTGGCAGAACTTCATCTTCTACAGACCAAGTATTCAAAATCTTCTGCCAATATATGTCTACTTAACCCGTTATTAAGGATAACGGGTTTAGTGATCTTAACCCGTTAACGGGTTAAGTAGAGATATTTTGGCAGAACTTCATCATCTACAAACCAAGTATTCAAAATACTCTGCCAATATATGTCTACTTAACCCGTTATTGAGGATATCGGGTTAAGTAATCTTAACCCGTTATTCACAATAACGGGTTAAGTAGAGATATTTTGGCAGAACTTCATCATCTACAAACCAAGTATTCAAAATACTCTACCAATATATGTCTACTTAACCCGTTATTGAGGATAACAGGTTAAGTGATCTTAACCCGTTATTCACAATAACGGGTTAAGTAGAGATATTTTGGCAGAACTTCATCATCTACAAACCAAGTATTCAAAATACTCTGCTAATATATGTCTACTTAACCCGTTATTGTTGATGACGGGTTAGGTGTACGTAACCCGTCATCACCAATGACGGGTTAAATTGAGATATTTTGGCAGAACTGTATGAATACTAGGTCTGTAGATGATGAACTTCAACCAATATATGTCTACTTAACCCGTTGTTGGTGATGACGGGTTAAGTACACTTAATCCGTCATCAACAATAACGGGTTAAGTACACATATATTGGCAGAACTTCAGTACAGGTGTCTGGATGAAAATACAACTTCACAACAACAATTCATATCACAAGAATTGAGAAACTCAATTCACAACAATACAACAACATATATATATATCATATCACAACAACTCAGAAATGCATATCGCAACAATATATATGATACGACAAATAATATGACATTCATTATCAAATACTTATCTCAACAATTCGTTCAACTACATTTCTGTAATGTTTTCAACTGCCTATTACAAGACATTCAGTACAAAAATATTTATCTCAACAATGAAGTCGTGTACATGGATCGATTCAGCTATCTTCATGGTTGACTTCCGTGGATGCCCGGTATTTATCTACAACATTTATAAACATAGAAATAAACAGTAGTTCTTAGTTATTTGAACGGAATAAAATCATAAACCAAACAGTAAAATACCACTAACCAACCTATTGTTAGATACTACCTTTTACGACCACGCGGTTTGCGACCACTTGGTGTAAATTGATCAGGTGGGTTCCTCTTTCGTTGAGGATTCCGTCATCTACCTTCCTTCTCAGGAGATCGAGGGTCATCTTCCTACTGCTCCTCCTCATCTTCTTCAGGTGGTTGGTGTTGTTCAACCTGTTGTGGCTCGGTAATGCGAATTCCCGACCTTGTCACGCTTTTTCGCCGAGGAAGTGCCACGTTGGATTTTAAATATGCATCAAGTAGTGGACCTTCAACAACCTCTTCAAAACTACGGCGGCACGGCTTTAGAATCTCCCGCATGATTTCCTTAACGTTCTCGGGTACCTTACTCTTCAAGATGCGAGTAGCTACCCGAACGGTCTCCCATGTGTTTTCAATCTACATAAGGTTGAAAATTTCAATTTAAACAACATGTACAATAATTTATCATTCTATCCTTATATCTTAACAATACATGCATACTAAATGTACGAAATTGCGTAAAAAATTACTAACCAAGTTCTGATACGTCGATGCCTTTGGTTGATACATCGGCTGGGAAGAGGAATATGCCAGAGCTGGTTCTTCCTCGACTGGGGAAATCGAAATCTGCACACTGGCTGGTACAACGGCTTGTGGAGAAACATACAACTGTGTAATGCGCCTGTACCACATCATGTATACATGTTGGAACGAGCCATCGAACGGTATGGCGAAGTACATCATATTCGGTGTCATCTGATATCGCATGGTGTTCCAGTTTGCCACATGGACTCGGTGAAAATCAGCCCAATCAAAGTTGGGCACTCGACCGGTTCCTTTCACCTCGTGCAATTTTTTATCATAACACCAGACTTCGGAAATCTTTTGCTGATATCCAAACTGCCGCATTACTCTATTCGGGTACTGGAACTCAACAACAGATTGACAAGTGGTGCAGCCGTCAACCAAAGGGCACCGACCAAACAAACCGGTGGAACCCTTTCCAACCTTGCAAGCGAGTACAGTTCCCAATTGACGAACTCGTTCCGCAAGTTATCTAACTCATCTCTATAATAGATCAGTGATTGTCGTGGGTTATCGACCCACGTGCGCCGCTCCGCCCAATATACCCCTAAAGGAGGTAACAACTTTACAGCTGGTGGGTCAGCCAACCAATCCGGCATTGGTTCAATAATACGGGGACGTCCGATGTGGATGTGTTCCCAACTCCAGATTTGCAAAAGAACTATCGGGCCACCCATTTGTACGACTCCTAATGCACATGAGCATATATTCCTATATAGAGATGCCAATGCGGCACTGCCCCAACTGAAACGACCGGCAAAACTAAAATTTTTCAACAAGCATAAATACATCAGCGGCACGCTCAGACTAGATGAGTTAGGGAAGATCACTCCTCCGATCATGCTGAAAATGTACACACGAGCATAGTAATGTATGGATTCATCGTCCGAATTCTCCGTCAAATATCAGGAAAATTGATATTTTAACCAACTAAGTAAAAGTGATTTCCCATTGAAGATTTCAGTCTAGAATTCAGCTTCCGCCTTATCTTTCGCATCGTCTAAGGCTTGATCTAATAGATCGGCATCATAATCATCAGGAGTATCTCTGAGGATTTCTCTTTTAACGTTCTCTTTTTTTTGGATCAATGACTCCTCAACATTGATACCGAGCAGATCACGAACAACTTCTACTCGGTCAAAATCCATGTTTCCCATCATGGTGATCCCATCTATTGGTAACCCAGTAATGATTGCTACATCTTGGAGAGTGATGGTCATCTCACCCACCGGTAGGTGGAATGCGTGGGTCTCCGGCCTCCATCGTTCGACCAGAGCTGTAAGTAGAGGTCTGTCAAGCTTCACATCCCCCATAAAGCGAGCTCCGTAGAAACTGGCTTCAACTAAGAACGGAGTGATATGGGGGTCGAAGGCAAGAAGTTCGTGCTTCCAAAAGTTGCACTTCTTTGCGGACCCAGTCCACACAGATTCCGATCGGTGTCTGGATTGCAACGAAAGTAAGCTGGAGTCCAATGGTCTAGGAGGAGCAATGGATACCGAAAATGAGGGACCGGCGTCGGCAGGTGTAGACCCACCAACCTACACGAACTAAGAGAAATATTGTTATTAATGAGACAATGAAACTCATATTTGTATTTAAAATCGATAATAATAATCAATCTTACCTCCATCATTGGTGCGCCACTAGCGCTACCAGAAGGGCTTTTCGGTTGCCTTGTTCTAGCCATTTATCTGTGAATGAAAAATTTAAGCTTAGTTGATACGAGTTACATCCATTTATCTATCAGCAATAAACAAAGTGAAAATGTATCAAAAAACACACAAAACACAACGAAAAATAGCAATACAATGCAACTTGGTCGAATTCAAGTAACACAAGTCACCCGAACTTGTAGAAGCGAGTTTCGAGTCACAATTTGCGAGATACGACCGTGTACCGCTTTATTGGTTTTTTTCAAACAAACGCGATACGCAGCCGTATCTCTCGAACCGTGAGTTGAAACTCACTTCTGCAAGTTGGGTTGGCTTCTCATAGGTGACACCAACTAACTCGCAAAATTTTGAATTTTTTCGAGGTGGTTTGAAGGGTAATCTAGTCTAACCGCACTGAAAAAGTGCTAACTCATTTACTTATAAAAAGATAAACTTGATAAAACCGCACAAACGGCATCCAAAATTTATAAAACTTTCCAACTTGGTCTAATTCATGTAGGGCAAGCCACCCGAACTTATAGAAGCGAGTTTTGAATCACAGTTTGCAAGATACGGCCGTGTACCGCTTTATTGGTTTTTTTTAAACCAAAAGCGATATGCCTCCGTATCTCTTGAACTGTGAGTCGAAACTCACTTCTGTAAGTTGGGTTGGCTTCTCATAGGGGACACCAACCAACTCACAAAGTTTTGAATTTTTTGTAGGTGGTTTGAAGGGTAATCTAGTCTAACCGCAGTGAAAAAGTTCTAACTCATTTACTTATAAAAAGATAAACTTGAGAAAACCGCACAAGCGGCATCCAAAATTAATAAAACTTTGCAACTTGGTCGAATTCATGTAGGGCAAGCCACTCGAACTTGTAGAAGCAAGTTTCGAGTCACAGTTTGCGAGATACGGCCATGTACCGCTTTATTGGTTTTTTTCAAACCAAAAGCGATACACGGCCGTATCTCTCGAACCGTGAGTCGAAACTCACTTCTGCAAGTTGGGTTGGCTTCTCATAGGGGACACCAACCAACTCGCAAAGTTTTGAATTTTTTGAATATCCTTTGAAGGGTTTTCTAATCTAACCGCACTTAAAAAATTCTAAGTCACAAACTTCTAATGCGAGGAACGTGAGAAAACTACACAAACGGCATCCAAAATTTATAAAACTTTCCAACTCGGTCGAATTCATGTAGCACAAGCCACCCGAACTTGTAGAAGCGAGTTTCGAGTCACGGTTTGCGAGATACGGCCGTGTACCACTTTACTTGGTTTTTTTCAACCAAAAGCGATACGCGGTCGAATCTCTCGAACCGTGAGTCGAAACTCACTTATACAACTTGGGGTGGCTTGTACTACGTGAGACCAACCTACTCGCAAAGTTTCATATTTTTTTACGGTCGTTTGCAGGGTTTTCAACCATAACCGCACTGAAAAGTTTCTAAATAATTTCGTATATACAATTCTAGTTCTACAAATTACTAAGGTAAACAAAAATTTTTGGCAATTGAATATACTAAAAGTCTTCCCAATTCTACATCTACAATCTACTAAGGCAAATAATTTTTTTCTACTTTCTAAATAATTTAGTATACACAAATTAAAAAATAAACACAAATATATCTACTGAGGTAAAGAAAAAGTCAATACCTTACAAAATAAGTCTGAATTTAGACAATGATTCAATTTGGGGCCGAACTAGGGTTTCGATTTGGTTTCGAAGAGGGGAAGAGAGAGTTGGGTTTCAATGTTGGGAGTAGATATTAGGAGAGAGGAGGGGGAGCGGACGGAGGAGGGCTAATTTGGGTTTAGATCAAGGATTAGGGTTTTTTTCGCTGTGGGTTCATAAAGAAAACAGAATGAGAGGGATAGAGAGAGTCGTCGAAGAAGAAGATCTGTATGCAAATCAAAATGAATTTAGAGTCCCTTAACCCGTCGTTGGGAATGACGGGTTAAGGCTATATTTTTTATAATATTTAGCCTTAACCCGTCGTTCCCAATGATGGGTTAAGGCTAAATATTATAAAAAAATATATGGGCCGTTGGATCAAAGATCCAACGGCCAATATTAAAGTTTGCACGGATCTGTGCACACAGACCTGTTTGCAACGGAAGAAGCCTATATATATATATATATATATATATATATATATATATATACACACACACACACACACTAGGTTTGCCCGTTGACACGTGTAGCATTACTATTAGATGCTTGTAATAGTTATGCAAGGACATTATCATATAGGTTTTATAGAGCTTACTCTAATTCCATAACCACTATGAGTGTGTCTAAATACAATGGTAACACAAGTACATGTATGAAGGTATCTATAATACCAATAATCTAAACATTTATTTGTTTGAGACTCAGTTTGCAATTGAAATACCTCTTATTATTATTTCAACCAAAAAGAAATACATGAAGTTCTCAAAACTCTATCCAAGCTAATCATTTCTTTTATATCCACTTTATCTCCCCATTGCACCTTTATAAAAAAAATCAAAATGGATAAATAACAAATTTACTTTAACTGTCTTTCTTGAGTGGAGACTGGAGAGTTTGCACCCTTTGCTGGTAAACTCCAGTCATCCCAATCCTATATATCCAAACATACACTAAAAGTTTATATATGTTATGTTATCCATGGTTTCTAATAACTAGTGAAGGAAACACTTCACAATAGTATTTTTCCTTGTAGTAAAGAAATTAATGTTGCATATTTGCCAAGTTATTTTAAATTGCTAGTCAGCTTACCTGTCTTGCTATGGTTTGGAGCCCAAATTGAGGCCAACAAATAATCCATCTTTCACTTGCGTACACCTTAAATCAAAAATAATAAAAAACTCATCAAATAAATCCCTAAATTAAAATTTTTTAAACCCAAAAATAAAACAATCATACCTCTCTGAACTTAAATCATATGCACACACAAAATTCAAGTCAGCAAAAAACTAAGTAATCCCCTGCACACACAAAATTAAAAATTAGAATGAGAATTCGGTTAATGAGATGAAATTAGAGTCGTCGCATCGCATATAGAAGCTCTTGATTCGGTAGAGAGGAGTCGCCGATACGGAGTCACTTGATATTCACGCTCGATTTGGTGGAGGGGAGTCACCGATACGGAATCAGCAGCGGATCAGATATCGGCGACGACCTCTTGATTGGGGTTCGACATTGGATTTGGATTTGGATTTGCTTTGAGATTTTCAAATTTTCAAATTTTCAAAATTTGAAAATTTGAAAATTTCAAATTTTCAAATTTTCAAATTTTCAAAATTTAAAATTTTAAAATTTTTAGAACTTTTTTTAAAAAATTATTTTGAAATTTTTTTTAGATTGAAAATGTTTTTAATTTTACTTTAAAAAAAAATCTCAAAAATTTTAAAATTTTTTTTTTTTTTAATTTAAATTATTTTTTAAATTATTTTTATAATTTTTTGATTTTTTTGATTTTTTGAATTATTTTTAAAGTTTTCAAAATTTTAAATTTTTTAGTTTTTTATTTCTAAAATAAATTTAAAATTTTTATTTTCTTAATGTTTTGAATAGAAGAGAGAGAGAGACAGAAAAAGAAAGAAAGAAATAATTAAATAAATAAAGGAGTTGTTTTGGGGGGGGGGTGAGGGGGGGATTTGAATTTGAGTTTTGGGAGAAAACTTTGGGGGGGGGGGGGAGGGGGGGAATGTGTTTTGTGAGGTTAAATCTAGGCCTTTCATTTTGGGGTATTGAAGGAGAGCCACTTGATAGCTTTCTTTGTGTTTTATTATATATACTAGGTTTGCCTGTTGACACGTGCTTACGGCATGTCTTTGGAACGGTGCACCTGGATTGATTATATAAAATAGTTTTAGAGATCCAGCAAATTAATTGAAGTATGAAACATATTATATGAGGAAGCAACATATCTACCTTTAAGCTCAACCATCGCCTTCTTGATCATTAGCTTGAACTTATCTGGAATGCATATAGTTTGTTAGGGATACTGCATGCAATTTTTTTTAACTTCAGCATCACTTTTAGATACTTGTAATAGTTATGCAAGGACATGATCATATATATTTTATAGAGCTTACTTTAATCTCATAACTACTATGAGCATGTCTAAATACAATGGTAACCCAAGTGCAGGTGTAAAGGTATCTACACTACAAATAATCTAAACATTTATTTGTCTGAGACTCAGTTTACAATTGAAATACCTTTTATTATTATTTCAACCAAAATGTAATACATGAAGTTCTCAAAACTCTAATCCAAGCTAATCATTTCTTTTATCTCAACTTTGTCTCCCAATTGCACGTTTATAAAAAAAATCTAAATGGATCAGTAACAAATTTACTTTAGCTGTCTTTCTTGAGTGGAGAGTTTGCACCCTTCACTGGTAAACTCCAGTCATCTCAATCCTATATATCCAAACATATACTAAATGTTCTTATATGTTATGTTATCCATGGTTTCTAATAACCTGTGAAGGAAACACTTCACGATAGTATATTCTCTTGTAGTAAAGAAATTAATATCGCATATTCCCAAGTTATTTTAGGTTGTTGATTAGCTTACTTATCCTGCTATGGTTTGGAAGCCCAAATTGAGGCCACCAAATAACTCATCTCTTACTTGCGTACACCTTAAATCAAAAACAATAAAAAACTCATCAAATAAATCACCAAATTAAAATTTTTTAAACCCAAAAAATTTAACAATCATACATTTCCGAACCTAGATCCCATGCACATATAAAATTCGAGTAAGCAAAAAACTGAGTAATCCCTTGCACACAAAAAATTAAAAATTAGAATGAAAATTTGGTTAATGAGATGAAATTAGAGTCACCGCATCACATGTAGAGGCTCTCGATTCAGTAGAGGGGATTCGGTGGATTGGGGTTCGACCCTGGATTTGAATTTGGATTTGCTTTGAGATTCGCGCTTGAGAGGACGATGGAGGCTTCGCCAATGGAATGGAAGCGAAGGTTTAAGAACATGATTTTCGAGATTTGGAATTAGCGGCTTAAAAACCCGAGGGGAGAGAGAGAGAAATTGGAGGTCTCTGGTTTGGAAAATAGAGGGAACAAACTGATCTGAATATGATAGAGAGAGAGGGAGGGAGAGTGAGAGAGAGAGAAATAATTAAATAAATAAAGGAGTTGTTTTGGGGGAGGAAATTTGAATTTGAGTTTTTGGGGAAAAACTTTTGGGAGGAGAAAATGTCTTTTGGAAGCTTAGATCTTGACCATTGATTTTCCTACTATTGAAGGAGAGTCACTTGATAGCTTTTCTTTGTGTTTTATTATTATTATTATTATTATTATTATTATTATTATTATTATTATTATTATTATTATTATTATTATATTGAAGTAAAAATTTTGACGTAGTCTAGCCACAAACCTGAGACATCATTTATATTAGTTATGCACGGATAATGCACGTCTTAATAAAAAAAAACAGACGTAGTGAGGACTCGAATCTGAAACCTCCTTCCTATTATTTATGTACGTTCATCATACGTGTTGATAGATTTACAAATGACACTAAGGCCTTCTCCCATTATAATATTACTAGTATTTTTCACGTGCGATGCACATTTTGATAAGAGTTGGAGGATTGTCAAGTGCGATTTATGTGTTAAAACTAATTTTGGAGTTGGACGTGTTGGTAAAAATATTTTTGTAACCCCTGTTTTCCCAAATACGTATTTTCCGTGTATTTTCTGTATTTAAAATTTTCGTAAATTATTTTTACCGCTTTCAAATTCTTTTGTCAAATTGTATTGTTGGATCTCTTATTAAAATCGGTTTTCGATCAATAATTTCATTGTAACTATTTTCTTTGATTTTTTTTTATATTGTAATACAATTCTTATTTTTGTTATTATTACTCTTATTATTATTATTACTGTTATTATTATTACCAATATTATTTTTATCATTGTCTTATTATTATTATTATTATTAGTATTATTGTTATTTTTTGACTGGTTATTAAAAATCCACTTTTATTTACTAACTGTATTTGTAGTATGTTAAATAAATTTTATTTTGTAATGCCAATTACTTTTTTTATTATAAACAATATTTTTTATAAGTTATTGTATTTTTCTATTGAATTTTTAAAAACCCTAATCCATTTTAAAACCCATTTCTATCCAATAACTCTTAATATCCATTAGTAAAAACCCAATTACCCTAATTAACCCCAAACTCGTATATGCCCAACCCGAAACCCTCTAACCCGTTTTGAACCCACTTCAGCCGTCACCCCTAACTCATAAAACCCTAATATTTAACCCATCTTCTAACCCATATATATACAGTCGTTCTCTCCTGTTCCTCTTCCTTACCCATCAGTCGCCCCTCCTTCGGCCCCGACCTCTCAACCCTAGCCTCCTGGTATCCTTGTGCTCCTGCACATCTCCCTTTCCCGCTCATCTCAACTCCCGACCTCCAAGCCATCTCCCTACTCTCGGTTCTATCCCGCTGCACCCCGTCGTCCCCGTCTTCCTGCCCTCCTGTCCTCTCTCCCGATCACTAACTCCTTGTCGTGCCACCTGCAGCGACAGTTGCTGCCAGCCGATGACACCACCTTTGCCCTGTGCTCCCTCATCCCAGTGACGCGCCAGCACCTCGCTATGCCTCCCTGCCTTGCAGCCAGTGCAGGTGCCAATCAGCAGTGACCTGCAGTCCGCCAGCGACCCCACAGTCCTCCCCTCCGACTTCCGACAGCAGCACCGATGCTGTTCTCCCTTGCTCCATCGCTCCTCCATCCTTTCGTCCGTCTCCGACCGCCGTAGCCCGATGCTCTCCCTCTCTTATGTGGGAGAGTGATATTGGGTTGATTTTGTTATGTTCAATGGTTCATGGTTAGTGTGTTCGTTGGTTCATGGGTATTGAGTTCGTGTGCTAGTTTTGAGTTCGCGGGTTTGTAGTTGTTTCGTGTGTTCGTTTGGAGTTCGTTTGTTCATTGTGGTTCGTGGTTCATCGTTCGTTGTGTTCGTTTGCCCGAGAATCCGTTACTGTTATTCTTGCTCTTACTTCGTTGTTTCCATCGTTGTCTCTCAAGCAAGTAACTTGTGATTATTTCTTGTGTAATACAAGTACTAAATACCACCTGTAGTGTAGTTGGGTTCTAGAGACAATTCGTATATGTATCCTCTGTTATATATTGTCTCTATTGTGTTGATTTGACCATAGTTGCCTCACGACATACATGACATGAAACAACTAGGGATGATCACTTTTTGGATGTATATGTACATGTTATTTTGTGATATCATGTGCTTGATGTGTTATTCGTGCTATACTTCTCGAATACTTGTAAAATACCTATAATGCCCCGTCCCAATACTTAGACAATTTTATTATTTTTAGAAGACAAATTAGATACTATGTAGTACAACTTCCCACCACAGGCTACCTCTCAAAAGGTGGTTAACCAATTAGGTGACTCTTGATCATAGGCAATTTTATTTATACTCAATTAATTTTTGTGTACTCCCGATATGGGATAATACCAAATCATCTCTCCTCTCTTACATTCTAATCATGCACACTAGGCCCGTGGGCTCTAGTGCCACATCAATCCGAAGACCATGTTGTCTTCTTCAAACCAAACCCAGGGTCCCACCTGGATGACATCATCCCTCAATTCAAATCTCATTTAACCTGCTGTTTAAACTCTCATGGGCCCCCATCACATTTCATATATTAACCATACAGCCACTTGAACATATTATATACAATATAATTATATATATTATTTTTTGAAATTACAGGGTATTACAATACCCTATACCATGTTAGTTGGACATCTAGTACACTATATTTCATGTTTGGATTGATTTGGATGAATTTCGTGTGATCTACGTATTATTTTTCGAAATTATGGGGTATTACATACACCCCACCTTTAGAAATCAGCATCCTCGCTGAGTACGGGGCATTCACATCTAGTGTAGGATCCGCCTTTCTAGCCGATGTGGCATCGTCCTCGATCCCAAAGATCAATCACTCTCAACACCGCAGATCGGGTATCCGGAGATCAATCACTCTCAACACCGCAGATCATACCCAATCCCAGAGATCAGTGACTCTCATCACCGCAGATCATACCCGATCCCGGAGATCAATGACTCTCAACACCGCGGATCATACTGAGGCCCTCTTCCACACCCGGTGTCGAAAGCCGGCTCTGAAACCATTTGTAACGCCCCGTCCCAATACTCAGACAATTTTATTATTTTTAGAAGAGAAATTAGATACTATGTAGTACAACTGCCCACCACATGCTGTCTCTCAAAAGGTGGTTAACCAATTAGGTGACTCTTGATCATAGGCAATTTTATTTATACTCAATTAATTTTTGTGTACTCCCGATATGGGATAATACCGAATCATCTCTCCTCTCTTACATTCTAATCGTGCACACTTGGCCCGTGGGCCCTAGTGCCACGTCAATCCGAAGACCATGCTGTATTCTTCAAACCAAACCCGAGGTCCCACATGGATGACGTCATCCCTTAATTCAAATCTCATTTAACCTGCTGTTTAAACTCTTGTGGGCACCTATCACATCTCATATATTAACCAAATAGCCACTTCAACATATTATATACAATATACTTATATATATTATTTTTCGAAATTACGGGGTATTACAATACCCTATACCATGTTAGTTGGACATCTAGTACACTATATTTCATGTTTGGATTGATTTGGATGAATTTCGTGTGATCTACGTTGATTTGTGTATGAAGGACAAATTCTGTATTTTTCTGTTCCTTTGATTTTGATCAGCATTTTAAACCCTATTAAGGTCAGTATTTGAAAATATTTTGTGAACATGAACTGTAGAGAATTCTATCTATTTTCTAACCCTTTTGACGGATCTCAGTTTCGATTTATGAATTGTGAGTTATGTCTATTTTACTACTGAGGTTTAGAAAGATTTCCAGATTGTGTTTTCTATGAATTCTGAAGAGTAATTTTTTTTTTTCATGATGCTAAAAGTATTATTTTGATCCAATATTTTGCACAGTATAACTAGACTTGATTGGAATTAACCCTGATTTTTTGTGGATTTATTTGATGAGTTTTACAAACTATTCTATACTTATAAACAACTACTATACATACAGAATTTTCATACTATTCAGTAAAGAACCTGATTTTCAACCTAATTCTACTTGTTGTCTCTAAAATATTTGTGAATATGAAAGTTAGCCTACTGTGTCTATTTTATCACCCTTTTGGCGGATTTGGATTTAGATTTGTGGTTTGTGAGATATTGCTATTTTTGTACTGTAGTGTTTGCGATTCTAGATTTACAAAACTGTCGTGTCTTGTTATTTTCTGATTTTACTTGACTACTCTAATTTTGTTGAAAAATTATGAAACTTGATTTTCTGTTACTATACATATAGGGGAATACCCCAGATTTTTCGTGGATTTAATTAATTAGTTTTCATGCTGTTTTTCTGATTTTGAATACAAACTTCTGATTTCTGGCTGAACGTATTTTCTGGATTCAAATCAATTGAGACTTGTTTTTGTGAAATACTATATGACTTATATATGTTCCCTGGATTCGGCCGGGATTCTATTTTCCAGATTCTTTGACGGATCCAAATTTGTATTTTTTTAGCAACGGAAATTTCAGATTTAGTGCAGTACTGTCTTGCTGTTCTGAACTAGAGTTTTCGTTGTTATATCCTGATATGTGTTGTTTATCACCTGTACATGTTTATCTTTCATCCTATACCTGTTGCTTGTTCATGTCATGTTATTCTTGCTCTGTTTTATGGCACATACATGCCTGTTTAATAATAATAACAAATAATCAAGCCGGGGTTAAGGGAAAGACCTTAGTAGTGGACAAAATAGGTATGTGTACTCAGAAGGGGCCTGTGATCCCATTACTTGTTGTCATGTTTCATGTTTGCATGATTCATGCCTGTTATTATTATATACTGCCATGAACTCACGATTACATGATTTATGCATGTTATTATTATATTATGCCATGAACTCACAACTACATGATTCATGCATGTTATTATTATATGTTGTCATGTTTCATGATTACATGATTCATGCCTGTTATTACTACCTGTTGCCATATTTTGTTACGCCCCGATTTTCAAATAAGGCCGAATTTGAGATTTCACAGGATCTTTACTTCACTTCGTACAATTTTACAAGGAAATTAAAACTTTTTAATGATACATCAGAGTTCAATACACTTGTTTACACAGCAGAAAAATACAACAATGAAATAAAATACAACTTGTACAATTTTTAACATATTCATGGCAAAGTCCATTACCTGTATGTCAAGCTGTGGGCACGGCAATCACTTACAACTGACGAAAATGTTATACTCGGCTATCCTTTCTACGCCGAACATATAACGATCTCATTACTTTAACAAAATCACAAAAGATTGAATGAACAATAAAGTGTTAGATTGTGACTACGCTAAACATGTAAGTGTATGTGATGCCTTAATGCCTAATGCACACTTTTTATTCTAGGATGACACTAATGCATACTTGTTCGGATTCTATGCATCCCATACTACATAGGTCCGAGGGCAAGCGCCTACGTACTCCACAATAAAAGGTTTGATCCCTCGCCATGAAACTATCCAGTAATAAAGCAAGGTTTAGATCATCCCACGAATATGGATCCCAGCCTCTCTGGCTGTTATAACAGATACCTCATCGTGCTAATCATTCCGCAAGTGCCCCCTAGCCCCGGTATACGCATATACATTGGAGTATGGCAAACTATTCGCCCGACTACGCTAAGTCCCGGATTTAAAAATAAAGCTCATCTCCCACGAAGCAACCACAGTCTACCAACTGGGTCTATAGCCATGGAGATCCACCACCAACTATATAGAAGCAACTCACTTACGTTTGCCTAGGTTCACTACATCTTCACTTATGTGCCTAATCATTTAGTTCAATACATGAATAAATTTCCAAACCTAGAATTAGTCTTACCTTCTACCGGACTTAATCAACAAATACGAGATAGCTCCATGGCCATATCTCAAAATATATCTCAACTCTTTTCAATTCAATAGTGCCTGTACCCGAGGTCTCACTAACTCTAAATCACAACTTTTTCATGTACAGGAATCCATGGGTACACATACCCTTCAATAAACATGTCTTAAACCTAATTATTTTCGTATCTCTAACTTATTCATAACTTAATCAATGTCTCATTTTTGCATCACTCATGATTCATTCATTCACAAAAGAAACCATGGGTATTCATACCCTTTATCATATCTCAAACTTAATTATTCTTATCTTCAACTCATTTCACAACTTCATCAAAGGTCTCATTTTAACATTATTCGTGATTTACTTTTCCACTCTTAATTCTTTCCAATCAATGATTCTGTTCATGCATTCATCTAATTTAAACTCATTAACAATTTGAGTACATATAGAAAATCTCTAGAGTTTATCATTCAACATAAATTCATAATCTCAACCAGAAGATTAATTCTCACATATCAAAGTCTTTATTTTTCCTCTAAAGATAAGGATTATGTTCTTAAAATAATTAACTTGAGATCAAAATCTCATACTTTCTCAAATGTCCCTTTTTCTTCTAAAAATATACGTAAAATCTTTGAAACTAATTTTTTTTATAAATAATTCATCACTTTATAAGATTACTAGGATTTTTCTTCAAATTTTAAATGTATTGGAACTCACTAATTCCTTTTAAAAAAAATAAAAAATAAAAGGTAGACCTGGGTTTCGAACCCGTGAATGCTCAGGCAGTGCCCCAAGTCAGCCTACAAGCCACTAGCCCATGTGGGCTTTGTGTCAAAATCTCACACCGAAGTCCACTTAAACACTCTCTCGGATTCGGGTTTAATTTAAAAGAATTAAAAATAAATGTAACTATCAAGTTTCGAACCCAAGATCTCTCACAAACAGTGCTCTGTGTTGCACTAGCTAACAAGTAAGTCCAAGTGTGATTTTTGATATCAAAATATACTATTATGCTTTTGTTCAACTTTTCTGTCATTCTATGATTTTCATAAAAACTCTCCTTTTCATTCAATCTAATCTTTCATTAGATTATACTTGGTTCATTTAAACTAAATTTTCTTTTAACAGTAACCCATGGAAAAAAAAAAATCAATATTTTGACAATATATCTAAATTTCAAATCTATCTCTTCTCTTTTATGAATAAGCAATTTATTTCTTCATTTTAATCAACTAGCAATTTCCAACAACCAAATGAAATTATGAACACAAAAAATACAATTTTTACAAAAAATTCATTTGCTTATCAAAAAGGGAAAACTCAACAATCATTCACATAATAAAAAAAAATCTCTACATTCAAGTACACTAGTTTATGACAATTAATTATTATTTTTTTCTCATTTGCAAACAACATGGTGATAATTTGTGTATTAATCATAGCAAAATTCTCCACATTTCTTGACACAAATAAAAGCACGTATTTGATCTCCATAATCTCATCAAAATTTCTATACTACTCATTTATTAATACTAGCATGCATAGTTCTAAAATTAGAAAGCATGAGAACACCCCATCTTTAAGAAGAGAGAAGACCACAAACGAAAAAAAAGATTTCTTCTAGCTCCTAGCTCCACTAGCACTTCCTTCTCTCCTAGCAAGAACTTCTCCCAGCAAGAACTCCTCCAAGCAAGAACTCCTCCAAATAAGAACACTCTACTTTTTTCTTTTCTTTTCTTTTTTTTTCTCTCTAATTTTGATTTTGTTTTTGGTGTGAAAAGAGAAGGAGAAATGGGGTGCTATTTATAGGAAAATGGGAGGGTCTAATTTGCAAAATTCTCAACCTAATAAATTGCTCTTTTTAATTTTCAACCCTTCAATTTCTTAACTCACAAAACCTCCAACCTTTCACATTCTAACTCCTTTTTCTCCTCTTCAAGACCCTAACTCCCAAAACTCCCAACTTTTCATGTTTCCACCTCTTCAAAACCTAACCCCTACCTCTTCATGACAAAACAAGCCAACTCACACCCCTTCATCTTACACGTGCACGTGTTGTGCACTAGTGCACACACATACCCAAAATAAATACCACTCCTATAGTTTAAAAGTGTATATTAAAAGTTGTAACATGTCATGTAGTAGTCCATGCACAACTTAAAAATAGGATTTTATTAATGGGCTTGTCCCATGAGCCTCTATTTTAAATTTATTAACTTAATTAATCTAGTGGGCTCTTCTTTTAATTAATCTAATGGGCTATGATTTTATCTTTAGGTCCATGGATCAAAAGAAGGCTAATATAAAAACTTATGCATGCTAAAATAAGAAATGAGAGTAAGAAAAATAAAGATGGAAAAATTAGCACGTGCATCATACGTGTAAAAATCGGAAAATGCATTTTAATCAAAATAGGAAAAAATAAATTTTTATTTTATAAAACGAGTTTGAACACATAAAATAAATAATCAATACACATAGAAATATCACACTTAGTGATGGAAAAATACGTAATTGATACATGCATTGAAAACACATAAAGAACACGTAAAAATACGGAGATTGAAATATTATATTTTAGTTGATTTAAATAGGGTAAAATCAATACGGGAAATGCATAAACAGTTGGAAATCACAATACGAAATGAAAACACGTTACAAAATATACGTGCATAACACACAAGGACAAAATTGTCATTTCCAATTTTGTGGGGTGTTACATATTTCATGACTACATGATTCATGCTTGTTTCTGTTGCCACGATTTTACTACGTGATTTGTGCATGTTTACCTGTTACTTTTTACTTGACTTGATGTCTGAGTACACGTCCCTATAGAAACTCACCCCTATGCCTAAACATAACTTGTTTGAATGAAGCAACCATGTACTAAAAAATCGGGATGCATGAAGTGCTACCTAGATAGTAATAAATATAAGACTTGAACATGATCACTTGACACTTGATACTTGATTACTTGTACATGATACATGACATCTGATACTTGTTCACATGATACTTGATACTTGCTACTTGTACATGATACTTGATACCTGTTTACCTGTATACCTGATTACATGTTTACCTGTTCACCAGTTACCTGTTTACCTACTTGCATGATACTTGACATCTGTTACATGTTACCTGTATCCTGTTGCATATCACATTACTTGATTTTGTTCATGATTCATGCTAGTTGTTCTATTTTGTTATCATGCCTATTCCATGCTATTTGTTATTATTTCTCATGTACTTGTATCCTGCACAACAAGCGGCCCGTAACTTGCATTGACAGGAGTTTGTCTTCTTTTTTATCTTCCTGCAATTTATTAAATTGCAAATTTTGAAGATCATCTGCCAGATGGAATAGGCGAGAAGAGTACTAACTGCTGGAATTTTGCTATCATTATTTCTTAATGCTTATTTTGAAAAATTGTATTTTTTTGCTACTTGGATGATTTGTATTTGGGCAAAGTGACCAAGGATATTTAACTTATTCAGATTTGGATTATTTGAGATTATAATATTTTGGTTTCAAGTATTCTTGTTGGTATTTTGATTCATATATGCATGCTTTGGTTGACTTCTCTTGCTTCCGACTCTGATTATTCTTGTGAAATGTTGTAAAGATCCTGACAATTTATGCATGATGAAAATTATTCGCTGGACTTAATCACATATCCGTATTCTCTTTTGGGAAGCGGGACGTAACAATTTTGAAGAAAAAGCTACAATTTTTATATGCAATGCACGTGTTTATAAGTAGAATTTGAATTTTACGTGTAACATATGTGTATGTTTAGTGTTAAAAAACATTGTAAATTTATTTTGCACGTGCGTTGCACGTTTTAAATAGGTAAAATTTTGTTTGTTTGTTTGTTTTTGTTGTAACTAATGGGAGAGTTGGAGTTGCACGTGCAACGTACGGGTTTGTATGTTGACAACATTACAACTCCAACTCTCCCATTATAATATTAGAGATTAGAGATTATAATTATATATTATATTATAGATAGATAAATAGTTAGATAGATAGATAATAATTTACACGTATGATGCACATTTAATATATTAAAAAAATTAAAGTAAGAAATCTGACGTAGTGAGGACTTGAACATGAGACCTCCTTCATAACTAATATTTGTTATGCACGTGCAATGCACATGTTGGTAGATTGACAAATGACACTAAGGTCTTCTCCCATTATAATATATATATATATATATATATATATATATATATATATATATATATATATATATATATATATATAATAAAACACAAAGAAAACTATCAAGTGGCTCTCCTTCAATCCCTCAAAAATCAAAGGTCCGGATTTAATCTCACAAAACACATCCCCCCCCCCCAAAAGTTCCCCCCCCCCCCCACAAAACAACTCCTTTATTTATTTAACTCTCTCTCTCTCTCTCTCTCACTATATATATATATCTATATATATATATATATATATATATATATATATATATATATAGCAGAAATTCAAAGAAAGTAGAGATTTTATTTATTGGATAGTAGCACACATACACTCTTTCTTATTCTTATGCTAGAAGGCCTTATGCCTTAACACACACCATAGCATCTCTTTATGTAGGGAGAGAAGACTTAGGATACAAGCTAAAGGAAAGCTTAGGAAACAAGCTAAAGGAAACTTACTCAGTAAGCTTTCACGAAGCTTCCTTTGTAAGTTTCTCACACATGGACATACTTTATTACTTTACACATACTTTATTACTTTACACATCACCACGCTTCTATCTGTCGTTGCGTTGTTGGAGTGGCCCACCATGCTTCTAGACAGCGCTGGTTCCTTCTTGCATAACGTCGCTGTTGACAGTACAGACTGGCGAAAGCATTTCGATGTCCTCTTGTAGACCTTTTTCATCGTAGAAGGAATACATGACATCTGTCCCAATGGGTTCCAGTTTCCATAATGCTTTTAGTCCTAGAAAGAACTGCTCTTTTTCTTCTTTGGGCTTTTCTTCACCTGTCCAATCGATAAGGATGATATTATCTTGAACCTGTATATTTTTGCTGAATGTATATTTTTCCCATAATTCAAGGAAAAAAATTTCTGTAGCTTCATACTTGATTTTTTCAGAATCAAATGTTTTATTGTTTCCCTTTTCGATCTGGAGTGTTGGCTCGATTTGTACGATGTCTAGCTCCCAGAATTGGATAGACTTAAACTGGCGAACATACTGCTTTTCTTCCCAGATGCTCCATATTTGAAACTTGTAGATTGTGTGAAACTTATTTTTCTTTGATAGGACAGTTTTTGCACATATATCGGGAATAGTTTTGGAAAAGTCTTCTGGTCTGGAGAGGTTGATGTAGAGTTCATGGACAATCCCTGCTTGAATTGCTCGTTCGAATTGTGGTATTTGCTCGAACCATGCAAGAATCCGATATCTGTTATATTTATTTTTGACCAGCTGATCTGAATGTGTTAGCAGATCTTCTAAACTATTTTCTCCTATCTTCTGGAGAAGGTCAATGAACCTTTCTGTAGGGAATACCCCTATTTGATATAAGTCTAAACATTCAAGGAGGTGAAGGTCTCCTTCGATTCTTCCTAATTTCTCATCTTTGAACTTAAAGAGTTTTGCAAACTCAGTAAATTCATTATTTCTGATGTTTACAAGATCACAGATGTCTATTTGAGACATTATAGCTTGCAGCTGTTTGTTAGCAGGAGTGTTTTCTCTGATTAGAGTATCTTTCTTTCTATTTAAAGAAGACGAGGTAGAAGTATTGCTGAATTTGATCATATTACTAGTAATGAGTTTTGCTTTTTCAAATCCTTCGCTCTGCTCTTGTGTTTTTTTCTTTAACTGAAGGATTATTTTTTCTAATTGTGATAAGTGGTATGCTCCGGTTTTATCATTTGGGTGTAATGCCCTCCAAACATTGTTTATATGATTGTAAATATCCGGATTCCCATGTTTTAATTTTTCGTTATACCAATCCTTTTTCAGGATAGGGTTGATAGAGTTCTGTTTCCACGCTATTTGAGTGGGAGATTTTAAAGGGACGTGTTTTGTTTGTGGAACAGTGGTTCCTATATTTTTTGATACAGTAGTATTAGTGGATGTTGTAGCAGTAGCTACTTTTTTATTGTTTAGGACAGTAGTCCATTCTCATGTTTTCATACCAAGAGCCTCTTCAAGCTCCTTGATTTTTTTGATTACTTCAGAGTCCATGGGTCTTTTATCTTTTTTCTTCTCCATAGTACCTGGTTAAGAAATCAGTAGTAATGTTAGTATGACCATGAATATGTTCAATGTCATATTGATAGATTTCAAGATACACTGCTAATCTAACCCGTCTCAGATTTTCTTCCGGATTATGTATAGATTTCTTCTTTAGAAATTGTACTACCGCAATATTATCAGACTGTACAAGAAATTTTCTGCCCAGTAAATAAATCTTTAAAGATTTAACTGAGAGTTTTATGGAAAGTAACTCTTTATCAAAAGTAGAATACTTTTTCTCAGTTGTGGAAAAGGTTCCTGATGTATAGGCAACCAGCTCATAATGTCTTTTTTCAATTTGTGCAAAAAGGATACCTGCCCAATGAGTATCTGAAGCATCAGTTTGTAATATAAGTTTATCATTTTCTTTTGGATGGTAAAGTATTTTTTGTCCGAGATGATGTTTTTAATCTTTTTTATCTCTTCCTTTTCTGTTTCCGAAAGAGATATTTTTATCTTATCAGTGTTCCATTTTCATGGAATTTCAGGATCTTTTCCTTCTTTTATCAAGCTTTCTTTGTATTGTCTTTGTATTGTTTGAAGCTTTTGCTGTAAATGTTTAATTTTATAAGAAAGTCTAGGAATGAATTTTCTTCCGTAATTAAGAATTCCTAGGAAAGCCTGTAATTGTTTTAGTGTACCAATTTCCTCTGGAAATAGTTTAATCTTTTCATAGATATGAGCTTGTAGCTCAATTTTTCCGTTTAGTATCTTTTTTCCAAGAAAGTCAATTTCTTCCTTGAATAATTCAATCTTTTTGGGGCTTAGAATAACTCCATTTTCTAACAATATTTTTGCTACTTGTAGTAGATGATCCTTATGTTCGATAGTTAACAGTAACAAATGGCAAATGGCCAAACATACTGTCCATCCATTTCTGGAATATTTGTGGTGCATTTTTCAGTCCAAAAGGCATTACCATCCTTTCAAAATGTCCCTGAGGACTACTGAAGGCTGTAAGACTTCTGGATAGATCATCTTTTAATTTGATCTGCCAAAATCCTGATTTAGCATCAAACTTAGAATATATTTTGGAACCTTGTACCAAATTTAATAATTGTTCTGTGGTTGGGATGTAATACCCATCGAATTTGCAGGCATCATTGATTTTTCGATAGTTAACAACCATTCTTGCTTTTCCTCTTTTTTTCTCTGCATGATTCCTAACTAAAAAGGCAGGAGAGCTATGGTTGCTATAACTGGATCTAATAAGTTTTGGATCTAATAATTCCTTTATTTGTTTAGCAAACTCCAATTTATCCTCTTGATTTACCATTATACTTGGAGTTCTAATATTCTTTTTTGTATATTCAGGTAGTAATTCGAGTTGGTAAAATCGTGGAGATTTTTCAAAAATTTTTAGAGGATCATTGCTATACAATGGCTCTAATATATTATGTATAATTTGTTCTGTGGTATCAATATTTTTGAGAATATAAGTATAGTATTTTTTTGTATATGGCTGTTGCCATTGATTCTTTTCCATTAAGGGATTTTCAATTACTCCTCGCTGTACAGCATTTAGGTCGGAGAAGCTATGAGTAGTAATTGTGAAGGGTACTCGAGGGATATGGATATTGTTTAGTGAGAAAAAATGTTTCTCAATTTGTAGTGGCAAAAGTTTGCTTAGATTGTCCATGCCGATAATACAATCTTCAGCAAGGTCATCGAGCAATGCGAAGGTCATATCCTTGCAATTGTGTTTATTTCCTTAAGAGTCTTCTAAGGATATTTGGAGATTTTTTATGTTGTGAGTAACCATAGAATTAGAACCATTAAAGCTTCCTATAGAGGCTTTATGGGTTAATTCTGATCTATATTATTTTGGAATAAAACATGAGTGTATTATACTGATTTGCGCACCAGTATCAATTAATGTATGTATTGTGATTTCCTTGTATTCAGGAAAGCTAAGTGTAATAGGAATGTAGATTTATAACTCAGCTTTTTGGCTAAGATTAACTACATTGATTTTTAAAGGTTCTTTTTCATAACTAGGTTTGAAGACCATTGAATTTGCTAACTCTTTGTCAATATGAGAGTAAGTTATGTCATTATCAACTTCTGAGTTAAGTAACTCATCGTCAATTTGTAAATTTGTTAACTCAATATTTTTCTGTTTGTTAGAACCTTCAAAATTATTTGAGTCAATAGCGATGGAGTCTCCATGCTTAGTAGAGTTTTTTGAGTCAGTAGACTCTGATGATTGTTGCTCAAAAGAGCTAGAATCTTTTTGCTCAGTAGAGCTGGAGTTCTTTTGCTCAGTGGAGCCTCCGAAATTATTAGAGTCTATAGACTCTGTTTCTGATTCTATACAATCGATCAGATCTTTTATTAGAAAGAGAGAGATCATTATCAATTTGTTAAAACTTTTATCTTCCATAGTAGAAAGACAAATAATTTGTTCATTCTGAGTAATAATATTTGTTTTTGAATCAGATTCCTTTTCAAGACGAATTTCTTCTTCTTTAGAGGAAAGATTAGTCAAAAGGCTTGTAGGAGAAGGTTGAACATTTTCTTCCCTTATTAATTTTTTTGTTGGATATATTATGGTTGGTTTTACCACATCATTTGTATTCTCATTTACTCTGTAGAGTATTGTAGGTTTTACTACTGGATAGAATAAGAAGTTATCCATGATATTTGAAACATGTTGGTTTAGCTAAGCTATAATAAACTATCTTTTTCAAAAGATTTCTTGTTTTCATAAAACACTTACTGTAGTAATCATTATAAGGAATTTCTGATATGGCTAAGCTCTTACAGAAATAGGTATTTCTTTAATTCTTTTTGTGCTTCGACTATTTCTAACATCACCGGCGTCATAGTATTTTTTTGTGTGCTCTGAATCTAACATCTCTGGCATCACACTCCCACACCGTGGATTTATAGCGGGGTACAGCCTCAAAAAAATCTAAGCCACAACGGGTAATAGCAACACACAAGCAAGTCCTTAAAGGGCAACTAGCACCACAAGCTTATATGAACACATTAGAGATGTAGATCACAACTCACTAAAAAATTATGACGACATCGGAGACGAAGAGCACAACTGACAAAACTAGTTGAAGGTGAATAACTACAGCATCCATGGCTTTCGCTCACACAGCCTAAAGATAAATGTTTTACTACATGGCCTAATTAAACAAGCCTAAGAACAAGAACAAGTGTTTATCTTCATAGCTAGCTTAACCAACATGAAGGAGATTACTCCACCATCATAATCCTAAACTACAAAGAGTAGTTTAGAGATTGTACCTGATCGAGAGAAGAACTCTGAATTCTTTGCCAAGCTCTGATACCAGTTTAGAGTGACAGCGGAAATTCAGCGGAAATCCAAAGGAAGTAGAGATTTTATTTATTGGATAGTAGCACACATACCAGCACACATTTTTTTTTAATGTGTAAAGTTAAAGTTTTTTGTCCATATGTGTGAGAAACTTACTTAGTAAGTTTCTTTTAGCTTGTACCCCAAGTTAACTTCTTTCCTAAGTTAACTTGTAGCCTAAGTTTCCTTCCTTTAGCTTGTATCCTAAGCCTTCTCTCCCCCTATATAAGGAAAGACCAAGGTGTGTGTTAAGGCAGAGCTTTCCTAGTGTATGCTACTACTACTATCAAATAAAATCTTTCCTTTTATGTTCCATCTCTACTTTCTTTTTTGAATTTCCGCTGTCATAAACTGGTATCAGAGCTTGGCAAAGAATTCAGAGTTCTTCTCTCGATCAGGTACAATCTCTAAACTACTTTGTGTAGTTTAGGATTAGGATGGAGGAGTAATCTCCGTCATGTTCGTTAAGCTAGCTATGATGATAAACACTCGTTCTTGTTCTTAGGCTTGTTTAATTAGGCCATGTAGTAAAACATTTATCTTTAGGCTGTGTGAGCGAAAGCCATGGATGCTGTAGTTATTCACCTTCAACTAGTTTTGTGAGTTGTGCTCTTCATCCCTGATATTGTCATAATTTTTTAGTGAGTTATGATCTACATCTCTAATGCGTTCATATAAGCTTGTGGTGCTAGTTGCCCGTAGGGACTTGCTTGTGTGTTGTTATTACCCGTTGTGGCTTAGATTTGAGACTGTCTCCGCTATAAATCCATGGTGTGGGAGTGTGATGCAAGAGATGTTTGATTCAAAGCACAAAAAAAATACAATGATGCCGGTGATGTTAGAAATAGTCGAAGTACAAAAAGAGTTAAAGAAATACCTATTGCTATAAGAGCTTAGCCATATCAGAAATCCTTTCAATGATTACTACAGTAAGTGCTTTATGAAAACAAGAAATCTTTTGAAAAAGATCGTTTATTATAGCTTAGCAAAACCAACATGAGTTCTTATTTCCATGGATAATCACCATAATCATATCTACGAAGAAGAAGAGTGCACACTTGCACTAAAACTTAATGACTACAGTCATTTTTCGCATATCCCTAATACTTTGAAAACTGCCAATTCTAATCGCATAATTGGTATGTTAAATACTTTGATTGATAAGGTGTCAGATATTCAGTCTAGCCTACTTGGCTTAGAACGTAATATCGAAAAGAAAATTGATAATATAAAAATTCATGAACTCGACAGTATTGATCTTAATAGTCAATCCAAACAACTTTTGCAGTCTATCACTAAACCGGAAGTTGAACTATCTTCTCCTACGAAAGAGAAAATTAATTTTCATTTTATGAATAATATGGTAAAGTATTCATCTCTAGAAGAGAATACTATTCCTATTAATAAAGTAGAAAAATCGTATTATAATTGTTTCCTTGAGTTAAGAAAGAAAGAACTAGAAGGAACGATTCCTTGCACTGATGTTCAAACATATTTTGAAAAACATGAATATGCAATAAGATACTTTATGTCTAAGGAAGAATCTGATTCTAATTCTGAAATAGAATCAACAAATTTTTTTAGCTCTATTGAGCAAGAATCTTCAGAGTCTACTAACTCAAAAAGCTCTACTGAGCTAGAAACTTTCAGCTCTACCGAGCAAACTTCCAGCTCTACTGAGCAAAACAACATTGAGTTGAAACAAAACAACTTTTTTAAAGTATACGCTGATCAAGAAACTTTGATCGACCAACAAATGACAGAAGTTGGTGAAAATTCTCGAGTAGGTGATAGAGGAAAAAGACCTCTAGAACCTGATGAAAATCCATTACCAGATTTTCAGCCTTCCAATCTGGAAGAATTTCTACGATATGGTAGAACTTCTGAAAGATTATTTTACAGAAATAATTTCCTTAATTGGAGAGATAATCAAACCAGAATAATGCACGGAGAATATGACAAACAAAGTGCTCATATGGGTACATATTTCAATATTGATAAAATACCCCATAGACATCTTAAAAATTACTTTAAAGATTGGGGCCAACATATGCGTGGTATAAGATATCTCTTAAAGGGGATGTCTAACAAAGATATTTTTAAATATACATGTTCCTTATGGGAATGATACACAGCCGATTGGCTAAGAAGCTTAGAGGCTACTAATGCAGTTGAAAAAGCCAATATTGAATCCCAAGAAACTACCAATAAAATGATTTTTCGACTGTTATTTTCATTTTACAGTGATTTAACAGGAGAAACACTACAAAGGACTATAGATGAAGAAAACAAGTTATTAATGATGAAATTATGTGATATATGTGAATTAGAAACATTTGTCATAGATTATATTGGGCAAGTCTTCAAACTCGAAGACCCTGATAAAAAAGTATTTTGGTTAGAAAGATTCTTTCTAAAAGTCCCAGAACCATGGGAAGACTTGATAAAAAATCATTATCACAAATTAATGGCAGCCAATTCTGCTGGCCTTATTGGAGATAGACTCAGAGGTCAAAGTACAGGAAATTTAAAACAAGCCTGTATGGAAACCATTAAAGCATTTTGTCAAAGTGCTAAATCACATAAACAAATAAAAAATAGAGTTAAAAACTCTAAGCTGGGGATACAATGTTGTCCCAGATACGACCCAAATATAAATCTGGAATATGGGTGTGAACCCAAATATGGATCTTATAATAGACCCTCCAAAAAATTTAAAATAACAAGGAAAAAATGGAAGCCAGAATTTAAGAAAGTGGCAAAAAAATAATTATTCTAAACCTAAAAGGTTTATAAAAAATAAATTTCCTAAATTCCGAAAAGGATGCAAAAGCTTTAAATGTGAAAAAGAAGGACACTTTGCCAATGAATGCGATAAAAAGATTCAAAAGGTTATAATAAATAATCTACAAGAGTATGGGATTCATACTCAAACTCTTGAGGAAATTCTTACAGATGATGAGACTTCTGTCTATGAATTATCCTCTATTAATGAAAGTAATTATAACTCTGATTCCTCTTTGGAAATGGAATCATTAAAGATAAATATGATAACAATTAACAAAATAGCTAATGCTATATGGGTAGAAACGCTTTCTTCTAAAGCCTCTTTACCTACAAGAGACAAAACATGCTCTCCTGCCCTGAATTTACGAGCAGCTGAAAGCTTCATAATAGAAAGATAGTTTGTATTAGATGTCCCACTGGACTTACGAATAATAATCCCTAAAGGATATTATGGGCAAATAATTAACACAACCGCAGTATCAAAAAAGCAACTCTTTGTTATAAACGGAATAATAACTTCTGAACACAGAAGTAAAATTTCAATATTCTTTAAAAGTCTGAATCACTTTGCTATACAGGTACATCAAGGAGATATCATTGCACAATTATTAATACTCAAATATGAAGAACTTCCAATAGAAAGAATTCGAGACACAGAAGACCCTGGTTGCACTAGTACGCATATATCTAGTACAGATTACAGAGTAAATATGAATTTCCTAAGGGAAGACACCACCAATATGGATATCGATAATAGTATCGGAGAAGTCTACGACATATCCGATGATGACTTAACAAAACTATTAGAGATGATTCCTTATCCAGATAAAAAGGATGTGTATAAAACTGAGAGATCTATTATATCAATATTTAATTCCAAAAGTACTTATATTTTTGAAAAATGCAAGGAAATATAGAATTAAAAGGTATTCAAGACCTCTCATCAATAAAGCTTATAAGCAATGAGAAGATAAAAAGAATAAAACAAAGATATCCAAAGATGAATTATCTTCATCTAGGACTGATACAAATAAAAATTATTGCATAGTTTCGTGCCGGAATAGATACACCAATTTTAATGGTAGTAAGAGATGAAAGGATTCACGATCCTTTAAATTCTATAATTGGGGGAACTAAATCAAATCTAGCAAATAGAATATTTGCATTGAATATACATCTAAATTTTTCTGTTTCATTAATAGATGAAAACATTACAGATATTTGTACCTTGTCAATTAATTTGAAAGGTATAGAAATGAAATCAGGATAAAAAATCCTAAGTATCCAATGGGAAAGTTGCATCGCTCTTAATGAAGTTGCTACTTTCAAGACAAAAACTTCCAAAGATTACATCCAACTCTTTGAAGTAGGAACAGGAAAGGTTATTCAACCTAAGATAATTGAACAAAAACACATTACTTTTAATAATGACATGACTTTATTCATAAATGAACTAAAGCCTAAACAAGCAAAAATCCCAGAAGAGACATTCATAGTCTCGGAAAATAAAATTACTACTATATACAAAAACACAGAGGAAGACGATTCTTCTTCTTCAAAACAAACACCTTTTCTTAAAAGATTAAGTTCTTGCTCCATTAGAAGAGATAATAACTTACTTCTTCATAATGAGGCGTTTATATTACTAACTTCTAATATGCTTAAAGATATATATAGAAAGAGCTTGAGTTTTGAAAAAACTCAACCTATTGAAGGAACAACAATTCAGATGATCGAAAAATTACATGATACTGATCAAAAAAAGATTTGATAACCTTGGAAACATGATTATCAAAGTCCCTATAAAAAATATCAAAACATAAATTTACACTACTGTATTTTTTAAACTCCGCAGGTATAACTATGTAAGCAAAAGATTTAAAGTTCGTCTACATCAAAAGGGAAGAAGTACAAAGCTTCATCTGAGAACACAAAATATATTTTTTAAGCAAAAAGAACTGGCTACTGCCAATAGCTGGACGATTAGTTGCAGCAACCCGACGAAATCTAGCTTTTAATGTCGAAGATGATCATTACATATGTCCGAGATGTCATGATGTATATAATACAATTGAAGAATATCTGGAAGAGCATAACTCGATTTCATGCGATGAACAATACAGCAGGCCACCAACATCAGTTTTTACCTCAGCACCTGAGGGAATGGATGACTCTGAAGAACCAAATCAGCAGCTACTCCACTTGGACGCAGACAGAGAAGGCATAGTAAAGAACGGCCACGACATCGTCGATCAGCACATTGAAGACCAGCAAACCAAGGATATCAGTCAACTAAGGACTAATATCAAACAGCTACAAAATGATAATTATAAATTAATGACATACATCAATCAGCTCAAAGAGGACACCCATCAACTCCAACAGCAATTCCAGGACGTGCTACAGCAACAACTTGACGGGTCTGTCAGGAATATTCGTTCCACAGTAATCCTGCCTCACACTCACAACAAACTTCTACCAGAAGACTCCAGCACTAGCCAGAAGCATGGTGGGCCACTTTACCAATAGGTGGATGCACCGAAGCGTGGTGATGTGTAAAGTTAAAGTTGTTTGTCCATATGTGTGAGAAACTTACTTATTAAGTTTCTTTTAGCTTGTACCACAAGTTAACTTCTTTCCTAAGTTAACTTGTAGCCTAAGTTTCCTTCCTTTAGCTTGTATCCTAAGCCTTCTCTCCCCCTATATAAGGAGAGACCAAGGTGTGTGTTAAGGCAGAGCTTTCCTAATGCATGCAACTACTACTATCAAATAAAATCTTTCCTTTTATGTTCCATCTCTACTTTCTTCTTTGAATTTCCGCTGTCATAAACTTATATATATATATATATATATATATATATATATATATATAGAGCCACTTGATAGCTTTCTTTGTGTTTTATTTTATATTTCTTTGTGTTTTATATATATAGAGCCACTTGATAGCTTTCTTTGTGTTTTATTTTATATTTCTTTGTGTTTTATTATATATATATATATATATATGGAAACATGAACTTTTATTTACAACTAATTATTGTCATACTATTCAAACTTGAGCTACATAATTGTTGATTTACTATTTACAATGCTTTTCATATGTTGTATCGTTCTGAAGACGTGCTGTAGGCACGTGCACACTGAAAAATCTAATATATATATATATATATATATATATATATATATATATATATAGAGAGAGAGAGAGAGAGAGAGAGAGAGAGAGAGGAAAATCTTCTATTATGCACCACCCCTCTGTGTGCACTCGGCCTTCCAGCCTTCGTATCGACGGTCCGAACCGTTCACATTGATCAACACATAAAAATTAGTATAAATATGTAAAATTAAATCATTTAAAATTCATTTGTCCATCCATCATGTGACTATAAAAAATAATGATTTTCAGCCATACAATTTTGTAACACTTCAATGGATGGGCAAATAAATTTCAAATGATTTGATTTTACATATTTAGACTAATTTAGATGTGTAGATCAATGTGAACGGTTCAGATCGTCGATACGAAGGCGAGGAGACCGAGTGCACACACCGTGTCTTCTGTTGTGCACCATAGGTGGTGCACACAATGTGTGCACACGGCGTTCCCGCCTTTGTATCGACGATCCGAACCGTTCACATTGATCTACACATCTAAATTAGTCTAAATATGTAAAATCAAATCATTTGAAATTCATTTGCCAATCCATTGAAGTGTTACAAAATTGTTTTTTTAATTTCAAATGATTTGATTTTACATATTTAGACTAATTTAGATGTGTAAATCAATGT
The DNA here is from genome assembly GCA_017893485.1 of Hemerocallis citrina. NCBI lineage: Eukaryota > Viridiplantae > Streptophyta > Magnoliopsida > Asparagales > Asphodelaceae > Hemerocallis > Hemerocallis citrina. The sequence goes on along the minus strand of CM030358.1, from coordinate 154,649,103 downwards.
GAACGGTACGAATCGTCGATACGAAGGCGGGAAGGCCAGGCTGTGTGCATACGAGTGCACACAGAGGAGTGGTGCACAATGGAAGATTTTCATATATATATATATATATATATATATATATATATATGTTTATTTATTTATTTTTTAATTTTTTTTTCCGGTTAAGCTACGATCTAAAAACAACCCCAAAATTAGCACAAACCCAAATTAACTTTCCAAACATCTATCACAGCCCAAAGCTAGTAAGGCAAAGGATAAAAAGTCTTAACTCTAGAGTCCAGCTAGAGAAATGTCAGCCTAAGACCATCTCCAACTACGCTAGCTATCTTTCATTTTTAGTCAAAATAAAAAAATTTAGAGAGAATAATATGCTCGAGCAGGACTCGTCAAACCACTCGTTAAAATAGATATCTTAGATTTAATGACCAGATATGGTGAGTTTGTATCACTCATCAAACTTTTCTTCCGCTCTTTCCGCCTTTCAACCCCCCTCCCCCCCCCCCCCCCAAAAAAAAACCCCACACAAAAGAAGAAATCTGAACTCGCGATCGCAAAATCGCGATCCGAAGCTCTCGAACTCGTGATCGCAATGTGAGCTCGTGATCTGTTCGCGAGAAAGATTTCTTTCTTTTGGGCTTGGGCTTTTTTCTGGTCTTGGATTTTTTTTTATATTTTCATTTTCTAATTACTTGGCATTTTGTTTGGGCTTTAACAGATTTGGGCTTATTAATTATACACTATATTTTTTGCTAGTGTTGTAATTTTACTATACATATGTAGTCCAATATGTCTTCAAATGATCTTTAACCAGAGAATTGGTAATGAGTGATATTACTATCTTAATGACGACTCTATAAGAAATTATACAAAATATAGACATTTATTTAAAAGAATATTACAACTATTTAGTAAATAAAAGTTAAAATATTTTTGGCTAGCCAAAATAGCTAGCATTGTTGGAGGTGAGACTTTTTTCGCTAACCAAATTATCCAATTTGTTATCCATTTTGTCTACTCTAGTGAGCCAAAATAGCTAGTGCGGTTGGAAATGCTCTAAAAGCCCAACCTAAAAATCTAAAATGTACAATGAGTTTACCCCAAAAAAGTACAATGATAAAAGTATTGCCACAGGAACACTTACTGTAGAAATTTCCTAAGGTGTCTTGAATGGCATACTCAATGCGAGCTATGCCTTAGAGCATCCACAGTCGTCTGAGGTATAATACATATATGCATATTATACAATAACTTTTCGATCGTTTGTTGCAGTCGTCAAAAGGTATAAAATGCATAAAATCAAAAAAAATTGAACAGACGAAACATGACGTTGATTTTTTTTTTTTTACTTTTTGGAATTTTTCATTTTTTGAAGGGTTTTTTTTATATAAAAAAATTCCGTGTGGGCCTCACATGAGACGAAACATGATGTTTTGCCCTAGGTGGGCAGTGGATATTTTGTTAATTAAGGTTTTAATTATGCTATTAATTTACTAAACTTAATTAATTAACTAATTATTTTACTAAAATTCTAATTAAACTATTAAGTAAACTAATTAACTAACTAATTAAGAGTTAGGGTTAATTGTTTTCTTTTTTTTTTCTTCATCGGACGAAACATCATGTTTCGTCTGATGATTTTAAAAATTATTAAAATAATACAAAAGAAACATGATGTTTTGTCACGCATAAAATGCATATTGCTTTATCGAAATCTATTTTGCCTTTTTACTGTAGCGAAAAAGGGAAAAAAATAGATATATAGCTAACGAGTACAAATGCTGCAATGCATAAAATGCTTCTATGCATAACGACTGTGGATGCTCTTATAGTCGGCCATGCATTATGCATTTAAACTTGTAGTGTTCACTAAAACCATGTGTGTCACCGTCAGGGCCGGCCCTGAGTTCCCAGGGGCTCGAGGCGAACTCTCGAAATGGGGTCCCCCATTAAAAAAAATGTATACAAAAAATTTGCACATTCTTGAAAGCAAAATATGCAAATTATATAAATTTATTTTAAATCACCCAAATTTAAAGTCTCAAATTCAATTCAAGTCTTCAAGTCTAAACCCCAAAAATTAAATATAAAAAAATTTAAAGGCTCAAATAATTATTTTTGGGGGTCCCTAATAACAATATTTTTCTTTTATGCGCAAAATACGTGTCTATATTTACAAAGGGAATTGCAAATTTTGGGGCCCCTAAAATTACAAAAATACCGGGGGCCTGAGGCGGCCGCTTCACCCGCCTCAAGGGTGGGGCCGGCCCTGGTCACCGTGTGGAACCACTTGCTCATAAATATCTCTCTTTAAACATTGTTGTGACACACCGATAAAGTTTCTACTTACGGACAAAAGGTTTAACATTTAACCCTATCTGCATAAAAGTACTAGGGAAAGGAAAGGGTTAGTTTTACTAAACCATACCCAGGTTTTAACAATTTGCAGATAATCATATCTATATATTTTTAATTTTTTATGGGGGAATACTCTATCCTTAAAGTTGTTGTTATTCAATGCCTATATCTTAACGACGTTAATCTTAGTAGATTGACCTTCATATCCCTATGTTTATCTAAATATCCTCTCTCTCTCTCTCTCTCTCTCTCTCTCTCTCTCTCTCTCTCTCTCTCTCTCTTACATTACATTTTACTTATGGGTAAATCTCTCTCTCTCTCTCTCTCTCTCTCTCTCTCTCTCTCTCTCTTACATTACATTTTACTTATGGGTAAATTTCACTAAACATATTGTCACGCATCGCTTCCCAAAAACACGGAATACGAGTGCGTAACGAAGCCCAGCGAATGATTTTAACATCATCCATAAGCTGTAGGATCGACTCAGCATCACAACAAGAATATATCAAGATATACACGACCAAGCATGGATGAATAATTTATTAAGTAACAGAAAACAATTGAAATAAATAATAATATCCAAATAGCTTTCAAATCTGAATCAAAGATAAAACTCGGGAACATAAGCCCGTTATAAGTTTGAAGTAGCAAGAAATAAATAACTCAAAAGAAATAAATAATTTAAGCATGTCTTTTCTCCATTTGAAGCCTAAAATCTCTGCTCACCAATTCCAGCAGGCAACATGTCTCCAAAGTCTGTTTATAAAAAATAAAAGGAGAAAATAGAGAAAACAAAAGAAATGCCCTTAGTGCAAGTTAGGATCACAAATAGTAAAACAAGTATAAGCAACATGGAACAAGATTTGGAACCAAGAATGTAATATGGATGCAACAAGTTGTGGGATTCAAGAACAAGCTAGCAAGAAAGACAACTCAAGTGATCAGGTTGGGTAACAAATACTAATAGTGGAGTAAGTGGCAAGTGAACATGTAAGAGTATCCAACCTCAAGTGATAAGTATCAAGTACAAGTGCCAAGTAACAAGTCTCGAGTCTAGTGTCAAGTTGTCAAGTACAAGTATCAAGTCTCATGTATCATGTAGTCAAGTATCAACAAAACATATGTCAAGTTCAAGTTTCATGTATCAAGTCTTGTGGTTATTACTATCTAGGTAGCACTTCATGCATCCATACTTTTACTACATGGTTGCTACAGTCAATCAGTTACGTTTAGACCTAGTGGTGGATTTTATAGGGCGGTGTACTCAGGTATCAGGTATCAAGCAAGCCATGCTCATGAATCGAGTAATCATATAACTAGTTCATGTGTCAAGTCATAACAAGACAAGTCATAAATTAAATATATACTAGTTCATGGATCAATAATATACTAGTCCATGAATCGATTTATAATATACTAGTTTATGAATCAAATAATATTCTAGTTCATGAATCAAATAATATACTAGCTCATGAATCGAATAATAATATACTAGTTCATGAGACATGTATCAATTGGAAAATACGAGTCCCCTTCCGAGTACACTTACCTATATCGTCCACTACTATGGTCTTTTCCTTAATCCTGACTTATTATTTATTATTATCATCAAGCAAGCATGAAAGTGCGCGAAACAAGTCAAGTAAATATAATCATGAACATGGAACAAGTCTAGGCTAGGTAGGGTATATGTTCGAGGGTCAAAATAAATCAAAGTATCAAGAACAACGAAAATCTCAAATCTGGGCAGCAAGACGTTACTGCACCAAAACTGCGATTCCCGTTGCTACGAGATAGCAAATATGGATCCGTCAGAAGATCTAGAAACTATACTCCTACCCGGTTCCAATGCATATGATTAAGGTACATAAAAGTTATGGTAACATGTGTCAAAACAGTAAACTATACAACTTTTGTGTTCAGCCAGAATTTGTGAATCTGAGTTTATACATATGAAATAGGGTTGAAACATTATTAATTAATTCTGAGAAAATTAGAGAATGTTCTCTAGGGTATCCAACAATAGCATGCAAAATTTCAAGTCAATTACTTACTGGTAGCATAGTTAAAATAATTGCAAACTAAATAGGTGCAGCAGTTTTTGTGAATCTGCGACTACCGATACAGCAGCAGTAAAACTACGATATCTCCTAGACCGTAACTTGGAATTCAAAAATTCTGGATGCTATCGATAACTAGACATTCAGAGTTATATTTCATATTCGGGCTCAAGTTCATATTTTGGTTTTTAAGGGGTCTAAACAGCAAGTAAAGTACAGAACAGCAACAAGTGTGAATGTCTTTCATATATAAGTTGTATGATAATTGGTTAGTATAAGTCTAGATTAGTGTGTAATACAAATACGGGTGCATTGGGAATAAAATCAGCAAGTATTTTGTATTTCTCAACTATAAAGAATGTAAAATCGACACAACACATCACACCTCACATGTCCACAAGTCAAGGGTTCATGTTCAAGTAATTAGGAGATAAAGGGTCCAACTAGTTTTTGTAAATATGCCAACAAAAGGGTTGTGACTCTTAAGATTAAGGAATCGATGAGGATTAATATTTGATCAACAACAACGAGTCAAGGAGGAGTCACAACTACTATCTATTTGCGGTATTTTCAAATTAGACGCTTGTACTAGAACAAAAATTTGTACACGATGAATACTTGCCTGAACGATGGTGAATCCGAACACGAACAAATACAGGATGAGAATCCCGAGAGGCGAGGCACGAACACGAACACACGCAAGCACGTGCGGTACACGTGCAAACAGCACACACGATCGGATCTACCTGGATCTTCTCTGGACGCCAAACAACAAACACAGATCAGATCTGATAGATGGGGCTCAGATCTTGATGAATCCAATGGTGTAGATCGAATCAGACCTCCCTTCTTCTTCCCTCCTTTACAGTAACAGAGAGAGAGAGGGGACTGCGACGTCGGTGGTGGCTGGTTGACGGTGCAGGCAGCGGCGAAGTTGAGAGGGATGACGGTGCAGGGAGGCGACGGCGGTGATGGGGGCGGCGAGCGCTCTACTCGGAGCTCTGTTTGGGTTCGAAACAGGGGAGCGAAGGAGAATGAGGGAAGGCTACGGATGTGCTAGCTTGGGCGAGGCGATGAGGATGTGGGAGTGCAGGGGACGAGGGTAATAGGTTCGCGATGTGAGGCGAGGGGGTGCGGGAGTGAGGTCGACGACGAGGAAGACGATGGGTCGTGGAGGTTCGGCAATGGTGGATGGGTTACGGGATGGTGAGGACGATGATGGAGGGTGAGCTAGAGGGTGTGGTGGATGGGTTACGAGATGGTGAGGACGATGATAGAGGGTGTGGTGGAGCGGCGAGGCGAGGTAGGGAAAATGGGGACGACGGCGGCGGTAATGGCGTAGTTGGGTGCGATCGAGAGGAGGGAGGAGACGAGGGAAAGGATTTGGTAGGCGGCTGTAGTTTTGGGTTTAAACAGTAATAGGGGGTTAGGGTTAGGGTTAGGGTAGGTTTAGGGTTTAAATAGTGTAGTTATGGGTTAATGGGTATTTGGGTAGCTGGTTTGAGTGAGATCCAACAAGAGATTTAGTCAAAATTCAATAAAATTGGGGAAAATGAAATAGATGGAATGAACAGTCTATTTCTACATGAAGAACGACACAAAGGAACAAAATCGAACAATACAATTGGAATAAATATTGGCACCAAATTTGAGTTGAAACAACTGAAATGAGTTTATTCGAACTGGAACAAAAGTACAAATCTCAACTTGAATACAAGAATACAAGAAATGAAAATACAGTAGAAAAATACAGATACGAAAAATAGGAGTTACACATATCTCGGATTTTATGAGTTTGCAGATAACCTATCTCATATCTTTTTTTTGTGGTTTGCTTTACTTTTGAGCAAAACTTGTTGCATATCACCAACTCTTGCTTAAAAAACTGCTCACGTGACATTTCGAGACCAAATCTGTCTCCTTTGGGAAGGGTTATTTCCTAAAATGTCCATATTGTTTTCATTGTAATTATAGGATTAAACTAATCCTAATTATACTGACCCTATTTAAAAACCCTCAACATCAATTTGGACAATGAAAATGTGAGAAGTTTTCTTTCTTTTTTATTAGGTATTAAAAAATTATTAAAATATTATATGTATTAGAGAGAGTATATGATCAGAACACTGTAAGGGTAAAAAGGTCAGAATACCTCAATTTTAGGGGCACAGTGATAAGGGTTGATGATCTGGAACAAGTTTTGCCCAATAGTAAGGCAAATCGCCAAAAAAAAAAATATGAGGTGAGTTTAATGAAATTTACCCTTTACTTATTTTTAACTAATTAAATAAAACTTTCCAAAACACCTCTTCATCTTCTTTTTATTTTCCCTTTTTACATTTCAAAATTTTTTATGCAAATTTAATTAAGGAAAAAACCATATTTAACCATAGAAACTAAGCTAATTTAAACACTTAAAGCAGCTAGGGGTATATTATGAATAAACAGCTAAAAAACAACCAAAACTTGTCACGTGATACTAAATTCTGATGGAGTATACCGATTCGCAAAAAAGAATCTGGACGGAACCTAGGTATGGTTTAGTGAACTTTACCCAAAAGAAAACGGGGCCCAACCCAAGCCCAGAGACTCTTCTTTGTTTCAGAAGCCCATTAAGTTTTCACCTAAGAGCATCCACAGTGGTGTTTCTCATTTGCTATAATATGGCATCTACAGTAATAGCAAATAGGGAGCGATGCTGCAGTGGTCATTTGCTATATCTTTCTCATTTACACGAGAGACGGGATATGATATCCCGTCTCTTTTTTTTTATTTTAAAAAAAGCGCTGAGACGGTATATGATGTATCGTTTGTTAATTTTTTTTTATAATTAAATGAGAGACGGGGTATCATTCCCCGTCTCTTTATTTAAAATTATCCAGGAAGACTTGGAAGGGTATCTTTCTCATTTGTTATAGGAAGACTTGGAAGGGTATTTTAGTAAACTTAAAATTATCCAAGGAAAAAAGAAAAAAAAAAATTAAAATCCTCCCAAACGGGAGATCATATCCCGTTTGAGACAAACGGGACATGATGTCCCGTTTGAGGAGGGGGCGCGTTTAAAAAATAAATAAATAAAAAAAGGGTGAGAGACGGGAAAACATATCCCATTTGACCCCGGTGTGTAATAAAAAAATAATAATAATTGACAGACGGTACCGTCTGTTCATAAAAAAAAATATTAAAATTTCTCAGACGGGGAATCATTCCCCGTCCTCTATAATATGAGAATTCTCAAATCGTTTCTCATATTTGAGAAACAGAATAGCTCCGTTTGCTAAAAAATAGGAATATGAGAAACCATTGCAGCTCATTTTTTATCAGAAAATGGCAAACTGAGAATTATAGCAAAGCTCTAACAGAATCTTACTCTGAGCAAGTTATCCAATGGCCATGGCTCACCTCTGAACCCAAACCCAAAACAGAGACCAAGAAGAAGAAGAAGAAGAAGATATGCAAATCCACTCCTACTACCAACCGTTTTCCTCCTTCTTATCTTCTACTTCCTCCCACTTCATCCCTCCTCTTATTCATCATCTTCCCCATTTCAAACCCAGATCCTATCACCTCTTCTTCAAGCTCAAAACCAAACCAAGACCCCATCACCTCCCTCTCTCTTCCCAATTTGAAACCCCCAACGAAACCCAACAACCCCAACTCGACCTCCTCCTTAACAAACCCAAACCCAGCCCCAAACCCATAACGCCCGACCCGCAACCCGAACAAACCCCCACCGACCTCCCTGACGCCCTCGCCCCCTTCCTCAAGTTCTTCAAGTCCGGCGACCCCGATTCCGACTCCGACCCAGAACCCGACTCCGAAGACGAATACGACCCACAAGAAGAGAAACCCAATCCCGGACCCGATTATGTTAGCGGGTCGGGTTTGGATTTAGATTACTACGACCCAAAAGCTGGGGATTTTGCAGTTGGGGTGGTTGTTTCCGGGAATGAGAACAAGTTGGATGTGAATGTTGGTGCGGATTTGTTGGGGACAATGTTGACGAAAGAGGTGATGCCGATGTACGAGAAGGAGGTGGACTTTTTGTTGTGTGATATAAAAGATGTGGGTGAGAGACTAACTGAGAAGAAGGGAGGGATGATGGGGATTGTGAATGATGAGGAGGCGTTTGAGAGGGAGAGGAGGGTCAATGGGAGGCCGGTGGTGGAAGTGGGGACGGTGGTTTTTGCAGAGGTGTTGGGGAGGACGTTGAGTGGGAGGCCGTTGCTGTCGTCGAGGAGGATGTATCGAAGGGTGGCGTGGCATCGTGTGAGGCAGGTTCTATTTTCTTACTTTTTCTATGGTTATGTATTCTTTATGGTGTCTTTGGCCCTGTTTGGATATATAGGTAGGATACATGTAGGTAATTTATAAGTGGTTACATACTTGTCTTTCCATTTTTAGTTCAAACGACAAATTAGTTGGAATGGAGTTTAGATACCTACGATTATCTTAACTTTGTGGTAGAATAACCGGACGTAACATAACTTTATAATATGATCCAACGGACCAATGGTTGGATAACTGCATGCTATGAAGCACGGATACGGGTACACCGTATCCGGTAGGTATCCGGTATGCGGATATACCGATTTCTCAAAAAACTAGGATATGCGTTCGTTAGGATACGCTTAAATTATATATATATATATATATATATATATATATATATACCCTCTTCATTGTGTACTAGGTCTTCGTATGCACTCAACCTTCCCGCCTTTGTATTGACGATCCGAACCGTTCACATTGATCTACACACAGAAGTTGGTCTAAATATATAAAATCAAATCATTTGAAATTCATTTGCCCATCCATCATGTGACTATAAAAAACAACAATTTTCAGCCATACAATTTTATACATCGATTTTCAGCCATGCAATTTTATACATCAAATTGAAGTGTTATAGAATTGCTATCGAGGTGCAGGCTGGTGGTTGGTCGGGTGTTGACAGAGTGGAGAGGAAGGAGATTAGGATTAGGTTTTGGATCAGGAAAGAGAGAGAGAGAAAGGGGGTGAGGCGACTAGAAAAGAGAGACAGAAATATATATATATATATATATATATATATATATATAGGAAAAGGCTCTGTTGCACACTACCTTGGTGCTCACGGCGTGAACACTACTAGTTCGGGCGTTCAAATCGAAAATCCGAACCGTTCACATTGATCTACACATCTAAATTAGTCTAAATATGTAAAATCAAATCATTTGAAATTCATTTGCCCATCCATCACGCGACTATAAAAACAATGAATTTCAGCCATACAATTTTGTAACACTTCAATGAATGGGCAAATGAATTTCAAATGATTTGATTTTACATATTTAGACTAATTTAGATGTGTAGATCAATGTGAACGGTTCGGATTTTCGATTTGAACGCCCGAACTAGTAGTGTTCACGCCGTGAGCACCAATAGTAGTGTGCAACGGAGCCTTTCCCTATATATATATATATATATATATATATATATATATATATAGGAAAATCTTCCATTGTGCACCACCCCTCTGTGTGCACTCGGTTTCCGGCCTTCGTATCGACGATCCGAATCGTTCACATTGATCTACACATCTAAATTAGTCTAAATATGTAAAATCAAATCATTTGAAATTCATTTGCCCATCCATCATGTGACTATAAAAAACAATGATTTCAGCCATACAATTTTGTAACACTTAAATGGATGGGAAAATGAATTTCAAATGATTTGATTTTACATATTTAGATTAATTTAGATGTGTAGATCAATGTGAACGGTTCGGATCGTCGATACGAAGGCTAGAAGGCCGAGTGCACACGCCGTGTGCACCTAGTGCACAACGGAAGACTTTCCTATATATATATATATATATATAGTCTCCTTCGGTTGCACACTACTTTTGGTGAGTACTCCGTGAGCACTCATGAAATAAAGATCCTATGAAAAATCCGAACCGTTCATATTGTTCTATATGCCTAAGAATGCCTAACAATAAAAAATTAAGTAATTTGAAGTTCATTTGCCCATCCATCATGCTGTTAGAATTTTCAGCCATACAATTTTGTGATGATGTAAATCATGGACAAATAAATTTCAAATTAATTGATTTTTTATTGTTAGGCTATCTTAGGTATATAGAACAATATGAGCGGTTCAGATTTGTCATTGGTGCTCTATTTCGTGAGTGCTCACGGAGTGCTCACCAAAGTAGTGTGCAACTGAAGATCTCTCTCTCTCTCTCTCTCTATATATATATATATGGGCTGGGCTTGAAAAAATAAAAATAAAGAACCAAAACGTATCCGAAAAGTATCCCTACATATCCAAAAAGTAACCGATGTTTTTTAAATTTTTTTTTAATAAAGAGAAATATATATATATATATATATATATATATATATATATATATATAAAGAACCAAAACGTATCCGAAAAGTATCCCTACATATCCAAAAAGTAACCGATGTTTTTTTAATTTTTTTTTAATAAAGAGAAATATATATATATCTATATAATAATTTACAAAGAAAGCTATCAAGTGGCTCACAATCAATCCCCCCTATAATCAAAGGCTTAGATCAAACCTCACAAAACATATTTTCCCTCCAAAATTTTAAACCCCAAAATCAATTCCCCCCCCCCCCCCCCCCCCCCACAAAACTAAAAAACTTATTACTTTATTACTATCTCTCTCTTCTCGCTTCACTTTTTCATATTTCTCTTTTTCTCTCTCTCCCATTCTTTCTATATTTACTTAGAAATTTAGATTTTCAGAATTTTAATGTTTTTTTTTTGTACATGTTATATTGAAAATAGTAATTATCTCTTCAACTCCACACTTAAAGTTAGTTAGATTTTATACCCCCATTTATAATTATTTTTCAACATGGCTCACAATCAATCCCCCCCTATAATCAAAGGCTTAGATTAAACCTCACAAAACATATTTTTGTCCAAAATTTTAAACCCCAAAATCAATTCCCCCCCCCCCCAAACTAAAAAACTTATTATTTTATTACTATCTCTCTCTTCTCGCTTCACTTTTTCATATTTCTCTTTTTCTCTCTCTCCCATTCTTTCTATATTTACTTAGAAATTTAGATTTTCAGAATTTTAATGTTTTTTTTTTGTACATGTTATATTGAAAATAGTAATTATCTCTTCAACTCCACACTTAAAGTTAGTTAGATTTTATACCCCCATTTATAATTATTTTTCAACATATACTAATGGAAACATGGACTTTTATTTACAACTAATTATTGTCATACTATTCAAACTTGAGCTACATAATTGTTGTTTTACTGTTTACAGGCTTTTCGTATTTTGTATCGTTCCGAAGACGTGCCATAGGCACGTGCCCACGGGCAAATCTAGTGTATATATATATATATATATATATACTAATGGAAACATGGACTTTTATTTACAACTAATTATTGTCATACTATTCAAACTTGAGCTACATAATTGTTGTTTTACTGTTTACAGGCTTTTCGTATTTTGTATCGTTCCGAAGACGTGCCATAGGCACGTGCCCACGGGCAAATCTAGTGTATATATATATATATATATATATATATAGGGAAAGCTTCGGTTGTACACTCCTCTAGTACACACGGCATGTGCACTAGGCCTTCGGGCGTTCATTTCGACGATCCGAACCGTTCACATTGATCTACACATCTAAATTAGTCTAAATATGTAAAATCAAATCATTTGAAATTCATTTGCTTATCCATCATGTGACTATAAAAAACAATGATTTTCAGTCATACAATTTTGTAACACTTCAATGGATGGGCAAATGAATTTCAAATGATTTGATTTTACATATTTAGACTAATTTAGATGTGTAAATCAATGTGAACGGTTCGGATCGTTGATATGAACGCCCGAAGGCTTAGTGCACACGCAGGAGCGAAGCCAGAGCAATTTTTTCAGGGGGGCCAAAAAAAATTCTATGACTATATAAATATGTTGGTGTTTTTTCATAATTTTTAGGGGGGCCAAACAATAAAATTTAATAGATTTAAGGGGGGTTTTTTAAAAAATTCAAAAATTTTAAGTAAAATTTTGGGGGGGCCCGGGGTGACCCGGGCCCCAACATAGCTCCACCACTGTGCACATGCCGTGTGCACTAGAGGTAGTGCACAACCGAAGCTTTTCCTATATATATATATATGTATATGGGCTGGGCTTGAAAAAATAAAAATAAAGAACTAAAATGTATCCTAAAAGTATCCCTACGTATCATATACGTATCCCGGCATATCCAAAGAGTAACCGATGTTTTTTTAAAAATTTTTTTTTAATAAAGAGAGAAATATATATATATATATATATATATATATATATGAGTAATGTGAGCCTCATATTTGTATGAGAAAATTTTCTCATACAAAGTGATTATATTCACTTGGTGGGGCCCTCATGAAATATCCACTCCGTCCATTATGTTTATCATGTCAATAGATATATGTGTAGAAAAATTCAAGTGGTTTGGATTAGCACTGTCACATTTACCCGATACCCGCACCCGATCCGGATCCGGACCCGGATCCGACCTGGACCCGGCATTGGACCAGAACCGACCCGATCTATATAGGTCCAGATCCGCATTTTCGGGTCCGGGTCCGGGTCCGCTCAAAATAGAACCGATCCAGACCCGGACCCGTTAAAAATACCCCAAACATATAGAATTTGAATAATTGGGTAATAGGAATATACGTATAAAAGTAATTGTTGAAGATAGATGTGTAAATATAATATTAATTCATGTACTTAAGTGCAAAAATTATTAGAATCATAGGGCATTGGGTGCAAAAATACTTAAGTGCAAATATTTATTCTCTACTACCAGACCCGATGGGTAATTGTTTTTAACTAGGACCAAGACCAGGACCCGGATCCGGACCTGATTCTTGCAAGTCCGGGTCTGGATCCAATTTTTGGATCCGTGAGATACCGGGTCCGAGTCCGGGTAGTGGAGGACCCGATACCAGCTCTAGTTTGGAGGTCATTCATTCATGCATCATGTGGGTCCAATTTGTGGTTCAATTTATATTACTGTTGAAATCGCTTATTTTTCAACCACATGATGCATGGGTGAATGATCTCCAAACCATTTAATTTTTTCGACACATACATTCATTAGCATTATAAACATGATGGACGGAGTGGATCTTCCATAATGGTCCCACCAAATGAGTATAATTATTTTGTATGAGAAAAATTTTCTCATACTCTATGTGAGGCGCACTTCTCTCTCTTTATATATATATATATATGGGATGGGCTTGAAAAAATAAAAATAAAGAACCAAAACATATCCGAAAAGTATCCCTATGTATCATATATGTATCCCGGCGTATCCAAAGAGTAACCGATGTTTTTTTTAAATTTTTTTTAATTTTAAATCCCCAGGATACGTACCGAATATGTATCATGAGCGTATCCTATGTGTATCGCGTCCGATACATACATGATACTTGGTACGTAACCCCCGGAGAGTAATTGTGCTTTATAGACTGCTTGTCCATAAAACCAAAGGTCAAACTATGAAATTTTGTAACATTAGAGTTGATAGTGAGGTTTTAGGGCATGCTTTGTTTTAAGTGGCAGGTATGCTAACTTTGGTTATCATACCTTCATCTCTGACTTCGGTTAACGAAAGTTATCCTCTATTCTCGCTTTCTCTCTAGATATGTATGTTTTTGTATTTTAGGGTGTGTTTACGTAGATTGGAAATTCAAGGTGAAACTGTGGTTGTTTGGATGAAGTTTTATAAAGAAGGTTTTAATGTTTGTCTCCATAAAACTTCATGTACATAGAAGATGTTTCATTGGATGAATTTCACTTTTTTTTTTCTTCTTTCGTGAAAACATATGTTAGTTCATTTTGTTATTATATATTTAGTGACTAAAAAGTTTCAAAATCCTCTTCCCAGGATCCAAACTACTACTTTGTTTGTGCTTTGGTGAATTACCTAATCGAAGTTGTAGAGTTTCAAACAGTTTTGCAATTGCAAAGGTTTCATTAAAACGTGGAAATTGATTTACATGATTGCAGGTGGTTTCTAAGAGGTTTCATATAGCCAAACACCTCTGCTAATGAGTAGTTCTGTCAGTAGAAAATGACAACAAGAAAAAATATTGTATAGCAAATATTTGGGTTCAGTAGTATGAACATTTATCTTACTTTTAGCATTGTTGAAGATCATCTTCTATAATGTTTAGACAAGTTTCATATCCTTCTTAACTGCCGTAATCCAAGTTTATTTAGGTTTGTCCCCTTTCCTTGCTAGATAGTGGATTTCATAGGAAATTGGTTCATCAGTACCATGTGGAGGCTAGAATTTGTAAATTAATAACAAATTTCAGAAGTTCTAATAAATTTCAGAAGTTACAAATGTCTTCTCTGTGTATCGGCTTTTATTCTGTAATGCGGGTTGATGACAAGGAGTTGCATAACTATTCGAGATGTCACTTGTCTTCTCCGTTGTGACTTGTTGAGCATTTGAGACATCAATTGTCTTCTCTCTGAGTTGTTGAACATTAGTTTGAGAACCATTTGAGACTTCTCTTCTCCTCTCCTCTTCGAGTTGTTGAGCATTTGAAACATCAATTGTCTTCTCTTCGAGTTGTTGAGCATCAGTTTAAGAGCCATATGAGACTTTACTTCTCTGCGATTTATTGAGCATTTGAGACTTCAAATTGTCTTATGCTTGGGTTTTTGAGAATTATTTTGAGAGTTATGTGAGACTTCAACTCTTTTTACCTCTTCAATTTCTTGAGCATCAATTTGAGAGCCATTTGGGACTTGAATTTTTTGCTCCTCTAATGTGAGTTATTGAGCACCATTTTGAGAGTTGTTAACTCAAACTCTCGTCTCTTCTTATGTGAGTAGATGAGAAATAGGTTTTGAGCTGCAATAGATATTAGTCAATTAAAACTTATTGTGAATTTGTTTGAATAATACTAAGTTGAAGACTCTGCAAGAGAGAGTATAGCCATCAGATCTATGTCATCAGAAGTGAAATATTACAATTATAAGTGAGGACAGTAAAGCAAACATAGGGCCTAGCAGAAAACATTTCAAAAATATAAGAAAATATTGTTTTGAACGTAGATTAACTTCGATATTTTTCATAGTGGCTATATAGTTATGACTTGCTAGATAAGAACACAAGGTTCATAATTTTCCATGTTATAACTTTGATATAGTACATAGGTGTTAAGGTATACAAGCCAATCGATCACAACTTCTTTACTAAGAGATGCTATATAAACAAATATTCAATTCAAATAGAAATGACTATGCTTCATTCATGAATTAGATTTAAAACCTCTTTGCTCATGAACATCAATATATTTACGACAAGCTTCATATTCTAAGATACATTAACTTAACAAGTAAATACATAGCCGATGTATGTCTCTTTCTCAAGTATCTATACTATTTAGCATCCACCACCTCAAATCAACAACAGAAAGCAAATAGAAGGATTATCCATGACAAATACATCTTACTTGACTAAACTACAATCTATGAGAACCTTGATCCACTATGTAAATTTTAAAGAAGGTAATTTCTAAATTGTATCCAAGTTCAAAACAAACAAAAAAATGTATTAAGACCTGGTTCATTGCTTTGGGCTAGTTTTAGCTATTCAATAATAATAATAAAAGAGAGACTCTAAGTAAAACTAACAGGCTATCTAATTAAGTTTAATTAGCACCAAAAAAATTTAAAATAACAATAAAAAACATTTTTTTTCAAAAAAAAATGTTTACAAGATCTTTTCATACAAGTCCTCTTGGAGAATAGGTAACTAACTAAAATAACTAGTTGCAAAATTGCTGGAAATATGTAAATCCAAAGAGAGGACGACTTAAAATTTTTGAACCTTTTAATATTTTCTATTGAACTCTTAAATCTTCAGCAATGCTCTGATCAATCAAATCAAAATTGTTTTAAGTGGGTCTTAACTCATCTAATCACATCAATTAGTGTAGATAATCAAGTAAATATTAGTAGTTTAGCTTGAGGAATGCATATGTATTTTCCTTCAAATTGCTAATTATCAAAAGTCTACATCATAATGATTTTCATCAAGAGAAAAGTGCAGTATGCGATATATGTAAGGAGCCTGACATTTAATATTAATAGTTAATATAGCTACATTGCCATAAAAAAAGGATATTGAAATATCTTCTAAGTCATCTTTGTTGTGCATTGCGCGTGCCCAAATTCTCCTCCCCTAATCCCAGATTCTCAGGGAAAATTAGATATAGAAAACACAAATTAAATAAAAAAAAGGATAAAAATAAAATAAAATTAAGTACCATTTTGCTATCTTCATCATCTTCGTAACTTTCCTCTTTTTCTTCTTGAACCTTTTCATCTTCTTAACCTCTGAAATCTTCTCATTGATCTCAAACACCTTCCCTCTCCTCCCTCCATCCCCATCGACATGAATCTTGATTTCATTGATAAAAAACTATAACTTTTTTTTTTATTACGGTTTACTTAAGAGACTGGTTTAGGGTTGGATTAGTAATATTATCTTTTTTCTAAGGAAATTTGGAGAGTTTCTTAAAATATGGGAGGGATTGGGTTTGGAGTCTATGGTAATTAATGAAAAATATGATTTTTTTAATAGCTCTTTTAGTCTAATAAAATAGGAGTAGTGGGCCCATGTCCGTAATTATTTTCCACATATGTTGTTACAAGGTGGTAAACAAACTTTGAACATATAACAAAATTATTTTATTTTTATTTTTTCCTTTCATAAAAAACAATACTTTGTTAATGGGAGATCATGCATTCAAATTAAATCAGGCTGTTTTTTTTATTTTTTATTTTTATCATGTATCTAAAATCAAGTTTTGCTAATCATGTAAGTCCAACCTTACCCATCAAACCCAATACTAGCCTGAACTAACCCAAAAGTTGTTAGTAATTATGGATTTGGGTATAAAAATACAGGAAAGGGAGCCTCAATACTTTTAGGAAGAATTTTCCTTCTATGGAATAGTTGTGCACACACAGTGGGACTCTATATAGACGATCCGCTCTGTTGATCATGTTCCTCATGGTGTAAGACAAATATGTACAAAAATTGAATGTCGGGGGGCATCTTACCTTCATCTCATGGTATCAATTGTTTTGTTATTGAGTTTTGTTATTGAAAAATCGTTCATTTTGCGACCACTTGAAACACGATAAAAAAGCATCCAAATACACATAAATATTATGACATGTAAATCAATGTAAACGGTGGTGGTCGCCCATTATTTGTGTACAACTACTCTATATGAGGAAATCACCTCAAATAAGCATGAGGCTCCCTTTTCTCATAAAATAAGAAACTCGAAGTGTTGAAAAATAAATCTGGGTTGGGTTTGAAAAGTGCTAAAAACCTGCACGTCCCAACCCATGTACACCAAAACACCCCCCTACATAGAAGTAGGAAAGAGATGCGAGGTTCGAATCCTGCTTAAATTAGGTTTTGGTTTATTCACCACACAAAAAAACAGACAAAAAAGAGCCATACACTACAACAACCATTGCAACAATATATGCATTAACAAAACTTTGTTAACAACAAAGAAGCAAACTATTCCTTACCAAGAACCAATATTCCTATTATTCAAATATGATAGTACATATTTATACACACATTTTAGTAACAAGAAGAATGCAACAACCAAAAGTGTTAGGTTGACTTGCAATTCTCCAGGTTGAATGCGGATGAAGAAGGGCTAACACGCACTTAAATTCCACCTATTCATCAAGTTATAAAAATAAAAAAAATAAAAGTTTTTCGAATAAGTTTATATTAGATAATTTATAGGCACTTTAACGAATGGGTAAAAATCATTAAAAAAAATCTTTTGAAATTTTAGTTGTAAAAGTTGCTGTGATGTACATCACGTCCAATTTCAAGTAAATGTATCTTTTTTAGAATTTGTTTGGTAAATAGTTTTTCATCCCTAACCCCAACTCTCTGGTTATTACAGTGGTCGTTTATAGCTTAATATATAAATTAAAAACTATTGTGACTTATGCATTTTATATTTATACTTATATATATGAGGCGAGTCCTGCCCTTGATTTTCGAGCCCTGAAGTTTTCCCCTAACTTCTTTACGGTCTACCTGCAGGTTTAGGACCAGTCTTAGGTTGTTGGGGTTTAACATTCCTAGTTGATTCTTAGAAGCCCTATGCACTGGGAACACACCTTTAACGTCAAACTTGCGTAATGTTCTTTAAAACATGCCCTCGGCTGATCCCAATCCCTCACTTGATTTATAAGTTTGGTTACTTCCTTCCTCATTCCTATTGTCTCTGGCCTTATTAGACTAGAATTCTGTGTTCTGTAAATGTAGTATTTGCTCTTTGTTAGTACTGACAGGCCTTACACATGTCCTAATACACTTACGCGTTTATACTCTCTCTAACCATATATATATATATATATATATATATATATATATATATATATATATATATATATATATATATATATTTGTACTTGTTCTCTTTGCTTATGGATAGGCTTGTGATTTCGCAGATAAAGCAACTTAATGAGCCAGTTGAGGTTAAAATTTTCGAGTGGAATACTGGTGGGCTTCTCACTAGAATAGAGGTTGGCTTTATATGTTTATAATCTCTTGTACGAAAAGCACTCAATTTCTTGTCATATATCGCTTATCACCTGACTTTCATTTTTCAGGGTTTGCGAGCGTTCTTGCCAAAAGCTGAATTGATGAAAAGAGCCAATACATTCATGGATTTGAAGGATAATGTAATATGTGCTGATTTGTTTTACATTAGTTTGCAATTTGGTCCATTAATAATGATGATTTTAGGTTCATATCAATCTTTATGTTCATTGTAGGTAGGTCGTCAGATGTATGTTAGTATCGTGAGGATTGATGAAGTCGCTAATGACTTGATAATTAGTGAGAAAGAGGCCTGGGTAACTTCATTTTGTCTATCCCTTTTGTGTTTGTAGTAGTTTATATTTTACAGCAATCGTATATACTTGTACAATACCTCCAATCTAGTTAAAGTTTGCAACCTTTAAGAATTTGCATTCTGAATTGCAAATTGATAGGATACTGAACTCTTTCATTGAAACTGTTCAAAACTTGAGAGTATAATGCTATGCTATTAAATTAGAGGATGAAAAGGGAAAGCAAAGCAAAACTAAATTTTCCTATGCAAATTATCGGATGCCGCCAAGACTGTGTATCCATGAATTTGTGATGGTATGCTAATTATTCTCATAAATGTGTCTTTTCGTTTGCTGATCATTGTACATATGAAATTTGCTCGTTGTGACAGTACCAATAGACTTTAATTAATTGTCGATTCTAGTGCAACTGGTTGTCCATCTTCTTATCATTTACTTTACAGTAAAATATCAAATACAGAAAGTTTATTGTTTTGACTCTTTTGAGTATCTTGGACTGCTAGTTAAGTCAGTTTGACTACCATCTGTATGAGAAACTTTAAAATGGATTTGTTTATCAGAAGGAGATTTGTTGTTCTCAACATTGCTTCACCTTATATAGTTATATTATAAGAAAAAGATAACTGGGTTTTTTTGGAGAAGTTACTCTTTTTTCCTTCTTTTTCTTTCCAAAGAAACTTCTCTGCAACAAGGAATTTGTATCATTGAGACAAGATGCACGGGAATGCATTACAACACATGATTTATCTTATTTCTATTGTGAGCTCAGCTATATCATTTGTTCTCAAACTGTTAGATAATCGTAGTCAATAACAATATCAATGTTTGCATTGCTACCCGACAACCGTATATGAGACCTCAATATATTGCAAACCAGATTCTACACAAAGCCAGTTGTTTGCTAATAAATTATTAAATTATGTATAACATTAGATAAGACATCATTAATCTTTTTGCTGTCTTAAGAAAAGTTCGTAGATTTATCTTGCATAAGCCAGGCTGCCTTTAGAGTTAAAAGTTGATAATGTACACATTTTAAAGATATTATTACCAATTTCATGTACATATAGGAAATTGGTCAACATAACTAAGTATAAAGCATTTTATTTTTTCTCATAAAAAAAGTATACTTAATTATTTCTAATGTGTAAATGGAAAAGAGAATCAAACCTAAGCATTTGTATGAAAGTGGTCTGTATTGTTAAAAATGAGTCATTAATGCCTATGGAGAAAATAATCTAATGTGGTTGAAAATTTTAGCAAACAACAATAGGACGAATCCTTATGGCAGACACATTTTTATGACAGCAGTATCACACTCTTGAGTAGTACAGAATTTTTGAGAGTTTGTTATAAATGAACCAACCAGAGGATGTCATCCACATATCAATATTTTCCTTAAGCCCTTTCAATTCCTATCGCACTCTTACCTTTCCTCTCGTCAAATCTGAGCCTTTATCATAATTTTTTATTATTTTTATTTTCGTTAATTTTTTTATGTTTTTCCTTCCAATTTTTCCATATGATACACCACAAAAAACTTATTTATGAAAAATGTTTGTAGGATATGATACACCTCAAAGAAGGAACCCTATTAGAAGGGACTGTTCGCAAAATTTTTCCATATGGTGCCCAAGTGAGGATTGGGGAGACTAACAGAAGGTAAAGATATTGATAACCTGATTTCTTTAATTCCTTCCAATTTTATTTTATTTTTGCTGAAGTAGGTGCTGAATATCACATTGTATAGTGTGCGTGTAGATAGATGCCTACTTCTTAAATGTGATATCTTAGCTTATGAAAATCAATGCTGAATGATCGATCCTAAGAATCTTGAACATGGATATGCCAACAGCATGTTGTAAACAGCCTACTACAGCCCTGTTTTAGCTCCCCATTAAGAACGCTGTTTTACCTTCTAAGAATGATTTTTATTGTAATATTTCATTTAATTTTATCTATTGCTTTGCTAGTTATGCACTTTATATTTTCTTTTATTTTGTTTTTTCTCTCTAAAGCCCCATTAAACCCCTAAAAGCCTAAGTCTTTAAAATCTGCCTTTTGCTCTATACAATATTAGCTAATTTGCACATGATGCGACATGTTGCACTGATATGAGTTGTGCGTGTGATGTAAACTTAACCCTAAGTAGAGAATTTTTAAGAATTTTAGAAGATTAAGTTTACCAACATACCAGTGCAAATTAAGTCAGAAATTAAACTACTAATTGGTTTGATGGAATTTCAAAATATGAAATAGTTTAACAAGTCTCGCAATGTCTCTCTTTAGTTTAGGCCAGTAAAACCTATGTTCCACAGCATCAATGGTCTTACTATGCCCAAAGTATCCAGCAAGGCCACCAACGTGTAATTCCCAAACAAGATACTCTCATAATGATGTACTAAGAATGCACAGTTTGGAGCGATAGAAGTGATAATCATCTTTCAAGAATTGATCATCTCTCACCAAGTGATGTCATTCTTCAAAGAGGTGTAGATCTCGTAAAAATATGAGATGAGGCATACTCATATTTTAATCTCTTAAAACCAATAATTTCGGTACGCAGTGTAGATAAGATCATGTGACGACTTAGTGCATCCGTGGCCTTACTATCAATCCCTTTTATATGCTTAATGGTATACGAATATTCTTGTAGGAACTCTACCCATTGAGCATGTCTCGGATTCAACTTTTGTTGAGAGTTAAGGAATCTTAAGGCCTTATGGTCTGAGAAAATGACGAATTCTTGCGGCATGAGGTAATGTCGTCAATAGCGAAGTGACTGAATTACCACAGAATTTATTGTCATAAGTGGAGTATTTTTGTTTTGCTTCATTCGTCTTTTCATTGAAATTAGCAACATGATGACTCTCTTGACTGAGGACTCCACCTATACCAATACCAGAAGCATCACACGCTACTTCGAAGACTTCAGTAAAATCAGGCAACCTCATGACAGGTGTCTGAGTCATTCTTTTCTTGATCTCTTCGAAGGCTTTAGTGGCTGCTTTCGACCAAACAAACTCTCATTTATTCTAACAGTTGGTTATTGGAGCCATGATTGTGTTAAATCCTTGCACAAAACGACGATAGAAAGTGGCAAGACCATGAAAATTCTGCACATCACGAATGTTGTGGGGCTCAGGTCACTCAGTAATAGCTCGTATCTTTTCTGTGTCAGCGGATATTCCTCTGGCAGAAACAATAAATTTCAGAAAGATAGTCTGATCGGAGGCAAGGTACATTTGATAGGATTAGCATAAAGTTGTTCCTTCCTACTAAAACCGCAAACTTGTCTCAAATGGTTAGGATGTTGCCCAACTGATCGGCTATAAATGAGAATATCATCAAAGTACACCATAAGGAACTTTTCCATAAAGGGACGGAGTACTTGCGTCATGATTATCATAAACGTGCTTGGGACATTCGTCATTCCAAATGGCATGATCATCCATTCGTACAGGCCATCATTCGTCTTGAAGGCGGTCTTCCATTCATCACCTGGACAAATACGTATTTGGTGGTAGCCATTTTTAAGATCAATCTTGGAAAAGATTGTGGTACCAAACATCATGTTCAACATGTCATCCAAACGGAAAATGAGAAAACGGTACTTCACCGTGATCTTGTTTATGGCACAGCTGTCCACACATATGCGTCAGGTTCCATTTTTCTTTGGTGTCAACAGAGCAAGAATTATGCAAGGACTTAAGCTTTCTCTGATAAAGCCCTTTGCTAATAACTCATCAACTTGCATTTTCAACTCAGCATGTTCTGTTCGATTCATCCGATAGTGTGGCAAGTTAGGAAGACTCGCTCCCGAAATTAGATCAATAGTGTGTTGGAATTCACGCAGCGGGGGCAACTAGTTGGGAAGGTCAGCAGGAAACACATCTGCGAATTTCTGAAGGACAGGAGTAACTTGAGGAGGGATGGGTGATTTAGGCTTGTTAGGACTTCTCTCGCTGTGAGTACAAGAATTGTTGTCCCTTTGTCAGTCCCTTCTGTGAGTTCATTTTCACCTATATACGCTACTTCCTTGTCCTTTCTTGAGGAAGTTGGTATTGTTTCAGCCATACCAATTCGTGGTTTCACGAGTATGAGCTTTATCTTTAATCTGTCATGCTGAAACACACATTAGTTGGATCGACCATATATTGTCACATCGTGGTCGTATAACCAGGGTTCGTAAAATTACTTGACCCACATCCATTTTGAGCACATCACACCGAATTTGCTCCTTGTAGGCTTTGAAGTCTACATGGACCAAACATCGCTGTGTTACTTGAAGGGTTGTTGCATCAATCCAAGATACTTTGTATGGGCATGGATGGGGTTCAGCTATAAGTCCTGTCTCGGCTAAGCCTGCTGAATAGACAACGTTGATGCAGCTCTTACTATCAACAATCACCTTGCATTTTTTGCCATCTATTGTCATAAAAATGTGAAATATAGTAGTGCGCTTCCAACCATCTTCTTTTTTTGGTTAGGACAAAGCACATCTGACTATATTCAAGTGAGGCGATTGGATCGACCGAATACAGTGGAGATACTGGTCATCCTCTTCTTCGTCGAAGTCATCGTTTCCATTAGGTTCATAGAAAAACTCATTGTCGGAATCATCAGCGATGACAGCGGTATATCTACTATATTGATCCTACTGGGGCTGGGCAGTTGCTTGCAACATGGCTGTATCCCTTATATTTATAGCACTTAGTGAGATAATCAATCTTAGAGTAGTCTATTTCGATGTTCTTACCCTTATTGTCTTTTTTAGGTGGATAGGAATTTGAATTAGGCCTGCTTGGGTAAGATTTATTGGGGTACTGAGAAGAGAAGGGCTTAGGCTTAGAGGAATTAGTGGAGGTTATTCTAGAGGAATGATCTCTCGAATCGCTGGACTTGTAGTGAGAACTTGCTTTAAGGAAATCCATATCGACGACAAGGGCATAAGCTGCTGTCAATGAGTCCACATTTCTATGAATTAGCTCGTTCCTAAGATCGGCTTGTAGTCTAGCCCTAAACCTAGAGAGTTTGTT
The DNA here is from genome assembly GCA_017893485.1 of Hemerocallis citrina. Classification (NCBI taxonomy): domain Eukaryota; kingdom Viridiplantae; phylum Streptophyta; class Magnoliopsida; order Asparagales; family Asphodelaceae; genus Hemerocallis; species Hemerocallis citrina. The sequence continues at coordinate 154,624,676 of CM030358.1, read as the reverse complement.
CTTCGCTCTCTTCACCTAAGACATTGTACCGAATGAGAAAGTCGTCGAACTTATTCACATATTATTGGGTGAATTTGCTTCCTTGATAGAGTTGGTTCCACGAATCTAGCAATCGGGTGTGGAACGACAATGACACATATCTCTCAGTGAGCTTCTCTTTTATGTCTTTCCAAGTGGCTATGGGTCCCAGGTCTCGGCCTCTGCTGGCGTGTTCAATATTGGTCCAGTGTTGTTGAGCTTTACTAGTCAATTTCATCGTGGTAAATTTGATTTTCCGGGGTCGCTCATGTCAAACCACACGAAATAGTAGTTCATAGCACGGATCCAATCGTGATAAGCTTGAGGTTCCATATGGCCTTCTAAATGGGGAACATCAGTCTTAACGTTCTTGTATTGTTCGTCAGAGTCACGATCTTGACGTCGACTGTCACGATCGTTCCCTTGAGGGATCTGACGATGAAGCTCAGGGGCATCATTTTGATTCAATTACACTTTCTCAAGCCTCTGATTGATATTGGCCAGAGTTGCTTGAATGACAACGAGGGTAGTAGAAATATCAGAGTTGTCCATTTCAGTTTGAAGAGGGACTCGCTGAATTATAGGGTTCCTGATTGGGTGGTTTGGGAGGGACAAGAAAGACTCTTCGGAATTTGTGATTGCGCTGTGAAGACATTCACCAAAAAGCAAAAAATTAGTGGTCATGTGTTTGCTGAAATTTGAGGAAACGTGACCTAATTGCACCTAAAATGATTTTTTTTTATTTTTAAAATGAACTCAAAGTGCCGAATGCAAATAATTCTTAAATGAATGCAGAAATTATGACTAAATGATGTAGGAACTAGGGTTTTTAAAAAACCTTCGCTCAGATACCAAAATAATGTGAACTTAACCCTAAGTAAAGAATTTTCAAGTACTAACATGTAGTGCAGATTAATTCAGAAATTAAACTACTAATTGATTTGATGGATTTTCAAGATATGAAATAGTTTAACAAGCCCAATTAAAGTTTCAAGTCTAACAATGAACAATTGTACTTGAGCGTTCTTAGCAAGTAAAATATTCAATAAAGATTCGTACGCTAATTGGCAAGTACAAGCATACTCAATATTTGTGGACGAAAGATAAATTAAATAATATTCTAGAGACGATAGATAGTATCATAAATAAATGAAGTGGAAAGAGGTTACCAGGATTCGAAGCATACGTGGCAACGGAGAGGAGGTTGCCTCTAGGGTGCTGCGGGTTGGAGCTCGGGGCTGGTCGAGGTGCGGTGGCGACTCAGTGAGGGAGGAAGTGTGGACGGCTAGCGGTGGCAGTGCAGGGGTGTCGATAGCAAGGGGAGGCGGCAACGTTAACTGGTGGAAGTGGCAGCGAGAGATTTGGGTGTTAGGGTTTGGATTTGAGTTGGATTTTGGGTTTTGGGTTGAATTGATTTGGGGATTTGGAGTCTGAGAGGTTTTCGGTGGTCGACGAGTTGGGGGCGACTGTCGATGGGTTGTGGTTGGCGATCGGTGGCGGCAGACGGGGGTGAAGAAAATGATGGGTTTCAAATTGGAGGAGAGGGGTGGTCGGTGTTGTTGGAGGGGATTAGGAGATTAGGGCAGTGGCCGTTGGGGGGGGGAGGGGTGAAGGAGGAGGTTGACGGTGCTGGCAATTGGAGAAGGGCTTGGGTTTCGATCGGGAACAAGGAGAGAGGAAGAGGAAGAAGGAGAGAGAGAGAGAGGAAGTGGCTATTGTGAAATTGGAAAGTTAGGTTTGGGATTTATATAGTAGTTTTAGAGTTTATCACAAACCTTAAAATTTTATCTCAATGTCTCACACAAAAAGATTGAATGAAAAACAAAACTCAATCACAATAATTTTTAGTCAATCAAAAGCATTCTTATTTCATTAATCTAGAGGTCTATATAGGCTCAAAATAAATCTCAATACAAAATTTTAAAATATTCTAATGCATAAAATAAAGTGTGCAAATCGTAAAATTACTACATATGACTATAATTGCCAAAAACAAATGAGTACTGAAATAAAATACTAAACTAATGGAACAACCATCCTAGACGATGTCTGTGCCCGAATCGTCTCGGACCGTTGTCCTCATCAGCATGTCTTAGGTGTAACTGTTCTCATTCTTTATTAAGGTCTCAAGGTCAAAACCGATTACCACATTATTTCATTATTATTATTATTTTGCAGTGGATTGCTACATATCTCAAATATAACTCGAGCACGTGTCACATCCCTAAATGATGTATTGCAAGTGGATGAGAAGGTGAAAGTTCTTGTTGTCAAATCACTGTTTCCTGACAAAATTTCTCTGAGGTAAGTAGTTTTAAATGAGCTTTCAGTTTCCTTCTTTTGACTTAGATGGTTGAACTACAAATAGCTGCAATATAAACTGCATTAGAGCTTACATAGTTTTTTGCACAATGTTGATGAGCAGCATTGCAGATCTTGAGAGTGAGCCTGGCTTATTCCTATCAGATAAAGAGGTAACCTTGCCTAATAGTTTTTTCCATGTTGACCCCTAAAAAATTATGCATAAGTACATTTTAACACCCCAAATCTTTGAATTTTAAGCTGGTGAATGTAATTTTGGGGTGGTATCGGGATGAAAAGTCGAAGATTGTTATGCACTCATCTCTTATTTCTCCTGAAGATAAACCATAGTAACCTCGATAAATATCCCTGCACTAATTTTCTCAAAATTCTTTTTACTTTTCAACATCTTTAAAATCCTATAGGAACAAGAGAAATAAGAAAAAGAAAAAGGAGACGAAGCAATGAAGAAAGTGCAAAGGGTGAGGAGGAGCAGGAAGAAGACGAGAAAAGGAAAAAAGATGGAAGAAAAGAGAAAGAAAAGATGAGGAAGTGTGTAGTTTTGGAATAATGCATTTTAAAAAAAAAAAACTAGCTTTGACTTGAAATATGAATTACTCCTTAAATGCCCATTCCGGCGAACTTTGTCAGTAATGTGTCAATTTGTCTACTTCAACAGATTTTCAGTTCTAAAATTCAAAGATTTGAGGTCCGAATATGGAATTATGCATAATTCCTAGGCATTATCAATCTGGAAATTTCTGTTTTTCTCAAATAATTCATTTGGTGCTTAAATCTTAATGTTCCTTGAGTGCAGAAAGTTTTTTCTGAAGCAGAAGAAATGGCAAAAAAGTACAGGCAAAGGCTACCTGTGGTCTCACTGACTCGTAAACCAGATCCCAGCCCGATTGATGTGCTTCCATTTGATGATGAAGCTCGACTTTATTCGAACTGGAGGTGGTTCAGATTCGAACAACATAGAGATGCAGATTCTTCTAATGATCGTACTAACCCTTCATAGTTGCTAAAGGCTGCAGTTTAGTTGTGGGATCATTCAGTAAGAAAGTTCTTCTCGAGAATTCTTATGAATTATTATCACGGATTTCTCTGACCAAAGAAAGCAAGAGAGGTAGCAGCACCTCCAGAAGTTTTGTGTATCAAAGTTTTGATCGAATGTTAAAGTTCAGCGAATTTGATCATCCTTGTATATTGTATATGTAAAAGATGTAACTTAAAATTAGTTTGTATTGTTGTTTCCATTTATGTAACATTGTAAGATCAGATTCTTATTATTTGTTTCTTTTACTCAGTTGCTTCCCAATTCTTTTAATTGCCCTGATCTGATGCTCCAAGTATCGAGTGTAATACCCCGAAAATTCTTACTATATATATATATATACATTGTTATATATATATATATATATATATATATATATATATATATATATATATATATATATGCATTGACATTACTATTATCATTTTTTCATGCACTACACTATTAATTTTATGTTAGTATAGTATGTTTTCTTTTAAAAAGCCCAACACCTTCTTTCTTAAGCCCAATCCAATAAGATTTAGGGCTTAAGTGTAATTTTATAAAGTTTGAGGGGTTATGTGCAAAAAGTAGGGACACCTAAGCCATCTACATCCTTCCACACTCCTCTCCTTCTCTCTTTTCCTTTCTTTCTGCAGGCAGCCAGCAGCAGCACAGCTGTGCTTTTCCCCATTTTTCTATATATATACCTATGTATTTAACATATACTACTCCATCTACTACTACTTACTCTCCCACACTTTTCCTTCTCTTTTCTCTGTTTTTTTTCACTGCCGACCAGCAACAGCAGCTTCTTTCTACTCTCTTTTTTATATATCTACTACTACTCACTACTATTACTATTACTTTACTACTTCCACAACAATTACTACTACTTTTTCTACTACCTACTACTTCACAACTACTACTACTTACTACTACTTCAACTATTACTACTATAACTACTTCACTACTCCTACTCTTACTACCTACTACTACTTTTTTGATGAAACGGATAGGGTCTTACGACCCCAGCCATCAAAAATATATATATTGAATGAATAAACAGTAATTTTACAAGCCGTAAAATGAGCCACTACGAGAACACAAAGCATTACAGTAGGCAAAAGGAAGCAATACAATCAGAATAGAAATACATCAGATCCGGAAGGAGTTCGAAACTGATGCCACATCTAGCCATCAAGGAAGCAACAGCCGGGGTGTCGCACCCGATGAAGAAGTGGGTCCTGTCGAACTGATGTAGATGGGGAAAAAAACACTCGGCCGCTGCAATGTAAGACCACACTCCGACGCGTTCACATTGCTAGCACCTGGAGACAGTGATGAACCAGCCAACAACAAACAAACCATAGCACCAAACAAACAAGAATAAACTACCTGCACCTAGGCAGCAAAAAAAAGCCAAACCAACTATAGCACCAACAGGTCAAAATAGAAGGGAAAAACACACACAAGCACAGAGAGCAAATGGGAAAGAAAGCTCCCAAAAGTCACAGATCAAAGCACAAACATAGCCCACTGATAGCACAAACGAGTGCGAGAGAGACCCAGCTATAAAGCAACCAACAGCACAACTAAAATACAACAGACATCAGCATAAAAGAAAATTTCATAACGTCCTGGAACAAACAGCTGTACAGGAGCTGAGCTGAAAGACAAAAGCTCCCTGTAAAGGAGAAGTAGCATAGATACTAAGAGATAGTAGCAAACAGAAGCATCAGAAACAAAACACAGTCAAAATCCATCAGTCACCCAGACCAAAAGAAGAGATATCAAAGTCACCAGGGAAAGCAACAAAATAGTATAACAGCTCTGATAAAGTCAAGAGCACAAATCACTGAGGATCAGAACTGGTAGATGCCTCTGGCGCTAAAACCTTGACCTGCAAGAGATAATGAAGATAAAGAGGTTGGTTAAGACTAAAAGCAAAAACTGCGAAAAAACAGATAATTAAATAGCATGAAGAGAGCGGAGGCATAGGTAGGCATTATGAATAAGCTGAAGAGCGGAAGTGGTACAGTGCTTGGAGTCAATAACTGAGGACCAAAGATTGAATAGAAAAAAGAACTCATCGATTAACACAGGTATTGAAGATCTGCGGTGCTGGAATATCCTACCATTCCTTTCTTTCCAAATAATCCAGATAATGATATGAACTGATAAGGTCCAGGTGTACCTGAGCGAGGGGTTTAAAGGCTTAGTGAAACAAGCCGATGCTAGATCCGGAGGAATAGATGCTAGACTCGAAGCCAAGGTGCAAATCTTCCATAAAGCAATAATATTGGGACATTGAATGAACAAATGATTCACGTCTTCCTCGTGCTGGTCACAGAAAACACAGAGCTGTCCCCATGCAAGATTTCTCTTGTTTAGAACAGCCACTGTAAGTAGCTTATTGTTAAAAGCTAGCCAGGAATTGATTTTAACCTTAAGAGGAATCTTCGGCTCCCAGAAAAAATTGGCTATAGGAGATTTCACTCCTCTCGAGTTGAGAAACTACCTACTACTACTACTACTATACTACTCTACAACTACTTTTGAATGGGAGCAAGAAGTCAAGGAAGGATCAAGAAGAAGCAAGGAGGAGAAGGAAATTGAAGACTTTTCACTAAGCAAACAAAAGTGGGTATTCTCCATTCCTTTTGTGTTCAAATTATGAATTTAATGATTGATGCTTGCTAGAAATTGTAGTGAGTGTTTACTTGTGTGAATTTTATATGCATAAATATACTAGTGAATAAATAAAGATTTGTTCTTAGTGTTAAGAATGTAGTATAAGTGTAAAGATATGATTTTGAGATGTTGTAGAGTAAATTGTCTAATTAAAATTTTCGTGCTTGGATGTTTAAAGTTCCTTTTTATTAGCAAGTTAGTATCTTGATTAGTAAATTTACATTGATAGTAAGCTCCTAGCATTGTACTAATAATGTTAGTAAGCTTAGTTGAAATGATTAGTATAAGTTAGTAAGTTAATATGTTAGTATGGTAGTGAATTAGTAGAATAGATTGGTAGAATGCCATGATAGTGAGAAGTTAGAAAGTTAGAAATGTAGACTTGACCTCGTAGTAAGTAGTAACCCAATTGCTAACCAATTGTTTATGGTTAGTAAATATACATTGTTAATAAACTACTAGTTTGTGTTAGTGAGCTACTAACATTGTATTAGTAAGCTACTAATGAGTTAGTAAACTTAGTTATAATGTAGTAGAAAAGATTACTTCTCACATTATTAAATTGATGTGATTGCATGAAACTACACACTTGTAGTAATATGCCTAGTAGTTGTAGTTGCATGCTTAGCTAATTAGAAACCCATGATAAAGTTAAGTAGATTGTAGTAAAGAACTATTGGTTGCATAGAAGAGATTGTAGGCATGAATACGGTGATTGATGGAATGTCGTATGCTTGTGTATGCGGGTATGCATACTTGAAAATTTACATATGGTAATGTTTTGTGCACATTGAGTGCACTAGTGTGGTGCATGTTGGGCCAACCTCTTAGCATGATTGGAAGCTAAGTTGAACCCAATTAAATCTAGATGAGACTTGTTGAGTTGGTAAATTGAGAAATTAAACTAGAATGATTGGTAAGGACAGACACTAGTTGGGCATGTACTACTCACCTGTCAAGGGGACACGTGCGACGTCGTCTCGTCTGGGACACGTGCGGCGTGGTCTCGACTGTTAATTTCTGGAATTTAGTGATAAGAACGGGATGCAGACGTAAGTCACAATTCCTGTCGGAACTTAGGAGAGGGACTCTTAAGTTTCCGTCTATGTTCTGGGTTATCAATACGAACAAGGAGCAAGAGTGTGACTCTAAGTCTCTGGGTGGAGTAGGGGTGGCCCTATCGATTCGCCTTATATTCATGATAACTTTGGTAGGGACAGGAGTGGAGAAGGACCATGATTCCGGCAGAGCTGATGATCACCAGCCTGACCGGGAATGGAGAGGGACTATGATCCTGTCGGAGTGGAGAAGGACCACGATCTGAACGAACAGGGTGACACTGCCGTTCAGAGTGGAGAAGGACCACGATCCGACTGCAGGAGCGGAAATGGACCGCAGGTACTGCAGACTCTACCAGTCACTAGATGAATGTCAAAAACAGGAAGGAGTACAAGAGTAGGATGCATGGCGAGGGATTGAACCCTATTATCTGGAGAATACGAACACGATTTGGGGAGTATGTAGTATGGGATGCATACGTTTCCAAATCAAATTTGCATTAGATTAAGAGCACGGTGTGCATATGAATTGCGCATTAGAATCTAGAACATGACATACACCGACACTTGTGGTTTGACTTTCACGTTTCTTTTCTGCTGCATCAAATATTGATTGTTGAGGATTTTGGAGATTGTGGTTTTCATCCGCGTTGCGTCAGTTGTATTCAACTGACGCACCCACAGTTTGCTAATTACAGGATTGCTGATAGTGGAGCAGAGGACTCGTGCTGCGGAAAGCGTCCAGGTGTAGGATAAAGTGTCCATGTGCAATGTAAGTTCCTAATTTCCTGTAATTTTTCTGTGTTGTGTACTCATTGAAGTAAAGATTCTGGGTAAGTGTCACGAGCTCCCAGTGTGTGGATCTCGGGGCGCTACAAAGTGGTCTGATCTCGGGACAGACCTGCGTCGCTCTTTGGGGTCGTAGTACCAACACAACAGAGAATTAGACTTGGATTCCCCAGTTAGAGTCAAGTTTAGTTTGGATAGTAGGATGGTCATGATCCATATTGTTGTACGACCAGCCTATGGTTATGATCTCTCTATATCCAGAACTAACCTCTGTCTATGTTTTCTTATTTATGAAGGATGTCAAGAAGAAACGATGATGGCACTAACGGAAGGACCGAGGGTGAAGGAAGAGTCTATCAAGAAAACCGAGGCGGTAACAGCAGGAGGACTGAAGGTGAAGGCAGTGGAGTGAATCCTGCCAATCTCAATATCGAAGCAGAAATTGCACGATTATATCAAATAATGAGAACTTTTATGGTGGCCAGCCGAAATATCGCACCACCACCAAGAACCCAGGAAAGGAATGCAGGCGACACCATTACTAACCACGTCAAGATGGTGGAGTCTTTTAGAAGAATGAAACCACCAGTATTTGATGGCCACGCAGATCCAACGGCAGCCGACGACTGGATTCGTCAGGTGGAGACTGTGTTTGAAGTACTCAAAACGTCAGAAGAGAGCAAAGTTACATTGGCGACTATTCTTTTGGAAAAAGACGCAGGAGTGTGGTGGCAATCAGTCAAGCGGGGCATGGGTGATGGACCAATTGCATAGGAGGACTTCCTAGAAGAATTCAGACAACATTACTTCCCTCTGGACGTCCAAGAAGAAAAAGTTATGGAGTTTATCAATTTGAGGCAGGGCAGTATGACAGTACGAGAATATGAAACCAAGTTTACACAGTTATCTCGATATGCCCCGGAAATGGTTCAAGACGAAGTTAAGAAGGCTAAAAGGTTTGAGCAGGGTCTTCGACCTGGACTGAGGTCAAGGATTGTGCCTTTATGCATTCATAGGTTTGATAAGCTAGTTCGACGGGCTGCAGTAACAGAGATGGATATGAACCAAAACAAGCAGTCCCATGAGAAAAACGGGAATCAGAATGAAGGAAAGCGATCTGTTCCAGCCACAGATTTCATGGAGCAAGGCCCGAACCAGAAATTCCAGAAGTCTAATACCAGTATAGAAGCCGTCAAGTCAGTGAAGTGTTTTCTCTGTGGAGAGCGAGGACACGTTAAATCCCAATGCCCAAGAAATAAGATTCAGGATAGTGAACGAACATGTTTCAATTGTGGAAAGGTTGGACACGTTAGGCCAAAATGCCCACAACTGCAAAAGAACAATAGTGGTCTAGGGCAGAAGAATAATGATCAAGGGAAGAAGCCCTTCCGTCAGGGACGTACTTTCGTACTGACTGAAGTGGATGCTGAGAAGGAAGATGCGGGTCATCACGGGCACTGAAGGGTGTAATGTAATTTGTTGTGCTGCTAAAAATGATATGTTTTGGTTGAGACTAGAAGTATGAAAGTTTCTATATGTACTCCGTATGTACTTGGATGATAAGTGTTAAATTAAATATGATGTTTTGTTTCAAGATGGGTATGTTATGATATTTTTCTGGGTGTCTGATCCTCTCCACTAGTATAGTTCTGAGGACGGAACTATTCTAAGGGGGGAGTGATGTAATACCCCGAAAATTCTTAATATATATATATATATACATTGTTATATATATATATATATATATATATATATATGTATATGTATATGCATTGACATTACTATTATCATTTTTTCATGCACTACACTATTAATTTTATGTTAGTATAGTTATATTTTTAAAGAAACTAGTATGTTTTCTTTTAAAAAGCCCAACTTGATTTTTTTTTAAAAAGCCCGACACCTTCTTTCTTAAGCCCAATCCAATAAGATTTATGGCTTAAGTGCAATTTTATAAAGTTTGAGGGGTTATGTGCAAAAAGTAGGGACACCTAAGCCTTCTACACCCTTCCACACTCCTCTCCTTATCTCTTTTCCTTTCTTTCTGCAGGTAGCCAGCAGCAGCACAGCTGTGCTTTTCCCCATTTTTCTATATATATACCTATGTATTTAACATATACTACTCCATCTACTACTACTTACTATCCCACACTTTTCCTTCTCTTTTCTCTGTTTTTTTCACTGCCGACCAGCAACAGCAGCTTCTTTCTACTCTCTTTTTTATATATCTACTACTACTTACTACTATTACTATTACTTTACTACTTCCACAACAATTACTACTACTTTTTCTACTACCTACTACTTCACAACTACTACTACTTACTACTACTTCAACTATTACTACTACAACTACTTCACTACTCCCACTCTTACTACCTACTACTACTACTACTACTATACTACTCTACAACTACTTTTGAATGGGAGCAAGAAGTCAAGGAAGGATCAAGAAGAAGCAAGGAGGAGAAGGAAATTGAAGACTTTTCACTAAGCAAACAAAAGTGGGTATTCTCCATTTCTTTTGTGTTCAAATTATGAATTTAATGATTGATGCTTGCTAGAAATTGTAGTGAGTGTTTACTTGTGTGAATTTTATATGCATAAATATACTAGTGAATAAATAAAGATTTGTTCTTAGTGTTAAGAATGATAGTATAAGTGTAAAGATATGATTTTGAGATGTTGTAGAGTAAATTGTCTAATTAAAATTTTCGTGCTTGGATGTTTAAAGTCCCTTTTTATTAGCAAGTTAGTATCTTGATTAGTAAATTTACATTGATAGTAAGCTCCTAGCATTGTACTAATAATGTTAGTAAGCTTAGTTGAAATGATTAGTAAAAGTTAGTAAGTTAATATGTTAGTATGGTAGTGAATTAGTAGAATAGATTGGTAGAATGCCATGATAGTGAGAAGTTAGAAAGTTAGAAATGTAGACTTGACCTCGTAGTAACCCAATTGCTAACCAGTTATTTATGGTTAGTAAATATACATTGTTAATAAACTACTAGTTTTGTGTTAGTGAGCTACTAACATTGTATTAGTAAGCTACTAATGAGTCAGTAAGCTTAGTTATAATATAGTAGAAAAGATTACTCCTCACATGATTAAATTGATGTGATTGCATGAAACTACACACTTGTAGTAATATGCCTAGTAGTTGTAGTTGCATGCTTAGCTAATTAGAAACCCATGATAAAGTTAAGTAGATTGTAGTAAAGAACTATTGGTTGCATAGAAGAGATTGTAGGCATGAATACGGTGATTGATGGAATATCGTATGCTTGTGTATGCGGGTATGCATACTTGAAAATTTACATATGGTAATGTTTTGTGCACATTGAGTGCACTAGTGTGGTGCATGTTGGGCCAACCTCTTAGCATGATTGGAAGCTAAGTTGAACCCAATTAAATCTACATGAGACTTGTTGAGTTGGTAAATTGAGAAATTAAACTAGAATGATTGGTAAGGACAGACACTAGTTGGGCGTGTACTACTCACCTGTCAAGGGGACACGTGCGGCGTCGTCTCGTCTGGGACACGTGAGGCGTGGTCTCGACTGTTAATTTCTGGGATTTAGTGATAAGAGCGGGATGCAGACGTAAGTCACAATTCCTGTCGGAACTTAGGAGAGGGACTCTTAAGTTTCCGTCTATGTTCTGGGTTATCAATACGAACAAGGAGCAAGAGTGTGACTCTAAGTCTCTGAGTGGAGTAGGGGTGGCCCTATCGATTCGCCTTATATTCATGATAACTTTGGTAGGGGCAGGAGTGGAGAAAGACCATGATTCCGGCAGAGCTGATGATCATCGGCCTGACCGGGAATGGAGAGGGACCACGATCCTGTCGGAGTGGAGAAGGACCACGATCTGAACGAACAGGGTGACACTTCCGTTCAGAGTGGAGAAGGACCACGATCCGACTGCAGGAGCGGAAATGGACCGCAGGTACTGCAGACTCTACCAGTCACTAGATGAATGTCAGAAACAGGAAGGAGTACAAGAGTAGGATGCATGGTGAGAGATTGAACCCTATTATCTGGAGAATACGAACACGATTTGGGGAGTATGTAGTATGGGATGCATACGTTTCCAAATCAAGTTTGCATTAGATTAAGAGCACGGTGTGCATATAAATTGCGCATTAGAATCTAGAACATGACATACACCGACACTTGTGGTTTGACTTTCACGTTTCTTTTCTGCTGCATCAAATATTGATTGTTGAGAATTTTGGAGATTGTGGTTTTCATCCGCGTTGTGTCAGTTGTATTCAACTGACGCGCCCACAGTTTGCTAATTGCAGGATCACTGATCGTAGAGTGGAGGACTCGTGCGGCGGAAAGCATCCAGGTGTAGGATAAAGTGTCCATATGCAATGTAAGTTTCTAATTTCCTGTAATTTTTCTGTATTGTGTACTCATTAAAGTAAAGATTCTAGATAAGTATCACGAGCTCCCAATGTGTGGATCTCGGGACGCTACATCGAGAATGCGTGAGAACGTTTTCAGTTTATTGCTGGTATTAAAGTACCTGATTTATAGGTATTGAGCCTGGAACCATCTTCTTAATTGTTGTGGAGATGTAAAAAGGGCGGGACATTAAGGGCCATGTAGCCTTGCACTAGCCTTTAAGGGCTACGCCTATGGTCAGGCTAATACTATATTTTTCTCGGTATAACTAGAGTGTTGAGGTGAACAATGAATAAAATGTACTTGCATGTGCATTGGATGTTCTTTCATCTATGTTGTAAGAAAGATGAAAACGGCCTATGCAGTGTATGCATTAATCATCCAATATTATATAATATCTACTTCTATAGAACAAAATAATGTCACATATTTTCGAAAAAAATAAATATACAACAAAAAAAATTGTGACGATGTTAAATACCCTCCCTTTATAAGAGTCAAACTATTATGTTCATTTCATCAAATTTTTTTTTTTTAAAGGGAAAAGGTGGATAGTGGCCACCCTGTTTCATTAATAAGAAATTAATGATATAAACTCAGAGAACTGGGCCAGATATACTGACAGGAAATAAAAACATACATGAAACAACATGACCCGTACAAACAACAAATCCCTCCAACAATCCTGGAGGGTAGGCCGACAAACAAGCTCGGTCCAGCAAAATTATATGTACGTCAGTTTAGCTTCGTACACTGCCTCCACGGCACATGCGCACCCACCTGAAACTAGTCTGGCAGAATTTTAACACCCGCCGCTCCCTGCCTTCTCCTCGCTGGGGGGACCCCATCTTTGGGCCCATGCCCCGCAGGCCGACCTATGACACCACGACACCTGCACAGCAACCGCACCCTTCCACCAACTCCACAACTCATCCAACAGACTCGCCAACAGCTCCCACAGTCGCTACCATAGAGGTAGCCGTGAAGAGGATACCTTTACATCTCTCACGATTGTGCTATCTCAGGCGATTTTTTACCAAACAACTATCTCGCTCATCCCACCAAAAACTGCGCTCCAGGAGAGGGCCGTGGAGAGGATACCTTCACCTCTCTTATGCTCTTGCTTTTTCAGGCGATTTCTCACCGCACAGACTCAACTCGACTCTTACTCCCAACTAGGGAAGAGGCGATGCTGTTACGAGACAGTGGTCTAAGCTGGAGGAAGTTCAATAACCTGATAGGCGGCATCGTTGGACACCCAAACAAGTGAGCACACATCATGGAGGGGCCCCATCTTCGAGCCCAAGCCCCACAATCGTGCAATACAACGTGCTACACAGTCCCTACCTCCCACAGCGGCCTGGCCCCACGGGCCCCATACCGAACCACCGACCTCACACACTTGAGCCCCAGATCCAAGGTTCATTTGATCATGTTGATCTAAGGTGGAGTACTGTCATTCTCATTTGGTAATGACAAATAACCATATTTTCAAGAATAATTAAATGATCTGTATTATCGAGAGAAAAATACTCATGAAATATCTTCAATTGTTTTTATAAATTAACTAAAAAAGAATTACATTATGCTATGTAGTAGATCTAACGTACATCCAACAAGGTTGCAATGAAATGTTTACCTAATAATAGATAACCTCTATGGTTGGTACTAAATGATGCGATTTTGACAAGAGAAAACCTCGCTAAGCGCTAGCCAAGTGTGGACTCTCAATGCGGGTTCTGCCACGCTGCCCTGGAGACTAGAGACCATCTTTTTCTACAGTGTCCTACGAGCAAAGCGGTACTCGTAGAGGTACTCAGCGCCCTAGGAACAAATCAATACCCTAATACATACGAGGACCTGTGGGTAGGCCCAAGGTTCGCGTCGGAGAGGGGTTCTATAAGAGAAGCGTGGTATATCGCTATCGCCGCAATGACCTGGGTTCCATGGCTAGACAGAAATAATCTTTATTTTCGTAGAACTTGCAATAGTATTTCTGACAATTTGACTCACATTATGCATTTTATTTCATTTTGGGCTAATGTGGCAGCAACATGTCTCAGGGGAAGGATTGCGAGTGTATTTCAGGTAGAGGAGTTTGATGAGGAGGAGATCGAGATCGGGCCGACGATCGATTGATAGCCAGCACGACCGCTTATGTTCATTGATACCCACCACCCCAGGATTTGTTAGGGGGATATGATATATTTCTTTGCGGCTGCGCTATGTTCCTTTTGTCCCCCTCTCCATGTTCAGGGTGGAGTTTATGTACCTTTTGTTTTGTTTGTAGGATTTTGTAGTAGGCTCAGTACTCTGAGTTTGTTTTATTAATCACTTATTAATGAAACATGGTGGTCAGACTCCACCTTTTCTTCAAAAAAATAAATAATAGATAACCTCTTTGAACAATAAATGCATTCAACTCCCATAAGAAACAAATCCAGCTTGCATCGTGCGCCTCTCTTATTACACGATAGCAGCAAAATGTTAATGATAAATCTATACAATATACTATGCAAAGTCAATTTAGTCCAATAATTTTTCTGCTTTTTTCTTTAAAAAAATTGAGAGTAAATGTAGGAGTCAAACTCCCACTATTTCTCCATCCATATTTTAAACTAGAATCATCCCTTAATCAAACCTAAAAAATCGTGTGATATTATATTGATTTTTTCAAAAATAGTTCGTTATTTTCTCATTTTAAAAAAAAGTCATGTGCAATATTGTGCTATACCAGAGTCTTCTGCTAGGTGTCCAACTTGTGTGGAGCCACCGAGTCTAATGATAGTAGGGAATTTGGTTCGTTAACTCAATTAAGAGATTCGTCTGATGATCTGTCCTCCTTTCATTGGTTCGTACTTTCTTTGTTATCTACTATCTTGTCTTCTAGTACGTTTGTGTTGGAATTAATTTTTGCAGTTTTCCGGGCTGGATTCCGGCAGGCTCCGGCCACCGGCAGCGCCCAGAAAATGAGTGAATTGCGATCCTCTCGTCGAGTACTATTTCGTGGTGTACTCATTTGCCAAAAATGTATTCCGTATGAATGAGAAATGTTGATCCAAAGTTGGGTACTTGAAATGTACTAACTTGAAAACTTTGAGAAAATGGATAATCCCATATCGAAAATTGGAAAAGATTTTTTCTAGTATATATACTAGAAAATTAGACTAAAGGGCGTGGTCTGGGGGCTACCACTAACGTGTAGTGGAGAGAGGACTTAGCCAAAATGACAAACACAAACGCGCGTGCGCGCGCCCGGCCCGGCTTCGGCTTCGGCTTCGGCTCGGTTTGGCTCTGGCTTAAATTTTTTTTTTTGCCCCAGACAAAAATTTTCCCCCAGTAAACTAATGAGGCTTTTCACATTCGGTAACTAGTAACATTACTCTGTAACCGCAGAGTAATGGCTCACCAATTATGAATCTGAACCACCACTCTTCTGTTGCAAAGTAGTGGACCATTACTCTGCTGTTACAGAGTAATGGGCCTCTGAAGAGTCTCCATTTCTCCTATAAAGCTATTGAATCCTGTCTGCTGTAAAAGAGTCTTTTTTGATAATCCGAACTTTACACTTCTTCTTCTTCTTCTCCTCTGTGTCAACAACTGAAAGTACATCACAGCAACAGTTCGCTGGAATCTCTGAAGCAAGGGTGCTGCTCTTCAGAGAATGTGTACGGTTGTATCCTGGGAAGAAATTCGCTAGCTACCGTCACACTACGGGGCGAATTTTACTTTAAGGAGAGAAATTTTGATCTCGAACTGTATAAATCTTTTGGTTTGCTATTTCTCCTTCCTGTATTTCTGTTCTTCACAAATGCTGTTAGTAATTTTTCATATTTGTAAAATCGAGTTCTAACAATCTTAAAGCAAAATTTTTCCTCACTGATTTTAACAGTTTTTGTGAAGTTTGTTTACAAGTACTGTTATCAATTCAGAAAAAACAATAACAACTAACAGTTCTGTTTCAACTGTTTCAGATAAGAACATGGAGAACACACAAAATGATATTGCCAATGGGCTTATCAGTACCGAAACACCGGTGACCCAAAATGTGACTGCATAATCGGTTGCGGCACATTCGGTCGTTCTGCCCACACACATAATCGTAGGAGAAAAACCGGAGAAGTTCAATGGAACTGGATTCAAGAAGTGGCAAGGGAAGATGCAATTCTACCTGACCACCTTGAAGCTGGACAGGTTTCTTACTGAATCTGCTCCGATGCTGGCACCGATGGATGCACACTCCATTACTGCGGTTGATGCGTGGACTCAGGGCGACTTCCTCTGCAGGAACTACATGACCCCCTGTACAACGTCTACTGTGTCTTCAAGACGTCCAAACTCCTGTAGGGGTCTTTGGAAAAGAAGTACAAAACAGAAGACGCCGGGTCCAAGAAGTTTGTAGTCGGCAAATTTCTGGACTACAAGATGATTGACTCCAAAACTGTTTTGAGTCAAGTCCAAGAACTGCAAGTCATAATGCATGACATCGCTGCCGAGAACATGATGCTGTGCAAACCATTCCAGGTTGCAGCGTTCATCAAAAAGCTTCCATCTGAATGGAAAGACTTCAAGAACTACCTCAAACACAAGCAAAAGGAGATGTCTCTTGAAGACCTAATTGTCAGGTTGCGGATCGAAGAGGAGAATCGCAAGGGTGACAGGTCCTATGGAAATCAGTCCATAGAAAATGCCAACATGGTGGAGCACGAACAGACGGGCAAGAAGAGAAAGTTTCTGCCACGACCTCAAACAAAAAACCTCTTGCAAAGAGGTTTGCTGGGAAATGCCATAAGTGTGGTAAGCTGAGGCACAAAATTTCTGAGTGCCGCAGCAAGGACAACAATCGTGCAGGAACTAGACATGTAAAAGGGAATGAAAAATCGCACGCACACATAGCTGAGAACTTGTCCACTAGTCTCTCTGACCTGGACCTCTGTGCTGTAGTATCAGAGGTAAATCTTGTGGGGAGCAATCCTCGTAAATGGTGGTACGATACTGGGACTACCAAGCATATCTTCTCGGACAATGAGATGTTCACTTCATACCAGAAGTGCAACAAAGATGAACAGCTGTTCATGAAAAACTCTTCCATCTCCAAAATTGAAGGAACAGGGAAGACAGTGCTGAAGAAAACTTCAGGCAAGGAACTAACACTCACAAATGTGTTGCATGTTCCAGATATTAGAAAGAACTTGGTATCAGGCTCTTTGCTAAGAAAGAATGGATTTAAGGTTGTTCTTGCTTCTGATAATTTTGTATTGTCTAAAAATGGGGTGTACTTGGGTAAAGGATATGTAAAGGATGGACTGTTCAAGTTTAATATAATGACAGTCATCCCTAAAACTATTGTTCATGTTGTTCCCAAAGTTAATGAAATAACTCCTATTGCCTATGTTGTTGAGTCTTCTTCTGTTTGGTATGAAAGATTAGGCCATGTTAATGTCAATTCTATGCGTAGATTAATTAACATGAATTTGCTACTAAAATTTAAGGTAGATAACTCCGAAAAATGTGGAGTTTGCACGGAGGCCAAACTCACTAAAACTCCATCACGTTCTGTAGAAAGAAACACAGAAACTCTAGGTCTAATTCACACGGATCTGTGTGATTTAAAATACATGCAAACCAGAGGTGACAAAAAGTACTTTGTGACATTCATAGACGATTGCACAAAATTCTGTTATGTATACTTGTTACATAGCAAAAATGAGGCTTTGGATAAATTCAAAGAATATAAACTTGAGGTTGAGAATCAACTTGGCAAAATGATTAAAATCGTTAGGAGTGATAGAGGAGGAGATTTTGATGCACCATTTAATATGTTCTGCTCTAAACATGGAATAGTTCATCAGACAACTGCTCCTTACTCACCCGAATCAAACGGTACTGCCGAGCGCAAGAACCGAATTCTAAAGGAGATGATGAATGCCTTGTTCTTGAATTCTGGCTTACCCCAAAATATGTGGGGGGAAGCGTTTCTGACTGCCAACTATATTCTCAATAAAATACCTCACAAGAAAACTGGCAAGACACCATACGAATTGTGAAAAGGTAACATACCTTCATATAAATACCTCAAAGTGCGGGGGTGTCTAGCAAAAGTAGCAGTACCTAATCCGAAACAGGTCACCATCGGACCTAAGACGATTGATTGCATATTCATAGGCTATGCACACAACAGTAGTGCATATCGGTTCTTGGAATACAAATCAGATATACCGGATATCCATGTGAATACAATAATGGAATCAAGGAATGCTTCTTTCTTTGAGCACGTGTTTTCGTGTAAGGATACTACGTACCCCAAACGTACACGTGAACAAGGGAATGCAAGCACTTCGGTTGATGAACCAGAACATGATACTAATGAGCCTAGATGAAGTAAACGGGCTAAAACATCAAAATCATTTGGTCCTGACTTTGTAACGGCATTTCTGTTAGAGAATGAGCCCAAGACTTTCAAGGAAGTCATGTCTATGCCTGATGCTCCTATGTGGAAGGAAGCAATCAAAAGTGAAATAGACTCCATTATACAAAATCATACATGGGAGTTAGTCGACTTACCTTCTGGATGTAAAGCTCTAGGATGCAAATGGATTTTCAAACAAAGATTAAAACCAGATGGTTCAATAGAGAAGTATAAGGAAAGACTTGTGGTACAAAGATTTAGGCAAAAGGAAGGCCTAGATTTCTTTGATACATATTTTCCAGTTACAAGAATAACTTCCATAAGAATGTTGATAGCTATTGCAGCTCTACGTAACCTGGAAATACATCAAATGGATGTTAAAACTGCATTTCTAAATGGGGACTTAGAAGAAGAAAAATACATGAAACAACCTGAGGGTTACGTAGTTCCTGGATAGGAAAACAAGGTGTGCAGGCTTGTAAAATTCTTGTACGGACTGAAACAAGCTCCAAAGCAGTGGCATGCAAAATTTGACAATGTTATGATGTCAAATGGTTTCAAAATAAATAAATGTGATAAGTGTATTTACATCAAAGATACTCCAAATGGATACATTCTGGTCTGTCTGTATGTAGACGACATGCTCATTATTGGAAGCAATAACAACATTATCAAACAAACTAAGAGCATGCTTAGTGGCAAGTTTGACATGAAAGATTTGGGAGTTGCAGATGTCATACTAGGAATCAAAATTTCCAGGACATCTGAGAGAATTACTTTATTTCAAGCTCATTATGCTGAGAAAGTACTTGAAAGATTCAAGAATTACTCCAATGGGACAGCAAAAAGTCCTGTCGATCCTAGACTTCACTTATTCAAAAATACAGGCCAATGCATATCACAACTGGAATATGCACGTGTAATCGGTAGTCTGATGTACTTAACAAATTGTGCAAGACCAGACCTAGCACATTCGGTAAATGTACTGAGCCGCTACACGAGTAATCTAGGATGAAATCACTGGAAAGGAATAACTAGAGTATTGAACTACTTGCAACATACTCAGGTACTGTTCTTTTTTTTTCCTCTTATAAGAGGTTACCTCTTATAAGAGATTTACAGTAAGAGCCTCTTGTAAGAGCCTATTTTTGAGGTGTTCTTTTTATATAAAAATAACCTCTTATAAGAACCTCTTATAAGAGATTTCTGTTCTTTTTTCACCTCTTACAAGAGCTTATATTACCCCAAAGTCTATATTACCCCAAAGTATAAAAATAGTGAGATGAAGGACAAGAAAAGATAAGTTCAAATTACTAATATATAAACTAGTTTAATGGCAAGTTAAATTCACAAATCAGTGTAAATCATCAATTATAATTCCGGGCTACTATAAACTTTTAATTAGTATGAAAAGTAGTATGTATAAATATAAATAATAATAATTTGTTTCAAAGAAGTTGGATTAAAAAAATTTAAGGTCAATGGGCTAATATAAATTCTCCTTTAGCTGTAAATAAATTAAAAAAAAAAAAAACCTGACCGGCTGCAGGATTTGGACATGGTGGCATCATAACAGGACAAATCAACTAGCCACAACTCAAGTAATGTACTTACTGGACGTAAATATATATATCTTTAAATAAATCAGTGTTTCGACAGCATCCCTAACATAATTGTTCGAGATTGTAAAGAATGAATTCCCACACTTTTTCTAGGATAACATATTACAGTCAACTACGTATATGATTACACTTTTTCTAGGATAGCATATTCCGGGCTACTATAGACTAATATATAAACTAGTTTAATTAGTAACAATTATAATATAGACTTTGGGGTAATATAGACTTTTTAAGTGATAGAAGTCTTATAAGAATTTGAAAGAGGCTACTAGAAGTCTTTTAGGCTTATAAGATATTTTGAGAAAAATATCTTATAAGAGGTAAAAAAAGAACACTAAAAAAACTCTTGTAAGAGGGGGACCACCTCTTACAAGAGGTAAATCTCTTATAAGAGGAGAAAAAGAACACTACCTCAGTGTTATGCACTGTATTACACCAGATATCCAGCATTAATAGAAGGCTACAGTGATGCCAACTGGATATCGGACTCCAAGAACTCAAAATCCACAAGTGGATGTCTTCATACTTGGTGGTGCAGCTGTGTCATGGAAATCCTCTAAACAAACGCTATTGGCCAGATCCACCATGGAATCTGCGGCAGAGGAAGCAGAATGGCTTCGAAACTTTTTAGAGGATATTCCTATGTGGGAAAAACCAGTGACTGCTTTATGTGTACACTGTGACAACCAATCGGCTATAGCACGGACACTGAGATGTATGTATAATGGTAAGAAGGCGACACAAAACCATTAGACAACTGTTCTCAAATGGAGTAATCTCTATAGAATATATAAAATCGGCCGACAACCTAGCGGATCCATTCACTAAAGGTCTGTCGCGAGAGCAGGTTGTGAGATCATCAAGAGGAATGAGTTTAAAGCCTATGATGAAAGAGAATACTTGATGGAAACCCTACCTAGGAATTGGAGATCCCAAAATCTAGGTTCAAAGGGACAACTAAATCTTGTTGAATCGACGGGAGCACTGAGAGATTAAAATCTCATACCCACTCTTAGGATGATAAAACAGTGCTGCCTGCAAAGAGTTAGGATAAGTTTGGCTTTTAACGATTCACATAGCTTTGAAATAAAAGTGGGGTATAGCAGGATACTCTTTATGGGCAATCACCTTGTGAGTGTGAAATGGGGCCTTTTCTAGGAGAATGAAGAAATGCTACATTCTCCAAGTTCACTCACGATTAACCAGGGCTGTTCAAGGCCAAAATGAACACAACAAGAGAACTTAGTTCTGTGAGGAGATGAAACTGTGTGATAGTTATTGTCTAGGTTCACATTAAAGCCCGGGTAGTTCAAGACATCACGATCACTACCTGGTCAAGTGAATCCGATAGCTACTTACTAAGGGTGGTTCAAAGTTGAAAAATTACTACCATTCCTGATGCATTGATTTTCCGATTGTACTCTCAGAATTTTTCTGTCATGTTTTTTGTTTTTATGTCGTGTCTGGATTACATAGTCTGGTAATTTCCATTCATGTGGGGATTGTTGGAATTAATTTTTGCAGTTTTTCGGGCCGGATTCCGGCAGGCTCTGGCCACCGACGGCACCGAAAAATGAGTGGATTGAGATCCTCTCGTCGAGTACTATTCCGTAGTGTACTCATTTGCCAAAAATGAATTCCGTATGAATGAGAAACGTTGGTCCAAAGTTAGGTACTTGAAATGTACTAACTTGAAAACTTAGAGAAAATGGATAGTCCCATATCGAAACTTGGGAAAGATTTTTTCTAGTACATATACTAGAAAATTAGACTAAAGTGCGTGGCCTGGGGGTTACTAGTAATGTGTAGAGGAGAGAGGACTTAGCCAAAATGACAAACACACGCGCGCGTGCACGGGCCCGGCCTGGCCCGGCTCCGGCCCCGGCTTCGGCTTCGACTCGGTTTGGCTCTGGCTCTGGCTTAATTTTTTTTTTTTTTTTTTTGCCCCAGACAAAAATTTTCTCCAGTGAACTGATGAGGCTTTTCACATTCGGTAACTGATACCATTACTCTGTAACAGCAGAGTAATGGCTCACCAGTTATGAATTTGAACCACCACTCTGCTGTTGCAGAGTAGAGGACCATTACTCTGCTATTACAGAGTAATGGGCCTCTGAAGAATCTCCATTTCTCCTATAAGGCTACTGAATCCTGTCTGCTGTAAAAGTGTCTTTTTTGATAATCCGAACTTTACACTTCTTCTTCTTCTTCTTCTTCTTCTTCTCCTCTTTATCAACAACTGAGAGTACATCACAACAATAGTTCGCTGGAATCTCTGAAACAAGGGTGCTGATCTTCAGAGAAGGTATGCGGTTGTATCCTGGGAAGCAATTCGCCAGCCACCGTCACACTACGGGGCAAATTTTGCTTTAAGGAGAGAGATTTTGATCTCGACTCTGTATAAAGCTTTTGGTTTGCTATTTCTTCTTCCTGTATTTCTGTTCTTCACAAATGTTGTTAGTAATTTTTCATATTTGTAAAATCGAGTTCTAACAGTTTGTTGCTGAGTTGTCTCTATCCTTCAGGAAAGTTCTATCTAGTGCTCTGGCCAGGGCCGACCCCCACTTTGAGGCAGGTGAGGCGGCTGCCTCAGGGCCCCAGATTTTTTACAATTTTAGGGGTTCCCAAATTTGTATTTCTTTGTAAATATATACACGTATTTTGCACATAAAAAATTATATTGTAATTAGGGGCCCCAAAAATAATTATTTGGACCTTTCGCCTCGGCCCCCGAGAACTCAGGGCCGACCCTGGCTCTGGCCACTTGCTCTTCCACCTTTCGTTTTAGTGTCTTCTTTTTATTTTTAATTTTTATCTTCTTTTCTAGGTTCTTCCTGATAGCTTTCTATTTTTGCAGTATTTGTTCTATCTTAAGCAGTCCTCTTGATACTGTTCGTCTTATTTTGTCATAAGGAATTTTTCCTTATCTTGGCTTTTTGGTAAAGCCACAGCCTTCAACAAATTTGTTGGGTCTTTATCGATCGCCGTTTGCACTGTACTAGCTATTGAAATTTTGGGCTCAATGGTATCCTTTTCTGCATTCAGAGGGGAATGCATACCCATCTCATCCTTCTAGTTTAAGACTGAAGGAATAGTCTTTTGTGGAAATTTTGTCTGGAACTAGTCATTCTGTAGATCAAAAATCTTCTGACATAACTTCTGCCTTTTCTTGTGTAAGACTGTTAATGATCTCATTGATTTTTCTAACTGTTCTTGCCATTACCTCGCAATGGTCGCAAAACAAAATCTTCCCTTTACTATCACTAGTTACAGAATATTCTAATGGAGTTTCATAGACAGTTCTTAAAGAAGGCTAAACAAAATAATTTATCCCTAAATGTTTTCTCACTACATCTAAAGCTTCTGATAAATAATTAAAACCTTTATACAAAGGATCTCTAAAGTCTTTTATGCTATCTCACACTTCAATCCAGGTGTTAAATACACCGATTAGATTACCCTTTTATACTACATAAAATTTATAATTCTTTTGAGTTTGATTAGAAAGTTCTGACAACGAATTCATCGATGCTAAAAAATATTTCTAATCTTTTATTATTAAATGTTGTTCAAAGATTGTCTAAAATACAATTTTGTTCTTTATTCACTGAGATGTGTGAAAAGGTCTTAAAAGATATGTCACTATTTGGAAATTCTTGATTATCAAATCTAAGGCGCTCTTATCTTGGTCTTTATATAAAGCTCTGATTAGAGGCAGAGTTATTGAACAGTAATGGGCCCGGCCTTGGAGGCTGTCTTTCCATTTCTATATGCATAAAGTCATCAAAATTGCCAACACGATTAGTATTAACACGATTAATATTTAGTGTTTTGATATTAACAAATCTTGGAGTAAGCTCTCTTAACCTATCAGTAATTAGTAATCTTCTAATCAGGGCATCATTATGGTTTACTCTAATTTGTAATATTTGATCAAGAAAATATAAAAACTCTTTTATCTCATAAACTAGTAATGTACACATACGATGCACATATTTATAAATATATATATATATTTTAAAAATTCAAACGTTGTCTGGAACCTAAGATCTCTTTATATTAGTTATGCATGTACATTACATCTGTTTATTGGGTTACAATGCACGTGTTTGTTTGGTTACAAAATGAGTTTGTTTGGTGACAAATTATCTCATTAAAATAGTAGAGATAAATATATATTTTTAAAATTTCTGACGTTGTCTGGCATCGAACATAAGACATTTTTTATATTAGTATGCATGTGTATTGTACGTGTTTATTGAGTTACAATGTACGTGTTTGTTTGGGTTAAAAAAAGTGTTTGTTTGATGACAAACTCTCTCATTAAAATAACTAGTAATTTTCACGTGCGATGCACGTTTTGATAAAAAATTGGAGTTGAACGTGTGATACATGTAAGCCGATAGTAATCAGCACTTGTGATGAATGTCTTAAACTTTTAAAAAAGAGTAATGCTACATCCACTACCAATTTCACTACATTTCTCTTCATTACCTTATGTGGCACGCTCCTAGGTAGGGAAAGATAGAGTAGGTGGTGGAACTCTCCAATAAGAGTATGCCACTTAAGGTAGTGAAGAGAATGATAGTGAAATTGGTAGTGGCTAAAACATTACTCTTTAAAAAAATTGGAATTGAATAGGCACTGCATGCAATTTTTAAATTTTTTTGAAGGAAAAACTTTGAATTGTACGTACGGTGATGTGTTATGAAATAGATTTGGAGTTGCACGCGCGACGTACGTATTTTCTTTGTGACAAGAAAATTAAAAATTATTTGTTTGGTGAAGGAAAAAACTTTGATTTACACGCGTGATGCACGTGTTAATAAATGGAGTTAGAGTTACACGTGCAATGTATGTGTTTCATTTGTGACAAAAAAATATTTAAAAATTGTTTGTTTGGTTACAAACTCAAAGTGACAAAGTGACAAACTCTCCCATTAATAGTAGTAGATTTACACGTGCAATGCATGCCTTAATAAATATATTTTTTCAAAAAGTAAAAATTTCGATGAATAATTATGAATTTGAACCTAAAACCTCTTTTATAATAGCTATGCGCGGACGATGTATGGATTTATATGTTTATAAATGACAACTTCAACTCTCCCGTTATAATACTAGACTCTCCCATTATAATACTAGATATTAGAGATTAGAGATATGGTAAGGACTTGAGTAAAGGATTCTAGGAACAAATCTGAAGAAATTCAAACAAAGAATACTGAGAGTCTTCATAGCACGCTAAATCTATTTGTCGCTGTTTTTTTTCTAGGTCCTGCTTGTCCTGCTTCTACTTCTATGTCTACTAATGCCACCACGCTTCCTCGCCTACTCTGATGAAGTAATCGACTAAGAGTATCGGGTAGTCTTTTGGTGGTTCCTATCTCTAGTCGCTATATGAGGATGTGATCCTTTGAAGCACCAACATGAGGAAGCAAAGCGCCGTGAAGCGGAACGCCGATCGGTACCTTCGAGAAGTGAAGGACGTGAAGACCGAGCTGACGGCCGCTCAGGAGAAGGTGCAGGCCCTTGAAGCCGAGCTTGCCTCCCATCAGGACGAGCATCTCCGTGAACTGGCCGCGGCCCGGGGAAAGGCGCAGGCGGAGTAGGAGGAGATGGAGATGGCGGCTACGGAAGAGGTGATCAATGCCCAAAACGAGGCGTATGACAAGGCGAAGGAGCACCAAGGCCGGCCCAACCATAAAGCCACCAAAGCCCTAGCTTTAGGCCTAAAAAAAACCTAGGTCATTTTAGGCCTCAAAAATATATATATATATATATATATATATATATATATATATAAAGAATAATTAATAAAGGCCTCATCTTCTACATTGGGTAATATATATTCAATTGGGTAGCTTTGAGCAAAAATAATTCACAAAAATACTCAAAGCACATTGAATATAACATCCATACATTCTCAATGGAGCCCCATTTTGTTATAAACACTTGATCTGGTTTTCAAGGTATATTAACATATGATTTCCACCCTGAAGGCGCTCCACGGTGCCTATCAAAACTTGAAAGCCTGCAATATTCCACTTACATGTTATTATCTTTATTAGTATTCAATGAAAGAAAAATATAGAACATACACTGCAGGGAGCAGGCTGGGATCCTGTTGCATTGCAACTAAACACTATTTTGTTCACAACAAAATTACAGTGAGCACAAAGGGCAAGTGTTTTGTCCATACTAGTTCTGAGTCCCCGACTCCACGCCTCACTCACAGGTTGTATTGTTCTAAATTTCTAATCTCTATTGTTTTATTTGAATTATATAATCTGTTTAGGCTTAATTTTCATTGTTTTATTTTAAATATATAAATGTCAACTCGAAAATTTTTTAAAAAATATTATTATAATCTTTTAAAAGGCCTCATTTCGAAGTTCGCTTTAGGCCTCAGTAAGTGTTGGGCCGGCCCTGGAGCACTTTCTATCCCGAAGCGAAAATGACCACTCCCACCACGGGTGGGAGCCCCCGGTGCTTCCGTACACTAATCTGGAATGGTTCTCAAAGATTTTGCAAAACAGAAATAGAAATACACTCCCCCTGCAGCCGCATATATTACAATCCTCGTGCATGATGGCACTAGCAAAATGCACCACCACAACTCCTATGAGTTATTATGTCTAACTCCTCTATCTCTTCTGTTATCATTCATATATTTTCATCCTATTCTTTTCCTCCCTCCTTTCCTCCTTGCATCAATAACAATGAGTA
Source organism: Hemerocallis citrina (assembly GCA_017893485.1). Classification (NCBI taxonomy): domain Eukaryota; kingdom Viridiplantae; phylum Streptophyta; class Magnoliopsida; order Asparagales; family Asphodelaceae; genus Hemerocallis; species Hemerocallis citrina. The sequence continues at coordinate 154,597,608 of CM030358.1, read as the reverse complement.
GTATATCATCCTCAACGAATTAAGGGAAACAAAGTATAGAAGTTCCAAGGCCAGAGTCATCGGGAAGTTACGCAGGCGGCTGACCTAGGCCATGGGACAAAGAAAAAACAGATATGCCGCTATCAACTTCACACTGTTGTCAAAAGACTCTAGGCCATTGAACCCAAAAAAAAGTAAAGGGTATGCAAAGGTTTATTAATTTCCCATCAACCCAGGCGCTTGGTGGGCACGGGTGAGCCATAACAGAGATGGTTAATTTGAATTCCAGGGGTTATCCACTAATCTCATATGCTCATTTTCATCAAATAGTTTTTGTGCAAATATCAAATCACCAGATTTTGAGGTGGTGGTGATCATTCTATTCAGGGAATTGATATCTGTGTTTATGTTGAGATTATAGTTCCAAAACAAACTTGAATTCTGATTTGTAAATGATTATTTTGTTCTACAGAGCTATATTGCTTTTAAAATTAACTGAGTATAGTACTATCATCAGGACCTACCTGGAAATTGATGGTGATCAAAATGGTAAGAGCTTCAACAGAATCTATGAGAAACTTCGTAAGTAATAAGTTGCAAGTAGCGTGCAGTAGAGTATGTACATATCTAATAGAAGCGAGTTTCCTTAGTAATCAATTACATCAGTGAATTTTGTGAGTACAATAAGAAATACCTATAGTATTTCACTCCTAATTATGCAAGGGAAAAGTTATTCTTCTAAATCTTTTCTTAAATATGTTTTCACTATATGCTATGTATTCTGGAAAAAAAAAATAACGTTAGGTAATAGGTGATGTATTATGTATGATACGGATATATAACCTACAAAAAATAATTAGTTAATTAAATACATTGCAGCACGTGCATTTGGGGGATTGTGGGCTGCCATTGTTTTGCCTAGGTAGAGACTAGAGAGTGGCCAAAGCTGGGCCAGGCCGGCTTCATTCTGGGCCTATTCTAGCAGCTGAGTCATTTAATTTCTTTCTCATAGGATTGTGGGAGGCAGAGGTGTCATGTTTAGTCCCACATCGCCAAAACACAATTATTTACCGTCCTCATCTTACAAACCTCATTGCTCATCACGGTCTCTTAGGAACATTCGATAAAATTGGAATGATACAGGGAAGATTAGCATGGCCTTTGCGTGCAGGATGAAATGGTTTAAATTTTTTTACCCTTTTTGGCGTTGCCCCCATAGGGGTTACGGTTTCAATATTAATTTTTTTTTACCCTTTTAGTGTTGCCCCCATAGGGTTACGGTTTCGATATATGAAATTATTTTTTATGGGTCAATTAATTTTGTCAAGGATGCAAGTGCAGTGAGGAATCTATTGATCGATTGATGAGTGTTGAAAGAGAACTTGTATTCATTGTGTAGCTGTGAACTGTGAATGTATCTGTATGTTACGTACAAAGTGCACCTTTTCATGTTTGAATTGTAATAGAGCGAGTGGGATGTTGTGTATAAAAGCCCAATAAAATCGCACGTGCTTAAAAGATGTGACAATTGCGTAAGCACCTGAATATCTGGGCAAATAATGAATTTGGGACTGAAGAGAAAAAAAGAGAGACTAGGGATAGAGTTCAAGAGCTAGAAAAGGTGGAAGAAGAGAGGAATATTAGAGAACAGGAATTTCAAGAGTTGGCATCAAATAGATTGGAGCTACATAGATTAGGAGAGATGGAAGAAACCTATTAGAGACAAAGAGCTAGGGTTCAGTGGTTGAAGGAAGGGGATTCTAACACAGCCTTTTTTCATAACGTAGCAAGTGGTAGAAGAAGAAACAATCACTTCTCTGGGCTAGTCATTGGGAAAACTTGGACAGAGGAAAACACAATTATAAGAGAACATATCGATACCTCCTTCAGGGAATTGAAGGGAAAGAAAAGGCGTGAACGATGTAGTCTCAACTTTGATATGTGGGCGGACTCGAGAATTGAGGGTAGCGATGGACTAGAAGGTACATTCTCGGAAGAGGAAGTAATCAAGGCAATAAAAAAATTGGGTCAAGACAAAGCGCCAGGACCAGATGAATTCCCAATCTTTTTCTGTGCTTTATATTGGAACATTATTAAGAAAGATCTACTGGATATCTTCCAAGAACTTTACCAAGGGGTGGCACAATTAGAAAGACTAAATTATGGAAATGTATTCCTTATTCCGAAGAAGGAAGAAGTTCTTCAAGTGTCTGACCTCAGACCCATAAGTCTGTTGAACGGGTCGTTCAAAATCATCACTAAGGTTCTAGCCTTGAGATTATCCCCGCATTTGTGCGATATTATAGATGACTCACAAAGCGGGTTTGTTAAAGGTAGGGACATCATGGACAACATTGCTTCAGCTCATGAAATGGGTTTCAGAGGTAGCAAGGACAGGGCTAATGGATTTTTGCTCAAGTTAGACTTCGAAAAGGCTTATGATACAGTTGAATGGGATTGCGTGGATAAAGCATTAGAACTTAGAGGATTTGGACCAAAATGGAGACTATGGATGAGAAAATGTGTCAGGGAAGGTAAATCATTCATCCAAGTTAATGGGGAATGCAGTAGGAAAATTCACTGCTGCAGAGGATTAAGGCAAGGGGACTTGCTATCCCCCATGTTATTCACATTGGTCGAGAACGAGCTGGCTGAATTGACCAGAAGAGGAAGAGAGGCAGAGATTATCAAAGGTGTTCATATTAAAGGGGTATTGATGTCAATGTCCATATTACAATATGCAGATGATACACTGATTTTTGGAGCGGCCAAGATGGAGGAAATCATGTCTCTTCGGGTGATGTTAAGATGTTTTGAGTATTGGTCTGGATTGGCGGTTAATCTACATAAGAGTTGTGTGGTTCCCCTCAGTAACGAAAGTGAGATCCAGATTGACTTGATATCAAATGCAATGGAATGTGGTAAAGAAGAATTCCCTATCAAATATCTGGGTATGCCAATCAGACTGGGAAGAATGAGAGAGGAAGATTGGATCCCATTGTGGAAAAAATAGAGAAGAAGTTAGCGGGATGGAAAGAAAAGTTATTGTCTCAAGGCGGGAGAATCACTCTTATCAACGCGGTGGTAAGTAATCTTCCAACATACCTTATGAGTTACTAAAATGGGTGATTCATAGAATAGAAAAATGTAGAAAACGGTTCCTATGGAAATGAACTAAAGAAGACAACTAAGGCTTTCACTTCGTTAGATGGAAAAGTGTATGTAAGAAGAAAGAATTTGGCGGATTGGGAATAGTCAACTTAAGAGATATGAATAGAGCTCTTTTTAGCAAATGGTGGTGGAAGATGAATAAACACATGAAGACGTGGTGGAATAAATCCTTCCACTTGTACAGGAGAAGGAAGAAGTATCGATATGGAGGACGAAGCACTCAAGGGAAAGCATCATATCTGTGGAAAGGAATCGCAAAAGTCGGAGAACTCTTTCATACGAACACAAGGTCCAGGAATGGTAAAGAGACAAGATTTTGGATGGACAAATAGTGTGGGGATAACACATTGCTATCTGTATTCCCTCATTTGGCAAATGAAACGACTAATGAGAACCTTCTAGTGATAGGTATGTGGAGAAACGAGAGACTACATATTAAGTTAAGGGGAAATCTAATGCCAGAAAATCAGGTACAACTGCAGAGACTCCAATCCTTAGTTGTGGAAGGGGGCAATATTTGAACAACGACAAACATGTCAGAGAGTGGAATCTAGAGTCAAGTAGGATGTTTACGATGGCATCTATGTACAATCACTTAAACGATGGGGGGATGGGAAATCATGAGGCAAATATTATTTAGAAATCAGAATCACCTTCAAAGGTGAAAGCTCTCATGTGGCTGGTGCTGAACAATGCTATTATGTCAAAGGTAAACCTAAGGAAGCGTAATGTGCCAATCGATTTTAAGTGTCCTAGATGTAACCAAGGAGAGGAGGACGTCAAACACATTTTCATAGACTGCCCTAAGACAAAATTGACTTGAAAAATTATGGGATTGAGCTTTGGTATTGTGGAATCTCCAATCCATATAAAAGATTTTTGGGGGGAGTGGAGATCTTTACAAATTAAAGTAGAAAGTAGGGTCATGTGGGATTTAACAATAGCGGCTAGTTATGGATCCTATGGCTGGACAAAAATGATGCTTGTTTTCGTTCTATAAACTGTAGATTTACCATGATGTTATATAAAATTTTGAAAGTGATCAATGTTTGGGAAGGTAAGGCAGGGGTCAGGAAGAGGCTGCGCACAGGCGCCGAGGAGTAGTAGTTTAAGGTTCGCACTCTACGTCGATGGAGTGTTGTGCCACGTGGTTAGGGTGGTTGCCTAAGTTATGCATTATGTTTTGATGTTTGTACATTTGAATGTATTTTGTGCTAGAGCAAGTGTTCTAGTGTGTTCTTGATTTTGGGATGTAATATTTTGTATGCTTTGTTTCGTTAACTCTTCATTAATGGAACAGGTGACCAGTTGGTCACTTTTATTCAAAAAAAAAATCGCATGTGCATAACCGCCTGAATCCTGAACTTTAACCCCTTATAAATAGGCAGAATTATTAAGTGAATAAAATCATGACTTTACTGAATTGTTTTCCTCCAAAGTAGTTTCTCTGCAATTCCTAATCAGAGACCCGACAACATGGTATCAGACTTGACAGCTAACCCTAACTCTACTCCTTTCAATTCTAGGGTTAGCTATGATCAAATGGGTTTTCCGATAACTCCATTTGAGATGAAATTCCCATTATTTCATGAAGGGGATCCGATATAGTGGATATGTGGAGCAGCACAATTTCTTGAATTTTATGAATAAAGGAGTCTCATAAATTGAAATTTGCTTCTTTAAATCTCAACAGTGGTATAGGAGGCATATCAAACCAAAAAATAATACAATTACATGGTCTGACTTCTTCAAGGAGTTAATCACTAGGTTTGTGCCAACTGTAATTCAATATTACGAGGGAATTTTGTCTAAATTGCAAAGGGGAGATTTAGAAGCATATGTACAAGAATTCGACAGACTATCCAATTTTGTTGAAGATTGGACTGAAATGCATTTTCCTGAGTACATTTGTGAGCTGGTTACGAGACGAGATTAGGTTGGATGTGAAATCTCAAAGGCCCAAGAATGTGAATGAAACTATCTGGTTGGCAAGAGGCTATGAGGAGAAGTTAGCTTGTACTAAGAAAATTTTTAAACCTTCTTTAACTCTTAGATCTCGGGTTTCAAACACTGTGAGTACATCTCAATCTCCAAAAATACATAAGCTAAATCCACACCTAATGTAATTCCTAAATTACTGCATCCACATGAATTGAGAGAAAGAAAATAAAAAGGGTTATGTTTCAATAGTGATGAAAAATACGCTAAGGAGCACAGTGTAAAGCTCGGGAATTTTACTTTCTTAAAATGATTCATGATGACCTTGAAGAAAAGAATGCAGAAGAAGAAGAAGAAGAACAAACAACACCAGTTGAAAGTCCATTTATGCAACCTAAGATTTCATTCATGCCTTGTCAGGATCTCAAGTTTATCCCCAAGCTATGAAAGTTAAAGGGATGATTAATGGTAGAGAGGTGTATATCTTGGCTAATACTAGATCAACTCACAATTATTTGGACCCTCAAACAGTAATTAAGGCTGGGATAAGTGTCATAAGTGAACCAAGATTCAGGATTACAGTAACAAATGGCCAAATCAGGTATAGTGAGAGAAAAGTTGATTCTATTAAGTTTTCTGTGCACAGAGTTGAGCTTATAATTGATTTGTTACTTTTAAATCTTATAGTTGATTTGTTACTTTTAGGAGGCAAGGATTCGAGGCCAGGTGGATCGGATGGATCGAAACTTGGTTAAGAACGACCAAGTTCAGTGTATTAGTCAACGGGACCCCAGGAAAGGAAATCAGGTGTAGGCGAGGACTTAGACAGGGGGATCCACTCTCACCACTGTTGTTCGCAATGGTGGCGGACAACCTACATAGAATGTTATAATCTTATAGAAGAAAATGGACTAATTAATGGGTTGGGAATGAGGAGGGGGTCTTTGTAGTAATGAACGTTCAATATGAGGATGAGACCCTGATCTTCAGAGAATGCGACATTCCCCAGGAAACACTTCTGAAGTGGGGACTATATCTTTTTCAGGATTGGTCATGGTTGAAAGTGAACTTCCACAAAAGCACCATTACTTTTTTAGGAGATACGGGAGAATTTGGACTCACGATAGCAGGCATTCTCAATTGCCTAATCTAGAAGTTGTCGATTAAGTACCTGGGTTTGCTAATTGATAGCAAAAAAATTAGGTAGGTGTATTGGAATGATCTCATTGAGAAAATTGTGAATAGACTGGACGGATGGAAGGGAAAGATGCTTTCATTCAGTGGGCGGCTTATTTTTCTGAACTCGATCGTCAGTTCTATTCCACTATACTTTCTATCATTCTATGAGATACCAGTATGGGCCATCAAGAACATTGATAGATTAAGAAGATGGTTCCTCTGGCAAAGGTCAGGACCTGACAGGAAAGAATATTCATTAATCAGATGGGAGGTGGTATGCAGACGAAAAGAATTTGGAGGATTGGGTATTGTCAATTTTCTACAAATGAACCAAGCTCTACTTTGTAAGTGGTGGTAGAAATTCAAAATAAAGACAAAAGCAAAATGGGCTATACTAATGAAGGACTTAGTAAGGCTTCCATGTCAGGGTATTGGCAAGGGTCACGCATACTAGAGACATTTTTTTGGCAGGTGTTACCTTCTCCATTGGGAAAGGAGCAACAATTTATTTTTGGAAGGACAAATGGTGCAGACCAATTAACCTAAAGAGAAGAGTTCCGGAAGCTTATAAGTTTGCTACAGATAAAAATGATTGGATTGCCAGACAATGGAGGAACGAGGGATGGAGACCGAGAGTCTCGGGCAGGTTAAGCAGGGAGACTAGAAGGCAAAAATAGGAGCTAATTCTATTCTTACAGGATTGGATGCCAACATGAGAGGACCATAAAGACAAGATGATCTGGGAGCCGAAAAAGGTGGTGTATTCTCGGTAAAATCTACTTACAAATGGTTAAACAATGGGGGAATGCGGACCTGCAACCCAATATGGAAGGTTAAAGTCCCCCTTAAGATTAGGGCGTTCAATTGGCGAGCTATTAGAAATGTCCTTCTCATCTGGGACAACTTGGCGAGGCGAATGTGCCAAGGACCGGAACACTGTGTTATGTGCCAACTGGATCGCGAAACAGTGGATCACCTTTTCATTAGATGGTGATATGTTAGGCCAATATGGGTGGATCTATTGCACAGATTCCGCATCTTCGAATTCTTACCAGAGACGATGCATGACGTCTGAGGGGATTGTAGGGATGTTCATGTTCGCAAAAGATACATTGACATATGGGGAATTAGGGTAGCGGCAATCTGTTAGAGGATATGGTTAAAGAGGAATAATATAATTTTTAGATCAACACACAGATACATCATGCATCAACAACTGTTATTCATGATTATTGCTAATATCATATTTTGGTCTCAAATGACAGGTGAGAAGCCAAAAAAGAAAATCAAGAAAATGTATGCAGATATTAGTACTTCAACCTATGAAGCAGAGTCTGAAGGGGGGGTCACCGAAGGATGAGTGATTGGCAGGTGGAGGATGCTTGATCTCAATTCGGGGTTGAGTAATCACTTTTTTGGGAGGTTTCAATGCTTTGGTGGACCGATGCTTGTAGTATTCATCTGTTTTGCAATATTTTTTGAGTAGGGAGCTATCTTCTATGGGATGGGTTCTTTTTTTTTACGAGGAATAAGTATCATGGCGCACATGATGGGATACATGAACATCATTTCCCTTATCTTGGTTATTTGTTATGTTAATATCTTTTTGATGAAGCACAGGGGGTTTTGGACCCACCGTTTACGATTAAAAAAAACTCTCAAATTCTCTTCAATGAAGTACTTTATATCTCTTAGCTCTCAATGTAGGCTCTTTACAATAATATATAGAGATCTAGAGAAACCATAGTTTGATATCTTGATATAATAGTCATTAGATATTCTTGAAGAGATAACCCTACGATAAGAGCCGTACGATTTAACATGAAGAGCAAGTTCGGGCTTCTAACGAATTCCTAGACCTGCACCCGAAAAACACTTCCAGACGCAAGCAGTCGACTGCCCAACTAGAAGTTGACAGCATTGACATCTCGCCAATTCCATAGAGGGTGTCGGTCGACTACAGTTGACTGCACATGCCCCTATTGCTGTTATTGATGTTCAACTTGTTTCCACTCCGTTTCGATCACCTTGATTCCTCCATGACTTCATCGTCTTCGTATATACTTAGTATCCAAGACATAAACCCAACAATCTCCACCTTGGATTGCATACAATGAATTCATACATGTATGATTTAAATCTTCTAGACTATTTTTTGTCTCTTCTCGAAAACAACTCGGATCTGTGGCTTCTTCTGTTAATTGAATCTACCTCCACCTGTTTTTCTCCACCTGGTATGCCCCTCAAAGGCACACCCCAGTAGCATTGACACGGACCCCGAGGCACTCTCCACCTCTCGTTGATATTCGAATGTCGTAGTCTGGGTTGGTTGATTCTAGTGACGACAAACTAGATAGTGCTTTAAGAACGTAGGGTTTTGAAACACCTGTGCAAGTTTTCCCATTCCCACAAATCTTGTAGAGGTTGTGCTCAATACCCCTCCTTCCCTTCATCACCTTACGACGACCTTCGCAAATTGATAGAACTCCACATTGAGATGTGCACCTATAGCCTTGTGCTTCAAGAGTTCCCAATGATACAAGATTCTGTTTCAACTGAGGAATATTCATAACATTCTTTAGTGTATAACCCTTTCCATTTGGTGTCTCTAACTCGATTGTTTCCTCACCAACTACTTCACAAATATCACCAACCATCGTTCTCACACAACGATCTCTAGTGTACTTTTAAGTAAAAAATATCTCCCTTTCGGAGCATATATAAGAACTTCCCGAATCAAGGAACTCACAAAAATACACATCTATAAAATTTGAAGAAAAAAAATATTATCTAAGTTATCACCTAATTCAGCAGCAGTGGATTTGACACCTCTCTGACTCAACCACTTGTGACAATCCTTCTTATAATGTCCAACTCCTCTGCAATAATGGCAATAAATCCTACCCACACGTGCACTTTCCTTTCCATTCGAAGTATCATCCATCTCTAAGTAACTCACAGAAGTAGATGCCAATTTTTGACTCTCCTTCCTAAGTGCATCCTCCTCCAACCCCTCTTTCCAAAGTCTTGCAGCAGGGTGTGGGACTTCAAAAAATGAAAAGTGGAAAGCCAACCGGAATCCAGTCTTGTTGATCAACCATACAGGGAAAGTGAAGACGAGACTCCATGGATCTCGCATTTTCTATCTTCTACTATTAAATAAATAAATAAAGTGGGGTGGTTGGGCTCACATTGAACACTGCGGTTCGCTTAGCATCGCAATGATTTACTTCACTGACAAAGACACAGAGCAATAGAATGGGTGGTCGACATCAGCGATCTCATTGTTCGAGTCCTCGTACGAAGGTGTTGAAAATAAGCATAGATCCGGAGATTCCCGAATAGGTCAACCTTTCAAACTGCTGTTGAATCCATGGGCAGGCAAGAGACAACCTGGCGAACTGAAACATCTTGGTAGCCAAACCCACCTGCTGCTGAAAACTTCTCCTTAGTAGATTTCTCGGCTAACATGGTTATCAAGTTGGATGAATTTGGTAGTGAATATATTAAGTTGGAAGAATTTTGATCATCTGCGTTGATTTCCCTTGGTTCAGATAACTCCATATTGAACTCCATTGTATGATCTAGAAGAGCAGTACTTTCCTTCATTAAAAAATTTGACAACTTTTTCTTCTGGTATATCTGATCCTGTAAAAGCGATCTGAGTAATCAGTTTTGAGTCTTGCCCACAGACTCGCCATGCTTCCCTCCTCCATGAGATTGCACTTGACTTCACTCGTTAATGACATCTAGATTAAACCCAAGACTCTTGAACAAATCTTCTCTCAATTCTCCTGATTTATGCCAATTAATCTCCCTTTATCTCCTTCTAGGGCTAGTTTCAAACTCTTTAGAACCAATGTATCATACATGTTCACCATCCAGAGATCAGAGTTGGTCTTACCGTCGAACTGCTTGATCTTCGTGATCTGATCTATCATCTCCAAGGAACTCGAGCAAACCAACGAACCTGCAGAAGATTTCTGACCTGAAGCTCTGATACCAACTGTTAGAATTCCATCGATGCGCTAGATCTGGCCGAGTTTATACAACACGATAAATACAAACCACCAAGCAAATAGAAGATCACACCAAACACACAAGGCACACAATTTTGTCCCGGTTCCTAATCCGGGGAAGAAGAAACCGAGATATTATTCAACTAGAGAATATACAAGAATATTTTAATTTTCACAATGACCCTCTCTCTAGCCTCACTAGAAAATACTAGTTGTTTACAATCGGAAGACCTCTCAAACTCTCTTCAATGAAGGATTCTCTCTTGTAGCTCTCAATGGAGGCCAATTACAATAATAGATAGAGATCTAAAGAAATCCTATTTTGATATCTTGATACAATAGTTATTAGATATTCCTGAAGAAATAACTTCCTGATAAGAGTCATACAATCTAACTTGAAGAGCAAATTCGAGCTTCCAACAAATCCCTTGACCCCCACTGGAAAAACACTTCCAACCGTGCACAATCAACTGCTCGACTAGTAGTCGACCGCATTGACATCTCGCCAATTCCATAGAGGGTGTCGATCGACCATACAGTCTGTTGGATGTATACGTATATTCTCATTATAATAGGATAATATTGTGTATATTATTCTATGGGGCAACACGGGTTTACACGTGTTATGTATTAATTATTGGAACGGGTTGAGTGGGCTAAAAGCCCAGTACCCTAAACCCAGTCTAATCTCTATATAAGCTGGTCTAGAGGTAGTGCCATGTGATATTCCAATACTGATAAGCAGGGTATAATATCTTAAGCGGCTAGAGATTAACCCTAACCCTAATTTCCCCAAATCAGATTTAACAATCTTAAGATATTAACATCTTCTACCTCGGGCCGCCGTCGTCGTCGCTGATCCAGATCACCGTCGACACGATCCCGAACGCAGCGTAGTCGCGATCCCGCTCGCAGTCGCGATCCCGCTCGCAGTTGCGATCCCGCTCGCCGCAGCCTTCGTCTTCGAAGACGTCGCAGATCGAAGGGGGCGGCTCTCCGACTGTCGTCGTTGATCCGGTGCGTCGCCGCCGGTGTGGATCGTCTCTGGTGGTCGAAGCCCAGATTTGGTCGTCTTCCTCAAAGCTTCATTGCTGTTGGAGTGTTGGGTTTGATCAGATCGAATCAAAGGGGGATCGAATCAAAGGGGTTTGTTCTTCATTGCTGTTGGAGTCCAGGGCTTGATCAGATCGGATCAGATTTGGGTTCTCTTGATTCATTGCTGTGTGCTCTTCAGATCGGTCCATTCTAAACTCTTTACTTTCTCTTTACTAAATCAATAAATAGTAACTGTTTAGAAAGAACTCTCTACTGTTGGGAATCTATTGTTTATTCCTTTGTGATGGAAAAACATAGTCGTCCGTACGAGGTTCCCAAATTAGAGGGATTCAGTAGTGCTGAGTTTAATAGTTGGAAAAGAAAAGCCCAATACGGGATGAAATTCATGAAAATCTTCTATACATGTCAAACAACATATGATGAATGTGTTGAAGATGTTGACGATGCAACATGGGTAACTGATGAAGACTTATGTAGAGAATTCTTATTGAATAGCATATTAGATCGCCTTGCAGACGTGTATATGAAATATGAAACTGCTAAACAAATTTGGGATAATCTACTAGATGAATTTAAGAAAGAAGAGAAAGTTTCTAAGGCACATCTAGTTGATAAGTTCATGGGTTTCACTTTTAAAGGAGAAAATGCAATCCTTCCTCAGGTAACAGATTTAGAGAATCTGGTAGGGAAACTAAAAACTGAAAACATTACTGTGTGTGATGAGTTCCTTACTGGAGCAATAATTTATAAGTTACCTGCTTCGTGGCTATCTTTTAAGACTGAGATGTATAGGTTGCCTGAACAAATTAAACTTGCACATCTAAAACGTTGCATCAAAGTTGAAGATGAGACTAGAACTAGGATGAATTTGGAATTGGTTAATAAACAACTTTCTACTGCTAATGTGTTAACCAATACCAAACGCACTCCTAAGTTCAAGAAGAACAAGTTTAATTTTAAAGGTGAACCAACTAAGTTAGAAGTCACGAAGAAAATTGCTAAAAAGAAAGGAAAATGCTACAACTGTAGAAAGTGGGGACATCATGCCTCTGAGTGCAGGCTACCCAAAGTAGAACAACCCAACATGGAAAAGGTGAACTTGTTGGAGGGGAAAACTGAGCCCACCAATTTTCTTTGTGTTGTTGGTGATGTAAAGGCCAGTACCTCTGCTAGTTGGTTGTTGGACTCGGGAGCCACCTGTCATGCTTGCAACGATGAGACCCTACTATCTGATCTGAGAGCTGCAAATGAATCAGTTTCAATGGCAAATGGAGAATCAGTGAAGGTGCTTCGGACCGGGACAGCGAATCTCAGTCTCTCCTCAGGTAAACTTTAATTTTGCGAAATGTTAAATATGTACCTGCTTTAGCTAAGAACTTGATCTCTATTAGCTTACTAAATCATGCTGATATGGTTGTTACTATGATTAGTGGTAAAGCTATCTTGTCTGTAAATTCTTTTTACTTTGGTTGTGCTTATTTAGTTAATGGCATGTACAGAATTAGTTTAGCAGATGAAGTAATCAACAATATTAGTTCCAAATTGTGTAGTCCACATACATGGCATAATAGGCTGGGACATGTGAACTATGTTAAGATTCTTAATGTTGCTAAAACTTTTAACTTGCCAATTGACACATCCATTAAAGGTGACAAATGTGAAGTGTGTGCTCAAACAAAGATAACTAGAAGACCTTTTCGTACCGTCTCTAGGAGTACACAACTACTTGAGTTGATACATTCTGACATATGTGATTTTAAGAGTTTTATGACACAAGGAGGTCGGAAGTACTTAATCACTTTTATAGATGATTACTCTAGATATTGTCACATTTATCTGTTAAAAACTAAGGATGAAGCACTAGAAAAATTCAAAGAATTTAAGGACCGTGTTGAGAATCAGTTAGATGCTAAAATTAAAAGATTTAGATCAGATAGAGGTGGCGAATATGTTTCATTAGGATTCAGAGAATTTTGTAACTCACATGGAATCATAGCAGAAACTACAGCACCCTACTCACCACAGTCAAATGGTATCGCCGAAAGAAAGAATCGAACACTCACAGAGATGTTGAATTCTATGTTGTTGACTGCTGGATTACCTTCACATTTTTGGGGTGAGGCTGTATTAACTGCTAATAATATTTTGAACATGTTGCTACACTCTAAGTTACCTGCTACACCGTATGAACTGTGGCATAAGCACACACCCAATTTTAATAAATTAAGAACATGGGGTTGTATTGCTTTTGTTAGGATACCTGACCCTAGAAGGCCTAAAGTGGGACCTCGGACAAATACGTGTGTGTATTTGGATAGTGCAGTTGATAGTGCTGCAGACAGATTCTTAGATCTATCTCTCAACAAAGTAATAGAATCAAGAGATGCAGAATTCTTTGAAGATATGTTCATCAAAGATAAATGCATCTCATTATCTGAACCTGTAGACACTAGAAATGATCCACAACAGGAATCTAGATACATTTCAACTGACACTGAACCTTCACATAATGTTGAATTAAGAAGACTCTCTACAAGAGATAAAATACCTAGAACCTATGGTGATGACTTCGTGACTTATGCACTAGCAGTTGACCCTGTTAGTGTTAAGGAAGCCTTAAGGTCTAGGGATGGTTTGCTTTGGAAAGAAGCAATTGATGATGAAATGGATTCTTTATTGCAGAACAACACTTGGGAATTGGTTAATTTGCCAGTAGGGGCTAAAACTATAGGAAACAAGTGAGTTTTGAAGAAGAAACTTAATCCTGATGGAACTGTAGCTAAGTATAAAGCACGCTTAGTAGCTAAAGGTTATACTCAACAAAGTGGGGTGGATTATTTTGATGTTTATTCACCAGTTTGCCACATTGCTACAATAAGGATTCTTCTAGCCATAGCATCTATTGAAAATTTTGTTATTCATCAAATGGATGTTAAGACTGCTTTCCTAAACGGTGATCTCAATGAAGAAATCTATATGAATCAACCTGAAGGTTTTGTACTTAAAGGTTCAGAATATAAGGTTTGCAAATTAATAAAATCCTTATATGGTCTAAAACAAGCACCAAAACTGTGGCATGAAAAATTTGATAAAACAATAAAGAGCTTAGGTTTTGAATCTAGTAATTCTGACAAATGCCTTTATTATCGTGATGAATCGAATAAAATTGTCATTATTTGCTTGTATGTTGATGACCTGCTAGTTGTTGGAAGTGACCTCTCTATTGTTATAGAAGTCAAAACCATGTTATCCAAACAATTCAATATGAAAGACCTAGGTGTTGTGGACACCATATTGGGTATGAGAGTGGGCTTTAGAAGGCAAGGAATAACCCTTAGCCAATCCCACTATATTAAAATAGTGTTGAAGGACTGGGGATATAGTGATTGCAAAAGGTTTAATATACCTTATGATAATACCAAAAAGTTGACACCTAACGATGGTGCAACAGTGAGACAGTTAGATTACTCTAAACTTATTGGGAGTCTCATGTATGCTATGACATGCACTAGACCTGACATAGCCTTTGCGATAGGCATGCTAAGCAGGTTCACTAGCAATCCTAGTCAATTACACTGGAATGCCCTTGAGAGGCTACTGGGATACCTAAACGGTACTCAAGAGTTTGCTTTGTGCTACTCTGGTTATTCTTCAGTACTAGAGGGATACTCTGATGCATCGTGGTGCTCAGGAAATGGTGACAGTAGGTCCACTAGTGGTTATGTGTTTACACTAGGAGGAGCAGCTGTGTCATAGAAATCTAAAAGACAACCTGGTCTTGCCTTTTCATCCATGGAGTCAGAACTCTTTGCGTTATCTTCTGCTGGTGAAGAAGCGGAATGGATAAAAGAGCTATTGTTAGATATTCCTTTGAGAAGGTTTAGAGTAACCACTCTCAGTCTTTATTGTGACAATCAAGCTGCAAATATTGTAGCTAACAACACTCTCTACAATGGTAAGAGACGTGTTGTGAGCCTTAGACAGGCCAAGTTGAACTATCTCATTAAACAAGGGACAATTGCCCTTATTGATGTACGATCAGAAAAGAATGTGGCTGATGCCTTTACAAAAGGACTAAGTAGAGATCTAATTATCAACACTGTGGGGGAAATGGGGTTAAAAACTTTTGAGGATAAGTTTTAACACCCTAGTTATTTTGATAAATTAGAATCCAAAGTTGACAGCCATAGAGTAGTTCAAACTTTAAGCATCAATCTTGACAGTTGACATGCTTTAGATAATTAGAAAAGTGACTTTAGATAATTAGAAAAGTTCTATGTATTTATTGTTGATATATAACTTCATTCCAAATTTGATGATGTTATATATGTTTCAAAACTTACATAAAATTATCTTTTATTGCAAAAGAAAGCATGAAAATTTGTCGATGTGTTTCCGATGTTTAGAACTGTTGTTATATCATTCCAACTTTGATGATATATCTCTTTTATGGGGTTTATGTTTCATTCCAATCTTGATGATTCAAAACTTAACCATAATTGATCTAACAATTCTATCATTCCAACATGAAATACAGTATAGTTCTTGTGTAGTAACTATAATAGTTCTTGTACTTTATTTTGATAAAGATACTTGATTGTGATGCTTATGATGTACCTTTGCATATCTATGTTGAATTGTACTAAGTTCTTTAGCATGAACTAGATACTCTTATACATTTCATTTGAACTCTAAGAGAAGCGACTCATGAGATTTCTATGTGTTATGTTTGAAACAGATGGCAGCAAAGGCAATGGAAATGAATCAGTCAACTTTGATTTTGAAAATGATGATTTGCTCGATATGGAGGAGTAGACACAAAAGAACTCGCAAGAATAGTTTGTCAATTGCTTGGAGAAACTTCTATTTTACGTTTAAGACTCTTTATTAGATTGAGCTTAATACTTTTCGTTTTTTTGAAGTTTATTGTTTGATTGACTTGAGATTATGATTTTGCTTTGTTGGTTTAGTCTTTGTGAACTATTCATTTATGGTTTTAGAACTATTTGATTATTTTGGTTTAGTCATATTTGAACTATTCAAGTTATAATTGATTTAGTCTATGATCCATGTTCTTTATGATTCAATAATGTTTGAATTTTTGTGATCCAATATTATAACATTGCTTAGCCTAATATACTGAGAATATAGGAGGAGATTGTTGGATGTATACGTATATTCTCATTATAATAGGATAATATTGTGTATATTATTCTATGGGGCAACACGGGTTTACACGTGTTATGTATTAATTATTGGAACGGGTAAAGTGGGCTAAAAGCCCAGTACCCTAAACCCAGTCTAATCTCTATATAAACTGGTCTAGAGGTAGTGCCCTGTGATATTCCAATACTGATAAGCAGGGTATAATATCTTAAGCGGCTAGAGATTAACCCTAACCCTAATTTTCCCAAATCAGATTTAACACAGTCGACCGCACATGCCCCTGTTGTTGTTGTTGTTGTTTGGCTTGCTTCCACTCCGCTTCGTTTGTCTCAATTCCTTCATCACTTCATCGTCTTCATATCCAACTTAGTATGCAAGGGATAAACCCAACCGTTACTACCACAAATAAAGATCCATGTCTACTAAATTGGGGTTTGTGGTGATTTACTATGTAGGCTGCATCCATCTTATAGGAGCGAATACTGAACATATATATAATATATACAGTATATTTGAAATTTCCAATTTTCTTCGGTCTATTAATTTGATAAGATTGGAGAACTTCAACTTTCTTTTGCCTGCTGTATTTTTATCTGTTTCATTTTTTTTCTTAAATTAACCAAGTGTGAACCTTTTTAATGTATTTGGCTGGAGCCCTTAGGCTCCATCCCTTCTATCAAAAAAAAAAACCAAGTGTGAACCTTTAGTTCAAAGTTTTCATAGATGAAGAAGGGAGTAACCCGTCCGATCCTGATGTGATGCATCGCATTGCAGGTCTCCTCTTCTCTTATAAAAATTAACTACGAAGTGGCAAGCAAGATTCATTTTGTACCCCATCGTTAATTTCTTTCTTACCGGACTAACTAACTATAAGGTGTTCTTGTATTCGTTTTTTTAATTTTATTTTTAATGTTGTAATTCTTGTAAACAATGTTACAATAGTGTCTTTTGTTACATTTGTAGTGATTTCAATCCTTGCTTTAGATGCCACTTATAGACTTACAGTATATATATCCTTGTAGGGATGAAAGCGAAGAACGAGCAATAGAAATATGATTTGAAATTACAATGTGCTCTGTTTTACTGGGAGGTTACAGAAGCATCCATAATCACATATCTAGCATTGTATACACATAACACACAACTATTTTACAAGCAGACTATTAAATAAAACATATTTAGAAAGCTAATTAACAATGATATTGAGCTTCAAATCATGCATCGGACCATGTGATGTCGTAGTCTCCAACTTGTGACTGGGGGATCCCTAACGCCTTCCACACTGCAGGCGACGCATCGACAATGTTGTTGGGGCAAGGAGGTTGGAAGTCATGATCAGAATCACAACCGTAAACAGAGTCACACTCATCAACGACTTTAGCCAAAACAGATTTCCCATTGGCATTGATCCTAATTTTGTTCAAGCATCGGCTACCGTGATTATACCATCCAGTGGACAGAGCTACAACCATTTCAGAATCACTGTGGTAACTGTTGTCGCATTCAGAGGGGCCTCCGCCATCCCCACCCTTTGCAAAGCTATTAATAGTCATGTGGGCATGTGTATCTCCTGTGATGGGCGGAGAGCAACGGTATTGAGGGTACCTCTTGCCATCCTCGCAACAATCAGAGTCATTCTCACGGTTGCAGTTGCCAGACTTGCCGGGCAAGTAGCCGCTAGGATTGCAAGCACCCAAGAGAGGGGAATGGCGAAAGCAATCTGCCAAGTTGAAGGTTGCTACCAACATAACTAGGACAACTGCTACAACTCTTGCCATAGTTACAATGCAGTTAATAAAGCTTTAGTTCTTGGTATATTATTTGAAGATGTTTTGCTTTGTATTGATTGCCTGGGTATTTATAGTACAAGAATAATAATTAAGTGGTTGATTGAGTGGTGGTGTTACGGCAAAAGTAATTAATTTTGTAACCAAGAAACATAGCAGAAACGTTCATCCAATGGGATGTTTTTCTTAGGAAGAGGAGGAAGGGCGTGCAATTTAAGTTGACAGAGACAGTGGGCTGGGCCGGATTAAGCTGCTTTTTTCCTGGGCCTAGACTAGCAACTTCGCTGATAGGCAAAAGGCATTACAATTTAGTCCCACATCCGATACAAACAAACGAGCACTGTGTCGTCTTTTAGTACAAACACTGAGTAGAAATTTGTGCCTTCCGGGATATCCGATAAAATTGAAACGATATAAAGAAGATTAGCATGGCTATGCATATGACAGGTACAAATCAAGAAATATTTTCTATGATGACATTGATGAGAGATGAAGGTACTTTCTGACTGTGTTCATCTTTTACTCAAGTGCATTAGTTGGTAAATGCTATCTAATTAGCTAAGTAATACTAGGATTAATTCTTGTAATTTTCAAGCTTTTCTCACAAGTTTATTTAGCTATGAGATATCAAATTAATGAAATGGTTTTAGCTATGAGATATCAAGTTTATTTAGCAATGAGATATCAAATTAATGAAATGGTTTTAGTATTTGGATGGGGAGAAGATAGTCGACCAAGAATGAGCCTTTTTGTTTGGCAATGAGATTAAGTCAAATGCTTCATTCAGTTGATGTGTCCAACTAGATGATATAAATTCTTTCGGAAAGTTTATTCATTTGTCGATTGATGGTATTTGGTCTTTGTTGATTTAGGGGAAAGTAGTACTGTGTTAAATTTTCTCGGGGTTATAATTCCAAAATCGAGAAATGGTCCAAATTCTTTGGACCTTTGGGGATGAACAATGAGTGCTGTTTCTTAAGAGAATCTGATCGGAGTGCAAGCTTTTTAGTGATCCAAGACAAACTTGTGCAAACACCTTGTTTCAGCATATTGTGTGTTGATTCCAGTAATGAGATATCTTTCACCATTTCCTAAACAGAAGCATGCACATATCTTTCACCATTTCCTATACAATTTCAACTTCACCCATGTCTTTGAGAACCAGTTAATCTTCCATAGAGAAGCACAAGGAATGAGATAAATGGCAGAATTTGTTAAAAGGTTATATTTAGTTGACCATAAAATTACATACAATTGTAACTGAAAATAAGAAAATTACATACAGTTGGCCGTTATGAAAATGATAACAGATTTTCACATCGAACATTAAATTGACTTGGTTTCTTTGTGAGTCTTCATGGTTGATGGTTTACGTAAAAAAGAATACTCTATAGATAGGAACCAAATAGTCTGATAATACCTAAATCCAGCTGCATCCAGGTTGCTTCTTTGCCCCAAATCCGTTTACCTGAACCCTCAAACTCTTGAGTTCATCCCCACCTCCCAGCTGATTTAAACACACCCATCAAATTCAAATGCGGCATTTTATCCATCGGCTCCCATTCCAATACCCGATCAGCTGCATACTTAGCCAATTCAACATTTCCATTCAATTTGCATCCACTTAGAATCGTAGTCCATACAGCCGAATCAGGCTTATATGGCATTGAATGAGCTAATCTCTCAGCCCCTTCAACCATCCCCATTCGACAGAAAGATCAATCATGCACGCATAATGAGGCAATGTAGGTGTAATTCCCGTAATCACCCATGCAACTGAAGTAATATTGAGCTTCTATCAATAAGTAGCGGTGGTTACAGGCATAGAGAGGGCCAAGAAATGTGACATTGTCAGGTCCTGTACTGTATTCGCCCTTACCATAGGATTGAACATCTCAATAGCTTCTTTGCCGAGACTATGAAAGGCATAACCATAAAGCATCGCATTCCAAGTCACAATATCCTTCTTTACCGTCTCATTGAACAATTGTGCAGCCATCGACAACAACCCACATTTTTAATACATAATTATTAGAAAATTTTTCACCACCAAGAAAGAAGTGATCTAACCCTAGCTTCCTGGAAATAGTATGAACTTGTTCGCCTAGAATTGGTATGGACTGCTTCGCCGATGAGCTGAGGAGACTAGCTAGAGCATATTTATTTAGGGATTGTGATACATTAGTATGAATAAACACGTGCAATACACGTAAAGAAGTCAGAATCCAGGCAGTTAGTTTGTTAATTGGGCAGTTACAGTTTTTTTTTTTTCCTTGAGAACAAAGATGACATAGTCATCGTTCCATTAACGATAGGTTAACGAAACCTAGTCTCCCCAATTACAAATTCATACTAATGAGTTATCGGAAACACCACATCAGCAGCTAACAAATTCATACTAAAGGGTGGCTGAAATGAATAAGAGAGGAATGGAGGGTGGACTGACTAAAGGGATTTCAGTTAAAGGGATCTCCAAACCTTTGTCCATACTTCAATATACTGATGATACAATACTGTTCGGGATGGCTAAGGTGGAAGAAATAATGGCAGTATGTGTCCTTCTGAGATGTTTCGAATTTTGGTCCGGTTTGGCAGTTAATTTACAAAAGAGTTGTGTTACTCCTCTCTACAACAATAATGCGACACCCACGGATATTACGTCAACATTGCTTCAATGCGAAACTAAGGATTATCCGTTCAACTACTTGGGAACACCGATCAGACCGGAAAAGCTGATTAAGGAGGACTGGATTCCGTTAGTGGAAAAGATTGAGAAGAAATTGGCCGGTTGGAAAGGCAAATCCCTATCCCGGGGGGTAGAATCACTCTCATCAATGCCGTCCTTAGTAGCATTCCAACTTACCTCATGTCGATCTATGAGATTCCAAGCTGGGTTATCGAAATAATCGACAAATGTAGGCGGAAGTTCCTGTGGAAAGGAATGTGTGATGACATTGACAACAAAGGAATTAATCTTATTAGGTGGGATAGGGTATGCAAGAAAAAAGAGTTCGGCAGATTAGGGATCCTCAACCTCAGAGATATGAACAAAGCGCTACTGTCCAAATGGTGGTGGAAAATGAATAAACAACGCAAAGCGTGTTGGAGCAACTCGTTCATGAGATACCGAAGGAGGAAAATTGTCAGATTTGGGGAAAAAAGTAAGCATGGGAAGGTCTCTTGCATATGGAAGGGTGTCGCAATGGTAGGAGATATATTCCACACGAACACAAAGTGCAAGCTGGGGAAGGGGAACAACATTAGGTTTTGGAAAGATAAGTGGTGCAGGGATAGTACGTTACAAGCACTCTATCCCGAACTTGCATCGTCAGTTAAGAAGGAGGACGCTCTAGTGATATACGTATGGAAGAATAGAGATCTGAGATTGGAGTTCACAGGTAGCATTTCTAACGATGCTCAGGAACAACTTTTGAGCCTCAATGCGATGCTTCAAGAAGAAGGAACCCAGGAGAGGATAGAAGAGGACGACAGAGAATGGAGTCTTGGACAAAACAAAATGTACTCAATTTCCTCTGTGTATGGATTCCTTAACGATGGAGGGTTAAGGAACTCAAACGAAATGACCATTTGGAAGACTAAAGCCCCTCCCAAAGTTAAGGCCTTTCTTTGGTTGGTACTAAAAGACGGAATACTATCTAAGGCTAACCTAAAGAAACGAAACATTCTGCTCGACGC
Source organism: Hemerocallis citrina (assembly GCA_017893485.1). Classification (NCBI taxonomy): domain Eukaryota; kingdom Viridiplantae; phylum Streptophyta; class Magnoliopsida; order Asparagales; family Asphodelaceae; genus Hemerocallis; species Hemerocallis citrina. The sequence continues at coordinate 154,575,617 of CM030358.1, read as the reverse complement.
TACGTGCCAACGGTGTAACATAGGGGATGAGGATATCATTCACATCTTTTTCGGTTGCCCTAGAGCTAGGTTAGTTTGGGAGATTATGGGACTGGGTTTTCACACCACCGCAATTCCGAATTGCATCGATCATCTGTGGGGGGTGGAGAACTACGCACATCAAAATAGAATATAGGGACCTCTGGGACATTACGGTTGTGTAAGAAAATTTTAGGATAATAAAATTTATTTGAGTCTGATCTTGAACTTCATGATATTCACAATAATACAATATAGATAATTGAAATAACCTTGAGCAGCCATATCCTTTGACTTGATCCAAATCTGACTGCGTGATCAGATTGTGTATATATATCTGGTTTCGTATATATCAATGGATTATCTGGTTTCTCTCTCTTAGCCAACCTTTATCTGATAGAATGTTTTTCTTTATCTGATAGAAGGAATTTTTTTTCTGTTCGGACCTTTTATAGGCAGAGAGAGGACCAGTTCCTGGAGCAGTTATCTGCCAATAACTGTCATTGGCTTACACGTTCTATCAACGTTGTATTGAGTTGGTATTAAAACCCACTCCTTAACTGACCACACCAACTCCTTAACTGATCACATAAACTTGTATTGAGTTGGTATTAAAACCAACTCCTTAACTGACCATATCAACTCCTTAACTGATCACATAAACTTATCTTTTATATTAAACCATTAATTATATATTTAAAATCAATAATGTAAATATATATACATAATATATGGCACGAAGGTCATATATATCTTACAGGTTGGGGCTATTGTGTGGAGCTTATGGCTAGATAGGAATGAATTCTGCTTCCGTAATACTAGATGTTCATTTCATATGTTAATCCATAAAATGCTAGTTCTAATAGAGGCTTGGACAGGTCAAGCAGGTACATGGAAGAAGCCAAGGCTGGAGGGAGCTCAGTAGATCATCGAGGTTTAGGGCCGGGAGACTATCAGCTTTCTAGGGGGGAAATCAAGACTGTCTGCTCTGTTATTTTGGGATATTTATATGTATTCGTCGTTGTATCTTCTTTTACTTCATGTGGAACTCTCTTTTGTAATAGATTGGACTAAGGCTAATTTGTATTGGTAGAATTCTTATGTTTCGTTAATCAATCATCAATGAAATCAGTAACCTCGGTCATTTTTTTTAATCAAAAAAAACACAAATTCATACTCAGAAATTTTGGGGGGGGGGGGGGGGGGGGGAATGGAATTTCTGCAACCTCTGTCATTCCTCTAATGTATCTTTTCCTCTTCTTCTTCTCGTCTCCATTTCCCGCGTTTTGATGTATCCGGTTTACTAGATTGGATATCCAAGACCACACAATTCTTGAACGACTTTGATACACCGGATGATCAACGCTTCATACCACGTCGATGGCGATGCTTTTGATTGGTTCTGTTTCAAGCAGCCATTCCATTCTTGGAACTCTTTTTTGAAGGCTTTGGTCTATTGGGTGGACCTTTAGAGTGGGATGAAGATCAAGGAAGGAAGTTTGTGGAGTCTCTTTCTTCAATTTCAGATTGCACACTACATGTTCGAGAAAATGTCCATACAATTTCCATCCATTCAGAGCTTGCATTTGAAGAGGCCAAGCAACATAGAGATGAACCAGCATTGGAGAGTGAAGAATCGATGCAACATTTTAACAAAATTTCGTCAAGACCATTGCCATGTTCCAGTTGCTCACCACATGTTCGACCAAATTCTCTTGCGATGTCCTTCCAGCCTGAAACTGAAATTGAAGAGCCCAAACTACAAAAATCGAGCCCTTCAATCATGAGAAGTTGTCTACAGTGGTTATTAAACAGTCACCAATTGTTAATACCATAGATGTAGGGAAGTTGAATTTCCAAGTGATTTCCAGCCAATCCGATCTCGATGTTGAAGGGGCCAAGCTGCTTAGCAAGAAACCAGCACTGGGAATTACCTCATAAAGTTTTTTTATGAGGTAATACCACATCTTTCTGATTTTGATTAAAGTATGTGTATGGATGATCAAGGCTTGCTAGGTTCCACTTCACCTAATCCATTGCTCGTTACGGAATTATGAAGTGAAGAAAAAGTTTTATCAAAGTATGTACTTGTTGATGGCCTTGGGAATGAGCAAACTGAGATTGAACCTCAAGAGCTAGACATTTGTGATGGTAAATTGATCTTAAATGGTCGTCCACCACCTATTCGATGTGATTCCTCAGTGGGTACACTAGAATACCGAGAATACAAGATAAGGGACAAATGAGATCCTTATGAGCCAAGGAAAATCCAGATGTTTCTTATGTAGAGGTTGAGAAATCATTTAGCAAAAACATGGGTAAACTAGACGACACCATGTATTACATTTCCGCAGGCATGAATGTAGAACGGAAAACCTTCAGATTCACTGAACAACGGCAATTTAAATTTGAATTTGTCAAGACCAGCCATGAAGAACAAAACAGTGAGTTGAATTTATCGCGGCCAGTTTTAAAAGGGGGTTCGAACTGCAAGACCAGTCAAAAAGCTTGTCCTCATTAACTCACATAAAAGACTATTGAGCCCAAACAATGAGAAGAAGAGTGAGACTCCTAATGTTTGCATTGAGAAAGCCTGCTGCCATTCAAGAAGATGATACTGAACCCAAGATGAAAATTAAACCAAACTTGTATTTGAAGATGAGGAAAGATAATGAAATTCTTAGCGATGTAGCCCTCCGAAAAAGAAGCCTGAGGAGATTCTGACGCCTATAGAACCATATCAAGATATTGTGTCATCTAGTGGGCATGTGAAGCCTTTAAAGGCCAATTAATATGTCGAGCAATGGTCAGGAGATCATTAGTGCATTAGAAACCTTGTCTGGGGTGGGCAAGTGTGATAGTTCTATGAATGTTGCAGAAAATGCAACTCAAGGATTTTCAGATACTATCGTTGATTCCCTTACCAAACCATATGAATTAGTTGATTTTTCTCAAGGATCTTCAGGACTGCAGCCGCCTGTGCGAAGGAGCGTTGAATCGAATGATGTTGAAGCTTCTTCTACACTTGTGGATGAGAATTTAGGGAGCTCCAGTTTCGCTGTCTCCAGCTCTAGGCAAGCTCTGAAGCTCCTCTGCTAGGAAAACCTCAGAGGTTGGACTCAACTGCGAAGGAGGTACTACAGCCAACTGGAAAAGTAATTACTGGTTCGAATGAAGAAGGAGGAGGCTAGAGTTCTTCAACTGATGTAGGAAATGATTTATCAGCAGAACTTGAGGAACGTGAAAAGAATGACTGGAAAAAGGCAGAACATTTGCTGCATTCAGGTGAAAGAGTTGACGTGGAACTACTGAGCTGCAGTGAGCTGTAGTGGCAGAGGATTTGTAGTAGCTTTTGTTCATTAGTTGGCTTCTTACCATACCAAAACCTTTGGTGCCAAGTGGAAGTTTTTGGCTTTTGAATCTTGGTTGAGGAAAAAGGGTTTGGACCCTGCACTGTACAGGCAGAATCTGAGTGTTATAGGAAATTATGATGTTCTAAATACAAGTCAGGAAAAGGGGGCTCAAGGATGAAGTCTGCAACACCAAATATGAAGTTTGAAGATCTTCTCAATGCATACTGAGCATTTATTCTGCAAACGTGGAGGCTTGGAGCATGATCATATAGCTGCAGTACTTACGATCAACCGTTCACTTTGAACCTTGAGGACAAGGTTCTCTTAAGGGGAAGGCAATGATACGAATATGAATAAACACGTGCAATACACGTAAAGAAGTCAGAAGCCAGGCAGTTAGACAGTTAGGAAATATGTTATCGGGAAACACCACATTAGCAGCTAACAAATTCATACTCAGAAATTGTATAAATAGACAGGAATGTAATGAGCAAAGGGGGGATAATGATTTGAATCTTTACAACCTCTCTCATTCCTCTATTGTATCTTCTTCTTCTTCTTCTTCTTCAATCTTGTTCAGTTTTCACTTCCCGCAATTCTCTGTTCTTCATCAATCCCTGATTCTCTTCTCAGTTCTGATCTGAAATTGTAGTTCTTGAAGTGTATGGCTATTTTGATATTGATTGGAGTATTTTGGCAAGTGTTCTTGATTCATTGAAGTGACTCTGGTTCTTGGTAGCTCTTGAACCGTATCAGTGGATCCTGAGTTGTATCAGATTGTATTAGTAGATAGCATATTCTTAAAGAATTGGATTGCTTGGTCGTCCAGATTATTTCGGACAAATCCGGAAATTAAAGCACCCCATGTTATAGAATCTTGTAAGCTTCATCTACTCTACCATGTTGAAGAAAACCAGAGATCATAATGTTGATGGTCACTGCATTCCTTTGAGGCATTTTGTTGAAGAGCTCAATCGATCTCTCTAATTGACCTGCTTCTATATAACAAAAGATCAATGTATTGTATACTACTGCATCAACTTGGGGAATCATATTGAATAATTTCCGAGCTTCGTCTATCCTTCTGTTTTTTTATTAAACCAGCCATCAAAGCGGTGATTGCTTCAATTGTTGGTTCAGGCATCTTCGCAAACAACTCAACAGTGTCCTCCATTCTGTCATCTTCCAAGTAACCTTTAACCATTAAATTCCATGTAATGTTATCTCTTACATTCATATTATCAAATATAGTTTGAGCATCATCGAGCTTATTGCTACTGCTACAGCCACAAATCAAGGAGTACATGAAAATCAAAGCCAGCTCAATTATCTGATTGAGATGAAACCCTAATTTGATGACAAGCCCATGAATTGTTCTCCCAAATTCAATCCTTCTCACACTACAACTAGTAGTAATAGCCAGGGTTATACTAGGGCCGTTAGCATGCGCTCTCTCATACATCATTCTACTAAAGAATTCAATAGCTTCTTTGTACTTCTGATTGGTAACGAACCTCATAATATTACTGACCAAGTCACTTGATTCTTCACAGGCATCAAGTCGAATAAATCCAAAGCATCCCTCACCCGCTGAACCTTAAGATACACATTAATCATAGCAGTCCAAGAAACCACATTTTTGTCTCTGACATTAGATTAAACACATTACGTTCATCACCAACCCGACGATATAACACTAATCCTGAAATCAAAGCATTCCAAGCAGAAACATTCGAGAACTCTATACCCTCGAAAACCCGAGTCAAGCAATCAACCTCATTGCATTTTGCATACATTGTGATCAAGGAGGTGCCCACAAACACATTCTCCGGAGCTCTTAGCATCATCGAAAAGGCCATGTATTTGTCTCCCTAGGTCTAAAGCTCTGAGCTAAGCACAAGAAGTTAGTGAAGTCGACAACGAGGTGTTGTTAATGCCGACATTGGCATTGTTCACTGCCGAAAAAGACGGAGAGATACCTCAAAGCAGGCATTGTGAGCATAGGCAGCCATTATGGAGTTCCACAAGACTTGAGTCTTGTTCGGGCATTTCATCGAATAGTTTTTGTGCATATATCAAATCACTGGTGATCAATCTATTGAGGTAATTGATGTCTGAGTTAGTGTTGATTGGATTGACTGAGAATGGTGTGGATTTTAGGAACTGGGTTGGTTTGTTTCGTAACCATATTCTTCAATGACGTATGTTTCATATCTATATGAATTATGAAGTAGTAGGAAGCCCAAACTCCACGTATCTGGCCCATCTAACGGCCCATGTAGAATTCCTCATTTGGGCTATCCTAAATAGAGTCACGTTGTCCAGCCCATCAACAACATGGTTGAGAATAAGTACATCCATGGCCGAATGCCAAAAAAGTAAAATAAAAAAGGAGGAGATATGAGAATCAGTAAAAGTGCTTATTATGTTTGTTGTACTACTTTTAATATACTAGTTTGATGATCCAAAAAAAAAAAGTTTTATACTATGTATTATACTAATATGTCTACTCTCTCTCTCCTCTGTATTTATTTTAAAATAGAGAAATGAGAGCAAAATGAGGGATTCTCATCTACATTAACACGTGGAATATGCACGTTTTAAAATAAGAAGGGGAAAAAACATCAAACCCTCTCACCCGATCTCTTCGTCTCCCACTCTCAAAATCTAAAACCACCCAACCTACGCCGCACGCCGCCCCCAGCTGCTGATACCCGCAACGTCAAACAGCTCGCCTCTTTCTCTCCCCACGCCCCCACCCCCACCCCTCTCACGCCGCTCGCTGCACTTACTACCCATGCCTCATGTCGTCCCATTACAGTGTGTGAGTAGCATGTTTGAATTTGTGAGGAATCAAAGCCCTGTCTTTTGGGTAGTTTTTTAGAATAATTTGATTCAGTTTTGGGGGATATTTTTCCACATCTTCTATATACGTCCACGTCGTCCGACACTGCACGCTGCACGCCACCCGAGGTCCGATTATTTCCCAGATTTTTTTTTGCAAATTTTTAGACTAATTTGATTCATTTTTAAAGATTCTTTTTCCACATCTTTTGTATAGGTCCATGCCACATGCCACCCAGGGTCCAATCATTTCATTGATTTTATCGCAAATTTTTTTGAATTGTATGAATGAATTTTTTTTTTCTTTTTACCTAATTGGATTCATTTATGGGGAATTTTTTCCCCATAATTTTTTTATAAGAATTTTCAGACTGATCAAAAGTTCTCTGTTAATAATTTGATTCATTTTTTAGGATTCTTTTTCCTTTTTCTTTGTTTTCTTTTTTGTAATTTTTTTAAATATTTTGTGTGACTTGTTGTTAGTAGTATATTAAAGAAGATTTTTTTCCAAACTTACCCAATTTACGAAAGTATTTACCAAACTGACCCACTTTCGAAACTATTTACTAAATTGCCCTACTTGCTATTTGAGATAACGAGTCTAGTTCAACTAACCTCGCTATCTCAAATAACAAGTGTAAATTTATACATTTCAGATAGAAATTGCATGTTTAAAATTTCTCTGAAAAATAAGTACAACTACACTCGCTATTAGGGGTTGACAACTATTATCCGAACCGACCAATCCGAACCAATCCAATCCGAACCGACCGGTTTTTAAACGAACCAATTGGGGTTTGGATTGGCTCGGTTCTTGATCTTCAATAACTAACTGGAGTGGTTCGGTTGTTGGATGGGGCTTTCAAATAACCGATGAAACCTAACCGACCGTACTTCTATGTATAAGTCCATAAAAAATATAGTTCTCCTTTAATTTCTTGAATATAAAAATAGTCATTTCTCATTTTCTTGGAGATACAAACAGTCTTCTTTAATTCTTTAATACAAACCGAGCAATTGTTTTACCTATGTTTTGATTCTCCATAATTCTGTGTGTTATGTTGTTGAGAAATGCTTGATTTATAGTATGGCTCAACTTAATAGAATCATGAAGTTTATGTAACATTTAGTAGTTACTTTAATCAAGTCAAGTAGAAATTGTAATCTAATTTTTTTTTATTGTACCTGAAATTCAATTAGCTATGGTTATTTAATGTTTCTTTTATGATAATAAACTAAGATTACAGAAGTATGCAAGCGAAAAAGTAGTTTATCTCATCCATTTAAATGTCATCATCTCAAATAATTAGTACAAAATTTATTAACAACTTGTGATTTTATAAATCTTCATTTTAAATTCATTTCTGAATAACAAATAACATGTTGTTTCTTAAATTTGATTGAAGTTGATCTTTTGAATTTCAACAAAATTATGAATAATGTTGAAGGTGAAAAGTAGCATGCCAAACTGACTATCCAATCCAATCCAAACTGAGCTTAATCGGCTTGAATGGAAACCGATCTAATTAAGATTCGGATTGGTTGCGGATGAGAAAATTAAAAAATCGATCTTCTTTGGATAGGTGGTGGATGGTCCATATTAGGTCGGACACCGGCTGATGCCCACCCCTACTCGCTATCTGAGATAACGAGGTCAGTTGAACTAAACTCGCTATATGAGATAACGAGTGTAGTTATATACATTTCATGTCACGCCCCGCTTCCCAAAACATGGAAATACGGGCGCGAGACTAAGGCCCAGCGAATGGCGCGAACACACCATTCATAAGCTGTACAAGTAAACTCAACAACAAGATGATAAAACAAACCACACAGGCATATAAATCACAATATGATAATGAAAATTCATGACATAGTCCATAAAAATAACCAACAACTGGGAAATACAATAGTTACGGGTCAAACAAGCCCGGATTACAATAAATAGTTGCAAGAAATAAAATACAACTAAAGATAACATAATAATGATAAACTAGAACACTTGGTCAGTGACACCTTCTGGTAACTCTCTATTTGGGCCTGCAAGTACATTATAATAATAGAAAAGGGAAGGGAAACAAGAAGACCCGTTAATACAAGTTACGGGCCGCAAGGGGGTACATGCTAAGGGAAACAGGAACAACAATAAAACAAAAGAAAAACAGGAAAGAGCAAGGAATCAAGAGTAAGGGAAATGCAATAAGTAAACATGGTATGAACAAGTCAATATGAAACAAGTGGAGTGTAAAACAAGTAAACAAGTATCACGTCAACATGAACATGTAACATATAACTGGATCATGCAAGTGCACGTGTAAATCTTATGTCTAATGTTTGATCCTATCTAGGTAGCACTTCATGCATCCATACTTTTACTACATGGTTGCTACAGTCAATAAAATTTTGTTTAGATTTAGTGGTGGGTTTTATAGGTCACGTACTCGGAAAAACATGTACATTCAATATTGTATCGAGATACGTACAAACTTGTAACGTGGAACATGTAGAGTGTAAACTTGTAACGTGAACATGTAAACTTGTAATTTGCAATCTTGCAACTTGTAAGTTGTAACTTGCATCGGGAAACCACGAGCTCCCGTCCGAGTACGCACTTCTATATTGCCCACTACTTAAATCTTTCCCTTAAACCCCGTCTTATTACTTTTATTTTAATTTAACCAACAAGAACAAGATGTCCATATTCATATTTAACTACTGTCACGGTGGGAAACATTCCTGCACATAAACATGTATAATCCTAAGAATACATATGGGTATATTTATTTGTGTTCGTGTCATGCATAGGATAACAAAGTATTCATGATCTCGTGTGAATACAGGATCGACGGATTAGGTATAGAAACGGGTATCAATTCGACTTATGAATGCGAATTGGAGTCAAAAATAATATACTTGCGGTATTTATGCAAAGGGCTTGTACTAGAAGAACAAATTGTACAAGAGGTATTTGCCTTTTTGACGAAATCACGTGCGAAAATACGTGCAAGAAATCCAAGCAATAAAGTCAGCAACTGGAGCAACTCCACACCGGGATCAGATCCAAACAGCAAACAGCAACCCAGAAACTAGTGTGCCTAGAACACGAAACGGCAAAACCAGCCAATGGGATACGTTTCCTACACCGGATCAAGAATCGAACAGGAAACGGCAAATCTAAATCCCACACAACAAAACACCGAACAGCCACTACCACCAATCGTTCTTCATCTCTTTCCTTCGACAAGAGATAGAGAGAGCGATCGGGAGAGAAGTGACCGGGGAAATGAGGGCAGCGTCTTCAGCGAGGTGGAGCGACGACGTCCGGCGATCGACGTGCAGCGGCTTGGCGACGACCGCGGCAACGTTGACGGCGCAGCAGCTCGATCTCGAGCAGAGCTCTGTTTTTTTGGCAAAAACAGAGGAGAAGAATGGCGGGGGGGGGTTCTGGATGTCGATGGTGGCGACGAGGGGGGGTTCGATGGTCGCGGCAAGGCGGCGAGACAAATGGGCGACGCGACGCAGGGAAGCTGCGTGCGTCGGAGGTTCAGGCTGACGCGCACAGTCGGAGATGAGCGGAGGATGAAGGGATTGGGTTACACTGTTGGGTTCGTCGACAATTGCGAGCGGCGGAGATCGACGGAAAGGGGGCGGAGGAGGCGAGGCTTTGGGGTAGAGGATGAGCGATGGGGAGAAGTGGAGTTGGGTTTGCTTTGGGTGTTTGGGCGATGTCGGGGGTTGAAGATAATGGAGGTGGCGGTAAGAGCGGGAGTGGAGAAGATGAAGTGGAAGGTTTGGTTTCGATGGAAGACGACGGTGAATGCTGGCGATGGTGAAGGTAGAAGGCGGTAGGGAAATGGCAGAGAACTTCGAGGTTCGAGCAGAGAGGGCGAGCTTGATGGGGGGTGATGGGGTTCTGATGGGTTTTCAAAATGGCGAAGATGAGAGAGCGGGAGAAGAAGAAGATGGGTTTTGTTTGTTTGGTTTTGTTTTTGATTTGGTGGTTTTGTTTTTGTGTGGTTTTGTTTAAATAGGGAAGGGAGAGAGAGAGATACATATTAGAATATAATAAAAAGGAATATAATAATAAGGATGAGAGAGATTTTAGGGAGTGGGTTACGGGGAGAGAGAATAGGGAAAGATTTGAATATAATAATGGTATAAAATTAAGGAGGAGAATGATTTTAGGAGAGGGGGTTACGGGACTCAAATATGTGTTGAGGAGAATTAAAGGTGATTAGGATTGTTATAACAGCTATGTTGATGGGAAGATATTTAATTTGGGGATTACAGGAGGTAGGAGAGATTAGGGGAAGTTTTAGGAGAAATTGTTGATCTGGTCAACAATGGAGTTTGGGTTTGGATTAGCGGATCAATACCCAATAGGAGGTGGGCTTGGTCCACGGGCTTAAACAATTTAATTATTTAAATATAGAATCGAGCTCAAATAAATAATTGGACCATTGGGTTTAATTTTAATTTACTGGGCTTATAATAAGAATTGGGTTCCAAAATATTTCAAATACTAAAATAGTTGAATAATCAAATATTGGGCTTCACAAAATAGTTTGAACGACATATTAACTTAAAAAGAGAATAGTTTAATTTAAAATACGGGAAAATATTTGAAAATACAATTTAACGAAAACAGGGGTTACATTTCAGGTAGAAATTGCATATTCAAAATTTTCTGAAAAAATAAGTACAACTACACTCGCTATCTGAGATAGCGACTGTAGTTGTATATATTTCATGTTCAAAATTTCTCTAAAAAAATCAATACAATTATACTCGCTATATGAGATAACGTGAAAAAAATGAGTACAACTAAACTCGCTATCTGAAATAGCGAGTCTAGTTCAGATGTTGTGTACATTTCAGGTAGAAATTGCATTTTAAAATTTCTCCAAGTGTTGAAGAAAACCATAAAACTGGACTCGCTGTTTGAAACAGCGAGTATGTCAATTTGGTAAATATTTTTGAATGTGGGTTAGTTTGGTAAATATTTTCAAAAAGCGGGTCATTTTGAAAAAACCTTAAGGATAATGCTACACCTACTACCAAATTTACTACCTTTCTCTTTACTACCTTAGGTGGTACACCACTATTGGATGTTTATACCACCTACTCTACAAGAACCTCCACTAATAGTGTGTCACATAAGTAAAGGAAAAAGTAGTAGATTTGGTAGTAGGTGTAGCATTACCCAAACCTTAAAAGGTGGCAAATCAACCAACCAGTCAAATCTGCAATTAGGCCATTTTACGGTATCACGTGTGATGCACGTGAGTTCATTTAACGGAAATTTTAACTGTTCCGTCAATCTAAGGGTATTTCTTAGTTTTTTTCAAATAGTGGGGGTATATGCTAGTTTCCACATTTTGAATATGGACATTTGCTAATATATATATATATATATATATATATATATATATATATATATATATATATATTTGCGGATATCCGTATCCGAATTCGCTTTTTTAAGTGATATCTATATCCGTATCTGCATTCGAATTTTTTTGGATTTGAATATCCGAATCTATATCTATATCTGCCCGGATACGGATATTTCAAAATTTTCAGATTCGGATACAGATCAGATCAGATATATCCTTATCCGAGAGCATCCCTCCCCTCATGTCGCCCCTCACAGTGTGTAAGTAGCATGTTTGAATTTGTGAGGAATCAAAGCCCTGTCTTTTTGGTAGTTTTTTAGAATAATTTGATTCAAAATTTGGGGATTATTTTCCACATCTTCTATATACGCCTACGGCGTTCGACGTCACACGCTGCACGCCACCCGAGGTCCGATCATATCCTTGATTTTTTTTGCAACTTTTTAAATATTTGGGTGACTTTTTAGACAAATTTGATTTATTTTCAAATATTATTTTTCCACATCTTCTGTATAGGGCCACGCCGCACACCACCTGGGGTCCAATCATTTCATTGTTTTTATCGCAATTTTTTTCGAATTTTATGGGTGATTTTTTATTTCATTTTATTTTTTGACTAATTGGATTCAGTTTTAGGGGATTTTTCCCCGTATCTTTTATACAAGGATTTCCAGACAGATTAGAAGTTCTATGTTAATAATTTGATTCATTTTTTTTTATGATTCTTTTTCCCACATCTTCTATATACATCCACGGCCTCTGACGCCGCATGCTACATGCCGCCCGAGGTCCGATCATTTCCCAGATTTTTTTACATTTTTTTTTTCAAAATTTATGGGTGACTTATTAGACTAATTTTATTCATTTTTGGGGATTCTTTTTCCACATCTTCTGCATAGGGCCACACTGCACGCCACCCGGGGTCCGATCATTTCCCCAATTTTATTGCAACTTTTTTCGATTTTTTTGGGTGATATTTTTTGACTAATTAGATTCATTTTGGGAGATTTTCCCCCCATATCTTTTATACAAAGATTTCCAGACTGATCAGAAGTTCTCTGTTAACAATTTGATTCGTTTTTTTGGGATTTTTTCCCACATCATCTATATACGCCCACGGTGCCCAACGCCCCACGCAGCACACTGCATGCCGCCCGAGGTCCAATCATTTCCCAGATTTCTTTGCAATTTTTAAAAAAACTTTTGGGGTGACTTTTTAGACTAATTTGATTCATTTTTAGAGACTCTTTTTCTACATCTTCTGAATATGGCCATGCTGCATGCCACCCCGGTCTGATCATTTTCTCAATTTTATCACTATTTTTCGAATATTTTGATTGATTTTTTTGACTAATAAGATTCATTTTGGGGGATTTTTCCCATGTCTTTTATACATGGATTTCCAGCCGGATCAGGAGTTTTTTTATTACTATTCTCATAGAAAATGGAGTTTGAGTTATTTGTTTGATTCATTATGCTTTGTTAGTACATTTTCGTTGATTTAGTTTAGGTTAGTGGGTTTATTGATTTTTAGGGTTTCTATTGAGATTAGTTAGTTGTTACTGTTAGTTGTGATTTTCAATTACTATCCGAACCTAAGATGATGTTGTAACAACTTTTCCAACTTAAAATACAGATATTGTTATTCTCACTGATTATGAATACTGCTCAAGAATGTTGATTACAATGTTCGCGAAAAATGAATGGAAAATGTTGCATTGAAGAATATGAGGCATCTCTAAATTTACGGACCTAAGATTTATCTATGTCTCGGTCCGGGAATTGTTGAAAAGTTACACATATCGAGAAATTTTGGGGTTTCCTTTCAATTGAATAGAAAATATAGAATGATGTCGGTTTGGAAATATGATTTGGTTAATCTGTATATTTGTCATCTTTTGCTATAGCTAATTATCAATTATTGTTTCCTCTATGTGTTTCTGATATTGATTATGTTTGATTTGAGTGGGAAGACGATTGAGAAGCAAGCGGTGAAGAAGCAGATAGCGGAGTCAATCAAGGAGTCCGAGAAGAGCCACAAGCCAACTTCGGTATTTATTTGTCTTTTTTTTTTCTTTCTTTCCTTTCAATTAAATAGAAATATAGAATGATGTTAGTTGGTTTGGAAATGTGAATTGAATATTTTGTAGATTTATTATCTTTTGATTATATTGTGATTAAAATGGTTAAGAGACATCTTAAAAATTTTTAGTTTCATATAATTTTATGAGTCTATCAAAATTATTTTAATATGTGTAATTTGTACGGGATAACACTAGTGTACTTTTTATAGCATGTTTAAATAAGTAGATTCTTGTCAGAAGTATTAATTTAGTTAAGTACTTTTTTAGATCAGTACGGTCTTTGAAATATTGTACATTTGTACAAGAATATCCTACAAAATAAGTAAATAACACAAGGCAGCTAAAATATGTACCTCAAAAAATATGAGTGTGAATTCTCTCACATCGAGGTAAGATTTGACTCAAAAGGTAGAGAAGTCGATACACATAAATGCGCGGAGGCTAATCAAATGCTATGTATACATACTGTGTAAATGGCAATAGTTTTTTTGATGAAACGGATAGAACCCGAAGACTCCAGCCAAGCAATTAATTAAATAAATAGTCTATTACAGGAAGGCTTTACCAGAGGTAAAACAAACAACAATTCGAATAATACCTATATACAGAACAACAAAACAGCCCCAAACGAATAATTACAACCAACTAGAAGTACAAGGATGAACCTAACAGGCTCCAGCGGATCGAAGAAGAGAGGATCACGGCCTCCGCAAATCCGAGGAACCCATCAGGGATGCGGGAGTCATCCAAACGGAGGCGTCCTGAACTCAACGCCAAGGAATCCATCAGAGAAGACGACAGCCCAGCACACCAACACAAGGAGCAGCAAACCGACATGAAAAAATAGGAACGGGTGGCCAATAGAGGAGAGAGACGAATGGATGATACACCCGAAGAGGACATGAGCCAAGTCCGAAAGCAATGGGGCAGCATCCAATAACGTCTCAACCCTAGGCAGCAAAGCCTGAAGCAAACGAAAGATAAAACACTCCCAACAATATCCAGGCAGACATAACATAAAACGCCTCACATCCAAAGAGACCAGGCTCACCATCGATAGATGCTAACCCCAAAACTTTAAAAGCAACAATCACAGATCGAAGGCAACCATCACAGCAGAGTAAATAAAAGAAAGCTAAAAGCAACATCAAAGGAAAAGGAAATAGGATAGTGAGTAATATACACATAACAGCAGAGAGTAATAGGATAGAGAGTAAAAGGATAGAGAGAATAATACACATAACAGCAGGCAAAATAACAACCAAAATATCCTGCTGAGAACAAAAACAACCAGCTAAAGCTAGAACAAACCATCAAAAACTATACCACCCAAAATTCCAAAGCCCATAGGGAGATTATTAGTAGTATATTAGAACATCTGTAGTCGTGGGCTAAATATCCAAATTTTGAAAAAATTTGGAAAAAAAACGCTGCAGTCGTTGTCCAAATTTACAAAATTTGGATGTACGATGAATAGTGTCTTGTCAAATATAGCAGACGATTTGGCCAAATGCAAAATATAGCTAACGACCTATAATCTTTCGTCCGTCAGTAGAGACGAAAGATTAAATTTCGTCTCGTAGGGTATACATACAAAAAGTGAGTTGGGACGAAGGATTAAATCCCGTTTGAAAGATTTTTAAAAAAAAAAAAAAAAAAGTCGGAGACGGTAGATTATACACCGTCAATCTCTAAAGCCAGCTAGATGCCAAAAGAAGCAATTGACAGGAAGTAATCTTCCGTCCCAGGCCAAAAATTGATTTTTTTAATTTTAATTTTTTCTGTCTTTTAGTGCTTAAAATTTTTTTTTTTTTTTTTAAAAATTTGGGACGAGAGATAATCGATCGTCCGGCCATATTTTAGCTTTCAACGACTGCAGCGACCACCCATATTTTCTATTTTCAAATGCCAAATACCCAAAATTTAGCTCGGAACGACTACAGATGCTCTTAAGTGGATTTTCCCAGAACGACCCACCTTTTGAAAGTATTTACCAAACTGACCCATTTTCGAAACTATTTTCCAAATTGGCCTACTTGCTAGCTATATGAAATAGCGAGTCTAGTTCAACTGATATCACTATATCGTATAGCGAATGTACGTCTATACATTTCAGATAGAAATTGCATGTTTAAAATTTCTCTGAAAAAATGAGTTCAATTACACTCGCTATCTGAGAAAACGAGGTCAGTTGAACTAGACTCGCTATATAAAATAGCAAGTGTAATTATATACAATTCAGGTGAAAATTGCATATTCAAAATTTCTCAAAAAGAATGAGTACAACTATATTTGCTATCTGAGATAGCGACTGTAGTTTTATGCATTTCATGTTAAAAAAAATTTTGCAAAAATAAATACAGCTGTACTCGCTATTAGAGATAGCGTGTAAAAAATAAGTACAATTACACTCGCTATCAGAGATATTGATTCTATTTCAAATATTGTATATATTTCAGGTAGAAATTGCATGTTTAATTTTTTTTTTCAAGTATCAGAGAAAGAGTAATGCTTTAGCCACTACCAATTTCACTACTATTCTTTTCACTACCTTAGGTGGCATAATCCTATTGGAGAGTTCTCCCACCTACTCTATCTTCCTCTACCTATTGGAGTGTGCCACCTAAGGTAGTGAAGAGAAATGTAGTGAAATTGGTAGTGGCTCTAGCATTACTCATCAGAGAAAACCATAAAATTAGACTTTTTGTTTAAAACAGCGAGTAGGTCAATTTGCTAAATATTTTCTAAAGTGGGTCAGTTTGATAAATACTTTAAAAAGTGGGTCATTTTAAAGAAAAATCATTAAAGAGGTGGCAAATCAATTGACCAGTCAAATCTGCAATTAAGATGAATGAGGCCATGATTTTAATTAATAGTACTACTTACTAGAACTAGAGAAGTGTACTAGTTCTAGCTGTAGTGTGATCATATTTGGTTGTCAATTCCCAAAAAAATTCCCAAATATCTGAAACTAGAGATATAGAGAGAGGCCCATCATCACACTTTGGGAAATCAACCTATCTAAGCCTATGGATTGGATTGGATTGGATTGGATTACAACAAGAAATTAATGTGATATGACTCCCACTCCACGTCCCATCTCACACTTACAAAACTGGATTGGCCTGGCCCGGCCCGGTCCGGCCCAATTTAGGGTAAATCCGTAAATGTGTAGTGTAATCCATATAATAAATTACAAAGAAAGCTATCAAGTGGCTCACAATCAATCCCCGCTAAAATCAAATGTCTATATCAAATCGCACAAAACATATTTTCCTTTCAAAATTTCAAACTCCAAAATCAAATTTTTCCCTCCAAAACTAAAAAACTTATTACTTTATTACTATCTCTCTCTTCTCTCTTCACTTTTTCATATTTCTCTTTTTCTCTCTCTCCCTGTCACTCTCTCCTTTCTTTCTATATTTACTTAGAAATTTAGATTTTCAAAATTTTAATGTTTCTTTTTTGCACATGTTATATTGAAAATAATAAATATCTCTTCAACTCCACACTTAAAGTTTTAAGTTAGATTTTATATCCCAATTTATAATTATTTTTCAACATATACTCATGGAAACATGGACTTTTATTTAAAACTAATTATTGTCATACTATTCAAACTTGAGCTATATAATTGTTGTTTTACTGTTTACAGGCTTTTCGTATTTTGTATCGTTCCGAATACGTGCCGTAGGCACGTGCCCACGGGCAAATCTAGTCTATATAATAAATTATAAAGAAAGCTATCAAGTGGCTCACAATCAATCTCCCCAAAATCAAAGGCCCATATCAAACCTCATAAAACACATTTTCCTCCAAAATTTCAAACTAAAAAACCAAGGGTCTGTCTGGTTTGTTGTTTTTTTTTCTTTTTTCAGTTTTCCAAAACCCCAAAACCCGTTTGGTTATGTTGTTTTGTGAAAACAGTTTTCACAAAACTCCACTTCAACTATTTTCTATTTTTTCACATCCTCTCTCTAAATATATTTATATATATTATTATTATAATTATTATTATTATTATTATATATATATATATATATATATATATATATATATATATATATAGAGAGAGAGAGAGAGAGAGAGAGAGAGAGAGAGAGAGAGAGAGAGAGAGAGAAAGTGAGTGATCTTCGGTTGCAAACGGGCCGGAACGGGTCGGTTCGCACGGACCCGTGCGAACTTCGATCTCGACCGTTGGATCAAAGATCCAACGGTCGAGATTTTTTTTTATCAGATCTTGCCTTAACCCGTCGTTGCCAACGACGGGTTAAGACAAAATTTTATTAAAAAAATGGCCTTAACCCGTTATTGGGAAGAACGGGTTACGGCTATCTTTTTTCATTTTTGTTGACATACAGTTCGTCTTCTTCTTCTCTCCCAACTCCAACGACGAACCCAAACCCAACGACGAAAAAAAAAACCCTAAAACCCTAGCTCCGACGATCGACACGTCCGCTCTCCCTCTTCTCTCCCCACTCCGAAGATCGAAACCCTCGAACTCCGACGATCGAAACCCTAGCTTCTCTTCCCCTCTTCTATACGAATTCGGAACCCTAGTTCTCTTCCAAAACCGTTTGCTTGGCTTGATTTCGACCTATTCCGTAAGGTATACACTATTTCTTTACCCCAATAATCTACATTTGTAATTTTTTGATTGAATTTGTGTGTAGTAATTTATTTAGAAATTTGGAAAAAATTTAAAAGCGTTAGTAGATTTTAGATGTAGAATCGGGTTGACCTCAAGTATATTCAATTGCCGAATTACGTTGCTTGCATTAGTAACTTGTAGAATTAGAATTGTATATACGAAATTAGTTAGAATTTTCAGTGCGGTTATGGTTGAAAACCCTGCGAACGACCGTAAAAAAATACGAAACTTTCCGAGTAGGTTCGTCTCACGTAGTACAAGCCACACCAACTTGTAGAAGCGAGTTTCGACTCACGGTTCGAGAGATACGGCCGCGTATCGCTTTCGGTTGGAAAAAACCAAGTATAGCGGTGCACGGCCGTGTAACGCCCCGAGTCCCAAATTACTGAATTCGAGATGTTCTACAGGATCTTTTCACTTTCTTCACATACAATTTTACAAGGAATTTAAAACTTTTCTTTTACATCAGGGTTTACAACACATTACATTTGAATTTACACAGCGGAAGCAAAATATACAATATTTACATAAATGAACAACAACATAATGAACTCTTTATGCATCCATTCCTCTTACATGTAATTATTTCCTGCATAAAAACTGTGGGTACGTCAGTTTATTCAACCGACGATAATTATACATGGCCATCCTCTCTACGCCAGAAACAGTATAATGAATCTCATTTCTTACAAATCACAAACTTGTTCAACATAAGCATGCAAATAAGAGGGAACTTTTAATGATGTCGTGTCGTGATTGTGCACTTAAATCCTTAATGCAATTTATTTAATTAACATGACACTAATGCGCACTTGTTCGAAATCTATGCATCCCATACTACATAGGTTCGAGGGCAAGCCTCTTAATCGATCTTTATTTTTGTAGGGTTCAATCCCCCGCCATGACTTATTCTACTTCTGTAATTCCAATGAGTATCCTAGATGATTTTATGAGTACAAGCATGTATCCTGGCCCCTGGAGTAGAATTTCGCGCCATGTCTTGACTCGTCAAGCATGCATTCTGCGACAATTCAGCCTCCTCCCTGAACACACTCCTCTTGCAGTCACCAAAACATCCCATAAGCGTGACTAGAGTCCGATCATTACTGAGTTGTGCCCGCGCCATGTCTTGACGCATCAAGCATGCATTCTGCGGCTCACACACCCGCACCGTACCCTAGCTCTCATACTCATGTTTTTCTCTCACCTTCATCACCTCCACACTATGTATTTAAGTTACATTAGAATCATGAATAAAATCAAGCTCTAGAGTTAGCCTCTCCATCAACCGGACTTATCATTTCATTTCACTTGACCAACCTGGTCTATTTCTCCACATCATTTCATTTCACTGCCGGGGAGACTTAGCTACTCTTTGTTCAATTTCAAATTCACAATATCCAATGGAGCAGCATCAGCTCATAATTCAATTTAGAGTCTCACAGACTTTCTTATCATGACTTAGCCTTTCATAATTATTCATTTAATTCTCAGTTCTCATCTATGATTCAATTAACAATTCTTACAGTCATAAACAGAGTCCATCGATTCAAATCATACAGTTCATAATTACCAAGAGCAGAATAACATGAAGTTCAATTATATCCAAGTACACTCTGTACAGTCGACTTGGAAGAATACCAGTCGACTCATACAGTCACACAGTATCATCACAATTGCTCGGGATAGTCGACTGTTGTACACCACCAGTCGCCTGTCCCGCACTTTTCATATTCACCATATTGTTCTCGTGACAGTCGACTGTTCATCAATCAGCCGTCTGTCTTGGAGATTTCAACAGCATAATTCTATGTTCAGATCAGTCGACTTGCCACACGCAATCGGTCGACTGGACAGATCCATTTCAATAGATTATTTACGGTTCTTACATGCATTTCATCATGATGTCAATCAGCAGTGCTCATAAGTTCATGTTTCACAGACAAGGTTTCTTATCATTCAGTAACACTACATCATTGATTTTCAAGTTTATTAACATGCTCTTTTCTCTAGGGAAAACACTTTAAACGTGCATTCACATATGCTCATATTTTCTTACGACAATGAGGGTATAAATCTCCAGTCATCATACTGGGTCTACATAATTAAAATCTCTTTACTCATGGAAATTCCAATAGTCATTTTCAGAACGAGGCATCAGTCGACCTAACACAATGTCAGTCGACTGCTCCGACAATTTAGGTTATTAATCACCATTAGTTCTTTTCATTCATTTACCTTCCCTCCATCATATGTGTCATAGGGAAGCCATACAAGTAGTAATCACACCATCATGTCCATTTACACACATGTTTGTCATCACATTACGCAAAATAAGGTCTCGTACCAGTCGGCTGGTTCACATGCCAGTCGACCGTACCGACAGTCTAGTTCTCATTGTTATTAGCATGTTCAAGCAATTTCTACTGCATTCAATTCACTTTTGTAACATGGTATCAATCATAGTAATTATAGCATCATTCCTACGTTAGAAGTCCTGAGAAACACCCACCTTTTATGACGAAAATAACGAAATTCCGCAAGTCCTTCAATATAGCGCAGCACTTCTTGCTCCTTTGTTCCACACCGGGCTCCTCAGCAATGTTGCTTGCCTTCACAGAAAACTCCCACACTACTCACAGATACTCTCTATAATCTCAGGAAATTTTAGTGTAAAAGAGAATAGGGAATAGTAGGGGGTATTTATACTAAGAGATAAATAGAATGGAGGGTTGAGATCTATTAGGGAGTTGAAGAAACAAGGGCTGAGATTGATTTGGGGGTTGTAAAAACTACCCACAACTCAGGATAACTACCCATGATCCTAGCCACTTCTCTTCCCAAAACCGGCCAAGGATTTGTGCCTAATACACGTGTACATTGAGTGCACGTGTAAGTACAAGTCACACACAAATATACCCGGAATTTAATGGAGAAAGAAATGTTACATCACAAGTTATAGAAGATAATAAGAGGGTTTAAAATTCAATTTGGGCCGGAATAAAGAAAGTAAACAAATTAACATTGGGCTTTAAAGCAAGTATTTTATAGGGAAAAATATAATTTATTCATCATTAGCCACATGCTACACAAGCATAAAAAGAGAAATAATCTTTAAATATTTAGGAAAAAGTCGGGGTATTACACGGCCGTATATCGCAAACCGTGACTCGAAACTCGCTTCTACAAGTTCGGGTGGCTTGCCCTACGTGAATCCGACCAAGTCGGTAAGTTTTATAATTTTCGGATGCCGTTTGCGCGGTTTTCTCAACTTCCTCGCATTACAAGTTTTAGACTTAGAATTTTGTAAGTGCGGTTAGATTAGATTAGAAAACCCTTCAAACTACCTCCAAAAAATACGAAACCGTGCGAGTTGGTTGGTGTCACCTACGAGAAGCCAAACCAACTTGTAGAAGTGAGTTTCGACTCACGGTTCGAGAGATACGACAGCGTATCTCTTACGGTTGGGAAAAAACCAAGTAAAGCGGTAGACGGCCGTATCTCGCGAACCGTGACTCGAAACTCGCCTCTACAAGTTTGGGTGGCTTGCCCTACGTGAATCCGACCAAGTCGGAAAGTTTAATAATTTTCGGATGCCGTTTGCGCGGTTTTCTCAACTTCCTCGCATTACAAGTTTTAGCCTTAGAATTTTCTAAGTGCGGGTAGATTAGAAAACCCTTCAAACGACCTCCAAAAAATACGAAACTTTGCGATTTGGTTGGTGTCACCTACGAGAAGCCAAACCAACTTGTAGAAGTGAGTTTCGACTCACGGTTCGAGAGATACGGTAGCGTATCGCTTTCGGTTGAAAAAAACTATTATAAAGCGGTATACGGCCGTATCTCGCAAACCGTGAGTCGAAACTCGCTTCTACAAGTTCGGGTGGCTTGCCCTACGTGAACCCGACCAACTCGAAAAGTTTTAAAATTTTCGGATGCCGTTTGCGCGGTTTTCTCAACTTCCCCGCATTACAAGTTTTTGCCTTAGAATTTTCTAAGTGCGGGTAGCTTAGAAAACCCTTCAAACGACCTCCAAAAAATACGAAATTTTGCGGACTGGTTGGTGTCACCTACGAAAAATGATCCGAAGTTGTAGAAGTAAATTTCGACTCACGGTCCGAGAGATACGGCCGCGTATCGGTTTTGGTTGGAAAAAAACAACTAAAGCCGGTACACGGCCGTATCTCACGAACCGTGAGTCGAAACTCGCTTCTATAAGTTCGGGTGGCTTGCCCTACGTGAATCCGACCTAGTCGGAAAGATTTATAATTTTCGGGTGCCGTTTGCGCGGTTTTCTCAACTTCCTCGCACTACAAGTTTTAGACTTAGAATTTTCTAAGTGCGGGTAGATTAAAAAACCGTTCAAACGACCTCCAAAAAATACGAAACGTTGCGATTAGGTTGGTGTCCCCCATGAGAAGCCACCCGAACTTGTAGAAGTGAGTTTCGACTCACGATTCGAGAGATACGGCCGCGTATCGCTTTCGGTTGAAAAAAACTATTATAAAACGGTATACGGTCGTATCTCGCAAACCGTGAGTCGAAACTCCCTTCTACAAGTTCGGGTGGCTTGCCCTACGTGAATTCCACCTAGAAGGAAAGTTTTATAATTTTCGGATGCCGTTTGTGCGGTTTTGCTTCATTTCCTCGCATTATAAGTTTTAGATTTAGAATTTTCTAAGTGCGGGCCGATTATAAAACTACACTTCAAACCACCTCCAAAAAATACGAAACTTTTCTCCTTTTCAAGTTGTGGTGGCTTGCGCACTTATAAAAACACCAAATACAACGGTTTAGTACCCCTAACTATTCTCCTTTTCACGGTTTCTTAGGTATAGACAGTTTCGAAGGAAGTTCTGTTGTCGGGGATAAATTTGTTCGTGCACAACAACTTGGCGAGTATCTTCCTCATGTTGACAAGCACCTAAAACCGAAGATTGGTATGACATTTCCCACCCTTGAGGATGCGGAAAAATTTTATTCATCATATTGCAAATGTGCGGGATTCGCTATGCGTAAGGGTGGAAATAAATATAAGGAAAACGATGTAGTGGATAAATCATACGTCTGTAATAAAGCCGGGGAGTCACCGAATAGCCATAATGAAACTAGACTAGGTACAACTTCTAGAACGGGTTGCAAAGCTTTCGTCCGTGTCAAACTAAACCCGCATAGTAATTCACAAAGTAATTCGTGGATTCTTTATTCGTTAAATGAAGCACACAATCACGAATTTACTTCACCCGGTAGACGTCACTTGCTACCTCGAAACCGTGAATTGACTAAGACAGATAAAAATTTAATTGGTCAACTTACCGAAGCTAATGTCCCTGTATGCAAACAAATGCTATTCTTTGAAGGTGCAAGTGGAGGTAATGAGAAAATTGGATTCACCGAAACCGATGTAAGAAATCTCAGGAGAGACGAGATGGAGGGTTTAAAAGGACACGACGGATAAATGCTACTTGAGTTTTTTGAATCGAAAAAGGCGACAGATCCCTTATTCTATTTTGATTACCAATGTGACCCCGAAGGGCGATTGACACATTGTGTCTGGGTGGACGGTATCGCTAGAAATAATTACAAAGTATTTGCGGATGTTCTCTGCTTTGACGCTACCTACAACACAAACCGATACGGGATGTTGTTCGTACCATTTGTTGGATTCAACCATCATTGGCAATCAATATTCCTAGGTTGTGGGTTCATCCCCAATGAGAAGACGTCCTCATTTGAGTGGTTCTTTGAAAAGTGGCGTGCTGCAATGCCATGTGATCCGATCAACATCGTGACAGATGAGGATCGCGAGATAACTTCTGCAATTTCCAAAGTTTTCCCAATCACGTCACATAGATATTGCATTTGGCATATTTTGGATAAGCTACCGCATGAAGTTCGAATGTCGAATAACGTTGATGAGTTCAGGGATGCTTTGAAGACTATCATTTATACGACGGAATTTAAAACAGAATTCGAGCAGAAGTGGAAAAATTTGATCTCTCAGTACAAACTAGAAAATAACAAATGGTTGAAAAAAAAATTTGAGATCCGCAAAAAATGGGCCCCTGTGTACGCAAGAGACTCATTTTGGGGGGGCATGTTGAGTACCCAACGTAGCGAATTCCTACATTAATCCTTGAAGCACCATACTCATAAAAAGTACTCACTACATGAATTTGCTATCATCTTTGACCGACTCTTAGTAAAACAAAGACACGATGAACTTAAAGAAACACATCGTAATCGCGAGGAGCGGCCAAAATTGAAGATCGAGTGGGCATTAGAGTCACAAATGGCAGGGACATACACTTTGAAGATTTTCTACAAATATCAACAAGAAGTTGTCAAAAGCTTATTACTTAATGTGAGTTTAATTGCGAGTATGGATACACCGGATAGTGCAGCTTATTCTGTAACAGTTTGTGGAAATTCAGAACCGAGGAGGGTGATTTATTAATGTAAAATCACTAAAATTGCTAAATGCCCTTATTCCATGTACTACTTCGTAGGCATTCCCTGCAAATATCTAAGATATTTGCAGTTATTCGGTTCACAGATCACACCGCTCTACCCGAACAATATATTTGTAGGCGATGGACCAGGGATCAAATAAGGAGAAGCAGTATACCGGTTCCCAATAATATGGGCAACAATTTTGCTTCGCGTTATTGTGAACTGAGTATGCACTCAAGACATTTGGTCGATCTTGGTTGTTCTTCAGAGCGAGGATACAAGTACATGCTCGACCACATGCTGAAGGGAATTGAAGGCTTTGCTAAGATTGAGTCAGTGAACAGCACACCACACGAAGGTAGCGCACAACCTGAGAGTGGTGGACAATCACATGCACATGCACATGTAGGTGACCCGGTACAGTGCACCACAAAGGGGCGGCCCAAAGGGAAACAGTTGAAGTCGGTAAGAGAAGGTCAAAAAACGAAGAGGCCACGACTTTGCAGGACATGTCTTCGTGTCGTAGGCCACGATTCACGGAATTGCCCAAAAAATGTAGCAAGGTATTATATCAGAGATTTTGTATTTGTTAATTGGACTCAATAAATGTTAATTTGGTTGGTACTAACTCATTCTTCTTACTTTTTTTAGTGGATCGGTGGGGAATGAAGAAGCTCCAAACGCTGTAGAGAGTGATGATGACGAAGGCGAAGGTTCGTGCTAAGGGGGTTTTAAGAAATTTATAAATATGTATGTCATATCAAACAATTTCAAAATAATCACCGAATAATTGCTAAAATTTTATATTTATTCGTGCAGATAAATATTAATTTCGACTGGATTGTTAACTTTTTGTTTTTTTAATTTTCTGGTATAGGTCAGGAATGAAACAAGAAAAACGCGCCTAATGGAAAGAAGCAATACGTTGAAAAATGTGTTGCTTTTGGATTGTATATTTGTGTGGATAATTGCCGTAGGCTTGTTTGGTACAAGTAAATTAATGATGTATTTAATCATAATGTAATGTCGGCCAATGTCAGTTTTTTGTGTTATTGGCATATGTGTGCAATTTTAGGAATAATGTGAAATTGGTATATGTGTGCAATTCGAAAAATTTGACACAGTCTGTCTGTGAATTTTGTGTTAACGAAAATTGTCTGCATGCCGATGTGAACAGATTTGTTATTTGTGCTGGAGATTGTGTATTTTGTGGATGATATATCTATATTGTGGAAAATTGTGAAAATGTATGCAGTATTCAGAAGAATAACGGGATATGACACTTAACACGTTTTCCCCAATAACGGTTTAAGGAGATAGATATTGGCAGTCTTTAACCAATACTTCACATGCAGGGGTTTTAGTTCAGCCATTATCTCTCCACTTAACCCGTTATTGGCGTTAACGGTTAAGTGTTTCCTAACCCGTTATCGGCAATAACGGGTTAAGGAGATAGATATTGGCAGTACTTTGGTCCAATACTTCACATATAGGGGTTTAGTTCGGCCAACATCTCTCTACGTAACCCGTTATTGGCGTTAACGGCTTAAGATAACCTAACCTGTTATTAGCAATAACGGGTTAAGGAGATGGATATTGGCAGTACTTTGGTCCAATACTTCACATATAGGGGTTTAGTTCGGCCAACATCTCTCTACGTAACCCGTTATTGGAGTTAACAGCTTAAGATAACCTAACCCGTTATTGGCAATAACGGGTTAAGGAGATAGATATTGGCAGTACTTTGGTCCAATACTTCACATGTAGGGGCTGAAGCTCGGCCAATATCTCTCCACCTAACCCGTTATTGGCATTGACGATATATATCTCATAAACCGCTATTGGGAATAACGGGTTAGGTTAAGAATTCCTTACATTGCTTTCAACTCTGTGCTATTTTCTTTTGTTGATACATATACATATTTGTGGATTCTCCGCTTAAAAATATGCCGAATAACTTTCACGGGTGTTGGACATATCTTCTTTTGTTGATACATATACAAGATGTTTCATCCACAACAAGTCATTTGCAAAACAAAAATTATTCATATAAAGGAACATTACAAACTGGCAATAACATATTGTTTGAAGAAACACAAAATTTCAGTTGAAATTAATTTAGTATACAAGTGCATGCTCACTTTCTTCTCGGAAGTGGAAGGAAGGACTGCTGACTCTGCCTTTTTTTGAATGCATAAGTAGCCAGTTGTACCTCCTGCATACAATTTCGTTCACTACTATTACACAGAGGTAAAAATTCTCGGCTTCGTCGGATAGAGTAGTAGTGGGTGTAACCGTATATTCAAAGTACTTAACGACTTCTTGACACGCACTCCTCATATTCGTACTATTTGTGGCACGATTGTGAGGTGTGCATGCCAAGAAGTCGAAAAGTACCATGAATACACCGTGACACCCACCACTACTCTGCCCGACGAAAGCCGAGAATTTTTACACTCTGTGTAACAATAGAGAACGAATGTGTATGAAAGGCGTACAATTGCTACATATGCAAACACAGCTAAAAGCTAAAAAAAATAGAAGACTAAGGAAAACACTGTGGGTAAAAAAAAAGGCAGAGCCAGCGGCCCTCCCTACCACTTGAGAGAAACCGAGCATGCACT
Organism: Hemerocallis citrina; assembly: GCA_017893485.1. Classification (NCBI taxonomy): domain Eukaryota; kingdom Viridiplantae; phylum Streptophyta; class Magnoliopsida; order Asparagales; family Asphodelaceae; genus Hemerocallis; species Hemerocallis citrina. Next base: position 154,548,195 of record CM030358.1, on the reverse strand, counting down.
TGTACACTGAAACAAGTCTCTCTGCTCCTGCATCTCCATACACAAGAACAATTGTAGGCGACCATCCTTGAAGTCAAGAGGTCTTGAATGCATAAATAGCCAGTTGTACCCCCTGCATACAATTTCGTTCTCTATTGTTACACAGAATGTAGAAATCCTCTGCTTCGTCAGCCGGAGTAGTAGTGGGTGTAACCGTATATTCAAAGTACTTAACGACTTCTTGACACGCACTCCTCATATTCGTACTATTTGTGGCACGATTGTGAGGTGTGCATGCCAAGAAGTCGAAAAGTACCATGAATACACCGTGACACCCACCACTACTCCGTCCGACGAAAGCAGAGAATTTCTACATTCTGTGTAACAATAGAAAACGAATGTGTATGAAAGGCGTACAAATACTACTTATGCTAACACATATAAAAGCAAAAAAAATAGAAGACTAAGAGAAACACTGTGGAAAAACGGGTAGAGCCGGCAGCCCTTCTCTAATCTTGCCATTCTCCATACACAAGCACAGTTGTAGGGGTCTTGAAGAGAAGAAAAGAACATTGATTACACCTCAATTTTCTTCTACAACTGAAACTTTGTCTTCCCTATTGGGAAGAAAAGAGGGGTCTTGAAGAGAAGGGCAGTACTTTGATGACACCTGGTATTGGCTAGAAGAAGAGAACAAGAGAACACTTATGAAGATTGAGGAGACTCCACTTGAGTTCTCCTGAAGAGAAGAAGAGGAGACTCACTCTTGAATAGAAGAAGATCAATGGTCCATCATATAGGCTAGAAAATTCAGTGGGGAGCATGATAAGACCAAATAATGTAGAGAGGGCTGTTGCTAAATAGAGAAGGGATCAGCACAAAACGGAAGGGACAAAGATGGATTAAACATAAAGAAGAAGATAACAATACTGAAATTAGCAGTCGGTCAACCATGTTATGAGCCAATTTTCGGAAAAGGAGCAGCAAGGACAACAATTGTCCCCACCAAATTGATATACATTTCAACTTGTACAGTGTCTGTAAAATTCACCTGGTTAACCCGTTCTTGGCGACAATGGGTTAAGTACACTTATGACCGTTGTCGCCAAGAACGGGTTAAGTGTTATTGGTTTCTACCAAAGTACTTTAACTTAACACGTTAATGATGATAACGGGTTAAGTACTTGTACCCGTCATCGTCAGTAACGGGTTAAGTGTACATAAATCATTTATACTCATAATTTTTAAATCGCGTGTAAAAAAATGTGTAAACAAGTATGTCAATATAACTTATAGTTCACTGAATGTAAAAAAAAATTATGATAAACTACAAATATTAAATACGTTAATATTTGTAGCTGGGAGGTAATAGGTAATAAGTTTCCAAAGTGGAGTTTATAGATATTTAAGTTCTATCATTAATCACATACGTCTCTCCACTCTTTACGTACATTTCCTTCTGAACTCTACAAAATAGACAGTCATATGTATGTGCTTTGTTTTTTTATATATTTTTTTAATTTCTTGGCTAGCTACGTAACTAACCAATATAAAATTGATCACATCAAACGGATATTAAAATTAACACAAATTTATTTGTATTTTGGTTCATAAAAAACAATATAAAAAATGTTGTAGGTTAGGGTTAGGGTTAGTCTAGGGTTAGTAGGGTTACGGTTAGGGTTAGGGTTAGGGTTGGAGTATCCACTCCTTTTCTCTTCGTAGCAGACACTTTAATATGGAAAAAACCTAAAGTGCATGTACAAAAGTAGATCGCCACATGTAGCCTATATATTGGCTACAACCACATGTATATCCCCAAATATAGAGTCTCCACTCATTTGGCTTTTAATAGTGTCTGCTTTGAGATTGAGTTCTACTTGTTTAGCTTGTTATGGGGGAAAACCACATGTAGATCCCACATCTACCCTATATGAGGGAAAAACCACATGTAGATCCCACATGTACCCTATACAGGGGAAAAACCACATGTAGATTCTACATGTAGTCTTTATGGAGAAAAAACCACATGTAGATCTCCACATGTAGTCTATGTATGGGAAAAACCATATGTAGATTCCCTAACGTGTGTACATGAGGGATGCACTTATTGTGGAAGGACTGATAAGAATCATTTTAGGCTTTCTTGCTGGTCCTCATTCTAATTTGCGGTGCTGAGATCCCTAATGAAAAGGCCTAACCAGATGCGTCACGTGATCCGCATCTCGTCATCAGATGAGATTAATTGGCGATCAAGAACTGGATCTGTACATGGGATCCGCATCCCATTTTAAATAGTGTCTGCGATAATAGTAGGCGGGTGCTAGTTATGCTTGTTTAGCTTGGTGTTTTTTCCCACTTAGGTGTATGTTCAAATTTTTCTGGCTTGTGGTGGTCACTTGGCTTAGATGACAACACCACTTCTTGTGTGAAGACCACATGTAGATTCCCACATGAAATCTATATGGGTGAAAAACCATATGTAGAATCCCACATGTAGCCTATACAGGCAAAAAACCATGTGTAGATTCCCACATGAAGTCTATATGGGTGAAAAACCACATGTAGCACTTAATATATAGCCTATGTATGGGAAAAACCATATGTAGACTCCCTAATGTGGGTACATGGGGCATGCACTTATTGTGGAAGGACTGATAAGAATCATTTTAGGCTTTCTTGCTGGTCCTCATTCTAATTTGCCGTTGATAGACTCTCACTTCTGCTTGTCTTCATAGTAGAACAAGTTCAATATTAGAAAAACCACATGTAGATCCCACATGTAGCCCATATGGGAGAAAAACCACATGTAGATCCTAAAATCTACGTACAAAAAGACCAATAACGGGTTTGGATCAACACTGATGATGATGGTATTCCTAATGGAAAAGCCCCTCTGTGTTATTAGAGCGCAATGCCACCAGATCTAATATAGATGGCTAACAAAAACTGGATCGGATCATACGTATGGGCACGAGTTCACATGTAGTAGCACAATAAGTGCATGTGGGAGAAGATATATTTGATTGACTGATGGATCGATGGATTCATTAGAACCGAAATTTAGAACGGCCTGTTAATGTACTACAAGTTAACGACACCCACCACAAATTAAGATACTTGCCATGTTTTACATGTGGTTCCACATGTTACGAAGTCAAATATAGATGTGGGGATCCACAAATATGAACCGAATTAACCAAAACAAAACACATGCACTCACCAATAACCCTATCTTAACCTAACCCTAACCCTAACCCGACACTAACCCTACCTTAACCTAACCCTAACCCTCGGTTCCAAAAAAACGTGTAATTTAATTTTTTTTACTTTCACAAAACTTATTATGGTAACAAATTTAGAGTGGTTAGTTATGGGAGAATAAATGGAAAATTATAAAAATAATAAACAATTTATGAGCATATTAATGTCACCTTGCACACTTCTGGAGACAGTTCTCGCAAAGAGTGAAGAGAAATTTGTAGAAAACCCAAAATTTCAAACGCCTTAAACCGTTATTCACAACAACGGGTTAGTTAACCTTAACCCGTCACATATTAGAACGGGTTAAGTATGTAGATTTTGGCAGTATAATTTAAAAGCTTGTATAGGGTCCTGGCAATAACTCTTTACCTAACCCGTTCTTGTGAACGACGGGTTATGGAACTTAACCCGTTATTCCCAAGAACGGTTTAGAGACAGCGATATTGGCAGAACTTTGGTCTGTATGAATTATATTACTGCCAATATCGCTCTACTTAAACCGTTGTCGTGAAGAACGGGTTAAGTTCACCTATGGGTCTATGTGCACAGACCCGTGCGAACGGAGATCTAGGCCGTTGGATCAAAGATTCAACGGCCCAGAACTTTTTTTGAGAAATTTTGCCTTAACCCGCTCCTGGAAACGACGGGTATTTTTTTTTGCCCTAACCCGTCGTTTCCAAGAGCGGGTTAAGGCAAAATTTGTTTTGTTTTAGATCTGTATACTCCATCTTCTTCTCTAGATTTCTCCCCCTCTCTCTCTCGTTTCTTCCCGAACCCAAACCCACTCTCTCCGAAATCGTGAGCTTCTCACTCCGACAACTCCTATCTCACTTCCCTCATCTATCATTCCAGCGATTCTCTCTCTCTCTTCCGTCCGTTGCTCCCCAAGCCAGAAAAACCTAACCCTAACCCTAATCCAAACACAAACCTCTCCTCCACCTCCGTCCGCTCCTCTTCATCCTCTTCCATTCTCATATAATCTCTCTCTCCCAATCTCTACTCCAAACATCGAAACCCAACTCTCTCATCCCAAATCAAAACCCTAGTTCGGCCACAACACCTACATTGGTGTAATTCACAATTATTTTGTAAGGTAATGACTAATTCTTTGTCTTAGTAGTTGTATTTGTGTTGATTTTTCATTTGTTTTTGTCTCTTTCCAATAATTTATAATATATTAAAATTGCCTTAAAAATTTGTAGATATAGAACTTTTTAAGTAGTATTTTGATGAATTTATACGGTGCAATTGTAGTCTTAGTTGTCGTTGATCGCTCGACGATATTGTAGACTGATTCGTATTTTTAATCGTTCTATATATACTAAATTACTTAGAAACTTTTTTTAGTGCGGTAAAAAAACTAAATAAAGCGGTACATGGTCGTATCTCACAGACCGTGACTCGAAACTCACTTCTACAAGTTGGGCTGGCTTGTGTTACGTGAATTCAACCAAGTTGCAAAGTTTTATAATTTTTGGATGCTGTTTGTGCGGTTTTCTCACGTTCCTCGAACAAGAAGTAAATGACTTAGAATTTTTTTAGTGCTCTTAGATTAGAAAACCCTGCAAATGACCTCCAAAAAATACGAAACTTTGCGAGTAGTTAAGTCTCACGTAGCACAAGCCACCCCAACTTGTAGAAGTGAGTTTCGACTCACGGTTTGAGAGATACGGACATATACCTCTTTTGGTTAAAAAAAAAACAAATAAAGCGGTACACGGATGTATCTCACAAACCATGACTCAAAATTCAGTTCTACAAGTTGGGGGTGGTTTGTGTTACGTGAATTCGAACAATTTGGAAATTTTTATAAGTTTTGGATGTTGTTTATGTGATTTTTTCACGTTCCTCGCACAAGAAGTAAATGACTTAGAATTTTTAGTGTGGTTAGACTAGAAAACCCTACAAACGACCTCCAAGAAATATGAAACTTTGCGAGTAGGTTCGTTTAACCTAGCATAAGCCACTCCAACTTGTAGACTCACGGTTCGAGAGATACGGCCGTGTATCGCTTTTGGTTAAAAAAACAAAATAAAATGGTACACGGACGTATCTCACAAATCGTGACTCGGAACTCACTTCTATAAGTTGGGGTGTCTTGTGTTACGTGAATTCGACCAAGTTGCAAAGTTTTACAAGTTTTGGATGCCGTTTGTGCGGTATTCTCACGTTCTTCGCATAAGAAGAAATAAAGTTAGAAATTTTTCCTCACATTCCGTAACGGTTCGTGTCCCTAATTGTTCTTTTTTTTTAATCTTAGATATGGAAAGTCTTGAAGGAAGATCCGTTGCCGGAGAAAAATTTGTTCGTGCATAAGAAATGGGTGAATTTCGGCCGCAAGTTGACGAGCACCTAAAACCGAAGATAGGTATGACATTTCATACTTTAGAGAAAGTGGAGAAATTTTATTCATCATATTGTAGATGTGTGGGTTTCACTATGCGTAAGGGTGAAAATAAATACAAGAGAACCGATGTAGTAGATAAATCATATGTATGTAATAAAGTCAGGGAGTCACCGAGTAATCCTAATGAAGCTAGACGAGAAACTACTTCTAGAAATGGTTGTAAAGCTTTCGTTCGTGTAAAACTAAACTCACAAAGTAATTTGTGAATTATTTATTCATTTAATGAACCACACAATCACGAATTTACTTCACCCGGTAGAGGTCATTTGCTGCCTCGAAACCGTGTATTGTCAAAATCAGATAAAAAAGTGATTGGTGAACTTACCGAAGCTAATGTCGCTATATGCAAACAAATGCTTTTCTTCGAAGGTGCAAGTGGAGGTAATGAGAAAATTGGATTCACTGAAACTGATGTTAGAAATCTAAGGAGAGACGAGATGGAAGGTTTGAAAGGACATGACGGGCAAATGCTAATTGAGTTCTTTGAAACGAAAAAGGAGACAAATCCTTTATTTTTTTATGATTACCAATGTGATCCCGAAGGGCGATTGTCCCATTGTATTTTGGTAGATGGTATCGCTAGGAAGAATTATGAAGTATTTGGGAATAAAATTTGCTTTGATGCCACCTACAAACCGAACCGATACGGGAGGTTATTTGTACCATTTGTTGGAGTTAACCATCATTGGCAATCAATATTCTTAGGTTGTGGGTTCATTCCAAATAAAAAGGCATCCTCATTTGAGTATTTCTTTGAAAAGTGACGATGAGTAATGCCTCACGATCCGTTCGGCATCGTGACAGATGAGGATCGTGGAATCAGTGCTGCAATTAAGAAAGTTTTCCCGATCACTGAGCATAGATATTGTATTTGGCATATTATGGATAAGTTACCGCATGAGGTCCATATGTCGAATAACATCGATGAGTTTAGGAATGCTTTGAAGAGTATCATCTATCCGATGGAATATAAAACTAAATTTGAAGAGAAGTGGAAAATATTGATTTCACAATACAAACTTGAGAATAACAAATGGTTGAACAATAAATTTGAAATTCACGAAAAATGGGCTCCTGTCTATGCAAGAGAATCATTTTGGGGCAGCTTGTTGAGTACCCAATGGAGCAAATCTCTACATTCATCCTTGAAGCAACATACTCATAAGAAGTACTCATTACATGTATTTACCATTATCTTTGGCCGAGTCTTGGTAAAACAAAGACATGAGGAACTTAAAGAAACTCATCGTAATCGTGAGGAGAGATCAAAATTGAAGACCGAATGGATGATGGAGGAACAAATGGCGGGAACATACACATTGAAGATTTTCTACAAATTCCAACAAGAAGTGCAAAAAAGCTTATTATTTAATGTGAATTTCATTGCCGCTGTGGATATACCAGATAGCGCAGTTTTTTCTGTAACGCTTTGTGGAAACTCAGAACCGGGGAGGGTGATTTCTTTTTGCAAACTGCGTCAAATGGCTGAATGTCCTTGTTCCATGTATGAATTCGTAGGCATTCCATACAAACATCTATTGGTGGTTCTTCGGTTCACCAATAACACCGCATTATCGGAGCAATATATTTGTAGACGATGGACCCGGGATCAGTTGACAAGAAGCAATATACCCATTCCCAATAGTATGGGCGACAATTTTGCCTCCCAATATTGTGAATTGAGTCAGCACTTAAGACAATTGGTCGATCTTGGTTGTTCTTCTGAGGGAACGCGCTATGTAGGTGGTTAAAAAGTCCAACGAGCGGACAAGTCATAGGGGATTTTGTCTTGTATTGTTTAACTAATAGGGTTCCGTTATGGCATCCCCAAAACGAGTGTCCCATTTCCCATAGGTTAAGGGGTCATATGAGACTATTAGGATTCTAAGATTTCCAACTTTGCAGAGTGTCAGAGATTTAATCGTGTAGTGTAGGTGCCCTAGAGGCAATACAATGATATCATGTAATCAGTATTATTGACATTATGTTCTATTTGATTATATTAATAATTTATTATGCTTCGTATTTACTGCGTTATAAATGTTAGCATGATAAATGTCCTTAGATTATTAATACGAACTATATGAACATGAGATTATATATAGTATAATAATCTTAAATGTCCCTAGTCGAGTATTATTATGATTAGGACAGTAATAATACATTGAGACTAGTATGTTGATTGATTGATGACCACCTCTCATGGATCATTAGTATAGAGATACTAAAATCAATACATAGGTAAATGTAAGAGTACATTGTACTGGACAGACCCACTGTGAGATTCAACATGGAATAAATAAATAAGTGTCATAAGTAATCTCACTGTGATAATGGTGTAATGGTCCTCTGACCTGAAATCATTATATTTCTACACGAGAATTAATGTACTTTGATTCTATCAAAAGTTATCTTTAATCGGGTAATGATAAAGATAATATTGGGTTCATTATGAATCGTGTGAGAAATGTGAATGATCTAGATAGAATTTAACCCTCCTAATTTTAGGAGCGATATTATCGGCCTCTTGTTTGAGTGAGACTATGAAATGCATGGCCATGCTCAAATATTGATTTGTTTGAATAGTCTACTCATCGATCAAAAAAATAAAGATTAAATTATTAAGAGGATGACACGAACCATGCCTCTAGTTTAATCTATAATATCAAGGTTAAAAGGATTATATTACATTGAGACATTAGTCACGAAAGGTTTAATTGAATCACCAGTTATTATTATTACTTGGGTAGCAATGATGTATTACTAGATGCCGCTCATTGTTTATAATTTTATTATTAGATAATAAAATTATTGCCAACGTAATAATAACCTAAAGGGTCACACACTTAGAACGTTTAAAAGGAGTTTTAATTTAAATTCGGAATTTAAATTAAATGATTCGAAATTAGTTATTTAATTAATTGAGTTGGACTTAATTAATTAAAGTATAATTCGAATTTAAATGATAAAAACCAAATCAGATTGGTCTTATCAGAAGCCAAACTGATTACGGTTAAGCCCACCTCATTCTCTCTTATAAATACATAGAGATGTATTGGTTTAGGGTTTATCTTTTGGCAACTTAGTTTTCCAAAGAAACCCTAGCCGCTCCAATTGTTGAGAGGCAAGAGAGAGAGAGAGATAGAGGCAAGCTTCATCGGCTAGTACCGGCTCCCTTGATCGTTGGACGATCGGACGTTCGTGTGGACTGCTTTAGAGACGCGGATCTTGCTACAAGGGTTGCGTGGTGATTGAGGACCTCCATCTTTCAGCCTTCGTAAAGCTCCTAAAAGGTAAAATTTCATTTCTCCATAATCAGCCATGTCTTGTACACAGATCCTAGGGTTAGGGTTTCGGATTTTTATCTATGGTTTTTTGCTGCATTTGTGCCCCGAATCCCTTCAATGGTATCAGAGCTGCGTGTATAAGGGGCTGATTTGGTTACGTGTTTACTGCATTCGATGCATGTATGCATGTTTTGTGAATCTGCCTTGATACGGTTATATGATATGTCGATTATAATATGTTATGTCGATCATATATGATTCTGTTATACTATATATTGTGATTTGATCATACAGGTATGTTTTACAATCTGCCATGACTGATCAGTAAGCGATTTTGTATGTTATCCATGATGTTTGGTTTATATGGTGATATAAACTGATGGACAGATGGTGTTTGGACACGATCTGTAAACTGGGATATGATATGAATGTATATGATACATGGTTCCGGAACTGTATATGATGCAGTGGCGGCAGAGACTAAAAGATATGATCTGTTGTTCGAAATCGATGATTTCTGAATAGGGATAGTCTTCTGGAATTAAAAAAAATTTCTGATTTCGAGCTGACCAGTCAGCTCGACCCCCGCCTGGGCTGCCGCCCCCGGACCCCGCCCGAGGGCTGCCGCCCCCGGACCCCTGCTGTATATATTTTTTTTGTGTTCTTAATTGTTTACTTGAGCATGGTGCTGGTTATGGCCTTAAGACCCTTAGATTAATGGTTTATGGTTTTGGTTTTGTAAATACGACTTGCATGTCGTTTTCTTCATTCTTGTAATTGTATAATCTCGAATGTAACTCGAGTTTTATTATGTAAGTACATAAGTACATTAGTATAGGTTGTTTTCAATTATTCAATGTAATGTACTTGAAGATTGAAGGACGATCCAAAAAGTGGAGCAACCAAGGAGAATGAAGACATGTAATTGTATTTATATTTTCCACCATAGATTGACCTCGATCCTTTCATTAGCTTGAAAGGATCATGTAGGATAAAGGCCATAACCAAGCACGTTCACATACTGCACTTTACATATTGATGTATGAATGTTTGTGTAGAATACATTATGATGCATGCTTCAATTAGATTAATAATGTATTAATGTATGTATTAGATACATCACCCATGCCATGCCTGCTTAAACAAGATAAAATCTGTAACGATTTAAGATGAACTTTAAACAAACGATCATGAGATTCTCGTGTTTATGAAACACGGCAATTAAATATGAATTTTCATTGATTCAACGATTGAATGATTTTGTCAACAACCGATTACGAATCTGTAAGAAAAGGGCTGCCAATAATGCCGTCTGTGCGTTAACCTCTGATCTGGAAATCATTCATTCAACGAATTTTTGATTTGAAATATTTAGTTCCAAGACAAATTGGGAATCTCTTTATGATGGGATCATGATCGTTTATAAGTAAACCCCTTAACAAAATATTAAGTTAATTAGATGCTTTCCAATGAATTAACACTCATCAAAGCCTAGATCATAAGGGGTGGGTTTGCCAAAGTAGAGCACTCCTTTTAATCGTGGTTAGGTGTGAAAGAATAAATGTGATATTCGTCATGTTAATCATTGGGTCCAACTTAACTAAGTCGTCACAATAGGATTGTGGATAGTGAACTTAGAAGTATAGAGTTTGGCAAAATTTATTAGATAAATTTGAACAATAGTTGTTCACCAAACTATCCAAGAATTATATGTGATATAATTGACAAATGTTGTCTACCTAAATAGTTATGTTTTGGGAGAATTGGCCAACGCTGACTCAAGGCATAATGAAATATGGATCTTGGCTCACTAGAAAATCAGTTTCCGAATTGATAGTAAGGGCTATTAGTTTGAACAAAATAGTGGGAGGTATATTAAGTTGAATGTACCATGATCACTTGAACATAATTATTAATTATTTGACAATCTAACTTATCTTATGCATTTTAAACATTGTAGATACTAAATGGCGCAAAACACAAACAACTCTTTCTCCGTGCGATCAGTCCTTGAGAAGGACAAGCTGACAGGAACAAACTTCCTTGACTGGTCTAGGAATTTGAGGATTGTCCTCAGGCAGGAGCGTAAGCTCCATGTTGTTGAAATTCCTCCACCGGTCCATCCTGGTGACGGTGCAACTCGTGCTCAACTAAATGCTTACCAGAAGCATATTGATGATGCGACGGATGTTGCTTGTCTCATGCTTGCAACTATGAGTGCTGAGCTTCAGAAGCAGCATGAGCATATGGATGCTTATGCTATGCTTGAGCATCTTCAGACGATGTTTCAAGTACAGGCTCGTCAAGAAAGGTTCAATACGTACAAAGCAATTTTTAACTGCAAGCAAGGAAATAACCCGGTTGGACCGCATGTTCTGAAGATGATTGGGTATTTTGAATACCTAGACCGTTTGGGCTCCGGGCTTACTCGAGAGGCTCAAATAGATATTATCTTGCAATCTTTGAACAGCAACTGTGCCCAGTTTATTATGACTTTCATCATGACCAAGCAAGACAAAACACCCACTGAATTGTTGGCACTGTTAAGAACTACCGAAGCCAACATGCAAAAGGCACCTGAGAATGCTCCCATAATGATGGTGGGCAGTAAAGGTGCTAAGGGAAAGGGGAAATGGAAGGGCAAGAAAAAGATTGGATCTAATGCAGTTGCTCCTTCCAAGCCCACTTTCAAGAAAGCTCTCAAGCCTAAAGGTGGTGTTGCTAAACCTGATAAGGGTGATTATCACTGGTGCAAGAAACCAGGTCATTGGAAGAGAAACTGTCCAGCTTATTTGGAAAGTCTGAAGAGCGTGAAATCTCTGAATATTTCTGATTCAGGTATTCATGTTAGAGAAGTCAATTTATCTACTTCTACATCTTGGGTATTGGATACTGGATGTGGTTCTCACATTTGTATTAATGTGCAGGGACTTCAAAGGAGTAGATCTTTGGCAAAGGGAGAGATCGACCTACGCGTTGGCAATGGAGCAAAGGTTGCTGCTTTGGCCGTAGGGACTTATTATTTGTCGTTGCCCTCTGGGCTTATTTTAGAACTTGAGAACTGTTATTACGTGCCTGCGATTTGCAGAAACATTATTTCTATTTCTTGTTTGGACAAGAAGGGTTTTTCGTTTATAATAAAAGACAATTGTTGCTCTTTTGCTTTAAATGATTTAACTTATGGTGTAGCGCGTTTATTTAATGGTTTATATGTTCTAGATCTTGATCTTACTCCCGTCTATAATATGAATAAATGTCTTAAAGCAAATGACTCAAATCAAACATACCTTTGGCATTGTCGATTAGGCCATATAAACGAGAATCGCATATCCAAACTACATAAAGATGGATTTTTGGATAAGTTTGATTTTGAATCATACGATGAATGTGATGCTTGTTTACTTGGTAAAATGGCAAAAGCTCCTTTTACTAAACAAGGTGAAAGGTCCAACGAACGATTAGAACTGATACATAGTGATGGATGTGGTCCAATGCGTTCTATGGCAAGAGGTGGCTTTTATTACTTCATAACATTTACTGATGATTTCAGTAGATTCGGATATGTGTATCTTTTGAAACACAAATCTGAATCCTTTGAAAAATTCAAAGAATTTAAAGCTGAAGTAGAAAAGCAAATAGGCGGAAGTATTAAAACTCTTCGATCTGATCGAGGAGGTGAATACTTAAGCCATGATTTTAAGAATTACTTAAAGGAGTGTGGTATAGTATCACAACTCACTCCTCCTGGAACACCACAATGGAATGAGGTTTCTGAAAGGAGAAATCGTACCTTATTGGACATGGTACGATCGATGATGAGTCATGCTGATCTTCCAATAAGTTTCTGGGGTTATGCCCTAGAAACGGCTGCATATACACTAAACCGAGTTCCAACTAAAGCGGTTCAAAAGACTCCATATGAGATATGGACTGAGAAACGTCAAAGCATGTCATTTATGAAAATATGGGGATGTGAAGCGTTTGTGAAACGTATGATCTCTGACAAGCTTGGACCAAAATCAGACAAGTGTTATTTTGTGGGGTACCCGAAGGAAACTAAGGGTTACTTCTTCTATAATCCGACCGAGAACAAAATAGTTGTTTCTCGCACTGCTGTATTTCTTGAACGAGAGCTAATCTCCAAAAGAAACAGTGGGAGGAAAATAGAACTCGATGTAGATCGAGACCCACAAGATAATGTTGAACCCGAATTGGAACTTGAGCAGGATATTCAAGATAATATTCAAGATGACACTGCTCAAGAAACACAGATTGTTCGTAGATCTGCTAGGATTCGCCATAAACCTGTGAGATATTATGGATTTCTCTTAATAGAGAATGGTGATTTGATGCTCATAGATCAAGATGAGCCCCTCACCTACCAAGATGCTATGAACAGTCCTGACTCTGAGAGATGGCTAGAAGCCATGAAATCTGAAATGGATTCCATGTATGATAACCAAGTATGGACTTTGGTTGATCCACCTAAAGGGGTAAAACCTATAGGGTGCAAATGGGTTTTCAAAAAGAAAATCGACATGGAAGGAAATGTTCAGACCTATAAAGCTAGGTTGGTTGCAAAAGGTTTCAAACAAATTCATGGTATTGACTATGATGAAACTTTTTCACCTGTAGCTATGGTCAAATCCATTAGGATTTTGCTTGCAATAGCAGCTTATCATGATTATGAGATCTGGCAGATGGATGTCAAAACAGCCTTCCTTAATGGGAGCCTTGAAGAGGATGTGTACATGACACAACCTGAAGGTTTTGTCAGTCCAAGGGATGCTAGAAGGATATGTAAGTTGCGTCGATCCATTTATGGACTGAAGCAGGCCTCAAGGAGGTGGAATATTCGTTTTGACCAGACAGTCAAGGAATTTGGCTTTATTCAAAATGAAGATGAATCTTGTGTTTACAAAAGGGTTAGTGGGAGCCACGTGGCATTCATAGTATTATATGTTGATGATATATTACTTATCGGGAATGACATACCTTCTCTACAGGCTGTTAAGACTTGGTTGGGAAAAAAATTTCTCCATGAAAGATTTAGGCGAGGCGACCTATATATTAGGGATCAGGATCTATAGAGATAGATCCAGAAGATTGATCGGCCTAAATCAGAGTACATATATTGACAAAGTACTGCATCGTTTTGGGATGCAAGATGCTAAAAGGGGATTTGTCCCGATGTCTCATGGGATATCGATCTCGAGTGACAATAGTCCTAAAACATTGGATGAAAAGGACCGCATGAGTAAGATTCCATATGCTTCTGCAATTGGATCTATCATGTATGCAATGATATGTACTCGTCCTGATGTGTTGTATGCTTTGAGTATGATGAGCAGGTTCCAGTCTAATCCAGGTGAAGGTCACTGGACAGCTATCAAGAATATTCTTAAGTACTTGAAGAGGACTAAAGATTCATTCTTGGTATATGGGGGAGAAGAGAGACTAGTGGTAAAAGGTTACACTGATTCTAGTTTCCAAACAGACAAGGATGATTCTATATCCCAGTCTGGTTTCGTATTTTGTCTCAACGGAGGTGCTGTAAGCTGGAAAAGTTCAAAGCAAGAAATAGTAGCTGATTCTACAATGGAGGCTGAGTATATTGCTGCTTGTGAAGCAGCTAAGGAGGCAGTTTGGATCCGAAATTTCATCACAGGGCTTAGTGTGGTTCCCTCGATCGCAGATCCTATCGATCTTTATTGCGATAACAGTGGAGCCATAGCACAAGCAAAGGAACCAAGATCGCACTCCAGGGCAAAACATATACTTTGAAGATATCACCTTATTCGTGAGATTAATGAACGAGGAGATATACATATATGTAAAGTGCAAACAAATGATAACGTAGCTGACCCACTGACTAAGACTTTGTCGCAGCAGAAGCATGAGGGTCACACTAGTTCCATTGGTATTCGATACATGAGTGATTGGCTCTAGTGCAAGTGGGAGATTGTTAGTGTAGGTGCCCTAGAGGCAATACAATGATATCATGTAATCAGTATTATTGACATTATGTTCTATTTGATTATATTAATAATTTATTATGCTTCGTATTTACTGCGTTATAAATGTTAGCATGATAAATGTCCTTAGATTATTAATACGAACTATATGAACATGAGATTATATATAGTATAATAATCTTAAATGTCCCTAGTCGAGTATTATTATGATTAGGACAGTAATAATACATTGAGACTAGTATGTTGATTGATTGATGACCACCTCTCATGGGTTATTAGTATAGAGATACTAAAATCAATACATAGGTAAATATAAGAGTACATTGTACTGGACAGACCCACTGTGAGATTCAACATGGAATAAATAAATAAGTGTCATAAGTAATCTCACTGTGATAATGGTGTAATGGTCATCTGACCTGAAATCATTATATTTCTACACGAGAATTAATGTACTTTGATTCTATCAAAAGTTATCTTTAATCGGGTAATGATAAAGATAATATTGGGTTCATTATGAATCGTGTGAGAAATGTGAATGATCTAGATGGAATTTAACCCTCCTAATTTTAGGAGCGATATTATCGGCCTCTTGTTTGAGTGAGACTATGAAATGCATGGCCATGCTCAAATATTGATTTGTTTGAATAGTCTACTCATCGATCAAGAAAATAAAGATTAAATTATTAAGAGGATGACACGAACCATGCCTCTAGTTTAATCTATAATATCAAGGTTAAAAGGATTATATTACATGGAGACATTAGTCACGAAAGGTTTAATTGAATCACCAGTTATTATTATTACTTGGGTAGCAATGATGTATTACTAGATGCCGCTCATTGTTTATAATTTTATTATTAGATAATAAAATTATTGCCAACGTAATAATAACCTAAAGGGTCACACACTTAGAACGTTTAAAAGGAGTTTTAATTTAAATTCGGAAAAATTAAATGATTCGAAATTAGTTATTTAATCAATTGAGTTGGACTTAATTAATTAAAGTATAATTCGAATTTAAATGATAAAAACCAAATCAGATTGGTCTTATCAGAAGCCAAACTGATTACGGTTAAGCCCACCTCATTCTCTCTTATAAATACATAGAGATGTATTGGTTTAGGGTTTATCTTTTGGCAACTTAGTTTTCCAAAGAAACCCTAGCCGCTCCAATTGTTGAGAGGCAAGAGAGAGAGAGAGATAGAGGCAAGCTTCATCGGCTAATACCGGCTCCCTTGATCGTTGGATGATCGGACGTTCGTGTGGACTGCTTTAGAGACGCGGATCTTGCTACAAGGGTTGCGTGGTGATTGAGGACCTCCATCTTTCAGCCTTCGTAAAGCTCCTAAAAGGTAAAATTTCGTTTCTCCATAATCAGCCATGTCTTGTACACAGATCCTAGGGTTAGGGTTTTGGATTTTTATCTATGGTTTTTCGCTGCATTTGTGCCCCGAATCCCTTCAACGTACAAGTACATACTCGACCACATGCTTAAAGGTATTGAAGGCGTTTCTCACATTCAACCCGGGAATAGCACACACCGCGAAGGTAGCACACAACCGGAGAGTGGTGGACGTGCACATGCACCGGTGGGGGACCCCGTGCAATGCACTATAAAGGGAAGGCCTAGAGGAAAGAGGTTGAAGTCCATAAGAGAATCCCAAAAAACGAAGAGACCAAGACTTTGCAGGACATGCCTTTGTGTCGTATGTCACAACTCACGAAATTGCCCAAAAAATATTACTAGAAAATATATTCGAGACTAAGTATATATTAATTTGACTCAATCAATCTTAACTTGTTGTTGTTGACCAACTCATTCTTCTCATTTATTTGTAGCATATGAAGAAGATCCAACCGGTGAAGAGAGTGATGACGATGAAGGTGAAGATTCGTGCTAAGGAAATTTTCGTACTATGTATGTCATATTAAACTTGAATACCTTTATTACTAATTTCAATTGATGAGAAGACAATTATTCATTTCTACAGTTCTTTATTTGTTTTGGTAGGTCTGGAATGAGAGTTGATCGTGCCGATGGAAGGCATCAATCACCAAAAAGTTTTAAACTTTTGATTGTATATATGCTTAAGCAAATGTATTTGAATTTATAAGTAGATTTTTTGTGTATGTAATTTAAAATTAGTGTATCAAATTTGTCAAAAAAATTGAATGATCGATGATAATGGTAATGTGATTGACATGTGAATGTTGTTGTTGTAATTGGTTTGAGAATGTATAAATATGATGATATTTGTGAACCTTGTGCGGGTGTGAATAATATAAAATCTTGATATGTGAAATTTTTGAAAATTGTCAACTATTTGAGATGGTATCTATCGGTGTTTTAATTTTTTTCCCCACTTAACCTGTTAACGGTAATAATGGGTTAGGTTTATCAAAAATATGTAAAAAATTGATCTTTGGAATATGAAGTACTGCCAATAACTTCCAACTTCACCCGTTATTGGGGATGACGGGTTAAGTACACTTAACCCGTTATTGACAATAACGGGTTAAGTTGGAAAATTTTGAGAGTGTATTTGTACTTGATTTAACTTCAACAGTTTAGGTTTGCCAATATCTTTAATCTTAACACATTATTGACAATGACGGGTTAAGATAACTTTACCCTTCATTTACAATAACGGGTTAAGTTGGACTTTCTTGACAGTGTGTTTGTCTTTGGGAAAGAAAACTTGCACAAAATTCATCTTGACGAGTTGAAGTTCTGCTAATATCTTCCAACTTAACCTGTTGTTGGCAATAACGGGTTAACTGAGCTTAACTCGTCATTGCCAAAAACGGGTTATGTTTGAATATTTTTCCAGTGTACTTTCTATGTGGATGAAAACTTGTTCGTTCATAGATGATGTTCTGCCAATATCTTCCTACTTAACCCGTTATTTGCGATGTGAACTTAACTCGTCATTGTCAAGAATGGGTTACGTTAGAATATTTCGTAACAAATAACAAGAATATTTTAAAATAAAACTGTCGTAAAAATTTTATATAATAAACTTTCCAAACAAAGTGAGAACTCCATATAATGTTTATTAATTAAAATAAAATATTCAATATCATTCTTCGTAAACTTTGATTTCGGTTTAAGAGTTTAGAGTGTTAGACGGTCTGAGCTAGGGATAGAGGGTTATTGGAAGGGGTTAGAGTAGGGTTAGAGGGTTATGAGGGTAATGGAATGGGTTAGAGTTTTGTTAGAGATAGATCTTCTACTTTTTTTATGAACTTTAATGTTTACATTTTTCAAATATATTATTCTTTTTGATAAATAATTTGTTTTATTTTTTTATAGGAATTTAAACAATTTCTTAATATTTTTAATTTTTTTGAAAAAATATTCTTCATTTTTAGAAAAATATAATCTATTCATAAAAAAATTAGATAATCAACTATCAAATCAAATTGAAAACTCCATATAATATTTTGAAGTAAAAAAATAAAGATTTAACATCATTCTTCATAAACATTGAATTTGGTTTAGGAGTTATAGTGTCGGAGGGTTAGGGCTAGGGTTAGAGGGTTAGAGGGTTAGAGTGTCTAAAGTTGAGTCTTAATTCATATATATATATATATATTTAAATTATATATTTTTATTTTTTATATAATTTTCCCCCAATTCGTATATATTTTTTTTGTTTAAATTTGAAAATGAAAATTTTAATTTTTAATTTACATTATTCTTCATAAACATTTAATTCGGTTGAAGAGTTAGAGTGTTAGAGGGTTATGGCTTGGGTTAGAGAGTTATGAGGGTAATACCATGGGTTATAGTAGGGTTAGAGTATTTCATAGGTTATGGCAATATATTTTTTATGAAATTTAATGTTTACATTTTTCAACTATATTATTTAGTTTGATAATGTATTTTTTAAATATATTTACAAGATTTAAAACACTTTCATAATAATATTTTTTTTTCAAAAAACTTCTTCATTTCTGGAAAATAAAATATCTTCATAAAAAATTATATAATCAACTACACAAACAAACTGAAAACTCCATATCGTATTTTAAAGTAAAAAAATAAAGGTTTAACATAATTCTTCATAAAAAATGAATTCGGTTTAAGAGTTATAGTGTCAGAGGGTTAGAGTAGGGTTAGAGATAGTGCTGGACTTGGCGCTCTATCAGCTTTAATGTTTACACTTCTAAAATTGATACAATAAATTTTCCTGATAGGGTTAGGGCTAGGGTTACAGAGTTATGGCAAGGGTTAGTGTAGGGTTAATGTAGGATTACAGATACAGTTATACTTTTTTTATATATGAACTTTATTGTTTATATTTTTCAAATGTATTATTATTTTGTTTTAATTTTTTTTTGTTTTAATTTTTTTTGTTTTTTAAAATTTTCTTTTTTTCAATAATTAAAACGTGCAATGTTTCTTTTTTTTATGAACGCGTTAGGTGGGCAGAATATCGTTATTAATGAGTTAGTGGGAATATTTTAAAAAAAAAACACTTGTATTTTTGAAAAAAAAAATCTCTTCATTAAAATTTATACAATAAATTTTCCAGATAGGGTTATGGCTAGGGTTACAGGGTTATGGCAAGGGTTAGTGTAGGGTTACAAATAGGGCTCGTCTTGGAGCACTAGTTTTAATTTGTATATACTCACAATTCTAATATTAATTTCAAAATTATTACAATAGATTTTATAATAATTTATTTATCTCTGTGGTAAAAAAATTGATCTTTCGAAAAGAAGTTCTGCCAATTTCTTCCAACTTAACCCGTTATTGGCGATGACGGATTAAGTTCATCGTCAATAACGGGTTAAGTATAAAGATTTTGACAGTGTATATTTCTAAGTGGATGAATATTTGGTCTGTCGATGATGAAGTTCTACCGATATCTTACTACTTAACCCGTTAATAGCGATTACGGGTTAAGATTACTTAGCCCGTCATCGTCAATAACAGGTTAAGTAGGGAGATTTTGACAGTGTATTTCTCTTTGTGGATTCTTTACAAGATGAAGTACTGTCAATTTCTTCCTACTATACCTGTTATTAGGAATGACGGGTTAAGTCATCCTAACCCGTCCTTGCCAACAACGGGTTAGGTAGGAATATTTTTCCAGTTCTATTTGCTCTTTATGGATGAAAATTCAACTTCACAAAACGAGTTCATTCACATCAATTCACATCAATTACATATCACACCAATTCATTCACATAAGTAAAAACTAAGCTCACAACAATTCATTCACAGCAATATATATAATACGACGGATAATATCACAGCTATTTTACAGCAAAAATCTCAACAATTTTCACATCAATTTGACAACACGAAACTTTGCAAATATCAAAATAATTCATTCATCTATATGTGTGGAATTATCTCAAGTAGCAATTACAACATATTTATTACAAAATATTCATCTCAACTATCAAGCTAAAGTAGCTTAGATGGATCAATACATTTACCTTCATGGATGACTTCCTTGCATGCCCGGTATTTATCTATAACATTTATCAACATAGAAAAAAACTTTGCATTAGTTATTGAGGAATAAAATCATCAACCAAATATTAAACTACAAATAACGAACCTATTGTTAGATACTATCTTTTACGACCACGTGTTTTGTGACCACTTGGTGTGAATTGATCAGGCGAGTTCCTCTTCCGTTGGGGATTTCTTCGTCTACCTTGAGTCTCGGGGGATTGAGGTTCATCCGACCACTGCTCCTCCACATCTACTTCCGGTGGTTGCTATTGTTGGAGTTGTTGTGGCTTGGCAATGTGAATTTCATACAATTGTTGCGTCTTGCCATTATCATAAAAACTTGCTCACTTATCGAAATTACTCGATTTTGGATTCTATGGAAATATGGGAGTGTCTACTACAACTTCCTAGTTGAACACATCCACAGATTCTTCAATTAAGACACTCTAAAATTCCAATTTCTATCATTATACACACAGGAAATGAGTTTCCTTTACAAAAACCAAATCCTTCAATTAAGACTGGTTTTGCCCCAATCTAAAAAAAATCAATACTTTCAAACCACAAACTGAAATTGCATGATTCAATATATTTTGGAAAGATACGACTCTCTACTATAATTCTCTAATTGATCATTCTTCCAAATTCTCAACACGTAAATCCAGAATTCCACAACTTCACTAACTACTCAAAAGCTGAACTGAACTGAACATACAGTACTCACAAGTCAATATCAATTCAACCACAAGTCCAATACTTATGAAATTTTAGATTCAGTAACTAGACATATACAAGAGCAATACCCCAAAATTTTAGCTCATAATTCCTTATACATTAAGTGATATGAATTTTCAAATATAGATCAATTTCAGCCATTCTCAAACACATACAACAGCAATGTCCTTCTCGCTGCGCTGTTTTCAATCGATCGAATGAAGCACCAAATGTTCTCCAACAAATCTTAAATTTGGTACACTAATATTAGACATATACAAGATGCTACATTTCAAATATCATCACAAAATTACATACCAATTGAGAATTATGAATTTTTAAAGTCCAACATTCACTATCAATTGCAGCAGATTTCCCGTTGACCCGGTTGAACAAACAAATACATTAAAAATAGCAAATAAATTCCAGAAATTCTGAAATTTGTAATAAAAGTTGTTAACATATACATCTAACTTTTTCTTTCAGGTTTCAACTTAAAATTCCGTATACATATCGAGTTATGAATTTTTATACTCGACTTAATTTACCCAAAAAACTGCAGATTTCTCCAGTTTACTGATTTCGGAAATTGAATTTGTAAACGCTTCAAATAAACTCTGACAATTCCGAAATAATTCTAACTTGCTCCTAACATCATCATAATCGTTCAGTAAAAATTTGGTATCGAAATTCCATCGTATCATCAAATAACAAAAATCTCTATCATAACTAGTTCTTAAGCTATATTTGCAAGATTCTCATTCTACACCGATTCTACTATTTCAACTCAGCCATAAAAATCTTCTCAATATTAAACTATCATTCAAACATTCAAACAAATATCACAAGCATTATATCTTCACAAATAAAGTTAAATATAATAAAGTTTAAAGAACACCCACAAGATGAAGAAATCCTCAAGCTTTTTGCTAGCTAGCTCATCTCCTCCTCTCAATTTCTTCTTCTCCTTCAAAACTTCAAGAACCCATAAGCAAATATCAAAAACCCTCTTCTTTCCTTCTTTTCTTATGTCAAGAATAAAATAGTAGAAGAAGATGGAGAGTAGAAGAAGTAGAAGGAGATAGAGGTGGAGATTTTGGGAGAAAAATGAGATGGAGATGGGGATTTGGATTTTCGGCCACGGGGTTGGGTTTGGTTGCCGAAATTGGGAAGGGAGGAGAGAGGAATAGTTCGGTGGGGAAGAAATGGGGTGTGTGTGTCTCTTCTACATATATATAGAGAGTTATATACACCCATACTTTTATTAAATATACATACATACACTCTAATGTATATATATTTACAATTCACTTCAACCTAATTCAATTTAAATATGTATACATACAAATACATATACATATAAATATATACATATACATATATATGTAGAATGCATACAAGTATCCATACATATATATCATATACAATTCAGTCAAAATATACACACACACATATATATATACATGTTTTATAAATAAAATACTTATTTGTAGAATATAAGAATATATTTTATAAAAATACTATTTGTCCCAAAGATTGTCTCGTTAGAACAATCAGAACAATACACACAATTTAATTGAGAAGATATCCCGAATATACCTGTGACAGGGTAAAAATGGCCTGAGGCCCAACCAGGGCCCAATACAATTCCCACTCAGAAAGGTAAAGAGGGCAACCTGGTTCGGCTCCGGACCACTTCACGGTCGGCGCCGAACCTCGTGTTTGCCCTCACGGTGCCGGCCTCCTCGTACCGACGAGCCTCAGTAGCCCTCGGAGTCCGATCCGGGGCAGTCCCACAGGCCGTCTCCCCTCTCTGGCGGGGCAGAAGGAGGACCTGGCGCAGCCTAGGCCCTCAGATTCCCCCCAGAGGCACAGGAGACTCACGATGGGCCACGTCAGCTCCAAATACCGCCAAGGGTTTCGCCACGTCAGCCCTATACCACTCCTGGTATCGCCACGTCCGCCCTAAACCCCCTGGGCCTTCTGCCACGTCAGGCCCATGGGCTTTCGGATCCAAACCCGGCCCCCAAGTGGAACCAAATCCGATTGGGATTCTCTATAAATACTAGACCCACACCCACCTTTTGAGGTAATCAATCTTTTGCCACTTAAATATACCTAGTTATTGCTACTCTCTCACAGAGACTGACTAGAGCGTCGGAGGGTCCGCCACCGGGACAAACCCCGGTGTTTCAGGACCGTCTGCAGGTACACAAGACCTCGGATCCGACCCTTCCGATCCGAGCCCAACCTTCAACATCTTTCCGAGCTCATCGTAGGTCCCAGAAG
The DNA here is from genome assembly GCA_017893485.1 of Hemerocallis citrina. Taxonomy (NCBI): domain Eukaryota; kingdom Viridiplantae; phylum Streptophyta; class Magnoliopsida; order Asparagales; family Asphodelaceae; genus Hemerocallis; species Hemerocallis citrina. Next base: position 154,524,804 of record CM030358.1, on the reverse strand, counting down.
GTCAACTGAAGGTCGGCAGACGAGCGGCAATCTCCTTCAATACAAATTGAGTCCGAACTCACACCTGGTGCTTCCACACGTTTCTCAGAAATAAACAGCATCAGGTTGGCGCCGTCTGTGGGAACCGCTGCTCCAGAAGCCGATCCGACCCAGACCCTCAAAGGCCATCGACAGCCGAATCCTCATGGCCTCCAAAGGCAAGGGGGCTGCTTCCTCCGTCAACCAACGGGACTCGCCCCCACCCACTGATGAAGCCAGGCCACGCACGTCGAAACACAAGGCTCTCCCTCGGGAGTCCCAAAGGAGCGTCGGCCGGCCAGCCCAGCCCGACCTCCGGGGAATAATCCTCAACCGCAGGATTACCCGCCGCAGGGGAAGGGCCGCTTCCAACCCGGTCCCGAACCGTCCGAGACCGCCGCCCGAGGTACGAAGACCCGCGCTCAGTCGAGTCGGAAGACAACCCTCGGACCAACCAAACCAAGTCGGTGGAGCCCCCGTCACTCACAAGGAGCTCCAAGACTTCCGAAGAGAAATTCTGGGAGCCCTCCGACGGACCCCCAGGGAAGAAACCCCCCATTCCCAAGCAGGGTCGGACGCCGAAGCCAGCGCGTCCCGCCCTTCAATAATCCAGCCTGAGGATGATGACGTTCTCCTAAGGCGCCTACAAGGGATGGAGGATCGCCTCGATCACATAGGGGACGGCGGCCGAAGAGCGACTCAGGGGTACAGACCTGTCCGTCCTCCCTTCTCCACCCCCATCCTCCAAGCGGAAATACCCAGGAATTTCCGACCCCCTCAGTTCGAGACCTATGACGGCGAGGGAGATCCTGCTGATCACATGGGGGGTTTCAAAACCCTCATGATGATTCACAGCGCCTCGGATCCCCTGCTATGCCGAGCCTTCCCTGCCACCCTTCGGGGTCCCGCTCGTGAGTGGTTCTCGAAGCTCGCCCCTGGCTCCGTTTACTCCTTCGACCAACTCGAGGGCAATTTTCTCGCCCACTTCGTCACCAGCCGGAAGACCGAAAGGACCAGCGCCTTGTTACTCGGACTCAAACAGTTAGAGGGGGAATCACTCAGAGTGTTCATCCGGAGATTTACCGCTGAGGCAAGGTCGGTCTCCTCCCTCGACCCGGGCGTCGCTTCAGCGGCATTCCGTCACAACGTCCGTCACGGACAGCTGAAGGCTTCTCTGGCGAAGAAACCCCCCGTCGACTTCCCCGACCTCCTCGGTAGGGTCGAGAAATACATTAGGGCAGAAGAGGCCCTTAACCCCGAAGATACCAGGGACGACACCGGGAAGGGAAAGCGGAAGACCAAAGAAGTCGAACCATCGAAGAAAGCTCCAAAGGACCCGGGGGCCATGAAGAAGGTCCCGCCGGTCCCCCGCTTCGAGAGATACACTCCCTTGACGCACAACATATCCGCCATCCTCCTAGAAATCGAAGACAAAGGCATTGTTCGACTACCTCCCCGACCTAACAACGGCAAGAACCGAGATCAGCGCTTCTACTGCCGCTTCCACCAGGACCATGGACACGACACAGATCAATGCCGGGCCCTGAAAGACGAGATTGAGGAACTCATCTCCAGAGGATACCTCCGAGAATTCACCCGAGAAGTCCCGTGGGGTCGACGAGATACTAGGAGCGGGATACACTCGCCCCCGAACCCCCCTCCCAGCCGCATACCGGGTCGGGATCCCGAGTCCGAGGGAGCCGCGGACACACCATTTATCTTACATTGAGCCCATGGAGGGCTAATGGGAGGAGAATCAAATACTTTCCGAAAAGCCTTCCTCCGAGGGATGAATACTGTCCAAGACGATCCCACTCCCGAGCTACAAACCGCGCCAGTCTCCTTCCCAGGGGAGGACCTCGAAGGCGTTCGCCTCCCCCACTGCGACGCCCTCGTCATTAGCCTCCGCATGGCTAAGTGTGAAGTTTGCCAGATCCTTGTCGACTACGGCAGCTCGGCGAACATTCTTTCCCTCAAAGCCTTCGAGAAACTGAAGTTACCTAGAGGCAAGCTCCAACCGGCCGGATACACCTAACATGGGTTTCACGACATCCCTATCGAGCTAGAAGGGATTGTCACAACGCCAAGACAGCTAACAACGCCATACCCGGCCGATCCAGATTATGCTCCCTCCAAGCGATGCCTTCGGCCTACCATTCGGAGCTCGAATCTTCCACCCCACACGGGGTTGGCGCCGTCCGAAGTAGCCAAGAAGCAACGCGGTCGTGCTGCATGACCATCGACGGAGGAGTAATGTTCCCCCCCGACGCCGTCATGCTCTAACCTAAGAAGGACAGCCCTACCCCCGGACCTACCGTCGAACCAGAGAGGTTCCCCCTTGACGCCTAGCACCCAGTGAACTCCTGCAAAGAGCAAGCCTAGACTTTAACTTAACTAGAAGTAAACCTTTTGTAAAGCTTTCCTTTGTATAGGACCGTTTTTAGCGGCCCCCCCTATCTTATGCTAAGGAAATCTCGCTGCATCGTACTCCAAATGCCTCGGCAGACCCGACCTAATACCCGGTTAGGGGGTCGACCCCCAAGGCGTCACCTCGCCCCACTCCAATTCCTCGCGAAACAATAAGGCCGAGCCACATCCCCTTCATCACTTTATATACCGTCAACCGGAGCAAAAGCCGTTACAGAAATACTCCCCTCGTCTCGAGCGGCACGCCACGTCGGAACGACGGGGGCCCACCTCGGGAAGGGAAGCCGCAACCTACGAAGTGAGCCAACTCGAAGCACATAAGCGGGGAGATCCGGAAACGACCGGCGTCAAAACCCTTGGCCAGTCCGAATTACCTTTTTATATATACACAAAAAGGCGGGGGCCAGTCCGCGGGAGGCAAATACAATCGAAAGGAGGAAAGAAGAAAGAAAGACAAAACTATACAACTCGGTTTCCCTCCTCGGCGTCGATCGGGTTCACAGAACGATCATTGGCCGGGTTGTCAACGAGCCCCTCTACGGCAGGGACCTTCGGGGTCCCATCAATCTCCATGTCGTACTCGAAGTTCGACAGATCGAGGGTCGGATAGAAGTGCCTCACGTGACTGAGCGCCTTCGCGTAGCACTCATCCTGGGCGGCTATCACCATCCGCTGGCCCGCATCCGTCAGCTCTTTCCTCTCATTGGCGAACGCGGCTATTAACTCCCCCTTCTCCTTGGCAAACTTCCTCTTCAAAGAGGCCACCCTCTTCTCCCACTCGGTGTCCTTGGCCTCGAGCTCCAGCTTCATCTGCTGCTCCCTCTGACGCGAACCCTCGAGCTCGATCCGCATCTCCTTCGTCTCTCGTCCGCTCTTGTCCGCCCGAGCACGCTCTTGTAACAGGGACGCTTCGTAGAGATTCTTTACATTAGCTCCCTGCATACAAGCCTGCGGCCGAAAGAAGCGGATAAGAAGAAAACTCCTGAGGCAAGACCAAACGGAAAGGAGGAGGTCGACAAGCTTACCGACACGGTGGCCTGCGCCAGGCACGTGAATGCCACCTCCACGGGCTCGTTCCCCATCATCTGGCGATCGCGAGGCGTTGCCAGCTTCTCCACCACCTCTACGGCCTGGGCTTCCTCGGTCAGACAGTCGCTCATCCGAACCGACCAGTCCGGCACCCACCGCTGCCGCAACAACTCCACCACCGGGTCCTCCTCCTCGACCCCCACCAAGGGACCTTTCCCCTTGTCAAGATCGGACGCCCTCGCCGGGCCCTTACCCCTCAAAGGGGCACCCCCCTTGCCCGTCTCCGAACGAGTCCTCTTAGCCCTCGGCTCAAGCGGTACCTCCGAGATAACAAGGGGCAGCTCCCTCGGCCTCTTCGCCGCCTCCGCCTTCTTCTTCTCGGCAATTTCCTTCTTCATGGCGAGCCGCCTTGCTTGGATCGATGCCTCATCCATATCTGCAGAAAAAACCATTAAGAGCAATGAGCAAGAATGTACGAAAGGATCGAGGGAAAAGAAACAACTACATACGGAGAACGGCGGGGCTCAGTCCAACGCTCGCCAGGCGAACCTCCGTCACCTTCGTCCAATTAATACTAGGGGACAAACGAAGACGCTCGACAAACCCCCACTCCTCGACCGTCAGATCCCCCTGCCCCGGCGCAGGATAACTCGGCTTGGAGTAATTCCATCGAGTCGGAATGTCCCAGGGCTCTTCACTCCGGATCACCAGATACTTTTTCCTCCAGTCCTTAATAGAGTCCGGGTGGCTATGAACAACCTTCCTCCTGCTCCGGGGGGAGATATAGTAAACCCCCTCGGCTGCCGAACAAAACATCAGCGTCGCTCGGAACACGTTCAAGCGCAAGGGTACCCGTTGTTCCTCGCACATCAGTACAAAGCTGACTATCTGCTCACAAGAGTTCGGCCCATACTGCATCGGCGCCAAGGAGGCCCAGTTCAACACTTCCCGAACAAACGGATGGACCGGCAGCCTCAGTCCAGAAATAAATGCGTCCACGGGGAAGACACAATACCAAGCAGACAGGGGATCGGTTGGGCGAAGAGTAGAGCTCGGCAGCATCAATTCGTAACTAGGACCTATGTGGTACGCCAACTGCAAGACTTCCAAATCCCCGCCGTCCAAGGCGGTCAGAATCGCGTCCATCAACACTCTCGTCCGACTCGGCGAAGAGGCCTACACACCAAAGAGCTCCTGGTCGGACAGGTCGTCAGGATATTGACAGAAATGCTTCGGCTGCGCGGGCGAACCAGTCCCCTGGCTCAAGCCACCGATCCCCAACCCTACCTTCCTCGGAGCCTTCTTCCTCTTCTCGGATCGCTCCGACGAGGGAGTGAATAAGGGCCCCCGACCAGTCAGCATGGAACTCGGGCCTGCCCCCGGAACCGTGGATCTCCTTACAATGCCGCCCTCGCCTCTCTCACCCTCGGTAGCCGGCCCCAAAACACGGAAGTCGTCCGAACCGTCAGTCGCTTCCTCCGACTCACTGCTCTCCACCACGAAGGGACGACGAGAGCGCGACCGCCTCGCACCATGTGCCGCCTCCTCAACCACCGGTTCCTCTCACGAAACCGTGTCAGAAGACTCGTCAACGTACACTAACTCCTCCTCGAGTACGGGCTCCTCCCAGGACGTCAAGTCAGAGATAGGCTCCACCTCCCCCCTAGACGTCGACGCTGATAAGCCGGACTGAGCCCTGTCCATCTATGCCTAGGCTAAGTAGACTTGCTAACTCACCTGGGGTTACTTCGGAAGGGTAAGTCTGGTACAGCAAGACGCGAAGATGAGCGCTGAAGTGTTGAAAAATTTTATTTTGAAAGAGAAAGGAGTGGACAAATAGAGGAGAGGGGGGACTATTTATAGGAGATAGAAGCGACTCCTCGATTCCCGCGAGTACTGTTCACCTATCCAACATGCAACTGCCGCCTAAGAATTCGCGCCACATCCTCAAAACGTGCGACGCTGACATCATCCATTGACAGGCTGGCAGCCAGTCAAGGAGGCCAGTGCGGAAGAAGTATTCGGAGGAGGGAACATTTTTATTTTTAAGATTTAAGGCGCCGTCCTCAGACAGACGCCCCGGGCTCCGAGACTGGGTCGGTTCCCCTTTCACCCGCGAACAGCTCGGGGCTTACAGCGTCATCGGCCGAAGACCCGAACTGTTCCCGGGTGAGACAGAAACCGCCTCAACCTGGAGCCCTATTGGGACACAGAATAGTCAGCCTCCAATCGGAGAACTACTCATCTACCCGGGGCCCAAAGCTTCAAGACGCCCCCCTCGGCAAGCACCCCGGTCAAAAACAGATCAACACCCGAAGGCCGAAAGAAGTGCTCCATTCCGAGCCAGTTGATGCAACTGCAAAGGCCCAGCCTACTCCAGCAACGGAACCTTCGCAGTTGCAAACAACCGGCTCAGAACGCCCTTCATCCCTCTCGGAAGGATAGAACCTCCACAGTTGCAGACTGCTCACCCTTCAAAGTTCGGTCGTTATCCCTCTCGCCCGGATCCCCCCTGGATCTGGCCGCCACATCAGGGCCATCAGATCCAAGAGAAGATCGGGCGACAAAGAAACTACCTCTCCAACAAAACCGGGGGTAAGAATTATCAAAAAACAGGCGTCCGCCGAAGCAGACACCTTTAAGGGCCAAGCAGACCACCTTTGCTTTGATCTGAACCACAACGAGAAAGAGGGAGGGGGGTACTTATAGCCTCCCCCCAGGGGCCGGCCTTTATGATATGGGGAAAACCAAACGACGGAAGACCATGCGCCATACATTTATTAGGCGGCACCATTAACGCACCTAGGAAATGGGAATCTTGCACAGGTCCCAGGGCGCCCCCAAATGCTCCGCGAAAACAACGGACTACCCTACTCAAACAACCCCAAGGCACAACGGTTCGCCCCCTAACGGCCCGACCTATGATTCCCTCACCAGCTCGAGGTCCGGTCTGGCACCAGGGCACCCCTCTTCGGAGGATCCACGGGCTGGCCATCACCCTTACCAGCCCGTAACTCCCCCTCATCTCGAGGTCCGGTCTGGCACCAGGGTACTCTGCTCAGGAAGAAACAACGACTCACCTTCACCCTCACCGACCCATAATCCCTCGCCAGCTCGAGGTCCGGTCTGGCACCTGGGTACTCTTCTTCGGAAGATCCACCGGCTGGCCATCACCCTTACCAGCCCATAATTCCCCCTCAACTCGAGGTTCGGTTTGGCACCAGGGTACTCTTCTCAGGAAGAAACAACGACTCGCCTTCACCCTCACCGACCCGTAATCCCTCGCCAGCTCGAGGTCCGGTCTGGCACCTGGGTACTCTTCTTCGGAAGATCCACCGGCTGGCCATCACCCTTACCGGCCCATAATTCCCCCTCATCTCGAGGTTCGGTCTGGCACCAGGGTACTCTTCTCAGGAAGAAACAACGGCTCGCCTTCACCCTCACCGACCCGTAATCCCTCGCCAGCTCGAGGTCCGGTCCGGCACCTGGGTACTCTTCTTCGGAAGATCCACCGGCTGGCCATCACCCTTACCGACCCATAATTCCCCCTCATCTTGAGGTTCGGTCTGGCACCGGGGTACTCTTCTCAGGAAGAAACAACGGCTCGCCTTCACCCTCACCGACCCGTAATTCCTCGCCAGCTCGAGGTCCGGTCTGGCACCTGGGTACTCTTCTTCGGAAGATCCACCGGCTGGCCATCACCCTTACCAGCCCATAATTCCCCCTCACCTCGAGGTTCGGTCTGGCCCCTGGGTACTCTTCTCAGGAAGAAACAACGGCTCGCCATCACCCTCGTCGACACATAAACCCTCGTCCTCTCGAGGTTCTGGCAGGCACCAGGGTAATCCTCTCCGGAAGATACCGACGGTTCGCCATCGCCTTCACCTACACGTAGACCCTCGACTAGCTCGAGGTCCTATCCAAGCCTCAGGGCAGCACCACTAGGAAGGCCCTGTGATCCGCCCTCCCATTTTTTACAATCATAAACACTCCTCCACGGCTAGCTCCCGCACCCCCCGCAGGAGTGGGGGGCTTGTGTGACAGGGTAAAAATGGCCTGAGGCCCAACCAGGGCCCAATACAATTCCCACTCAGAAAGGTAAAGAGGGCAACCTGGTTCGGCTCCGGACCACTTCACGGTCGGCGCCGAACCTCGTGTTTGCCCTCACGGTGCCGGCCTCCTTGTACCGACGAGCCTCAGTAGCCCTCGGAGTCCGATCCGGGGCAGTCCCACAGGCCGTCTCCCCTCTCTGGCGGGGCAGAAGGAGGACCTGGCGCAGCCTAGGCCCTCAGATTCCCCCCAGAGGCACAGGAGACTCACGATGGGCCACGTCAGCTCCAAATACCGCCAAGGGTTTCGCCACGTCAGCCCTATACCACTCCTGGTATCGCCACGTCTGCCCTAAACCCCCTGGGCCTTCTGCCACGTCAGGCCCATGGGCTTTCGGATCCAAACCCGGCCCCCAAGTGGAACCAAACCCGATTGGGATTCTCTATAAATACTAGACCCACACCCACCTTTTGAGGTAATCAATCTTTTGCCACTTAAATATACCTAGTTATTGCTACTCTCTCACAGAGACTGACTAGAGCGTCGGAGGGTCCGCCACCGGGACAAACCCCGGTGTTTCAGGACCGTCTGCAGGTACACAAGACCTCGGATCCGACCCTTCCGATCCGAGCCCAACCTTCAACATCTTTCCGAGCTTATCGTAGGTCCCAGAAGGTCAACTGAAGGTCGGCAGACGAGCGGCAATCTCCTTCAATACAAATTGAGTCCGAACTCACACCTGGTGCTTCCACACGTTTCTCAGAAATAAACAGCATCAATACCTCATCGGGTTCAGATTAATTAATATATCTGAAATTTCTCAATTAAAATCAATTTGTTAAGATAAATCAGAGAGAAATGAAGACAATATTGAATATTGAATTGAGAAATAACTGAGTACAATATCTCCTATATATAGGAGGAACCAAATACAAAACTAACCAGCTACTCAATATGAGACTATAATCTCTAACACCCCCTCTCAAACTCACGATGGGTCAAAAAAAGTGAGTTTGCCTACTAAGTGTCGGAATCTCTGAACAGTATGGGATTTGGTGAAGAAGTCTGCAGTCTGCTAGGAAGAGCTAACAGAATGGAGAGAGATGGTCCCTGCCTCAAAATGCTCACGAACATAATGACAATCAATCTCAATATGCTTCGTTCGTTCATGAAAGACCGGATTGCTTGCAATGTGCAATGCACTCCGGTTATCACAATAAAGTGGAGTAGCTCCTGTAAGAGTGACACCCATATCTGATAACAGCCAACGAACATGAACAATCTCTCTAGTAGTAGCTGCCATTGCTCTGTACTCAGCCTCGGTGGAAGAACATGCAACAACTGCCTGTTTCTTGCTCCGCCATGAGATCAGTGAATCACCAAGAAATAGACAGAAACCTGTGGTAGACCTTCTGGTAGTCGGATCACCTGCCCAATCTGAATCAGAATATGCACTGAGCTCTAGTTTGGATGTAGAAGGCATGAGTAATGAGTGAGTGATAGTGCTCCGAAGGTATCTGAGGATCCGAAGAAGAGCACCGTAGTGAACTGATGTAGGAGCGGAAACAAACTGACTGACAATACTAACTGCATGAGCAATATCGGGTCTGGTTATGCATAAGTAGACAAGCTGTCCAACAATCTGCCTATATCTAGTGGGATCAGGAAGGAGCTCACAATCTGTGGGACGAAGCTTCACATGAAGCTCTAAGGGTGTATCAGCTGATCGACTGTCAAAGAGACATGCAGTGAAAATAATATCTGATGTGTATTTCTGCTGAGAAATGAGTATCCCCTGAGATCCATGAGCAATCTCTAAACCCAGAAAGTAACGTAGCTTACCAATGTCTTTCATATGAAACTGCTGGTGAAGGTATTTCTGTGTGGATGCAATGCCGGCGGAGTCATCCCCAGTAATGATCATATCATCAACATATAGTAGTAGAATTACCCTCCCCTGCGGTGATGAACGCATAAACATAGAATGGTCCTGAGAACTCTAACTAAAACCAGCCTTGGTGATGACAAGGCAAAAACACTCAAACCAGGCTCGATGGGCCTGCTTCAAACTATATATAGCCCGACGCAGCCGGCAAACATGACGAGGAGGAGTAGGGAGTCCAGGAGGAGGATCCATATAAACAACCTCAGATAAAGTACCATGAAGAAAAGCATTCTTCACGTCCATCTGGTATAACGGCCATTGGCGGATGGCTGCAACAGCAAGAAAGGTACGAACAGTAGTCATCTGTGCAACGGGAGTAAAAGTCTCATCATAGTCAATGCCATGCTCCTGAGTAAACCCTCGGACTACTAGACGGGCCTTGTGCCGCTTAATAGATCTATCAGGTTGATATTTGACCTTGAAGATCCACTTGTAGCTAATAGGCTGAACGCCCTCTGGTCAAGGAACAACATCCCAAGTGCCAGTCTGATCAAATGCACTGAATTCCTCTGCAATAGCTTTCCTCCATTCAAGATATTGAATTGCATCTTGATAGGTTCTGGGCTCACGTGTAGAGTGTATAGCAGTGAGATATGCATGAAACTGTGGTGAGTAGGAAGCTAGGGTGGCAAAACCAAACTGGTCAGAAGGACCAGTGGCATCAGGTGTATAACGTGCCGGAGGAATACCAAAAGTGAAACGGGTAGACTGACGAAGAGGTGGTGGACTGACAGGTTGTGGGGGCGAGGACGGTGGAGTAGGTGCATGTGTAGGTAGGGAAGTAGGTGGGATGGGTGATGGCTACTGTGGGGATGCAGGTGGAGTTTCGGTAGGGAGAAAAACAGGTGTAAAAACTGCAGGAGATGTGAATGGAGCCAGAGGATAACTCATTTCTCAGCAGAAATACACATCAGATATTATTTTCACTGCATGTCTCTCTGACAGTCGATCATCTGATACACCCTTAGAGCTTCATGTGAAGCTTCATCCCACAGATGGTGAGCTCCTTCCTGATCCCACTAGATACAAGCAGATTGTTGGATAACTTGGATCTAGACGATCTGGATTTGGGTAGGACGACAGCTTGATGGGTTGCCGATGAGTTGAAGACGACGATGCTGAGTTGGGACGACAGCTTGATCTGGATGACAGCTTAATCTGGCCGATGAGTTGAAGATGACGACAGCTTGATGTTGGGATTGAGGATGATTCGGGAGTTGGGTTTGATTGAGGATGATTCGGGAGTTGGGATTGAGGGATCGATGGGTTGCTTTGACTGTTGAGGAAGATGAGGAGTTTTTTTTCTTTTTTTAATTTTTTTTTTTGCTATTGGAATTCTAGGATTTTGGAAAGAATGAAGGATTTGTATAACTTGGCTGTTGGGATTTGAGAATTTTTGTAGTAGAGGAAACTTAAGAAGAAAAATTTGGATAATTGGCTCTGATACCATGTTAAGATAAATCAGAGAGAAATGAAGACAATACTGAATATTGAATTGAGAAATAACTGAGTACAATATCTCCTATATATAGGAGGAACCAAATACAAAACTAACCAACCACTCAATATGGGACTATAATCTCTAACACAATTATTATCAATTCTCAACTGTGCGTGGATTATGATGCAAAATAGCTATATGCTATTTTCTGGGGTATTATAAGTACATAATTTGATAGTTTTATCATAAAGTTAATTTTAGAATATAATATCAAATTATTCTCATAATGTGCCCATAAATTGTGTTAAGTACATAATTTGATAATTCTATCATAACGAATAGATGAATCTACTTGAATTTAAAAATTAAAAAAATTAGCGCACGGTCAATTTTTATGTCATTAGATTCATTTTGTTAGCATGGTTTACATTGGTAAAACATGCAATTTATTCAATTATACCTCAAATTTTGACATAATTATTTATAAATTTATGCAGCTTCTCAACCTGCTGATTTCTCTGATATCTGTTGCGATATTCCTGAACTACATGGTGATAAGTATAAGGTATGGAAGAAGAGAATTCTGCTCCACCTAGGGTGGACGGACATTGACTATGCTATTAGGAAAGACGAACCACCAGCAATCACTGAAACCAACACTGCAGCGAACATCACGCTTTATGAACGATGGGAGAAATCTAATCGCCTCAGCGTGATGTTCATTAAGACTAAAATTTCTGCTAGTATACGAGGTTCGGTCGATCAGCATGAAAATGTCTGCAACTTGCTGAAAGCCATTGATGATCAATTCTTCACTTCAGATAAGCCACTAGCAAGCACCCTAATCATGAAGTTCTTTTCTACACGGCTCACTAGCGTGAAGGGCGTGTGTGAGAACATCATGCAGATGAGGGACATTATGGCTCAACTTAAGAAACTCGATGTTGAGATGTTTGAATCCTTTTTGGTGCACTATATCCTGAACACCCTCCCAGAACAGTAGGAGCCATTCAAAATCTCGTACAACACACATAAAGATAAATGGTCAATCATTGAATTAATGACCATGTGCGTTCAAGAGGAGGCGGGGCTTATGATGGAGCTTGGTGAAAGTGCAATGCTGACTACAACGTGCGGGAAAGGCAAACCTGAAGTCTATCAGAAGGGTAAAGGGAAGTACCACTTCAAGGTAATGTCAAGAAAGAGGCCAAATGTTTATTCTGTTAGAAGAAGGGACACATGAAGAAGGAATGAGCCAAATTTCATAAATGGCTTGAGGATAAAGGTATTCCAACCTCGTCTGTTTGTTATGAATCTAATATGGTTAATGTTAATATGAATACCTGGTGGATTGACTCCGGATCTACAATCTATATTGCAAACTCCTTGCAAGGTATGCAAAACCTAAGGAAGACAATGGTTAATGAGCAAAGCATCTTATCATGAAACAAGATGAGCTCACATGTGGAGGCTATAAGAACATGTGTTTTCACTTTAAGTAGTGGTCTTGTTCTAGAATTAGATAGGACCTTAGGTTTTGCATACTTAAATAATAAATAATAATTAAATAATAATTTTCATCACATGTGAACTTTTATTATATTTATATAACTAATTAGGATAAAATATCAAATTATTTTCATATATACCCACAGGAATTATGAATTAGTACATAATTTGATAGTTTTATCATAAAGTTTATTTTATGATATAATATCAAATTATTCTCATAATGTACTCATAAATCGTGAATTAAGTACATAATTTAACAATTCTATCACAACGAACAGATAAATCTACTTGAATTTAAAAATAAAAAAAATAGTCAAAAGTCAAATTTTATATCATTAAATTCATTTTGTTACATGATTTAGATTGGTAAAACATGTAATTTATTCGATTAGACCTCAAATTTTGACATAAGCATTTATAAATTTATGCAGCTTCTCAATCTGCTGATTTCTCTGATATTCATTTCGATATTCCTGAACTACATGGTGATAACTATAAGGTATGGAACAAGAGAATTCTCCTCCACCTAGAGTGGATGGACATCGACTGTGCTATTAGGAAAGATGAATTACCAGCATTCACTGAAACCAGCACTATAGCGAACATCACGCTTTATGAACGATGGGAGTGATCTAATCGCCTCAGCGTGATGTTCATTAAGACTAAAATTTCTGTTGGTATACGTGGTTCTATCGATCAGCATGAAAATGTTTGCGACTTGCTGAAAGCCACTGATGAACAATTCATCACTTCAGATAAGGCACTGGCAAGCACCCTAATCATGAAGTTTTCATCTATAAGGCTCACCAGCGTGAAGGGTGTGTGTGAGCACATCATGCAGATGAGGGACATTGCAGCTCAACTAAAGAAACTCAAGGTTGAGATGTCTAAATCCTTCCTCGTGCACTATATCCTGAACACCTTCCCATAACAGTACGAGCCATTCAAATTCTCGTACAACACACATAAAGATAAATGGCCAATCATTGAATTAATGACCACATGTGTTCAAGAGGAAGGGAGGCTTGTGATGGAGCTGGGTGAAAGTGCAATGCTAACTACAATGCGCGGGAAAGGCAAACTCAAGCCTATCAGAAGGGGAAAGGGAAAGTAACACCCCAGGCTGATATCAAGAAAGAGACCAAGTGTTTCTTCTGTAAGAAGAAGGGACACATGAAAAAGGAATGCACCAAATTCCAGAAATGGCTTAAGGATAAAGGTAATCCAAACTCGTCGGTTTGTTATGAATCTAACATGGTTAATGTTAATATGAACACCTGGTGGATTGACTCTGGATTTATAATTCATATTGCAAACTCCTTGCAGGGTATGCAAAACCTAAGGAAGTCAGTGGGAAATGAGCAAAACATTTTATCAGGAAACAAAATGGGCTCACATGTGAAAGCTATAAGGACATGTGTTTTAACTTGAAGTAGTGGTTTTGTTCTAGAATTAGATAGGACCTTCTATGTTCCAAGTACTTCATGAAACTTGATTTCAGTTTTCAGACTTGTACCTTTGGGAGATTCCTTTATATTTTCAAACACATTATTCAGTTTGCTTTATAATTCAGATTGTGTTGAGAATGATATTTTGTCTGATGGTCTTTATCGTATTAATTTATAAGACAATGTCACTTATAGTTCAATACATGTTTGTACTGACACTAAACGGTGTTTTATTAATGAGGAGTCTTCTATATTCTAGCACCAGAAACTAGGACATATCTTCATAGAAAGAATTGAGAGATTAGTGAATGATGGGGTACTTAGTACTCTAGATTTAACACAATGATTTTGAGACATGTGTGGATTATATTAAGGGAAAGCAGACTAACAAGTCCAAGAAATGTGTCAAAAAAAGTTCAGACATATTAGAAATCATACATACTGATATATGTTGTCCAGACATGGACTCACATGGTCAAAAATATTTCATCACCTTTATTGATGATTACTTACAATACATGTATCTCTACTTGCTTCATAACAAGAGAGAAGCATTAGATGCCTTCAAGATCTTTAAAGCTGAAGTAGAGAAACAATGGGGGAAACAAATAAAAATCATGAGATCACACAGAGGTGGCGAGTATTACGGTAGATACAATGAGGATGGACAAGCATCTTTTTCGTTAACTAGGTTTCTTCAAGAGCATGGAATAGTTGCTCAATACACCATGCCTGGTTCACCGGATAAAAATGGTGTGACAGAAAGAAGAAATTGAACATTATTGGACATGGTTGGAGTATGCTTAGCAGCTCTAATCTTTCTAAATTCTTGTGGACAGAATCACTAAAGACACCAGTGTATATATTAAACCAGGTTCCAACCAAGGCTATTCTAAAGATGCCATTTGAATTATGGAAATGTTGGAAACCGAGTTTGCGATATATGCGCGTTTGGGGATGCCCATCCAAAGTGAGGATTTATAATCCGCAAGAGAATAAGCTGGACCCAAGGACCATTAGTGGGTTTTTTCGTTGGATATGATGAAAGGTCAAAATGATACATATTTTATTGTCCATCTTATAACACTAGGATCGCAGAATCAAGAAACGCCAAGTTTCTTGAGAATGACTTGATCGTGGGAGTGATCTAATCACGGACAAAGTTTCGGAGAAGGATCATTCAGAATCTTAACCTTTCACCTCAGGTGATAGATTGGTTATTGTTCACAACACCCCTCAAGTACAAACTGTTGTTGAACAACCAATAATTGAAGTTCCATAAGCTGCTGACAACATCCTAGTAGATCAGGTAGTTCAGGAATTACTTGAACCTCTAGAACAACCGGTTCAACCACAAGCTTCTCAGGAAGATGATGGTACAACCTTAATGAGAACCACTAGAACTAAGAGATTAGCAATTCCTAGTGATTATGTAGTGTCCCTACAAACTTCTGACTACAGTATTGGAGCAAAAAGTGATCCCGAGTCCTTTTCACAAACCATGAGTTATAAAGAGTCAGAATTATGGTATAATATCATGAAGGCAGAGATGAGTGAGTATCAGAGTCTGGATCTTGTTGAGTTGTCTGATGGTGCACAAGCCATTGGCTGTAAATGAGTCTTTAAGACTAAGAATGAATCATTAGGCAATACTGAGAGATACAAGGCAAGACTCGTCGCTAAGGGATTTACTCAAAAAGAATGAATCGATTACATGAACAGCTTTTCTCCTGTATCTAAGAAAGATTTCTTGTGCATTATTTTGGCATTAGTAGCCCATTTTGACCTTGAATTGCAACAAATGGATGTGAAGATGGGTTTTTCTCAATGGAGATCTAGAGGAGGAGGTTTATATGAGACAACCTGAAGGATTCCCTTCTAGTGATGGTGAGAATTTGGTCTGTAAGCTCAAGAAATTCATATACGGTCTAAAACAAGCATCCCTTCAATGGTATTTTAAATTCCATGGAGTAATTTCTTCATTCGGATTTGTTGAGAACCCTATGGATCAATGTATATACCAAAAGGTCAGTAGTAGTAAGATTTGTTTTCTTATTTTATACGTGGATGTCATTTTGCTTGGAACCAATGATAAGGATTTGCTACATGAGATAAAACAATACCTCTCTTGTAACGCCCCGGCTCTCCGTTACCGGACATCCGTGACACAACCAGAATCTTTTCCTTCAAAGGCATCTCAACATAGTAAATAATACGAAAATTTAAAAACTTTTATTGCCATCACAGTTATTACATCATTAGTTACAACACTATCTTGTTCTAGAACAAGGAATACAAATTACATAAACCCATTACAACTGTTTACAAAAATATCCAAACTCTTCCTGTGAAGCTAACAGATGTCATTCGGATTGGTAATCAACTGGTTACTGTCGAGCTTCCACTAGATGATCGATCTTCTTCCCTGGGGCTTGGCTAGGATAGAGCCTTCTGCTGTGCGACTCTGATAATTCTGCACCCGCTCGAATGGTAGGCATGTATACTGCCACTCCACTTGGATACCCTACTGGTCTTGGCTTTCTTGCACTTGCGACCTGACATCCAGTATCTAATTGAGTGGGCACGTCAGTAATTCTACTGATGCAATACTGATAAGAAACAGCGATCTCCAACTAGCACACCCACGAATCATCCTGAATGGAAAAGAAACGTGCATCCTGTTTTCCTAGTGTTCATGTATGCCATGACCGAAAGTCTAATGCATAATATAGAGTACAGAAACAGGTGCACTTAATCTAATGTTTGCAAGACTCTGGATACACATGCATCCCATACTACATGTGCTCCAGATCAAGCCGTTTCTCTAGCTTCAGGAATTTGAACCCTCGCTATGCAAACATTCTACTATTGTACTCAACCTGTTCGTGATAGATACAATCGTGGCTGGTAATCCTACAGTTATTACTGCTAAATACAAATACAGTGGTGTCTTGTTGCCACTAGTGCCCCAAATCAAATCATACCGAATTCCTGTGACGAACTTACAGATATACAACTGCATATCTATGGTACCGAAGATCCATGGGATAGCAGCCCCATGGTCCATTCGTGTCCACACAACATAAGAACATGACGGCCTCGAAGGTCTAAAAACCCCCATCTGACAGGAAGCTCCCATTCTTACCACGACACTTCAGGAATTAACAGTACAGGATTCACACAACAGCATGTATCCCTAATGACAGGAAGAGACAACCCTGGTTATCACCACCTAGTGCTAACTCTTAGAACGAGTCAGATTATAGGGAATCACCCTTAACACCAATTCGGTCTTCAATTGAACAGTAAAGAAAACTTAAACAATGCAGTTTACTAAAATCATGTTATTACTCAAATCATACACGATTTTGTATCAATCGATGCTGAGCCTGACTGGTCATGTCAAATAAATAAATAAATAATCACGGTGAATCAACATTCACCGATTCCCAATACCTTCTCAAGTCTTCAACCTTAACCCCGACCCGTGACTCTCAGCGAGTAGTCCATCGGCGCCCAAAAGATGCATACAAATTGTGAACGAAGGTAACATATAAAAACCCCAATACTTAATCATTGACAGACTCAGGCATCAAGATACCAGTCACCAATCGACCATATAGCTATCCTCTCAACTCACTCATGTCCACCATGAGTACTAAGCACAGAAAACTTATCTAAGTCCCAAATAAAGTGCTAAACATCTTAAAACTTAATGGCTTGCATTCATCATACTGCGGTATGCAGTGAGTTTCCATACTGTCTTCTAATCATGAACAGTTCAAGACATAGTAATAGCTGCGACCCAAGCTACACTCATTGGAATCCAATAAAATTAGGTCTTCTAGGAGGGTAGGAGACTCTACTGTAATCACCTAGTTAACACTACCCTCAAATTCCCCATGGAACTCAAGTCCCCCGAGTTAACAATGCTTGAAGTCGATCAAGGCAACAGGTTGCCGAACTTGCAACATCCATATCTTCCAATATATAATTCAGAATTTCCTGATATCACCCATTCTGGAAATCTAAGACCATGTACTACCAATCTCTAGTTAACCATTTCCTCAAATTCAATCATCTTGATACTATAAAAATTCCATAAACTCCCAGCTGTTCATCTCTTCATGCACTTGCTGTACTTCTCTAATAGCATAGAAATTTACCCACTCATCGGAATTACTCGATTCCGGATTCTATGGAAAGGTGGGAGTGTCTACTACAACTTCCTAGTTGAAAACATCCCCAGATTCCATCACTAAAGTCTTCAAAAATACAAAATTCCATCAGGATCATAAACCGGGAAGAATTGGCTCTTTTAGCAAACACTGTCTCGACTAAGACTGGATCTGTCACAGTTTTCGGAAAATCATAACTTTCGACCTACAAACTGGAATTTCATAATTTCAGATGTTTTAGAAAGCTACGACTCTCAACTAAAAATCTCTAGTTGACTGATCCTCCAAATTCTTAAAACAAAATTTCAGAGATACACATCTTCACAGACTAGTCAATCTGAGTTAGGCTGAACCTGGTCTACTTTAAAATTCCATAACAAATCAAACCTAAGTCCAAAGCTCATGAAATTTTATATTCTGAAACTGCACACATACCATTCCATTTTGTCCAAAAATTGCACTTAGATTCATCCTACACAAAGAGTTATGACTCCTCAAACATAGCATAAATTTTCAGCTGCTCTTCATACAGTGTTTTTACCACTATACACCTTTTAATTTGAAACTTCATCAAATGTCATATAAAAATTCTAAAATTTGAGAATCATCAAATAGACTCATACCAAAAGCTACTGCAAAAATTTCATAGCAATATCATAGATACACAAGTAGTTATGACTAAATGAACTTTAGTCCAAAAACAGACAGCTTCAGCTACAACTTCCAGACCTGTTGCAATCTACAAATTCCTTGAGGTATCGAACGACCTAGTAAAATTATAAAATTTGAAGCTATGGTTTTAGACACATACAAGAGTATCCATAAAAAATTTCAGCTCAAAATACCCAACCAATATTGAGTTATGATTTCGGAAAGTCATAACAAGTCTCACACAGTCAACAGCTTTTGACTGCTCTCTGCCCGAAATTAGGCTAAGTGTTTGGGCTATCAAATGGCCTCCAAATATTGTGAAAAAAAATTTATGGAAGCTCTAGATACATAGCACAACAAGCACTAAAAGTTTTAGTCCCAAATTCCCTACCATTTGAGAGCTAGAAATTCTCAAACTCACTGCTTATACTTGTGTCTTTAACAAAATTCATGAAAAGAGATATTCTACCACACCAATTATTTTTCTTTCTTAGCATGTCAATAACTCATGAATGATAATCAAGCTTCTCTTAGCTGCTACCACATGCTAAAATTACATAGACATAAAAAAACTAATCTTTAGAGTTTAGAAAATCACCCACCCTGTTTGCAAGAAACTCTCCTTATAGCTTTGCTTGCTCCTTTTCTTTGCTCCTTGCTCTTGTAGAAGTTCTACACTCCTACTATACTTCTTCTCTACTACACTTTTTATTCAAAAAGACTTCACCTTTTCCTCTCCTTCTCTTCCTTTTTTTTTGAAACAAACAAAACAAGAAGATAAAGAGAATAAGAAGTGAAGAGAGTGGGGTATTTATTGAATGGAGGCTAGGGTTTGGGGTAATGGAATGGGCCGGACATCTTTGATGGGGATGGAGGGTGAGGATGGGAGGATCTAGGGTTTGTGGAAATGAAGGGATGAGATGAGTGCCAACACACAACTTCTAGAAGTTTCATGGAGCTTCTTATTCCTTCTAAAGTCAACACATGGTTAATTGTTTCCACCATTGGATCTTCATCAAGATCCAAGCCAAGATCACCATGATGCTCTAACCTTAGGTTAGGTCAAGTAACCCTAGGTCAAAATAGTAACCCTTGTGCACAAATACATCCATATTCAATTCAAGCACTAGCTTAGTTTAGAATAACCAACATATAATTTAAAATCTATAAAAATATATATTTTATAGAAACTATTATTTTCTCCTGAAAATTGCCTGGTCAAAACAATCGGGACAAATCTACAGTTTATCGAGAAGATATTCCGAGTTTATCTTATCGGGTTCAGAACAACTCGTATATCTGAAATTTCTCAATTAAAACTGATAATTATTAGAAAAATATGTAATCATGTGTAATTCTTGAATGTGCACGGATTACTATGCAAAAAATAGCTATGCTATTTTGTGGGGTATTACATCTCTAAAAAATTTGACATGAAGGATATGGGTTTGGCATCCTATGTCATTGACATTAAGATCCACAGAGATAGATTTTGAGGTATCCTGGGGGTTGTCTCAGGAAACCTATATCAATGAAGTTTTAAAGAGATTTTGGATAAAGGATTGTTCACCAAGTGTAGCTCCCATTTGTGAAGGGTGGTAGGTTCAATTTGAACCAGTGCCCGAAGAACGGTTTTGAAAGGGAACAAATGAAAAACATTCCATATTCTTATGCTGTCAGAAGCATGATGTATGCTCAGGTCTGCACAAGGCCTGACATTGCATTTGCTGTAGGAATGTTAGGACGATATCAGAGTAATCCAGGTATGGACCAAATGAGAACTGCAAATAAAGTGATGAGATACCTTCAAGGAACCAAAGAATACATGCTTATGTATAGACGGACGGATAATCTGGAAGTGATTAGCTACTCAGATTCTCACTTTGCTGACTGCATTGATTCACGCAAATCAACATCAAGGTACATTTTATTGATGACCGGTGGAGCCGTATCATGGAGGAGTGCCAAGCTGACTTTGTTTGCTACTTCCACTAAGGAGGCTGAATTCGTTTCTTGTTTTGAGGCTACCTCTCATGGTGTATGGATGAAGAGTTTCATATATGGGCTTAGAGTTATGGATTCCATTTCTAAACCATTGAGAATTTATTGCGGCAATACAGTTGCAGTCTTTATGGCTAAGAACAACAAAAGTGGAAGTTGGAGTAAACACATCGACGTTAAATAAAGCCATAAGGGAACATGTTAAGAAAAGAAAGTGGCCATTGAGCACGTTAGTACTGAGTTGATGATCGTTGATCCTTTGACTAAGGGTGTGCCACCATTGAATTTCAAGAATCATGCAGATAAAATGGGACTTGGTTCCACTATGTGATTGTATATACAATATTTGAATGAAACTTTTATTGTGATGTTTTCTCATATTCATCCGCACCTTAGTTTATTTGAGAAAACAGGCCTGTATAGGACCAATAATAAATATAGGGTTTATTCATTAAGTAATGTTGCTACATAAATAATATTACTTGAGAAACTAAATGCATTGTAATACATGGAATGTAATACTCGTTGTTAGAGGACTTACCGCCATGATTTATGTATTTATTTCTTAAGAAAAGACAATCGATGGGATTAAGTTAAAAACATCAGGTTAAACGTATGGACCAAGTCAGAGAATGAAACCGTTGCATTTCTCATTATTGTGGTCCAAATGTTTTCCTCTTCATATGCCATCAGTTACAATAGTAATGGGACGTTTCCTCATTGATTGGGCTGAAAAAAGGGGTAACGGTTGGGCATTTTTTTATGGGAGGACGTGTATATATACCGAGTTTGGTCCCTAAGCCTATATACACTTTCTCTCTTCTTCATACACCATCTTTGGAGTGTTCTGAGGACTTAGAAGTGTCAAAGCTGAGGATAAACACAAAGAGAAGCTTTTTCTTTCAACAATGGATGGAAGTAATATTGATCCTATATTACTTTTATTCCACATTCGATCTAGTGCTACATAAGGTTGTTAAGCATGTTAGATCGTATTATGTGTCTTACAACGAATTCTTCGAGTCTCAAACCAAGCTGCAAATTGTATAGGGTGTTACTTGAACCCTAGTTTCCCATGGGAAAAACAAAGATATGGAAGATGGTTAACTAGTTTGGGACTAAATACCATTAGGTGTTCTAAAAAAACCCAAATACCATTAGGTACTGTTGCTTATTTTTGGTTTTAAACCGGTAAATTACAATTTCATTAAGAAAATAATTGGAACTAATATATATCCATTAGGCCAGTAAAATAGTTGCCTTATGTCTAGGGATGCTTTCGGATCGGATACGGATCAAATATTGGTTATACCAACATCTAAATCCGCATTCGCAAGACAGATTCAGATATGGATACAGATATGACTTGAGAAAAAAAAACATATCTGTATCAACAAATTTTGGATACAGATGAGAATTGAATACGCTCTACTGGATAAATGATACAAATTCACATATCAAATAGAAAAAGAGAATTGAAAATGGGTTTTATTTCTTCATTCTTATTACAACAAAACTCTCCTCCTTTTATAGAAAAGAGATGTACATGCAAAGCACATGTGATATTTCCCTCCAGGAAACTAACTCAATCAGTATTAATGGGCTGAGTGATAGATTGTTCAGTAGGAGAAGATATGATGAACACTATTTTTCTGTTAAAAAGATTATAAAATATAACATCTAATTAACCACTTAACAATTACAAAAGACAATGAACAAGAGAGCCGAAGTCTGATAGAGAGATTTATATTGTCCCGTCAAACAGAATGCGACAAGTAAACTATAAGCAACAACGACGACAGCCGACAATACACAATAGCAACAACACACAACTTCAAACAATCGACAACACACAACAACAAACAACAACATCAATGAAGAGGTAGGGATCGTCGGAGAAGATGTTGGGCCGTCGGAGAGAACGTTGGAGGTCGGAAATGAGAAATTTAGAGATTGGAGATTAGGGATTTTGGGAATTTGGGAGAGTAAATCTTAATCGGGTTAGGAATTAGGAGTGAAAGAGGTCGTGATCTTCTGAGAAGATGTCGGGTCTTCGGAGGTTGGGAGTGAAAGATTTGGGCTTCAGAGTTTGAAGTTTGGAGATTGGGATGTAAAGATTGGGGATTTAGGGATTGGAAGATTGGAAATTTTGGCTTCTCAATTTGGAGTCAGAGTGAGAGATTCAGTTCATCGGAGAAGTCGTCGGAGGTCAGGAGTGAGAGCTTCGGAGTTGGGAGAGTGGCTGATAGTTAAGGTTAGAACTTAGGAGTTAGAACTTAGAACTTTGGTTATATATATATATATATATATATATATATATATATATATATATATATATATTCGAATCCGCTTTTTTTAGGGATATCCATATTCGTATTTGTATCCATATCCGATTTTTTTTTGGATTTGGATATCCAAATCCATATCTGTATCCACCCGGACATTGATTTTTCATATCTGTATCCGCAAAAGTTGTGGATTCGGATACAGATCGGATTGGACATATCCTTATCCGAGAGCATCCCTACTTATGTCCCTACAGACCGAATAAAGAAATGTTTGCGTCTGAGTCCTAGATGTGATAAAGTAACGTTGCTTGTACTCCATTAGCAATTAGTAAATATTTTTAGTCCGAACCATAGTCACAAATTTGGTGTTTGGATATAATTCAAGGAGGTACAAATGTTCGTAATTCAAAAAATAATTTGGTGTATTCAGGAAAAAATCGAAAATAGATTTATGCATTTTCTTGCCTATCTATTTTCATACAAACTCAAACTGGTATGAAAAAATGATGAATATATGAGTTTATAGAAATCAATATAATTCCATATATAGACAAATGCACTTAACTAGATTACTATATTTAAATGTAAATTAATAAATGCATAGAAGAATTGAGGTTTTGAAAATATTTGAAAAAATTGAGGCTGCGTTTGGTTCGTTGTTTTGAAAATTCATTTTAAACAAAGTTTTTGGAAAAATTTATAAAGTTGTTTTTTGTGATTTTCGAAAACAGAGTATTGTTTGGTAAACTTTTTTCATAAAATAGTTTTTTCAAAATTGAAGTATAAAAGGTGTTTGGTAAACTATATACAGTATGTATGTATATATATATAATCCGTATTCATGTATATATGTATATACATAAATACTCTATATTTTATTCTATTATATATAATGTATGTATAGGTTTGGTTGTATGTATATACTATATACAGTATATATACTCTGATACATACATGTTGTATACATGTATATACATACTGATATATAATAATATATAATAATTTATTATAATAAACATATTTTAAAATATACATATATATAATAATATATAATAATATATAATAATATATATGTAATAATAATATATTATAATTATATATTAAACAATTTATTATAATAATAATAAATTATATAATAAATTATATAATAATATAAAAAAGTAATATATAATATTAATAATATATATTATAATAATAATCGATTATTATAATAGTATATATAAAATAGTATATATGAAATAATAATATATTGTAATAATAGTATATATATATATATATATATATATATATATATAATATATATATATATATATATATATATATATATATATATATATATATATATATAGGCCGTTGTTGGGAACAACGACCTAGGTTATAAAAATTTAGAACAAGGCCGTTGTTTGGAACAACGACCTATAATTCAAATTTTTATAACTTAGGCCGTTGTTCCCAACAACGGCCTAGGTTTTATTCATTTTATCAGAGCGAACAAGGCGAAGAGTTGTTTGGGACGAAATTCCCAAAATAACCCTTCGCCACTTAAGTGATATAGGGTGATGGGCGGAGGCGATCTGAGCCGCTGATCACGATCATGAGCGATCCAATGGCTCAGATTGGTGTTTTATTGAAATTTTATAACCTAGACCGTTGTTGGGAACTACTGCCTAGGTTATAAAAATTTAAAACAAGGCCGTTGTTCCAAACAACGGCCTATAATTCAAATTTTTATAACCTAGGCCGTTGTTGGGAACAACGGCCTAGGTTATATCAATTTTTTTAGAATCTGTTCAGCGAAGAGTTATTTGGGACGAAATTCCCAAAATAACTTTCCGCTGATCAATTGAAATGGGTTATGGGGAGCTCGATCTAAGCCGCTGATCACAATCATGAGCGATCCAACGGCTCAGATTGGTGTTTTCCAACCCATGAAAACTAGACCCGTTTTCAATGGAGCATTTCCCATATATATATATATATATATATATATATATATATATATATATATATATATTAAAATATATATAATAATAATAATAATAATAATAGTAATAATAATAATAATAATAATAATAAGAAGAATAATATATGTAACAATAATATATTATAAGTATATATATAACAATATATTATAATAATAGTATATTATATAATAATATATATAATAATATATAATATTAATATATTATAAATTAATATATATAATAATATATAGTATTAATATATAATAATAATAATATATAATAATAATAATATAATATAAAAATAGTATATATAAAATAATAATATATTATAATAATAGTATATATAAAATAGTTTATATGAAATAATAATATATTATAATAATATTATATATAAAATAGTATATATGAAATAATAATAATAATAATAATAATAATAATAATAATAATAATAATAATAATAATATATTATGTAAGAATAAATATAATAATTATATATATAACAATATCTAAAATATTATATAATAATAATAATAATAATAATAATAATAATAATAATAATCATAACAATAATATATATACATACTATTATATACACATACATATACGTACATACTGTATACATACTATATACATACATACTGTATACGTACATATTGTATACGTGTGTGTGTGTATATATATATATATATATATATATATATATATATATATATATATATATATATATAGGAAAATGCTCCATTGAAAACTGGTTTGTTTTCACGGGTTGGAAAACACGAATCTGAGCCATTAGATCGCTCATGATCTCGATCAGCGGCTCAGATCGCCTCCGCCCATCACCCAATATGACTTAAGTGGCGGAGGGTTATTTTGAAAATTTCGTCCCAATAACTCTTCGCCTGATTCGTTCTGAAAAAAATGATATAACCTAGGCCGTTGTTGGGAACAACGGCCTAGGTTATAAAAAAATTGAGAACAAGGCCATTGTTTCAAACAACGGCCTATGATTCAATTTTTTTATAACTACGGCCTAGGCTATAAAATTTCTATAATTTATATAAAATTTTATAGCCTAGGCCGTTGTTCCCAAAAACGGCCTATGTTATAAAAATTGAGAACAAGGCCGTTGTTCCAAACAACGGCCTATGATTCAATTTTTTATAACCTAGGCCGTTGTTCCCAACAACAGCCTAGGTTATATCATTTTTTTTAGTCAGTGAGGCGAAGAGTTATTTGGGACGAAATTCCCAAAATAACCCTCTGCTCATCAATTGAAATGCGTGATGGGGGGCTCGATCTGAGCCGCTGATCGCGATCATGAGCGATTCAATGGCTCAAATTCGTGTTTTCCAACCCGTGAAAACTAGACCCGTTTTCAATGTAGCATTTGCCATATATATATATATACAAATACAGTATGTTGGTTGAGAAATGAAAAAACTTATCTCAGAAAACAAGTATTTTATATTTTCTAAAAACGCATTTTAAAATGACACATTTCGGAAAAATTTTCAGAACCAATTTTGCAAAAACATCTATTCAAACATGATTTTTTTCATTTTTAATTTTCAAAAAACTGTAAATAGTTTTTAAAATGCTATCCAAACACAGCCTGAGTCTTTCCAGTGTGGGATGATGCGGATCCCATTACTTTTATTTTCTTCTTATTTGCATTCATTTCACGAGAAAGATGAGAAAAAGGGAACATACAACGCGAGTGAATGCGAAACAAGAGTTTTGTAACGTCAGATCATTGCTAATTAACGAATTAAACGATTATCTGTGATTAATTCTCACACCATATGAATTATCGTGAACCCTTGCTTTAATCGTGAATTGATGTTGTTGTTCTCTTGTTCGTGAAACTTTAGAAAAGTTTGTCAACTTTGTGACTGTTGGGATGGGTGTTGATTAACACCCTGGTAGCGTAGCGGAACTAAATAGATCAATGAGGAAGTCGAAGTAGTTGAGACGAGTCAATGAACACCTAAGCAAATAGATCCATCAATCCAACACAGACACAACGATGATTTATCCCGGTTAGTTTTTGCTTAATCTAGATGGAAAATATAGAGAGATATAATATTCAACTAGAAGAGATTACAAGGAGTCAATGATTCACTCAATACAAGGATTTAAACTCACTCACCTAGAACTATCTCTCTCAAACCTCTCTTTGCAATGGAGAAAATATCAATGAAGTACTTGCCTATCGTATTGGAGACTACAACAATATATAGAAGACGAATAGAGAGAACCCTAGGTTAATCTTGATTAACAGCCGTCCGATATAACATGAAGAAGAAGTAACTGAATATGAGCCGTACGATTTGATTTGGGGTTGAAGATTGAGTTGAAACGACCTAACAAATCGAGGCAAAAAAAAAACACAACACCACGTTCGGTCGACCGTCCAACAAGACCGGTCGATTGACCTTCTCTCGGCCAAAACCATGTACAACTGCGGTCGGGTGTGACGTCGGGTATGCGGTCGACCGCAATTCTGTCTACACTGTTGCTGCTCTATTTTCTTCTACTCTCTTTGATGCTTCGACGCTTCGACCTCCGTATTTCTTCATATTTTTTACTAATTTGAACAATGAGCATTCAAGATATATTCCTCACAGTGACTATGGTCCAAACTCCAAAGATTGGAAAATGAACCATTGTTTTTTATTTTTCGAGAAAGAACATGGACAATTTTGGTTTGCAAATCACCACTAAAACTTGGATCATGTCTTTATCCCGGGTCAAAAATATGGTTCAAATGACATTTGGTCTCATTGCAAACATTTTTATCATGATTTTTTCCCCCTTTTCTTTCAACTGGCAAATTCCTCAAGAAAATTTTGAAAAAGTAACATAAGAACTAGCATCGGTATAAATACCCAAAATCCGGATTCGATCCGGACCCGACCTGAACACGGCATTGGACCGGAACCGACCTGGTCTATTCGGGTCCGGATCCGGGTCCGGGTCCCGTTAAAAAAATTCCAAAAAATCAACATAAAAATAAATATTCTATCCCCATCCCTCACCTCCTTCCTCCTCAATTCTAAAACTTTTTTTTCCAAAAAAACTCATGCCTTTTCCTTCCCTCCTCTATTCTAAATCCTCCACTTGCCATCTCCGCTCGCCGCTCACACTTCCGCTCCTACCCGAACGGGTAGGAATATTTTAATAGGATCCGGATCCGGAACCGAACTCGGTCTTCACGGGTCCGGGTCCGGGTCTAATTTTTAGATCCGTAGGGGACCGAGTCCGGATCCGGATAGTGAAGGACCCGACTCGTCCCGACCCGCCCCGACCCGATACCAATGCTAATAAGAACATTCTTCAGACTAAAATAATTGTTTCATGTCTCTAGAAGATGAACAAGCCTTGTGTTCCAGTCCTAGATGGGAAAGAATAATACCAATTTATACTCCTTCAGCAATTAGTGAAATATAACTTTATTTTTTTTTTTGATGAATCGGATAGAGCCAAACGGCTCCAGCCATCACAATATATATAAATCAATAATAACAGTTAAATTACAGACAATAATCAGGGGTTTTACAAGGAGTAAAACAGAAACAATAATACACAAATAGAGCAAAAATGGCTGCAAAACACTCTAATTGGAGGGTGCGATATCAAATCGAAGCGCCACACCGTAAAAAAAAGGACGGGGGCGGAGCCATCATTTGGAATCATCAAAGCTACTAAAGGAGCCAACCTGGCAAATCTAAACCGAAAGAAGAAGAGGACGGCAGGAAAGCGGCAAGAGCCTAGGGGCCAAAACCTCCACGCCCGCAAGCCACCAAATCCGCTAGCAGTCCCTGGGAACTCTAGCAGCTCAAAGGAAGCCAATACAGACCCCCAAAACCACGAAAGGCACAGCATGAACAAGGCTCAATTGCGCACCGGGAGATGACCAGAGGCAGACGCTGCATTCCGCGCCTTAATACGGGCACTCACGCGAATCTGAGATGTGTTATAAACTTTCTTATTGTATTTCCGCTTCACAGGAAAGATCGCTACCATCGCTGAAGGAGGCGAAGTAGACTGGAGGGCAGAAGAAATATAACTTTATTAAACTTGGCAATCTGCATTCTTGATTTATACATGATAATTTAAACTTTTTAAAACAAAATAAAAGAAACAACATGAACATTTTTTTTGTTTTTCCATATTATTACCACTGAAACTTGGATTATTATAAATTTACGAGGAGTCAAAATATGGTCAAATGACATTTGGTCCCAATTTAATTCAACTGTTGCGTATCTCACATATCCGCCTACACTTTGTCTTTGCATCAAACTCATGTCCAAATCCAAAAAAAAGATTTGCAGCAATTAATGTAACTTGAAAACATTTTCTCAGAATACAGACAAAAAAATTGCAAAATAAATAAATCACAATACAGTAATCCCACACCATTGTTTGAACTTGGATGGGTCCCACTAACCCCCTCTCTATATATTGCAACCCTAGGGAAAGAGATGACACAGTTCATGCTTTGTGCCTACTATTACACAAATCATTCCTCACATTTAAGAGAGAGGGAGAGAGAACCAAAAAAAAAAATCAATGGAAGAAGAAAGGAAAGATTTGGAGTTGGTGGGAAGAGATGGTGAAGCAGAGATGAAGAAGCCCTCTTCATCTTCTTCCTCCAAGTTCAAGAGGATATGTGTGTTTTGTGGTAGTAGTTCAGGCAAGAAAGCTAGCTATCAAGAGGCTGCAGTTGAGCTTGGCAAAGAACTGGTAATGAGAATGGAAAAGAAAATCATTAATTCTATTTTAAATTGTTTCATGATTGAGTTTTAGAGAAATCCAGATGAGATTTGTAGGGGTTTGTGAAGATTCAATCGTTTTCAGTTTTTTGGTGTTGAATCTTGTTGGGGTTTAATGGGGTTTTGATCAAAAATGTTTTTTAAACTTTGTTTTAGTAAAAATTTAATTGTGGATTTTTGGGGGGTAATGGTAGGGTTGGAACGTTGGTGTAATGTTGGTCGATTGCTAGCTGTAACCTGACTGTCATATGTACAGCCTTCTTGCATGTTGTCTGTTAAAAAAAAATTTAAAAAAAAAATAAAATGACTTTGTTGTTGTTGTTGTGATTGTTAATGGAAGGAGTAAAAAATGAAGATTTTAGGAATGGAGTCTTCATGTTCATGCCATTACTTGGGTATCATGACCAAGGAGTCAGTGCATTGTTTTTGTTGGCCTTTTCAGTTTCTTATGTGTTTGAATTTCATAATATTTAACCTTGAAATTAATGGTTTTTTACCTTTTCTGGTTGTAGGTGGAGAGGAACATTGATTTGGTCTATGGAGGTGGGAGCATAGGATTAATGGGCCTTGTCTCTCAGGCTGTTCATGCTGGTGGCCGCCATGTCTTGGGGTCTCTCTCTTTCTCATATGACCTTCTTCTTGAATTTGTTCCTAACTTAGGAAAACTTTTTATCCATCATTTGGATGTGCTGAGGTTTTTTCCTTGGTAATTTAAACTTTTTTTTTTGTAAACCCTTAAAAATGGTATTTTTTGGGGGTGTAATCATATGAAAGCTGGAATTAGTAGTTAACTTCTACAGCTTTTAGATTGTACTTTTTCAAGAACTGTTGTTTCTTCTTTCTTACGAAATCACAACTCTTTTTTTAAATGACAATTTCTAGCAATAATGGATTGTTTTTTTTCTTTTTTTTGACCCTTTCCTTTGCATTATTTTCTAATATTGGCTTGTTCCTAGTGCATAAAAACAATATCTTTTTTTATAAAAATATTACAATGCACATCTTTGTTCTAACATAAGTAAGTATATAACCCTTTAAAAGGTACACACTTTTTGTTGTTTAATGTGGATGCTCTGACGGTCAGTGTTGTTGACATTTTGGTGTAAATTCCAATTTTGTTTCAAGGCATGTAGTTTAAGATGTTGTTCAACTTCTTCTTCTTTTTCACTTCATTTGATTAATGATGAAAAGCTGACATTTTAGCTGATGACTGTTGACTAATTCTGTTTATACTTGTGTTTATCCTTTTGTTTGCTCCGCAGAGTTATTCCCAAGTCTCTGATGCCAAAGGAGGTGAGTTTAGAACCGTAAACTATCCTCTAATCTTTTTGATTAAGTAATGATAGTCAGGTTCTCATGTTTTAGAAAACGAATCAAGTACTTGAATTTTAGACTTCGGGTAATCTATGTAGGGAACAAAACAGAGTGCATATTCAATTCAGGTCGATTTTGTACCCTTCTTAGTCAACAGTCATTAGCTAAAATTTTAGACTTCAGGTTATCTATGTAGGGAACAGAGTGCATACTAGTATGTTTCAGATATAATTTAGCTTGTCGCCTCTGATGTTTCAGGTCGATCTTGTACCCTTCTTAAAAGAGAGAACTATTCTTTCTCTTCGGTAGTTAGGTTGGTTTTATACAGTTGTTGACAAGTTAATGTGTATTATAGTTTTGTTACCACTATGGAAACAAGCCTCATGAATAGATTCTTCACATTATATACTAATGAGCATTTGTTCCTTATGATGTTATCAGCTATTGATTCTTTGTGCACATGACGGAACAAGAAGTGCTCAAATAAAGGACCTTGTTTGTTAATTGTTTATTTATATACTATTATATATCTAGTCATTTTGAGGTAATTATATTGTATCTCTACTATCAGAAATTTTCACTACATCCTCAGATTGATTATATGTGCATGATATATTGGAATGCTAAAGTTAAGAGCATCACATGGTTGGTCCACTTTTCTTTTTTCAACTGGTCATGCTAGGCAAAATATCTTTTTTCTTTATTGTCCTGAATTTTTCACACGACCATCACATCGATCTCTTTAGTATATATCAATATATATGATAATATGTAATAAATACTATATGTGGTATAAGAATGATAGATACATATGGGATCCTTACCATATATGTTGATGACTATGTTTAGTATAGAGTTAACAAATGTTTTTTTTTATCTATTGTTTCCCTGGAATGTACGACACTCGTATGTATTATGCTAGTCCCAAGAGGCTTCAATTATAATTGTATCCTTTTTCTCTTCCCTTCTAAATAATTCGTCTCTCTGATATTCCAGATCTAATCATAAGACACTATACATGTACATAGTTTGTTCCCCCAACCACTTACGCAGTTTGTTCCCTAACCACACTTGGTGGAAGTCTTAATAGTTTGTCTGTGGCCATGATCCTTCGCTCTTCGCTACCATGTGTATTCTTGTACTTTCTTGAGGAACTATATATTATCTAGTTACATATGAAATTAGAACTTTGCTCACATTATTAACAGATTACTGGGGAAACTGTGGGAGAGGTTAGAGCTGTCGCTGACATGCATGAGAGGAAAGCTGAAATGGCTCGCCGTGCAGATGCTTTCATAGCTTTGCCCGGTTTGTTTCCACCTTCGTGCATATTTCTTTTGGTGACAGTTTTATTATTAAATTAATTAGTATGATCATCCTAACTCGTTAATGACCAAATAGGAGGATATGGAACACTTGAGGAACTGCTTGAGGTGATTACATGGGCTCAACTTGGGATCCATAGCAAGCCGGTAATTATGATCTTCTTGAAACTCTTTTTTTGTTATAGGAAGTTATAAACGCCAACTCTTTGAAGTAATTTGTTTATGTTCTTTACTAAATAATATAGAGTTCCTTAAAGTGTATGTGGCAGCTCTCGTTTACCTATGTATATATTAACCTTGTCAGTATTGATTAAAGTTTAGAGTTTTTTCATGTAAGTGTCTTAATTTAATCTATTAGTCTATTTAATATGCAAATGATTTTTATAGTTAATTAACTCATGTTATTTTGTCTAACTGCCTAGGTTCCTTTCACATTGGTAAAATCTACTCTAAAATATGAAAATCTTGGTTCTCTATTCTACTTAACATCCAACCATGGGAGGGGTGATTTAAGTTAAAATATATAAGTCAAGATGAAAATTATCCTAAAGAGCTCTTTTATACCTACTAGATATTAGGTTTAGCTAGGATTCTAATGGAAGATATTTGTCAATTAAGGAGATTATGAATTCTGTCTACCCTCGAAGATTTGGTAGCAAAGAACATAGAAAAACATGTGCGCAGTTTCGTGACAACAAAACTAGTCTATATAAGACAGACTCACCACCTATATTGCAATACTTGACTGTTTCTACTAATATGCAAATATTGTCGTGGACCATGAATACCTAGGAAGCACAGGCACTTTCGAATGGCCGACGTACCAGTGTTGGGTGGGTATCGAGTGCCGATACTCCTTGGGTACTCCCGGGTGCGTACCCAAGGAGTACCTAATTTTTAAATATATATTTTGCAACTTTTGGACACCATTATGTTTTGATAAATGTTTAGGGCCATAGTGCAATTTCAAAAATCAAGCACAAAACAAGGATGCCCAAGTTTTGATATTTAGATTATCATTTTTTTCCTCAAAAAATGCTCATAATTATAATATATTCTTATAGTTATATGAAATTGTTTAAATGTTTGAATTTTTAACAAAATATATAATTTTTTTTATTTACTGATATAATATAAAATATATTACATTAATCGAACCCACCAATGCACAAGTATCATATTTTTTTGTAAAATCACGTATCCGTGTATCCGTATCGTGTCATGCCTGCATCCTATACCCGTATCCATGCTACATAGCTGAATACTTCATTCTTAAAACAATTATCTGGTAGTTTTCTTGTCGCCATCAGAAACACATTTAATATCATAGTTTTGACAAATTCTGAGGTTAGTATGACTTATCCAACCATTTAATTCCAGAAATGCTAACATAAACTGTTGCGTAATCCAATTGATTTTTCTGCATGGATTCTTGATACACTACCTATATAATATTAGGAGACTGAGAAAAATGGAAACATGTGGTTTCTTGCTTTGGTTTAAATAAATCTAGTCAAGTAGTTTGGTTCTTACTTGTCTGTCAAGGAAGTGAATTATCAGTTGTTAATTGTAAAGTGAGGGGAAACTCCGTCAAGTCGATGTTATAAGTAATGGTGATATATTCATTCCTTTTTTTATGGTTAACTTGGAGATGATGAACTGTCTACCAGTATAACACCAGTTCTATATACAATTATTGGAATATGTGTTTAGGCTTCATTTGAATGTGATTTATGGTAACCCTTTGACTTTTTCATACACTTTAAACCCCTCCCAATCTAAATTTTTAGAAAAACTCCTGTTAACACCCTCAATCAAATGTAGAATGTTTTAATAAAAGGTTATATCTTGGACAAAAATAAAATGACTTGCATACAAAATAATATATTTTACTGATAAACAGAAGTTTTCAATGGAAGAATATTCATCCTAAGAGATGTTTTGAAATATTTATCCTAACAGTACTTCGTACAAGTAAGATGTTTTGATCTATTTTGCACGGTGATAGATATAGAATGGCGTTAAGTAAAAGAGACTAATGGAAAAGCTCTAATGAACGGTTTAAGTCTGAATTAAACACATCAAACCTATGAGAGACTTTTGGGCTAATCAATTGCGGTGCTATAGTTTCTTTGACAAGATTGTCACATGCATAGTTGGTGGTGCATATATGGTTAAGCTATCTCCGTTGAGCTTCAATATCGTATAATACCGTTACATGGTTTGATTCATGTGTCTTCTAGTTTGGTTTTAGTTCGATTTATTCTCCGTCCATTGTTGCATAGGCCATGCATTTGGCACAATCTAAAAGAGGGTTGAGATCAGTCCGACTTCAATCAAAATTTATGCATAGCCTTGTTATAATGTGAAAATACCTAATATTAGGATGCATTCTTGTCTATTGTCCCTTTTGCAAATTATTTTTTAGTTTTTAAAATTGTGTACTTATTTGGCAGGTGGGTCTTTTAAATGTTGATGGATATTACAACTCGCTTCTGTCCTTCATAGATTTGGCTGTGGACGAAGAGTTTATATCCACTAAGGCTAGGCACATTATAGTTTCAGCTCCATCGCCCAAGGAACTAGTGAGAAAGTTGGAGGTAGAAAAATAATGAGTTCGAACTTCAGATTTTAAAAAAAATTGTCCGTTCTCTTTATACAATAGTACAAATCAAATTCTATCTGTTCCTGACATATCATGTTGCTCCCTGATTTGTTTACGATTCAAACGTTAATATGTTAGTATTTGAATTTTTAGCCTGTTTCTTTTCTTCATCGAAACTAAATACTGATTAGACTTGAGTAATGTACATGCACCATAACTATCCACTTCTAAACTATACATCATAGTAACACATTATAGTTCTTTTCATGAGTCTCTTTTGGACGACAAGGTAAGATACCTTCGAAGTTTAGATAGGTACTTAATAATTCCGGAGTTATAGTTCATTCATTCTGCAGTTGAAGTCTCTGATTATCTCAATCAAACAGTTAAGCCATCTTCAGGAATCTAAACGATACTAGTATCTAATTCAATTTTTACGTCCACCGTCTCATTTTTGCCCTCGCCTCAGCTCTGGGTCTAAATGCATACAACTAAAAAAAAGTTCAGCCATTCATTAACTTTGTTTATGGAAAAAAAGATTCTTTGCCACATTAGGTAGTTTTTCGACTGGAGGTATTCCTTGTATCTGTTATGTTTACTTCTATATCCATACAAACCCTTTGTTATAAAAACAATTTGTGTACAATCCCAACTGCTTCAGGAGTTGATAATAACAAAGATATTGATCTAATTCAAATTCCATGCACATATAATTTTTATTTCTTATTTATTTTTAGGAGTATGTGCCGGAGCAAGATGAGCTGGTGACCAAACTGAACTGGGATGTTGTACCCCTCAAGCTTGTATCTGAGGGCAAACCTGGAATTGCATCTGCATCTTAAGAGCCTTTCAACCGTGTTCTCTTCCTTTTGGTGCTAACAAAAGAAGCAAATTCTACTCACAAAATTATATATATAGAATGTAGTTAAATGTTTTTGTTTTTGGTATCTGTCAACAATATAGTAAGGGGCCTTTTTTATTACACCTGTTACAGTAACAAACAATATTTTTTTTTCTGGGGTTTTTTGCTACAAATTGTTATGCTACAATTTTTTGAACTCTGGTTTCAATAATATAAAGCCGGTGTAACTATTTTTTGTGAACTTTCAATTAGATGATTTTTTGTACATTTGTCTGAACTCTGAATGATTCTGTGTCTCTTGAATTGATGGGAAATTTTTTCCTGAATCCTTTCTTTGATTGTGACATTTTGAGAAATTCTGTTCTGATGTATATCTGTTGAAGGAATTTTAACTGAAGAATACTGGATGCCCCTTGGATGTGTCTTGGTGTTCAATGGAAATTTTTTAGGTTCAAATTGAATATTTGTGGAATTATATTTATTTCTTATACTAATATGAGTTATACTAATAGGAGTGAGAGTCTAGCATCTCTATTCTTTCACTATTTTAAAATAGAGAAATGATATGAAAATTTCCATTTTGCTAATACTTGCACTACGCATGATTTTATTAAATAAACAAAACAAAATAAAATTCCAATCTCTCAAACATATTCTCCTCTCTTTTTACTTTCTCAATACTTTCTCAATCTCATAAAATCTCACGTCTTTTCTAAATCTACCTCCATCCCCTATCTTAGAATTAAATTTTTAAGCAAACGCAATTCATAAAATTATTTTTATATGATTTTTGTAGTTTATCATCTACCATAATATGTACTGTAATGCATGGTTTATAATGTATAACATATTTACTGAATGTTAATAATGTTGTAATATACCTGTTAACATAAATTAATTGAATTTGTGATATCGGCTTATATGAGAATGATAATAAAGATTTCAGTAAATACGGTAGGGATGATATTTATAAGTTTTTTCCAATTCTCTCATACTTTTTTGGAGTTCCATATAATTTTATGAGTCTCTCAAAAACTATTGTAGGCAGTGCAATTTGCACAATGTAACACTAGTATATTAGAACATAATATATTTATGCAAGTGTATTATTTAGATTACTTGTTTATTATTATTATTATTATTATTATTATTATTATTATTATTATTATTATTATTGTGATTTGCTAATCACTACAAGGGAATATTTTCCTAGAAAATTCTTCAACTGCAATTAAAGTAAAAAGGTTTTTCTCTTCAGAAAGAAAAGGAGGATAAAAAACAGGCAAATGGGTTTTAAAGTATGTAGCATTGTGAGGGGTTTAAGTGTAAGTGGAAAAATTAAAAGGGCTTAAGTCAAGAATTTTTTTTTATATGCGAATTTTCGAAACTATTTGCAGAAAAGAGGACAGTTGCCAAAATATTCGCACTCGTGGACTCAACAACTAAACTCGTTGTTCCCAACGGCGAGTTTAGTTGTTTCATGCTCGCCGTTGGAACACGACAAATTTAGTGCTAATTTTTTGAGAAACTCACCGTTCCCAACAACGAGTTTAGTTCCAAATTTTCAATGAAGACTTGCCGTTTCCAATGATAATGACATTTATACTAGACTCGCTGTCGAACAACAAATTTAATTCAAAATTTTCAATGAAGACTCATCGTTCCCAACGACGATGACATTTATACTAGACTCGTTGTTGGGAACTAGTTTAGTTCAAAACTTTCAAGAAAGACTCGTCGTTCCCAACGACCAGGACATTTATACTAAACTCACTGTTGGGAATGGTGAAGATGTAGAAAATTTCACAAAGAGTGAAACATTCTGTTAGACTTAGTGATTTTTTTAAAAAAACTGCATAAAATTTTTCTTTGAACTAAACTCGTCGTTCCCAACATCGAGTCTAGTGTAAATGTCCTCGCCGTTGGGAACGACGAGTTTTCAATGAAAATGTTGAACTACACTTGTTCCCAACAATAAGTCTAGTATTAAATGTTATCGTCGTTGGGAACGGCGAATCTTCATTGAAAATTTTAAACTGAACTCGTTGCTGGGAATGACGAGTTTCTCAAAAAATTGGCACTAAACTCGCCGTGTCCTAACGGTGAGTATGAAACAATTAAACTCATCGTTGGGAACAACACATTTAGTTATTGAGTTCAGAGGGCAAATAATTTGATAACTGTTTTTGCAAATAATTTCCAAAAGTAGTATATTAAAAAAAAAATCTAAGTCAAGAGTAGTTGACTTTCTATGATCTCAATCTGCGTTGATCTTAAACCTCATTAATTTAATTGAGTGTAGGCTAAACCTACCATGATGAGAACATTATATTTGATTTTATCTCCAAAGAAATATAAACTTCTTTGTTGGCACTCAATATATTATTATCTACATGGAACATGCTTCATCTCATATAGTATTTGTTGGGAGTATTATTTTCCTTTTCGTCTTCTTTTTTTAGTGAGTATAATATTATATAAGTTAGTTAGGTTTCCAATTCAACTCTTTTGGAATGTCACATTAATCCATCCATATCTCCATTTGTATCTCAAGTGACATGTTAATCGTGACAAGAAGAACATGTATTTTCATACCCCCCATTATTTGGGAATCTGGTCTTTGTTTCCATGGGATAGTTAAATATAATATGATTTACACATTTTTTGAATCAATAAGAAGTTATTTAAGAAATAAAAAGATTTTCATTTTGAATATAAAAGGTGGCAATCAATGAACATGGTAGAGAAAAATATGCAATTAAAAGCCTGCAGTAGATTGAATATGTATTTTGTTTGGCCTTATGGGATTTCCTTATAGAAAATAATCCGTAGATTTATTCCTGACTACAGTTTCTTAGATAGAATTTTTCCACTCGATAAAGAGAGGATTGACCTTAGAGCATCCACAGTCGTTCAATGTAAAAAATAGCAAAATGTATATTTTGACAATTCATTTCGACGAAACGCTACAGTCGTCGAATGGCAAAAAAATGCATAAGTTCGTTAGAAAAGAAACAGACGATATTTTGTCTGTTATTAAAAAATAATTTATACAGGCTGAAACTTAGAAAATATTAATAAAAAATACGGGACGAAACACAAAGAGAAGAAAAAAGTTTCAAAATAACCAGAGGTTTTTTAGCAAAAAAAAATTGCAAAAACAATTTTAAAAATAGTTTGTAAAAAATATTTGCAAAACCAATTTAAAAATTTGCAAAATCAATTTAAAAATTGCAAAAACAATTCAAAAATTTACAAAATTAATTTTAAAAAATATTTTTTTTAAAAATAAATTGGATTGATGTTTCGTCCCACCTTTAAATTAATTTAACCGGTTATTTTATTTGGTTTTTAATTTCTTTTTACTTCGGACGAAACATTATATGATGTTTCGTCCAATCAATTAAAAATATAATTAAATAATCCAGACGAAAAATAATGTTTCAACAGCTATAATATGTATTTTGCTATTTCGAATGCTACTTTTTCCTTTCTACTGTAGCCTAATTGTCAAAAAAATGACAAAATAGCTCACGACTGTGTGCGCTACAGTAAAAAAATGACAAAAATGTCAAACAAGTAAACGACTGTGGATGCTCTTAAGTTCAATATTGGTTATAAATCTTTTTATAGAAGAAAGAGTACCAATATGATAAATTTAATGTACTAGAAAAAGTATTATAAAATCGGAGAAAGGAATCATCGGGTACGTAGACCCTACCATAAGAAATGAAAATATAATGCATGAAAAACCTAGGTTGCGTTTGGATCGGATTTTAAAAATAGTTTTCAACCTTTAAAATCAAAACATAGGGTAATTTTATTTGGATACAATTTTTTCAAAAACTCATTTTAAAATTACATACTCAAAACCTATGTTTAAAATGAGTTTTTTAAAAACAGAAAAAATATATGTATATAGTTTTCTGAGATAAGTTTTTTCATTTCCCAACCAACATACTATATTTGTACATGTAATTATGTATACATTATGTACGTATACAATATGTATGTATATAGTTTGTATACAGTATGTATGTATATGTATGTATATATTATTATTATTATTATTATTATATATTACTAGTAGTTTATGTTAGGTTTTGTGAGAAATTAACAATTGGGAATTAGGGTTTTATCTCTAGATCTAAGTTGCTTGAGATATTCACCCTAGGTATCAAGATTGGAATACCTAGACTGCTATCACAAGCCAGTATTTATTCCTAAATACTGGTTTGGGTATCGGGTTATAAGCCCACAAACCCGCGTTCCAATATCCAATCAATTGTACGTTCATTACACGTGTTACACATATGCACGTGCTATATTTATATAGAGAGAATATACCAATATATCCAACAATCTCCTCCTATATTCTCAATATATAAAGTACAGGATTATCTCATCAGATCAGTATACAACTGACTGGCTGATAGCAGTCCATAAAGGAAAAGCATCATAAGGTATAGTTTCATAAGAACCAATAGAATTATAAAACTGAATAGTTCAATCAAGACTAAACCAATATAATTAACTAGTTCCAAACCAATCCAATTCAGAATAGTTCACAAAGACTAAACCAACTGGAATAATCTATCATAGTTTCAAAATCAAACAAAGCAAAAAAACTTCAAGAACAAAATATGAGTTTTAAGCTCATGAACACAAGAGTCTTAAACTCAACAGAAGTTTTACCAAGCAAGTGACTAATTTATTCTCAAAAGAAATAAATTGAAATTCTATCCTTGCACACTGCTTTATGTTTACTCCTCCATTTTGAGGAAATCATTATTTTGAAATCTATGTTGACAGATTCAACTCCTCCATCTTTGCTAGCTTATTGAAAACAAGAATATCAAGAGACACATCTCTAAGAATTCCAACATATTTCACAAAGTATCTAGTTCCACAAAAGAACTTAGTACAATTCATAATTAGCTTAGCAAAAATATAACGCAAGCATCACAATCAAGTATCTTTAATAAGTAAAGTACATGAACTTTATAGTTTCTACACAAGAACCATACCATGTTTCATATTGGAATGAAAAGACTGCCGTTTCAATCATGGTTTAACATTGAATCATCAAAATTGGAATGAAACATGTAACCATAAAAGACATATCATCAAAATTGGAATGATATTTAGGACAATTTAATCATCGGAAACACATCGACAAGTTTTCATTTTCGTATTGGAATAATATGATTATTCTAAGTAAATTTCCTAGATATATAATACCATCAAAATTGGAATGACATTATATATTTGTGGAATTTATGTCGAATCATCAAAATTATCTAAAACATGTCAACTGCCTAAAATTGATGCTTAAGTTTGAACTTCTCTATGGCTCCAATTGGATTCTAAATTTCAAAACAACTTGGATGTTAAAGCTTTTTACTCAATAGCTTTCAACTCCACTTTCCCCCACAGTTTTGATAATTAGATCACTTTCAAGTCTCTTAGCAAGAGCATTAGCCATACTTGTCGCAATTGCACTTTATCTATGAGAAAGTTCAACTAGGCTTCTTTCAGCCTTAATATACTCCTCTTACTATTATAGAGTGAGTTATGAGCTACAGTGCATAGTAGCTTAATAGTCGCATAACAGAATTAGAGAGTTACTTAAACTTCTTAATGGATAACTAGCAATAATTTCTTCAATCCGCTCAGCCTTTTTCCCTGCAGAGGATTACACATAGAGGTCTGATTTCATGGATGATAGCACAGTGCCTGTTTGCCTTTTATTTCCATAACATTTCTGTTTTTCCTAGTGTAAACACATATCTACTAGTTATCGACTTTCACTAAATTCTGAGCATCATAATGCATCAGATCAGCCATTCATTCGAAGAATGACTAGAGTAGCACAAAGCAAACTCTTGAATACCACTCAGGTATCTCATTAGCCTCTTAAGGGCACTCAAATGTGTATGGAATTATTAGTGAATCTGCAGATCATACCTACCTCAAAGGCTATGTCTATTCTAGTGCAGATCTTTGTATACACGAGACTGTCAAATCCTTTAAAATGATCTACATGTCTCATAGCTGCACCATCATTAGGTGTCAACCTTTTATATCATAATCATAAGGTGTTTCAAAACACACTTTCTTTAAATCACTATATCCCCACTTTTGAAACACATTTTCTTTCAATCACTATATCCCCACTTTTGAAACACATTTTGATTTGATGAGTTTGACTAAGAGTTATCCCTTGCCAACTGAAAACTCACCCTTATACCCATGGTGTCCACATTACCTAGGTTTTCATGTTGAATTCTTTGGATAGCACAATTTTAACTTCATTTGTAATAAAGATGTCACTTCCAAGAACTTGCATGTCAACAGAACAAGTAAATAATAGCCACTATATTTGACACACCACAAAGTTGAAGGTACTGATCTGAATTACTTGATTCATATACTAGGCTCTTTCAAAAATTTGTCAAATTATTTATTTGTTGGCTATACATGTTTTAAGAACATACAATGATTTTACTATATTGTAAATCTTGTTCACTAAACATATTAGTTCAAAACTTTCTAGTACAAAACTGTTCAGTACAAAGCCTTTTAAATATCCTTTATGAATGACAAAAAATTTCAATAGATGTAAGGGTAAGAAGAATACTTATTGTAGCAATATGACAAACATGTGAGTAGACATCAAATAAATCTACCTCATTTTTCTCAGTCAATCTGTTAGCTACTAAAAAGCATTAAAATTGCTACTGAACAATCAAAAATTAAGTTTCTTCTACAAAACCCCACTTACTTACTATAGTTTTAGCCTCTTTCGGCAGATCAACTAAATTAAAGTATCATTGTATGACACAAAATCATCTCATTGTCTACTAAAGACTCTTCTAAGCTCATTTGTCATTCAGGTTTTCAAGTGTCAGTAAGGCTAGTTCTTGATTCCAACTATGAATCATTGAACATGTCCGTAGGACTAGATTATTTCATACATTTATCTTTGATGAAACATATCCTCAAAGAACTTTGCAAGTCTAGATTCTTCTAACACAAATTAGATAGATCCAACATCTGTCCACAGAGCTACATTCTGCACTTTCTAAACATACACAAATATTTGTTGTAGGTCCTACTTTAGGCCTTCTAGGGTCATGTACTCTAACAAAAGTATCACAACACACATTTTCACTTTAACAAAACTGTTTGTGTTTTCATACCATGATTTACAAGGTGTATTCAATTTAGAGTGTAGTAACACATTAGAGATATGATTAACAATACAACATCACTCATAATTACACAAGACAAACAACAATCAATAATATAGAATTCAACATTTCACTCAGTGTTTGATTCTAACTTTTATCAATACCGTTTGACTGTTGTAAGTAGAGTGAACTAGAGATTATGCTCAATGCAAACTTCTCTAAAGTTGTTAAAATATATTCACCACCTCTATCAAATCTGAACCCTTGATTTTTAGCATTTAACTATATTTTTTAATTCATTAAGAATAACAAGTGCTTCATTCTTCATATATATGACAGACTTATATTAATCATCTACAAAAGAGATTAAATACTTCTGACCAACAATCGTCTCATATAGTCACAAAGCTACTGAGATCACAAATATCAGAATGTATTGACTCAAGAAGTTGTGTGCTCCTAGAGATCATACTAAATGATTTTCTAGTGATTATAATCTGAGCACAACTTTCATATTTGTCATATTTTAATGGAGTGTCATTTAGTAGGTCTATGAGTTTTAACAAGAACAAA
Organism: Hemerocallis citrina; assembly: GCA_017893485.1. NCBI lineage: Eukaryota > Viridiplantae > Streptophyta > Magnoliopsida > Asparagales > Asphodelaceae > Hemerocallis > Hemerocallis citrina. The sequence continues at coordinate 154,481,202 of CM030358.1, read as the reverse complement.
CAATTTAATATATAGTTCATAGTGATTCTAAATTTCAAAACAACTTGGATGTTAAAGCTTTGACTCAATAGCTTTTAACTCCATTTCCCCTCAGTTTTGATAATTAGATCACATTTCCTAACAAACAATTGAATATATAGTTCTCAAATCTTAGCCAATTATGCTATGTTCAAGAACACAATTAGAACTATTATTATTAATTGTCTTATTTGTTAAACTCAACTTATATATACGATTGACAATATATGCACTTTATAAGAGTTAATACGAAATTACTCTATCACATTTTTCAAAAAATTATTTGCTTTCTCTAATGGTTCTAACAATGTCCACTAGCTCAAACACATTGAGCAAATAGTTCTATCCTTTACTCGTTCTTCATCATCTTCATAACACTAAATGAGATAATGACTAACATATTATAATTCAACCTTGCACACACAGTACAATGAACGAGGGGGAACACAACGTAACTAGTAGAGTCATATTCTACAATAAGAGATGCTCTCTCCTAAGTTACAGACATTTGTTATACATCTTATACAATTTTATTTTATTTTAAATTTTAGAGAAGCAAATATGTAATCTCACACAAACTGCAAACACTGGATTTGTCAAAAATATCTATACACATAGTATGATAAAATACTTAACAACCCTAAACATGCTAGTTTCCAGAGCGAGAATAACTATGATCTAAAACTCTCAATCATATGATCAAACGCACAAAACGTTAACACATTCACCACATGAAAATTACTGAGAAAAATTAAAGTAGATCATACCGACACTTCAAGTTAGAAGTGTTTTTCCAAATTCGATGGAGAAGCCTGCGCAGTGCAGACTTATCATACCATGATGCAAATCCATCGTCTCCAACATACACAATTTGTAGGGAACATTAAAGTTCCTACATTCATCAAATTGTTAAAGATTAGCCAATTTAAATAAATTATTATCACTATCTAATTCACAATAATTTTTATTGGAGATCCGAATTTTATAGTCAACATACAGTTTAACTTATCAAAATAGATATCTTGTTTTAGCACATAGCCAAAAACAACTGTTCAACTTGTATTTAATTAAACAAATGATTAATACGGTCTTGAACTTAATCACTTAGCAAGATATTTAACAGAAATTTAATACGAGGAAAGTAAAGAACTTATCTTTCACTGTCTCTTCCCCTTCAATTGATTAGACTCATGTCTGTTGGGAACAAATCCAAACGACAAACCATTCAGAGAGGAAACAGATGGTGCTGGTATAACCTCTGGCTTTGATGGCTTCACTATTGGACGAGGACCAGACCAATTTGGACGAGGACCAGCCCAAACTGGACGGGGACCATCATATAATTAAGAGCATTGGGTAAAGGCTGATCCCACTCCACACCCACCACCAAGAGCAACAGATGCCCATCTGGCAGTTCGGCTCCGGAAGAGGAGGAGGCCGACTAGGGTTCCGGCGAGCGTCGAGTACGCGACTCGGCGGATGGCCAGGTCGAGACACGCGTTTTGCAGCATCGAAAACAACACCGGTTTGGCTTCGATTATTTTCCTCCGCCTCCCTTGAGGCACGCACTCCCTCATCCCTTCTCTTTCCGATCGTGCATGGGTTCGTCTTCGTCAACCTTCGAAGCTGATTCTTCGATTAGGGAGATGAGCGATCCGATTAGGTTGTGGGCGGCGCGGAGGGCGGTTAGGGTTTGGGCGACAGCGTGAGTCAGCATCAACAACGGCTGCGACGGCGAGTGTCGATGCCGGCGATGGTGGCGGTTGGTGACGACGACGACAAGATCCCGACGAACGGTGATTTCGAAGTCTACCCTCTCTCTTTCTTAATCTCACAGATTGATTTAATAACTATCTCAAGATTGTTAGGTTTTGTGAGAAATTAACAATTGGGAATTAGGGTTTTATCTCTAGATCTAAGTTGCTTGAGATATTCACCCTAGGTATCAAGATTGGAATACCTAGACTGCTATCACAAGCCAGTATTTATTCCTAAATACTGGTTTGGGTATCGGGTTATAAGCCCACAAATCCGCGTTCCAATATCCAATCAATTGTACGTTCATTACACGTGTTACACATATGCACGTGCTATATTTATATAGAGAGAATATACCAATATATCCAACAGTTTACACGTGCAATGCACATTTTAATAATTTCAAAAAATAAAAATAAAAACTATGATGTAGGGAGGATTTGAACCGGAAACCTCCTTTATATTAGTTATGTACGTGCATTGCACATGTTGGTAGAATGACAAAATGACAAATGACACTAAGGCCTTCTCCCATTATAATATTAGAGATTATATCTTATTATATATATAATTATTATATATATAATAATATATATAATTGTTATATAATATATTATATATTATTATACATATAATTATTATACTTATTATTATATAATAATATATTATTATTTTATTATTATTATTATTATTATTATTATTATATATATATATATATATACATATATATATATATATATATATATATATATATATATATATATATATATATATATATATATATATATATATACCATTATTATAATATATTATTATTTCATATATACTATTTTATATATACTATTATTCTAATATATTATTATTATTTTATATATTATTATTATATATTACTATTATATATTATTATATATATTATTATATAATATATTATTATTATAATAAATTGTTGTATATATAATTATAATATATTATTATTTCATATATATTATTATAATTATTATATATTATTATGTATATGTATATTATTAAATATGCTTATTATAATAAATTATTTTATATTATTATATATCAGTATGTATGTATCGATATGTATGTATGTATATGTATATGTTACCGCTGATTTTGGTGTGGGGGTAAACAGATAGAATTTGTGGATCCGAGGAAAACCTGAACAGCTGACTCGACCTTCTTGCTCCCGCCGCAACCTGCAGGGAAGTGCGAGACACCGGGGTTGATTCCGGCGACGCACCCTCCGACGCTCTTGTCAGTAATCAGTAAAAGATTAAGAAAGAGCTTAAGTGGTGAAAAAGTGATTAACCTGGTCTTGGTGATAGAGGGGCTGTATTTATAGTCGCCTTTGGAATGATTTGGGACCTGATTTCCTGCCTAACATTTAGGAGCAAAATCCTCCTATTCTGTTTTAGGAAAGTAGGCCTTGATTCCCTAGTGAGAGCAAATCAAGCTTATTGATTTGATCTAATCAAATCAGTGGCCTGATTCTCCCTTGGTGGACTGGGCTTGTATCGGGTCGGAACCCGCGCCCAGTTGGAGTGGATTTATTCGCGGGCGGTTGGTTTCGTAAGAAGGAGACCCAATACCCGTTTTGGATCCATCTGTATGTGAAATTACCTTTTTACCCCCGTGCTTCAAGATTCGTGCTCGATCTGGACGGTCCCGATTTAACCCCAATTTTAGCCACATCACGAGCCCCCCACTCCTAAAGGCTGAGCGTGATCAGGCTTTGAGGAGTAGTTCAGCAGTTTCAGTGGCTAATGGAGTTGTATCGGAGTCCAAATGTGGGATTTTGAATCTAGAAAAGGGGGTAGTGAGGTAACTTTTGATGCTGTGCGTTGTTCTTGAGCTGCGTCGGGTATCTGATAGCCTTTTATCTACTTTTTTCGAAGTATTTGTTTAATTCTGCGGTGTGTTTGCTAATCGTTCGGGGGCTTTAGCGGTGCATTCTGGGTGATAATTGTTCGTTCCGGGGTTCGAAAGTGTGTCCCCGAATTTTCAATTAACTCCCAGAATTTTTAGCTAATTTTCCCAAATTTTTAGCAATTTTCTCGCAATTTTTAAACAAATAAAACGATTAAAATAAATAAAAAAACGATTTAAATACCGATTAATGACGTGGCTCAATCTGAGCCATCGATCGTGGACGGGCGCGAACTTCGGAAAGATCTGATGGCTGTTGTAGCTCGGCAACGTTTTTCTCCATTTTCGAGCTCGGAAGGGCACTTGCTCGGCTGCCGACCGGAGACTAGGGGGGTTCGGCGTTCCGAGCGACGTGGTGCAATCTGGGCCATCGGATGTTGGCGCGTATCTCGAGACAGGCGCAGCTCCCAAGAAAATACTATCTTGTCTCTTAGCGCACGTGGCACAATCTGGGCCGTCTGATTGAGATCGGACGCGAAAGTTGAGGGAAAATTGGTTTTTCCCCGTTTACGAGCTCGAAAGGCACTTGCTCGGATGCCGACCGAGGACCTGTGGTTTCTGACAATCCGGGATGGTTCTGTTCTCAATGGTATTAATTGTGCTATGGGATTTGCGCGGCGTTCTGCCTTCCCAATGTCATTAAGGATAAGTCCCTTAATTAATACGCGGCATTTCAACTTCCGAGGGTCATAATGACTGGTTCTTGAAGGTTGGCTATAAGTACTCTACTTTCTTTGCCATTTCTGTCACAATCAAACACAGAGTTTCAGACCTCGGGGGCACTTAGCCTCGGGTAGTTTCTCTCTTGAGGTCCGGAGAGGTGGTCGCCCTTCTACCTGGTTTTCCCTTTGTTCCTGACGGCCCCAAAGTGGATGTCAGGAGCGAGGGGGGAACGAGGTAGTAGTGGTGACGACCGTAGTTCGGATCCGAGGGAGGATTTACTTCGGAAGGACGGGCGGTCGCCTTGTTGTCTTGTTGTTTCCCCATTCCTCACTGCTCCGAATGGGGGTGTTAGGAGCGGGGAACAATAAGACAGTAAGGTCGATGGCAATAGTCCGGACCCGGGGCGTGGACCTCTTCGGAAGGACGGGTGGTCGTTCTCTCACCAAGATCTTCTGCTTTCCTTGGTTGCTCCAAAGCGAGCGTCGGGGTGAGCGGGGGGTCTTGGTGAGAGAGTGACGATCCATGTCCAATGCCGACCTCCGGGCCACCCGAGCCAAGGTGTTGCAGCTCGGGCTTTTGGACAGTTCGATCCTGTTGTTAGCAACTGTGAAGGCGCTGCGGTTAGAGCTCTCCTGGCAAGCCGCGCCTTCCAGCTGCAAACAACTGGCTCGGAACGGTGCGTGTCTCCTGATCCCTGAGTGTGGATGGGTCCCCTCTCATCTCTGTCTTCCTTCCGGGCTGATGGCTTCTGATGGGCGTCAGCCCGGGGGAGTTAGAGACGAGAGGAGTGCCGATCCGTTTCTGACCGGGGCCCGTGGGTCGGTAGGATACTGGCCGAGCCACGGGACCTAGGGGGCGCTTGCCGAAGGCGGCGCCTCAAAACTGAATCAAAATTTTACTGCCTTCTTTGGACGTAGGCGTGGCATCCGAAGGTTCGATCGTTCGAGCGGCGTGGTGTAATTAGGGTCGTTCGATGCTGGCGCGTATCTTGAGACGGGCACGTTTCTCGAGATAACACTATCTTGTCGTGTAGTGTTCTCGACGAGATCTAGGCCGTCTGATTGGGATCACGCACGAGTATTGAGGAGAAAGCAAGTTTTCTCCGTTTACGCGCTCGGAAAGGCACTTGCACGGATTCCGACCGAACCCTGTAGCCGCAATGTAGGTTTCGCTTGCAGCTCGGATTCCGATCCCCTGGTGCCGAGCTAGCTGACTTGGTGATGGGACAGCGGTTGTGGGCCTTCGCGACGTTTCGAGAGCGGCCCAAAAGTCACTTTGGGAGTCCAAGGGACGTCCCGTTTTTACTATAAATCTTCACCCCCCCTTAGACCAAGTCTCACTTTTCGTTTTTACTCTCTCTCCTCAGTTTTCACTTTGCTGCGAAGTTTTCTGCTCTCTGGCGGTGTTGCTGGCTGTCGCGGTAGCGTTTGTAGACTCCGGTGAACTCTCCGACCGCACACGTCACTTCAAGGTCAGTTTCTATCCCTTCTCTCTTTGAAATGGTTAAGATCACTGAGACCCCCGCCTCGGAACAAACCGTTGGTCGAGGGGATAAGGGGAAGGGTGTGGCTGAGCCGAGCGAGCAGGAGGTCGTTCGCCCGGATAGAGAAGGTGATGTGGCCGAGCGGCCTAGGGAGGTTGAGGCCCCGTCCGGGACAGGCAAGGCTGTGGTCACCATTGTGGAGACGCCAAAGAGGGCGGGGGCGTTCGGTCGGCAGCCCATCGTCTTGTCGAGTGTGGGCGGCGTCCGGGACTACGCTGATGACGTCCTGGAGAAAGTGACTCAGGGTACAGCCCCACTGGTGGAGGAGAATGAGCCGAGGGAAGTTTCGGAGGTGGACCATGCTATCTCGTCGCTCACCGAAGATGACCTTCGGATGATCCGAGAGGGATTCCGGATCCCGCAAGAGTATGTCCTGCTTCTCCCTGGGCCGGGTTTTCGAGCGAACACGAGCTGTTCGCCAGACGTGTGTGTCTTCCCGGTCGATTCCCTTATCGCCGGACTCCGCTTTCCCCTCCATCCGTTCGTGGTCGAGGTCTTGGTCTTCTACGGTTTGAGTCCTGCTCAGCTGGCGCCGAACACATGGAGGCATGTTACAGCCTTCGTCCTTCGATGCCAAGAGGTTGGCGCTAAGCCGAGCATGTTCCTCTTCCGTAATCTTTACCGACCCTGCCAGCCGAGGAAGGAAGAACAGAGGTTTTACCTGTCACCCCGGCCGGGCGTGAAACTGATCGAGAATCCGGACTCGATCAAACACTGGAAGACAAAGTACTTCCTCGTCAGATCCCTGACGCCGTGGGTGATACCGGCGGTTTGGGAGACGGAGGGCCTGCCCAAGCGCACCAAGAAGGAGGTGCCACTGAATGAGGGAGAGGCCGAGGTCCGGAGGAGGCTCCTCGCTTTGCCGACCATGAGTTGGAAAGATATTACAGAGGGGGATCTGTTCCGTGGGGGTCTCAGTCCGATCGACCCTCGTACGCTTCTGGTATTTATACTTATCGTTTAAAGCTCATGAAAATTTATCTAAGTTTTTCCGTTCGGCTTTTGCAGAGACGATGAAGATGGACTACAGAGCCCTGATGGTGAAGGGTCGTTCGGAGCAGGAGAAGAAGAAGAGGTCGGCGGCGGAGACTCAGGAGAGCCGGCCAGCGAAGAAGCCTTCGGTTGCGAAGACCGCCGAGCAGCCGAAGGTCGTGGTCCCCGACCCTGCGGAGGTCCAGGTCCTCGACCCGCCCGCCCCGGATGCACCGATACCGACCCCGAAGGGGGACGCTCCTGGTCCGTCGATCGGCACGTTCGGCGTGATGGAGGTGTTGTCCCTCCAAGTTCCGCCCCTGACTGCCGAGGCGGAGAAGATCCTGACTGAGCGTCACAAACAGATCTTCGTCCCCGACTGGCAAGTCATGCAGGTCGACGGCTTCTTGGGCGATGACAACATCTGTATGGAGGCCGTGAAGCACCTGCCGACCCCGAAGGACCGAGCGACCCTGAAGGCCGGGCAAGCAGGGGACGCCGTGATGCAGATCGCTCGGAACACTATGTCGGTAAGTTGACCGGGCTCTTTCTCTTTGGCTTTTCTCTCCTTGAGTTCTTCTCCCCCTTTTTCCTTTTTATTTTTGGCACCAAGTGTTTGGGTTCGGATTTTAATCCGTCGCTCTTTTCCAGACCCTCTGCCACTTCAACTTCTTGGTCGAGGAGATGGCGAGCAAGGAGTAGGAGAAGGAACGGGAGAGGGTGGAGCGCGTCAAGGTTACGCAGCGGCTTGATGCCGAGCAGCTTCTCTCGACGAAGAGGTCTGCCGAGGTGAAGGGGTTGGAGGGGCAGCTGGCCCAGTCCATTCAGCTGTCGAAGGACACGGCGGCGAAACTTGAGGTCGCGGAGAAGGAGGTCGCCGAACTGAAGGAGGCCCTGGCCACCGCTCGGTCGGAGGCGGAGAAGGCCCAGAGGAGAGCCGAGAGGACCCAGGCCAAGCACCAGAAGAAGGTGAAGCGGGTGAAGAAGGCCGTGCAGGAGGAGGCCGCTCAGCATATGCTCCAGAACATGGAGGAAGCCTACGGTCGAGCGCTGACCCACATAGCCGCCAGGAACCCGGGCTTCGACATCTCCTCCTACCACTTTTACGACCCCGTGGAAGGGGAGGAGGGCGTGCCCGAGGGGATGCTCGGGCCGGTGGGAGAGACGGAAGTCGTCGAGGGTCCTGCGGGGTCCGAGGTCGAGGGGGAGAAGGTGGACGGCTCCGAGGAGGAAAGCTGGAGCGAAGGCGAAGGGGAGGACGGTGGCGAGGACAAGACCGAGGGGTCGACGGACCCGAGCGGCAAAAAGGTCGACCCCTGACTCGGTTGTCTTCTTTTTTGTATTTTTTGTTTTGTAAGCCTAACCGCGGACTGGCCACCGCTAGTGTAAAGCTTTCACTATGATTTTGAAATGAAAATATTTTGTTTGGCCAAAATTTGTCCAAGTGTTGAGCTTCGGATTTGTGTGTTTCCGAGTGTTGGGTATCGAATTTATCTCTACTTTTCAGGTGAAGTTTGGTCCGGTCACGGAGCTCGTCTGCCTCCGGAAGGAGTTGGCCAAAATGAAACATGAGCTCAAGGACAGCCGACAGAGGCGGTTTCTTCTGCTTGGCCAGGCGGAGGAGGTGAAGGCAATTCTACGGAGGCAGTGCCGCGAGCTGTATCAGCTGCGGAAGCACTACCCAGCCCCTTGTCCCGAAGGGGAAGTCGAGCGGCTCTGCGGGGAACTAATCGCCGCCGAGCAGAGGAATGCCGATCTTCTGGCAGAGGTCCGACACTTGGAATTGGCGGAGAGGGAACGCTCGGCGGAAGCAGTGAAGCTGGCCTCCGAGCTGGAGAAGGCGTTGGCCGAGCGCAAGAGGCTAGTGGCCGACGTCGACAGGCTCAGAAGGATCACGATAGATAGGGGAATTGAGGTCACCCACTTCCGTCGGCTCGCTGCCGAAGGTGCTAATGCCTCCGGCTCGTCAAGGCCTTTTCGCTCGATGAGGTCGGCGAGGGACGACGTTCTTAGAGACAGGATTGTCGAATTGGAGGAGGAGATCGCGTCGCTCAAGCCCGCGCCGGAGAGGGCTAACGTTCGCAGTACTTCGTGCACCCGCGAAGAAAGTGAGAAGGGGATTTCGTTCTATGAGCTTGCGACACGCTCGCCTATGACCAGGCGGAGTCCGGCTAATGCGCAGAGCAGCACGGCTGTCTCGTCGAGCGGGGCCTCGGCAGGTGCCGTGGTCAGGGCTAGCAGCGAAGGGGGGACGCGTTTCGTTGGTTTGGGATCGAGCTCGGAGGGCAGACCTCGTCGTTCTCGCGTATCCCTAAACCGAAGCATTCCCCTTCCGAGGAGATCCTGACCTCGTTGCTTTTTACTTCCGTTGATTGTTGTAAAGTTTAATTGTAGGGTCGGTTCGGCCATTTGTAATACCATTACATCTGAATATGAATCTTGAAAGTTTCCTTAGAACGTTTTGAAAGTGTGTTGGACTTCGGCGGAGTATTGAACTTGCGTTATTCTCTTTCCCTTCTTTTCAGCTCATCGTGACGATCCACAGCTCGGACTCCAACCGTTCGAAAGGTGCCGCCGAATCCGGGGGAACCTCTGGAACGGTGGTTCTGAGCCCCAGGAGCGCCGATCTGAAGTTACGCCGAGCCGAGAGTGAGTGGGACCACCTTTTGTTGGTTCTCAGTCTCCGGGAAGCCGAGGTCCAACGCTTGGAGAATAAGATCGTCGAGCTGAGCCCCACAGGAGAGGATGACAACTCGCAGACCGCATTCAGCAACGCTCTTCGGGTCAAAAGCATTCGGCACATCCAGTCGAAGATTATTGCCGAGCGGGATGACTTGCTCTCGGAGATGCAGTACTTGCGGGCTGTAATGGCGAAGCTCCGGGGGGATGCAGAGGAGCCGTCAGCCGAGGAGAACGAGCGGTCGGCCGAAGAATTAAGTGAAGATATTTCTTTTTGAACACTAAGTGTTGTTGGTCGGAAGTGTATCTTGCTTGTGAACACTTTGTAACCATGGGACAGATGTGCTTTGTATTTCGGCCTGGCTGTTTAATAAAATATTTTTTTATTGCTCTGTGCTTTTGTCTGGCTTATGACTGTGTTTTCTGCGCCGAGGTCTTTGAACCGAGCGTGTCGGTCCCGTCGGCGAGGTCGTTGGACTGAACTGGCCACTATACGTGTGTCATTCTGTCGTTTAGCGACTCTGACGTGGCGCGGTACGAACTCCCAGGCGGCTCTGTCTCGAAGAAAGTGCTATATTGTCATTCAGCGGAGGTGGCAAAATCTGAGCCGCTGATTGTAAGCACAGATCTTGAGGCGGCTCAGATCCCGAGAAAACGCTATCTTGTCGTTTTGCGCAGGTGGCGAGATCCGGGCCGTCTGTTTGAGATCAAGCACGAAAGTTGAGGAGAAGGGGGAATTTTCTCCGTTTACGAGCTCGGAATGGCACTTGCTCGGCTGCCGACCGAAGGCAGGGAACTTTAATGAGTCGAGCGACGTGGCGCAACGCGGACCGCTGGATGAATACGCGCACCTCGAGACGGGCGTAGATCCCAAGAAAACACTATCTTGTCTTTTAGTGGTCTGGGCGAGATCTGGGCCGTCTGATTGAGATCAGGCGCGGAAGTTGAGGAGAAGGTAGATTTTCTCCGTTTACGAGCTCGGAAAGGCACTTGCTCGGACTCCGATCGAAGGGTAGGTCCCTCCTCCTTGTTTCCCCCGTTTCCGTGACGAGGATCGAACTGAATGCGAGCCGAGCGCTCACCACAACGTAGGGGATTTCCGGAAGGTAATCTTTAGGGCAGGAATTTAACCAAGTGTTTGCCCTCGGGGTTGTCGCGGAGTTCGACGGCTGTGGGAGCAATTCTGAACGGCGATCTACCCCTGGTTCGTCCGGAGACGAGCCGAGGAGGTAAAGTCGAGCCGAGTGTTGGACTCCGAACCATCGGTATAGTTCAACGGCTGTGGGAGCAATTCCGAACGGCGATCTACCCCAGGTTCGTCCGGAGACGAGCCGAGGAGGTAAAGTCGAGCCGAGTGTTGGACTCCGAACCATCGGTATAGTTCAACGGCTGTGGGAGCAATTCCGAACGGCGATCTACTCCTGGTTCGTCCGGAGACGAGCCGAGGAGGTAAAGTCGAGCCGAGTGTTGGACTCCGAACCATCGGTATAGTTCAACGGCTGTGGGAGCAATTCCGAACGGCGATCTACCCCAGGTTCGTCCGGAGACGAGCCGAGGAGGTAAAGTCGAGCCGAGTGTTGGACTCCGAACCATCGGTATAGTTCAACGGCTGTGGGAGCAGTTCGGAACGGCGGTCCGCCTCTAGTCCGTCCGGAGACAAACTGAGGGAAAGAGGCCGAGCCGAACGTGGACTCCGAACCATTGGTTGAGTTCGCAACATGAAATGTAGGTGATAAGAGGGAAGAGTGACATGCATATTCATAAACATAACCGAGCTTTCTTTATTGACGGCGAACCGTTTTACATAATACAATTTGAGAAAAAATGGGTTACAAGTTGGAGGAGAGGAATGGTTCGACACCTCGGATTACTTAGAGAGGCGCCGGAGCGCTCTCTTGGTATTTCAGGAGGTGGTCGGCATTCCAGGTCCTCGGAAGCCTCTGCGGTCCATGTCTTCGAGCCGGTATGCCCCAGGCCGGACAACCTTTGTGATTCGGTACGGCCCTTCCCAATTCAGAGCTAGCTTGCTCCTCTGACTGGGGAGGGATATGGCTAGCTTTCTCAACACCAAATCTCCTTGCTCAAGGTTGGCGGGTCGGACCTTCTTATTGTACTCTAGCTCCACTCTCCTTCTGTAATTCTGTTGCCGAATCGATGCCCTTTCCCTCAGTTCGTCTATCAGGTCCAAGTTTCCTCTGAGGTCCCTGGCATTCTGCGCTTCGTCATAGGCTATGAGCCGAGGGGAAGGAATTCCGACCTCGAGGGGTATCACGGCCTCGGCCCCATAGGTAAGGCTGAAAGGGGACTCTCCGGTGGGCGTCCGCTTGCTTGTGCGGTAGTTCCACAACACATTAGGGAGTTGGTCGACCCACAATCCTTTGGAGCACTTGTCCAACCTCTTCTTGATTCCCGCGAGGATCTGCTTATTAGCGTTCTCGGCCTGCCCGTTCGACTGAGGGTGTGAGACGGACGAGAAGCGCTGTTGAATGACGAGGTCGTCGCATAGGGCTCGGAATGCTGTGCCAGTGAACTGAGTCCCATTGTCCGTCACGAGGACACGGGGGACGCCGAATCTGCATATGACGCTCTTCCAGAAGAACTGCACCACTTTGTTCTCAGTTATAGTGGCGAGGGGCTCGGCCTCGACCCACTTCGAGAAGTAGTCGATGGCTACGACTAAAAACTTGAGTTGACCCGGAGCCGGTGGGAAAGGTCCTAGTAAGTCCATTCCCCACATCGCGAAGGGGATAGGGCTCGATAGGGAGGTGAGGTTGGCCTGAGGGAGGCGTCGGATGCTGGAGTGTCTCTGGCAGGAGCTGCACTGCCGAACATGTCGCTCGGCATCCCGAAGAAGGGTCGGCCAGAAGTACCCATAGTTCAAAGCTTTCCGGGCCAAAGACCTGAATCCGGAGTGTGCCCCTCCGATGCCTTCATGAAGCTCCTGTAGGGCATATTCGGCCTGATCCGGGGAGAGGCACCTTAGGTAAGGTCGGCCATCTATTTGAGAGAAGGAGCGCTTGTATAAAATGCCCTCGATCAAGACATATCGCTCGGCCCGGGTTCTGACTCGGCGTGCTTCTTTGGGATCTGAGGGCAGAACTCCATCCCTTAAGAATTCTACCAGCGGCTTCATCCAATTGTCCTGCAGCGTGACCGGCAATGACTCCACCGAGCGAGGTGTCTCGTCTTCGATGCTCGGTTTAGAGAGGACTTCAATCAGTACGGTCTGTTCGAGACCTTGTAGAGAAGACGAGGCTAACTTGGAGAGAGCGTCAGCTTGTGAGTTCTCCTCCCGGGGGACCCGTTGGATGATGGCTTCTTCGAACCGGCCCATGAGGTCCCGGACCTTGGCGAGGTACTTCGCCATTCGCTCGTCCCTGGCCTCATATTCGCCCAAGACCTGGTTCACGACTAGTTGGGAGTCACTGTGAATCCGAAGGCGCTGCGCCCCAGCACTTCGTGCGAGTCCGAGGCCAGCTATGAGAGCCTCATATTCCGCCTCGTTGTTCGAGGCCTTGAAGTTCATGCGGATCGCATACTGCAGGACGAAGCTATCAGGGCCGTTCAGGATAATGCCGGCGCCACTTCCTTCACTGCAAGAGGATCCGTCTACAAAGACTGTCCAAATGGGGGGCCCATTCGGGACGTGGCCGACCTCAGGGATGGTGGATTCTACAATGAAGTCGGCGAGAGCCTGTGCCTTAATTGCCGTCCGAGGCTGATAGGAGATGTCGTGCTGACTCAGCTCTATAGACCACTTCATCAGCCGGCCCGAGGTTTCGGGCTTATGGAGGACTTGCTTGAGGGGTTGATCGGTGAGGACGACGACTGAGTGAGATTGGAAGTAGGGCCGAAGTTTTCTTGCTGCCATGACCAGGGCGTAGGCTATCTTCTCTATCCTCGGATAGCGGAGCTCGGCGTCCCGAAGCACCTTGCTCACATAGTAAATGGGCCTTTGGGTCCGGTCTTCTTCTCTTACCAACACAGCGCTCAAGGTCTGCTCGGAAGCGGCCAAGTAGATGAAGAGAGGCTCGCCCGGGACCGGCTTACTGAGCAGAGGGGGGTTCACCAGATAGGCTTTCAGCTGGTCGAACGATTCTTGCTGTGCCTCGCCCCATTCAAATCCCTTAGCGCCTCGGAGTGCTTTGAAGAAGGGGAGGCACTTCTCCCCTGACTTGGAGAGGAACCGACCGATGGCTGCGAGCCGACCGGTGAGCTTTTGCACCTCTTTGACGTCCCGAGGCGGGGCCATGTCTAATATGGCTTTAATCTTTTCGGGGTTGGCTTCAATTCCCCGCTGGCTCACCATGAAACCGAGGAACTTGCCAGAGGAGACTCCGAACGCACACTTGTTCGGGTTTAGCCGCATGTTGTACTTCCTCAACACGCCGAAAGCCTCCCGGAGGTCGGCTACATGGTCGGTGCCGCGGATGCTCTTGACAAGCATGTCATCAACGTACACCTCCATGTTTCGGCCGATCTGATGCTGAAAGACCTTGTTGACGAGGCGCTGGTAGGTGGCGCCCGCGTTCTTCAAACCGAACGGCATTACTCGGTAGCAGTAGAGGCCTTGGTCGGTGACGAAGGAGGTCTTCGGGATGTCCGGAGGGAACATCCGGATTTGGTTGTACCCCGAGAAGGCATCCATGAAGCTGAGGAGCTCATGGCCCGAGGTGGCGTCGATTAGGGTGTCGATGTTCGGGAGAGGGAAGGGATCCTTCGGACACGCTTTGTTGAGGTCGGTGAAGTCGATGCATATCCTCCACGAGCCATTGGACTTCTTGACCATTACAACATTCGACAGCCACTCGGGATAATTCACCTCCTGGATGAACTTGGCCTTCAGCAGCTTATCCACTTCCTCCTTGATTGCCTGCTGTCGCTCTAGAGCGAACTTTCGCCTCTTCTGCTGAACCGGTTTGCACCCCGGTTCGACGCTTAGGCGGTGGACGAGCAAGTCTTCGGAGATGCCGGGCATATCCGCGGCCGACCAAGCAAACAGGTCGCGGTTATCCCGGATGCACCTTACCAAGTCGGAGAATAGCACGGTCGGCAAGGACTTGCTGACGAGGAATTTTCGGCTCGGATCCTCGTCGGAGAAGAGTACTTCTTCTAACTCGTCCGCTGGCTCGGACGTTGGACGAGCCTTCGGCTCGGGGATCTCGAGTGTCTCGAGCGAGAGCACTGGTCCCCCGGTGGAAGTCATGTAGCACTTCCGAGCTGTTTCCTGGCTTCCCCTGACTTCCCCTACCCCCGAACAAGTGGGGAACTTCATCTTCAAGTTGTATGCCGAGGGGACAGCCTCAAGAGCGGCTAGGCCGGGACGGCCTAGGATGACATTATATGCTGCCGGGACGTCGACGACCATGAAGTCCATCGGCTCCGTCCGGGTAGTAGGGGTGCTTCCCGCAGTAACGTCTAGGGTTATCACCCCTTAGACGGTTACCGGGACCCCCGTGAACCCGTGGAGAGTATAGCCGGCCGGCTTAAGACGGTCCCGGGACAGCTGCAGGCCCTGAAAGGCCGAGAGGAATAGGATGTTGACCGAACTCCCATTGTCCACCAAAATCCTCTGGACCTTGAAATTGGCCATGCGGAGGTCGATGACAAGGGCATCACAATGGGGGGTTCGGACTCCTTCAAGGTCGGCATCGGAGAAAGACACAGGGACGCCGAGACCCTTCGGTGGCGGGGCACTGTGGACTGAGTTGACTTCCCGGACGAAGGCTTTTCGGGAGGAATTAGAGGAGCCCCCCCTCGGGCCTCCGTGGATCAGGTGCAAAACTCGTTCTTCTTCGAACTCGGGTGTCTCCTCGCGCCGCCCGGAGCGCTTGTTAGCCCCCCGAGGGGGAGGTGAGCTCCGATCTGTTCGATCGTTACCTTTCACGAACTTGGCCAACTGCCCCCTCCGAATGAGTGCTTCGATCTCGTCTCTCAGAGCTCGGCAGTCATTTGTGTCGTGCCCATGGTCTCGGTGGTACCGACACCATTTATCTTTGTTCCTCCTCTTCGCCTGAGTGTGCATCCTCGGGGCCGGAGGGATGATTCCCTCCTTCTCTACCTCCATGAGGATAGTAGAGACATTAGTGGTGAGGGGAGTGAACTTCTCGAACCTGGGGGGAGGGCGGCGCTGACCGCCCGTGTCCTTCTGAGCTTTCTTGGACCCTTCTTCTCCCGTCGCCTTCCTCTTTGTCCCCGCGGCGGTGCCTCCGAAGCTCGGAAGGGCTTCGGCCTCCTCCGCCCGGATGTACTTCTCGCACCTCAGGAGGAGGTCGGCGAAGTCATGCGGGGGCTTCTTGGCCAGGGATGACCGGAGGTTGGCGTTAAGGACGTTCGACTGGAACGCCACGGTAGCCACGGACTGGTCTAAGGAAGCAATTGACCTGACTTCCGCGGTAAATCTTTTCACATAGTCCCGTAACTTTTCTTGCTTCTCCTGCCGCAGGTTCAGCAAGGAAAGACTCGTCTTCTCGGCTCGTCGGCTACTCACGAAGTGAGTAATGAACAGTGTCTCAAACTGTTCGAATGAGAAGATAGACGAGGGAGCGAGCCTAGAATACCATTCCCGAGCCGACCCCCGGAGGGTGGCAGGGAAGGTCCTGCAGAGCACTGCGTCGGAAGCTTGATGGATCAGCATCAGGGTCTTGAAGCTCTCGACGTGGTCGACTGGGTCGGACTCCCCAGAGTATGTTTCAAACTGTGGCGGTTTAAAATTCCTCGGTATATGGGCCTCCATGATCAACCGAGAGAAGGGGGGTCGGCTGGGACGGAAGGTTCCGGCTCGGGACTCTTCCTCCCTGTCCATGCGGCCGATGCGCCTCTCCACCTCATGGATACGGCGGATGAGGGCGTCGTCCCTTCGCTGGTAGTCGTACGACCCTCCGGACTCCTCTTCGTAGGAAGGGGAGTGTGGACTGCGGCGCCGGTACTCCTGGGAGCGCCGAGGACTCTGTTGCCGTTGCTGTCGGCTGGGAGCCGGGGAAGGACTCCGGGTTCGGCACCGGGGACTGGGATCCCTGGGCGGCGTCGGAACCCTCTGAGCGTTCTGGCCGTTCTGTTGGAGATTGAGGGCCTGCAGAACGGTTTCTTGAAACTGGAGGAACTCGGCTCGGCTGATGGGCATATCTCGGTCCCTCGGATGGCGCCGATCCCTGGGGGACCGGGACCTCCTCCTTCGGCGCTCAGGGGACGTCGCTCGGCCTCTGCGTTCCGGGGACCTTCTGCCGTCCCGACGACGTGGCGACCGCTCACCCTGACGCTGGCGGGAGGCTCCCTCTCGGGCCCGCCTCTCGTCAAGATGGGTGCGGAGGTCGTCGTCCTTGTGGCGGTTTTGGAGTGTGATGCGGAGGTCGGGGTGATGAGAGGCCATCAAATCCGATGACCCATTGTGGACCGAGACGTGGCCCGGATTGACAGGCTGCTTCTCCTTCCGACCGTTGTGACCGGACGGACCGTTGTTGGGCTGCTGCTGAGGAGGAGGAGGAGGTGGGACCTGCTGGGTCAGCGGAGGGAGGTTGGACTGAAGGGTAGGCTTGACCGGAGCTTCATTCGCTGGGTCGGTGGGGTTGCCCCCACGGTTCGACCCTCTGGATCTGTTCTTCTTCGGCGGCATGGCTGCAGAGGACGGCGGAGAATGGACTGAGACTGTTCGTGTGGTTTTCCCACAGACGGCGCCAATCTGTTACCGCTGATTTTGGTGTGGGGGTAAACAGATAGAATTTGTGGATCCGAGGAAAACCTGAACAGCTGACTCGACCTTCTTGCTCCCGCCGCAACCTGCAGGGAAGTGCGAGACACCGGGGTTGATTCCGGCGATGCACCCTCCGACGCTCTTGTCAGTAATCAGTAAAAGATTAAGAAAGAGCTTAAGTGGTGAAAAAGTGATTAACCTGGTCTTGGTGATAGAGGGGCTGTATTTATAGTCGCCTTTGGAATGATTTGGGACCTGATTTCCTGCCTAACATTTAGGAGCAAAATCCTCCTATTCTGTTTTAGGAAAGTAGGCCTTGATTCCCTGGTGAGAGCAAATCAAGCTTATTGATTTGATCTAATCAAATCAGTGGCCTGATTCTCCCTTGGTGGACTGGGCTTGTATCGGGTCGGAACCCGCGCCCAGTTGGAGTGGATTTATTCGCGGGCGGTTGGTTTCGTAAGAAGGAGACCCAATACCCGTTTTGGATCCATCTGTATGTGAAATTACCTTTTTACCCCCGTGCTTCAAGATTCGTGCTCGATCTGGACGGTCCCGATTTAACCCCAATTTTAGCCACATCAGTATATATCATGTATGTATCAGAGTATATATACTGTATATACATACAACCAAACCCGTACATACATTAGATAAAACTAGTAATATACACGTGCGATGCGCGTATTAATTTAAAAAAAAAATTAAAGTGAGGTTCTGATTTACACGTGCGATGCATGTCTTAATAAATATGATTACATATTTTTAAAAGCAAATGTGAAGACTATAATGAGAGTTGGAGTTGCATGTGTGTTGCACGTAAGTAGGCAGATTTACAACTCCAACTCTTCCATTATAATAGTTATTATACTTTATATTATAGATAGATAGTAATGTATACGTGTGATGCACATTTAATATATGAAAAAAATTAAAGTAAAATATTTGACATAGTGAAGACTCGAACCTGAGACCTCCTTCATATTAGTTATGCACGTGTAATGCACGGATTGGTATTATATTATAGATAGATAGATAGATAGATAGTAATGTATACGTGTGATGCACATTTAATATATGAAAAAATTAAAGTAAAAAATCTGACGTTGTGAGGACTCGAACCCGAGACCTCCTTCATATTAGTTATGCACGTGTAATGCATGAGTAGGTAGATTGAAAAATGACACTAAGGCCTTCTCCCATTATAATATTAGAGATAGTATACAATATAGAGCATTTATGTATATACATATATACATAAATATGGATTATATATATATATATATATATATATATATATATATATATATATATATATATATATGCATACTGTATATAGTTTAACAAACATCTTTTATACATTAATTTTAAAAAAAAACTATTTTATGAAAAAGTTTACGAAACAATACTCTGTTTTCGAAATTAAAAAAACAACTTTATAATTTTTTTTCAAAAACTATGTTTAAAATGAATTTTCAAAACAAAAAACCAAACGCAGCCATAGTCTTGTGATCATATCTTGGAATGTTCTTCATCAAAGAATCTGATATATATATATATATATATAAATGTCTGTGTGTGTGTGGGGGGGGGGGGGGGGGGGGGGGGGGGGGAAAGCTTCGATTGTGCACTCCTCTAGTGCACACGGCATGTGCACTAGGCCTCGGGCGTTCATATCGACGATCCGAACCGTTCACATTGATCTACACATCTACATTAGTCTAAATATTTAAAATCAAATCATTTGAAATTCATTTGCCCATTTATCATGTGACTATAAAAAATAATAATTTTCAGCCATACAATTTTGTAACACTTCAATGGATGGGTAAATGAATTTCAAATCCATGTTTGAATAGTAAAACAATAATTAGTTGTAAATAAAAGTCCATGTTTCCATTAGTATATGTTGAAAAATAATTATAAATGGGGTTGTAAAATCCAACTTTTTAGAACTTTGAGTGTGGAAAATAATGAAATTTAACTGTTGGTGAGATATTTGCTATTTTCAATGTAACACGAGCAATAAAAAATGCATCAAAATTTTTAAAATTTACAAACCTGAAATCTGAAAATATAAATTTCTTAGTAAAATAGAGAGAAAATGAGAGAGAGAGGGAGAGAGAAATAAATAAATAAATAAATAAATAAATAAATAAATAAATAAATAAAAAAGTTGTTTTGGGGGGATTTGAATTTGAGTTTTGGGGAAAAACTTTTGGGC
Organism: Hemerocallis citrina; assembly: GCA_017893485.1. Classification (NCBI taxonomy): domain Eukaryota; kingdom Viridiplantae; phylum Streptophyta; class Magnoliopsida; order Asparagales; family Asphodelaceae; genus Hemerocallis; species Hemerocallis citrina. The sequence goes on along the minus strand of CM030358.1, from coordinate 154,461,720 downwards.
GGAAAAATATGTTTTGTGAGATTAGATCTAGACCATTGATTTCAACCATATTGAATGAGAGCCACTTGCATGATAGCTTTCTTTGTATTTTATTATTATTATTATTATTATTATTATTATTATTATTATTATTATATATATATATATATATATATATATATATATATATATATATATATATATATATATATATATATATATATATATATATATATATATATATATATAGGGCCCTTCCGTTGTGCACTACCCTCAGTGTGCACTCCGTGTGAACTTTTTACACGGAGTGCACATGGATGATCCGAACCATTCACATTGATCTACACATCTAAATTAGTCTAAATATGTAAAATCACGTCATTTTGAATTCATTTGCCCATCTATTAAGTCAGTATTAAAACAAACGATATTCAGCTATGCAATTTTGTAACACTTCAATTGATGGGCAAATGAATTCAAAATGACTTGATTTTACATATTTAGACTAATTTAGACGTGTAGATCAATGTGAACAGTTCATATCATCCATGTGTACTTTGTGTAAAAAGTTCACACAGAGTGCATACGAAGGATAGTGCACAAAGGAAGGGCCATATATATATATATATATATATATATATATATATATATATATATATATATATATATATATATATATATATAGGGAAAGCTTCGGTTGAGCACTACTCTAGTGCTCACCGCGTGAACACTAGGCCTTCGGGTGTTCATATCGAAAATCCGAACCGTTCACATTGATCTACACATCTAAATTAGTCTAAATATGTAAAATCAAATCATTTGAAATTCATTTACCCATCCATTGAAGTGTTACAAAATTGTATGGCTGAAAATTATTGTTTTTATAGTCACATGATGGATAGGCAAATGAATTTCAAATGATTTGATTTTACATATTTAGGCTAATTTAGATGTGTAGATCAATGTGAACGGTTCGGATTTTCGATATGAACGCCCGAAGGCCTAGTGTTCACGCGGTGAGCACTAGAGTAGTGCTCAACCGAAGCTTTCCCTATATATATATATATATATATATATATATATATATATGTATATATATATATATATATATGTGTATATATATATATATATATATATATATATATATTAGGGATGGCAAACGGGTCGGGTCAACCGCTGACCTGCTCGAATAACCCGGCTCGCGAAACGGCGATTTGGTTCGGGTTCGGGTCGAACCCATGAACAGTAACGGGTCGACCCGGGTCACGAAATAACGAATCAAAATAGCTGAACCCGGCCCGCGAACCCACTAAAAATTACCAACCCACGGGTCGACCCGCAGGTTGCGAACCGTTAAACCCGAACGGACCAAACATTCGACCTGCCCCGAGTCGACCGTTGACCCGCGGGTTCAACGGGTCGCAAAACGTGCCGTTGGGCACTATACAACAGAGGCAGCAGCAACGGCTCTTAGAGTCGTTTTGAAGGTTTTTTTGTTTTTATTTTTACCCTATAAATACCCCCCAAAACCCCCTCAAAAAATTCACACCTTACTCTCTTACTCTCTCTACTATTATTACTCACTAGTATAATGCACGTGCGATGCACGTCTATAAAAAAGTTGTCATTAAATTAAATAAATTTGTATATTTTGATTTGACGTGCATGACACGGGAATGTTTAGCGGATGTAGTTTGCACGTATATTGCACGGGTTTGTCATGGGGATAATTTAATCATATAGCGATGCACGTATTAATAATTTCAAAAAATAAAAATAAAAACTCTGGCGTAGGGAGGATTTGAATCGGAAACCTCCTTTATAATAGTTATATACGTGCGTTGCACATGTTGGTAGAATGACACAATGACAAATGACACAAAGGCCTTCTCCCATTAAAATAGTAGAGATAGAGGTATTATGAACATTAATAAGATAGAAGTTTTGAGATTGCTATATTCTGTTTTCTCTCAATATTTCTTTCAATTTTATAATAGTTCTAAATAATATTAATAAGACTAACATTAATATGAAGCTTTAAAGATTCTATGCCCACTGTGCTTGTCTATATATCAGTTTCAACTGTAATTTTGTAATTAGATAATCGACAACAAAGCCTGTGAATTTTGTGACGACAAAACCTGTCAAAATAATGTGAATTTTTTTGACTGGTAGTAAAGCAACTACAACAATTTAAGTATGCAGAGTTTTGACAACAACAATGAATTTTTTTTTTAATACTGCAAAAGAACCAAACCTGTGCAGCAGTGCTGTGGTTTCAAATTTACTCATTGATATAATCTGAAAACAAAACGATGAAGATACTCATAACTGAAAGCCATATAAACAGAACAATTTGTCAAACATACACTGAACATTTGACAGGTTCTTGATGCATTACCAATCAACAATAAAACATTCTGAACAATTTACATGAATCCCTGGTTCAATAGCTCGCAATCATGTTTCATAAGAGGGTCATAACCAATATATGTTTCAATTTTGATTCTTTTTGCAAAATATCACACATGGAAGTTGAAGGAACCGAAACTACTACAGAAACAAAAGAAGTTCTCAACGGCAGCAAGCTCTTAGACAGGAAGCTTCCTCGTGTCGACTCGCTGCACTTGGAGGTAGGGAATGTGTTGAGTTTCCGAAGCCATGGAGCACAGGTCAGATAAAAAGTCTGCTGTTTTCATTTATAGAACTGTAAGAATATGCATATGTAAGAATATGCGGATCACTACTTCATGAATGAAACAGTATTAGATTAGAAATTGAAAAAACTGATGAAAAGTTCTCATGGATTCCCCCTAACTGACCGGGAAAATTTTCTGTGAGTCAGTTGAGATGCATAGAAGAAATATGATACACAACAGTTAGAATCTGAAGTGAAAAGGATGTCTTCCCTGTCCCGTACTTGTTTTGTTATACTCTTATTATACGTGTAATACACATAAATTGATAGATTTAAATAAAGTTTATAATAGGAGAGTTGGAGTTAAAATGCAATAGACGTAACTGGTAGGTTTAAAAATGACACTAAAGTCTTCTAGATTCAAGTACAGCTCCCAAGTCTAGAGTTGGTGGTTTATCCAAAATTTTTAGCGGGCTACATGCACCCTATTTCTCATTCAACTTTCTTAAGGCCTTCAGCTGTAACCCATATTCATTTAGGTTTGACCTTACCTTAGATGCTATGATCTTACAGCTACTCCTAACCATATACTTATTTGTTTTTACTGCATATGCATGCCCAAGTTATCTCAGCTTAGTCCTACCAATCAAATAATTCTTAATCAAACAACCATATATTAATTCTGACATATAAATGGTTAATATCTTATCTTTAAATGTATTATCGCCCATCCTTATTTCAACCACATTGTATGGACATGTTTCTTAATTACCTCAATCATAAAGAAAATTTGGTTATATAATAAAATTTCCTATCAAGTTCATGAACATATATAATCAAATAGAGCTGAAACTGAATAGTTCTTTTCGAATAGGAAATAAACCACCAAGCTAGTTTCCTAGAAAAGAAGGAAAGGCTCATTACAGAAAAAATCATCAAACATTTTTTAGTAACCCTTCAAAAGAATTTTTCACAGTACATAAGTATAAAGATCAAAATGCACACAGGAATCATCCAAGGAATGGCTCACCAAAGTGATTTCACTGCACCTGGAAGAATTATATGACGAATGTAAGAGAGAAAGAGACAATTTACCTCATTGAGCATCCTGTGAAGCTCATCACGTGCCTCAACCACACGATCTCTGTCATTACTGTCCACAACAAAGATAAGACCCTGTGTATTCTGGAAGTAGTGCCTCCACAGGGGCCTGATCTGTAGCATTTCAAATTTCACTCATTAGATGATCGGTACAGTTCAATACAATAACTTCATTTTGTACATTAACAGTGGAAGGAAAAAGACATTTAAGTGTTTAAAATTAGACTAACTATATCTGCATTGAATTCATCTAAACTAATTATATGTATTGCAGTGAAGTTAATGTTGTGTTTTAATACCTTGTCCTGACCCCCGACATCCCAAACAGTGAAGCTAATGTTCTTGTACTCCACAGTCTCCACATTGAATCCTGCATTAACACAAATCCGTCAACCTCGCTCAAAACATCATATATTTATACTTGCTACACGTTACTCAGCATCAGATTTCCCAAATACTATCATTTACAAACGGAACAATGCGTCAAAAAAAAAAACTGCAACTGCAATCATGTCAGAACTACTAAATCCTATCTTATTAGTTAAACAATACTCAACTTGAGTGTCAAGAACATACAAACTTAGTCCCATTTTTCCAGGCATGACCCGACTGAAAGTGTCTTATTCTGATATAACCCCCAAAGCCTTTGCATTTATATATAACCTCCACTAAACTTTAAATTACATGAAATAAACCTCAGCATAACATAAATATCCTTACCACATTCACCTCCATTAAGAGGGTCAACTATGATTACCTGTCAAGGTTTGGACTGTCCTTTTATTTCTTCATCCATTGTTGTCTACTATGTGGTGCAAGTGCATGCAGTGGCCTTCTTGAACTGTGAACTCTCTTCTTTCATCTCAAATCTAAGCTCGTTCGGCTACTTGTCGTAGGTTGACTCGAAGATCCACCCGAATTCATTTTAGGATTTGCATTATTAGCAGTACCAACTCCAACATGCCCATTGCTGGTTTCAGTTGATGTATTTGGTGGTGCAGGATTCTCCAGAAGAAACATTCCAGGCAATATCAGATGGTTCTTTTTGGGTTCTATCAAGCCATCTTTCCCTTGCTGCAATTTTAGAAGTGCTTCAAATTTCTCTCTTCTGTCTTTCTCCAAGTCAGACTGGAGAATCACTTTTTCATCTTCATCTATGTCCATTCCTGTAAAACTCTAAATACAAAAAGATAATAGTGTTTAGTATAGATAATAAGATCCGTCTAAAATGCTCTAACTGCATATTAAGCAGATGAAGACTAATTCAATAACTACCATTTTAACACATATGTTAACCATTCACATATGTTAACCATTTTAATAGTCTTTCTAATTGTTTGTCCCAAATCTGCAATACCTTACTGCTCATCTTGTTGACCAACTTTCTAATTAACTTATCCTGTTGTACAATTTAAAGCCTAAGACTTCAAGAAATGTTTTCTAGTTATGCGATTAACGAACTAATCATCATGGTTTGTCTTTATTTGATTATTTATCTAATAAAATAAATACTATTGATACAATTAAATCGTGGACTTTCTTTCAGCAATACGAAAAACAAAAATATACTTTAAAAAAAACTTGTAGAAATCAAGCAACTACTACAAACTAAACTATCTCCTCATAACTACTACAAACTTTTGGCCTCCGTAACACATGTTAACCATTTTAATCGTCTTTCTAATGGTAAAGATAAAATGTAGTATATATAACCATATAAAATGTAGTTAATAAAGAGATATAATGCAAAATGTATGTTGATAGTCTAATTATATTTTTTTCTCATAGTTTTGAACAATAGTATGTATAAATTGAGAAAACTATGTACATTTAAATACCAACTTACCGTTTAATTTGAAGTTCCATGACATTTCACCAATACATCCTTGTAAACAACATTTTTTGTATATATGCCTTGTCGACGTGCTAGATGTCCATTCTTGATTAAGAGTTTTGTAGTAGATCTCGAAACTCCCCTGGACAGAGCGACATATAATTGTCCATGACTAAATACGTGATCCGGAAGGTACACACCAACATATGGAATGGTTTGTCCTTGCGACTTGTTAATTGTCAAGGCGAAACTAAGCCTTACTGGAAATTGCTTCCTTATGAGTGTAAAAGGCATCCTTACATTTTCTGAGGGCTGAAGAGCGATCCGATGAATAAAAACTCTTGTACCATAGCAATGACCAGTCACTATTTCTGCATCAATTAAGTTTGGAGAGAAATTTTTACAAATTAATCTTGTTCCATTGCAAAGACCAATTCTTGAATCAATATTTCTTAAAAGCATGATCGGAGCACCTATTTTCATTGTCAACTTGTGTGGTGGAAGTCCTCCAGGCGTAATAAAATTTAGATATTCTTGCTGATATAAATTTTGTCTATCATTCTCAACAGCATCAAATGAAAAGTATACTTGTTCATCTCCAGAAAATAAACTAATTATATCATTATTAATTTGGTCAACAGATTGATTAGTTAGGGTAAGCAAAGCCCTCTCAGTAATATATTTCTTATCATGTGCATTAGAGCTCAATGAAGGAAAAATCATGTCAATAAAATTGAACAATGAGTTTTCACCTTCCCATGGAACAACCATATCATCTGGCATTCTAATCATTTCACTTTCAACATATGCTTCATTTTTATCGCCAATGCGTAGGAGAAAGTTGGAAAAATCAGAATCCTCCTTGGCTCCGCATATTTTCTGTCAACCGAATGACAATTACGTCATTCCAAATTGCAGAGTTGACTATACATGCGTCAATAGTTTGTGCTTTTGTACCATACTGCACGACTGGAAGAATTTGTCGAAAATCTCCACCCAAAACCACAACTTTTCCTCCAAATGGAAATTCATTTCCAATGATATCTTTCATTGTCTTGTTCAAGGCCTCAAAAGCATAACGATGGGTCATTGTTGCTTCATCCCAAATGATGGCACTCGCGAGACGTAAAATTTTAGCCTCATCAGATTGGATAGAGATCATACATGACGAAGTTGAACATAATTTTATGGGAATCTTGAATCTTGAGTGTGCTGTACGACCCCCAGACATCATTATAGAAGCTATTCCTGAAGATGCTGTTGCTAATACAATATGGTCTCTATGTCGCAAAAAAGACAAAATACAGCGATAAAGAAATATCTTTCCAGTACCTCCAGGACCATCAACAAAAAAGACTTTACTCTTCTTATTAATGACTGCTTCTGTGATAAGACTGAATGCACACTTCTGATTCACATTAAGTTTTTCATTTAAAGACAAATCTTCATCAGAAATGGGTATCGATTTCTCATCTTCTATTAGTTGTGGGATATCGACATCTTCATTAATATTAATTACAGGTAAGTCATAGTCATCAATGCTCTTGCCATACTAGTTTAAGAGACTGTTGAGCTCTTGCAGCAATCGTACTTCACATAGTCCATTCAGGTTGCTTGCAGATGAATAGTCCTCGGACATATATGATTTAAATTGGTTCCAGAGTTGTCTTACTCCAACTGGCTCACAATATATCAGTAGTGTTGTAAAAAGTCTTCGTAGAGCTGATGGCATATGAGTATTGGATGTTTCTAGAAGACAACTGTTGATGCTATTATCGCTCTCCAACAAACCCAACACCTCTGTTACTTGCTTAAATGTTGGATATCTAATCCCATTTACAGTAAGTAAGTAGTCAAACGATAATGGACCTCTAACATGATTTAACAACATTCTTAAATAGTAGCGATCACCTTCTCGAGGAGAAATGACATACATCCTGTCGATTTGACTAATATTAATTTGTCTCTTGCTCCATTTCTGTTCATTGCTCTTCCACCTATGAAGACATGTTCGAAAAGCGTAAATGTTATCATCAATAATTAAAAGTATATATAACTGTCATCATTTATTCACTTCACAATTAAAAGTTATTATCAATAACCTTATATTCGAAGAAGATTCAGTGAAATATCCAAAATGTCTCCATATTCATACTTGTAATGCTCTGGAAACTCCCTGTACAAATATTATCTTGCCTCAGGTTCTTCATTATTTTTTTTAAAGAACTCTGTCAACATCGTTTTTTGCATTCGATCATCAGCAAGTACATTCTCAATTGACTGATGAGCATAATATAGAAGTTGTTGTTTATTTGGCAAGTGAATTTGCAATGAGAGAACTGACGGATACATTCGAGTCATAGGAAAATCGAATATTTTCCAGGCAGCTTCTTGAGGGCATATCCAACGGGCATCAACGTGCTGTGATATTTCATCTGTAGCATCACCTGGCTGGATTTGAAAGGACACACGATTAGGTCCTTTGTAAACATACTTATAAATATATTTAACAGAAATTATACTCGAACAAATTTCAACATTGATATGGCAATTATATTTTTTCAACAGCCATGGGTTATAAGGAACCACCCATCTATTATTGATCAGTTGATTAGAGTTCTCCCTAAAAGAGATATATCGACCAGTATCTCTTCGGCGATACACGGGATATGAGTTCTCTCCTTGCAAAGTTGTAGGAGCAAATTGTTTGGGATACTCTTTCTTGCATTTCCCATCTTTCATGCAAGCTGATTTGGGATTCAAATGCCCGCAAGGTCCATGAATCATATGCTTCAACACAATCTCATATAGTTCAGGCTCCATATCCTGATCTGGAATTTCTGCTCTTACTATCCTATCGTAATCATCCGCAGAAATAATTTTATCTCTATCATCAAGAATGATTAATATGTGAGCATGAGGTAATCCACGCTTCTGAAATTCAATGACATGTACGTGTGCAATGACTCTCCCAAGTACTCCTCTGTCAAATATATCTTTCTTAAACTCCTCCAGTTTAGAATGAAAAATTCCTGTAATTAAATCTGACCTGTCTTGTGGAAGCTGCCCAGGTAATAATTCATTGAAAATTTCAATCCAAGATGGATTGCAAGTCATAGTAATGAATAAGTCAGGCTTGCCATATTTTTGCACTAAAGCCATTGCATTTCGATATCTTTGATACATATCTCGGGGACTTCCGACATAAGATGCAGGTAGCACAGTTCTCCTACCCATATTTCCTACAAAATAACAAACAGTGCAACAAATTAGATAGTTAACATGTTTGATAGAAAATATTATTCATATCATTTTGTATTTATATACAAATGACAGAATTTACCAGCAAATGTCTCGCCTGCATTTTGTGCACCTTGTAAACCTTGATACATTTCAGCACGTATTTCATGTTGATGATCACGAATCCAACGCAACCTCTGTGTTGCAATTTTAACATAGTTGTCTACTAAGTATTGTTGGAGTAATTGCCCACCAAGAAGGAAAACGGATGTGTCTTCTTCACGAATCTAGGAACTCGATAAATTAGATCATTAATGATAGATAAATAGATTGCTTATTGATTAGGAACAAATATCAAATACAAATAACATACTATAATCAATACCTGAAGTCGAAATGCATAATATTCTGTACATGATACTTTTCGTCCGTCATTATGAATGTAGATATCCCAACCATGACTTCCATAAGGTAATAAATGGGGATATTGGAGAGGATCATAATACCCAGCAGTATCTGGAACATTGTGAAGTTGATTAGAATAAGTTTCCACAACAATTTCTCTTTCATGGCAGTCATAAGAATTATCCCCGGGAACCCACACTGCAGCAACTTGTGAAGAAGTAGGCAAATGATATTTTCCTTTATGATTCGGTCTTTCCTTAAGTATTAGCTTGCAATTGTCAAGACTAGAGCGTCTTGAAAGACACCGCAAATTATGAATATATGGATTATGCGCATGGAGAATTTGTTGAAGCTTTTCCACAACTGGCCTACTCACCAAATCACTTTCCATTAATCTATTATCGAGTTCATGCTCGGTATCATATATATACAGTTGTATATATCGAGGTCTAGAATTATTATGTGGAATAAGACTACCAATCTTATAATATTTGGCACCCTGAGCATGAAAAGTGTAAATACCCATTCTACTATTAGAAAACTTGTCATCAAGATGCACCCCAATGGAAGTAAATGCAAACACATGGTTATAAGTACGTATGTGTTGCCTAAAAGTTTTTCCTTCTCCAGACTGATCAATATAAAGGCTCATCAATTCAGGAGGAACTGATATTCTTGGCAATTGTACTCTACCTGTTTGACAACACAAATCATTGGATTCTTGGAAAAATAGTTTTTCCCCACAATGTGTGCACCTTCTTGTAGGTGGTAGATGAAATCGTTGACAGGGAGATGTGTCCACATGGTTTCTTGCAGAATTATGATGTCTCACAATAGTTTGAACTCTTCTTGTCACTTGATTATCTCCAGTTGTTCCTACGTTAAATTTAAGAAAGATCACAAAAATAAGTAGAAGAAAAATGAGGAATGATAAGGATATGATTGACGTTATAAAATCATACCTTCAATCATATTAGAGTGACGATTTCTTTGATACTGCCTACACCTATCTCTTTCTTCATCGAGTTGATCTTCAGACATTGACAATTGTCGATTTCTCGTATATTGACGTTGTCTCTGTCTAAGCTCATCCAATTGTGATGCAGTCATATTAGCTCTTCTATTTACGTGATATTGTCTAAGGTACTCTCTACGTTCAGCAAGCTGTTGAGATTCTGAGAGTTGAGGTATTTCAGTTGGTGCTGCAATTTCTTGTTGATACTGTAATTCTCCTTTGTCTACTATTTCTCTGTCATTACTTGGTTGATTATCTGCATTCATCAACGATCGTCGATTTCTTTGATACTGCCTACGCCTCTCTCTTTCTTCAGCTCATTGATCTTCAGACATCAACGATCGTCGATTTCTCATATATTGACGTTGTCTTTGCCTTTGTTTTTCCAACTGTGACGCAGTCATATTAGCTCTTCTATTTCTCTGATACTGCTTAAGCCTCTCCCTACGTTCAAGCATTTCTTGTTGATATTGTATTTCCCTTTCGTCTATTATATCTACATCATTACCCTGTTGATTGTTCGTTGGATATATGCTATCCATTTACCTTGAAGGAAGTAGTGTGTACTTAAAGGTTAATTGAAAAAGTAATATTACTTGAAAAAAATAAAATGATATAAATGATATAAAAAAGGCAGTAACATAACCATAATCCTTTTATTGAACAAAATTTATATCAATAACATATCACACTAATTCTGAATCTAAATATTGTTTTGACAATAACCAACATGAAAGCGACACTTGCCTGCCATTTATGTTCTTCTTATTCGAAAATCACCTCATTCTCAATACCCTTTCCTGTAATACACCTAAAAAATACACACAAATAAAAAATTAATCTCGAAACTCCCCTAGACAAAGCGACATATAATTGTCCATGACTAATCTCGAAACTCCCATTTAATTTTTAATAGCATAATATAATCATAAGAAACCACTTTGTTATAGATCAAGGAATAAGATTCATAATTAGCTCGACTAAAAATGGAAAGAAAAAAAGACAGTCAAAAGTACCAACAACAATCTAAATTGATCAAATTTAGAGTAAGATTTTTCTAGAAGTACCAACAACAATTTCCTCAACTTACAATAAACGAATAGAAAAAGCGCACTGCTAACCTTGAAGGAAGTAGTGTGTACTTAAAGGTTACTTGAAAAAGCAATATTACTTGAATAAAATAAAATGATATAAAAAAGGCAGTAACATAACCATAATCCTTTGATTGAACAAAATTTATATCAATAACATATCACACTAATTCTGAATCTAAATATTGTTTTGACAATAACCAACATGAAAGCGACACTTACCTGCCAATTATGTTCTTCTTATTCGAAATCACCTCCTTTTCAATACCCTTTCCTGTAATACACCTAAAAAATACACACAAATAAAAAATTAATCTCGAAACTCCCTTGGACAGAGCGACATATAATTGTCCATGACTAATCTCGAAACTCCCATTTAATTTTTAATAGCATAATATAATCATAAAAAACCACTTTGTTATAGATCAAGGAGTAAGATTCATAATTAGCTCGTCTAAAAATGGAAAGAAAAAAAGATAGTCAGAAGTACCAACAACAATCTAAATTGATCAAATTTAGAGTAAGATTTTGCTAGCACCCATTAGATACCTACACTGAAAATAATCCTAAGTTATTAGCAAGATAGATATGTGTTCTAACTTGTAATTCTCTAAAGTCTCTAATTAAATTAAGAGGGTTGTATGTTGTGTTTACGATCAACCCCAAAAATGGAGGGTTGGAAATATGAATCTGCAAGTGCAAAAGATTTGGCATTTCTAAAGTCTTGTCTATTTTTCATATGCAATTTTTTTGTCAGCAAAATTCATAGTTCACAGTCAACAAAATTCATATGCAATTTTTCATAGTCAGATATGAAAAAAATAGTGGTGTACACCTATGTTATAATGAATCAAGGATTCCTTCAATTCATATCTGATGTTCCAGAAATCTTTTTATCTTTTCATAAGCTAAGAGCTAAATTGAAAAGCTTCAGTCACTCAAGCTATATCTGAAATTCCAAGTGCACAAACTCAATCTAAACTAATTTTTTTGTCTCAACTCATGGAAATAGTGCCTAAGAATTTACGTAGGGAATATAACCCAGTCACAAATGAGAAGAACAGTATGCAAATAGATAGAGCACAGATAATGGATCATATCACAGACGTACAGACCCACATCAAACAGACATATTATAACTCATAAAAGCAATTAAGAGGATTGTATGTTGTGTGGACGATCAACCCAAAAAATGGAGGGTTGGAAACATGAATTTGCAAGTGCAAAAGATTTGGCATTTCTAAAGTCTTGTCTGAATAGTTCACAATCAGCAACATTCATATGCAATTTTTCATAGGCAGATAAGAAAAAAATAATGGTGTACACCTATGTTATAATGAATCAAGGATTCCTTCAATTCATATCTGATGTTCCAGAAATCTTTTTATCTTTTCATAAGCTAAGAGCTAAATTGAAAAGCTTCAGTCACTAAAGCTATATCTGAAATTCCAAGTGCACAAACTCAATCTAAACTAATTTTTTTGTCTCAACTCATGGAATTAGTGCCTAAGAATTTATGTAGGGAATACAACCCAGTCACAAATGAGAAGAACAGTCTGCAAATAGATAGAGCACAGACAATGGATCATATCACAGATGTACAGACCCACATCAAACAGACATATTATAACTCATAAAAGCAAATAGAAAAAATACAGAGCTAAGATAATAGAAGATTTTTCAAGGATTAATTATTGCATACTCAGGCGCAAGATGGGGATGCACAAGGCTGGGCGGCTGAGCGAGGAGGCGGGACGGGGAGGCGCTGGCGATGGAGGCTGAGCGAGGAGGCGAGGAGGCGGGACGGAGAGGCGCGGGGGGAGGGCATGAGGAGGCAGAACGGAGAGGCAGGATGGGGAGGCGCGGGGGAGGGCGCCTGAGCGAGAAGGCGGGACGTGGGTGCGAGGCGAGCAGGTGGGACGGAGAGGCGGGACGGGGAGGCACGAGGGATGGCGTCTGAGCGGGGAGGAAGGACGTGGTTGCGCGATGGGTAGGGTGCGACGTCGGTGGGAGGCGCGGGTGAGGGAGAGGAGAGCGGGACGTTGGGTGCGTGATGGGGAGGGCGCGACGTCGGTGGGAGGCGCGGGTGAGGGAGAGGAGAGCGGGACTTTGGGTGGAAGGGAGGAAGAGAGAAATTTGGGATTTAGGGTTTGTTCAGCCAAAAGAAGATGAAGGGTTTTTTTTTGTTGGGATTGCACGTGTATGAGACGGGTATGTATGGAAATTAAGTTTGGCCGTATATTGCACGGGTTGACTCACACACAAAATTAGGGTTTTGTTTACGACCCCAACTCTCCCATTAAAATAGTATAGATTTCTAAGCAATTTGTGAACAATTGAGGTATTGAACAAACAAGTCTTCAAGGCATATACACGATCAAATTCCGATCGTATCGAAATTAAAATTCAACAACGTCTTCAACTCTTCAACTCTCCTCCAAGTGATCAAGTCTTCAACTCTCCTCTAAGCTCTCCTCAATTCTTCAATTCCGGATTTGAGGATTTCTACTTCTACTTCTATTCTTATTTACACGGAATTTTTTTATATACGCGCATCCACGGTGAACGGTATCAAAATTTCATATCTCTCTTCTTTATTTTTGTCGTAGTTATAATTTTTCGTATCTTAACCATTTGTTGGTTTTTTGATATTCTCTCTCTCAACCCTCTTGTTTTCAAGATTTTTTTTGTAACTCATTGCTCCTACATTGTGTAATTTTTTTACATACATTACTACATTATGTCTAGATCACACGGTAGCGGTCGTAGTCAAAGTGGGCAAGATTCCACCGGCACTTCCCGTAGGCCAATTGTCCCACTTAGTGAGCCCGCCGAAGAGTACCATGATCCTCCTACCCAACAATGGGTACACATGATGAATTTATAGGAGACATACAATTAGAAAAACAACAACAACAACAACCAACCGAAACAACACAACCCCCTAGTGGTAGGAAAAGTATAGGAGAAAGTAATGATTGACATAAATTTTACAATTTTATCTTGGACAAAGAAAATTCGGGTATATGTTTGAAAGTTTGTAAAACATGTGCTAAGCAATACAAATTCAAGAGGGGTGATGACACCGATACAATTAAGCGACACATCCTAAATAACCATAAAGAACTTCTTGTTGACCTACCTGACCAACAAAAAATCCACCCTAGGATCGGTCTAGTTGATAGCCACCCTTATGTTCCCGATCTTGTTCGTCGGGAAATTGTCCGGTTAGTAATAAAGGAAGAGTTATCATTTTCCTATCCCGAGAGTAGGGACTTGAAAATTTTTAATCAAACGGTCTTAAACCCTCATTTTAGAAGAATCCCGAAAAATACTTGCAAATCAGATTGTTTTAAAATGTACAATGAAAGGAAGGACGCTTTGATTGCAATTTTATGGAGTTTAACTTGTAGAGTTAGTTTAACTTCGGATTGTTGGACGAGTTGCAACAATATTCTAATGATGGGAATAATCTGTCATCGGATCGACAATGATTGGATTCTTCAAAAAAGAATCACATCACTTGCCGCGTTGCCCTATCCCTATAGTGGCGTTGAAATAGCAAACCGTATTTTAGAAATTTGTGATGTTTTTCATATTCGCGATAAAATTATGTATACTAGTTTTGATAATGCATCTAACAGCAATGCATCAATTAGGATTTTAAAATCCGCATTAAACCCTCCATCTGACAATATTTTTCATGTTAGATGTGCATATCATATTTTAAATTTATGCGTTCAAGATGCATTAAAAATAGCCGATCCATATATACTTAAAATTAAAAATTGTGTACATTTTATTGCATTAAGTGACACCGTATTTCAAGAAAGGAAAGCTTGGTGTAGGCTTTAATATGTACCATTTAGAAAATTTTCAAAGGATGTCAAATACTGATGGAACTCTACTTTTGATTTACTACATGTTGTTACCGAATATAAAGCATATATAAATGATTTTTGTATCACAAAAAATATGCCAAATTTTGAAATTACTCCCCCCGATTGGTTTTATGTCGAATCTTTGTTGAAATTTTTAGAACCTTTCAAAACTGCAACTTTAAAATTTTCAAAATCATATGAATCTACTTCTAGTAGCATTTTAATTTCAATAGTTACTATGATGCGAACATTTAACGAAATGTTAAATGATGCTTTTGTTGGTGATATTGTAAAACCTGCATACAAAATTTTTTGAAGTATTTTAATCCTCCTCCCATGTTGTTTTGTGTTGCTACCGTTATGGATCCTCGTATCAAATTAGAAGATACGAAGAGTTTGATTGAAATATTTTTTGCATTACTTGGGGAGAATGTAGAAATAGAAATTGATTGTGCTTCCTTTTTAGTTAAATTTGAATCTACATTAAATAACTTGTATGATTATTATGATAGATCTTTTGTTTCTAGTAGTACAACTTCTGTAGTTAGTTCTTCTTCTGCTACTTCCAAATGTAAGGGTAAGAGTAAATTTGATGATAGAACATTTAATTTACTTGCACAAATTCAATCCAAAAAACCTAGGACTAATCAACCAAATGAATTAAATTGCTATAACCAACAAGATTCTGAGTCTTCTATTTCTCCATTAGATATTTTACAATGGTGGAAAGACCATGAACACACTTAAATATATGGCTAAAGATCTACTAACTCCTCCTGTCTCTACAGTTGCTTTTGAAAGTGCATTTTCTTCAAGTGACAGGGTTCTAACTGATTACAGAAATTGCTTGAAGCCCGACTCGTTAGAGATGCTCATTTGCACAGAAGACTGGCTGAAGGCTGAAGATAGAACACAAGGGAAAACATTATCTATGTCCACAAGTGGGAGCACCTCGCCGGAAGAACAACAACAACAACATCAATAGCAACCAAAATGAAGAATTCAAGACCAACAACAACAAGTCAACAACAACAAATTGAAGGCCATCAACTTGAAGACAATTGTAAATATATAAAAAAATTGTATTAAATCTTTGCTTGTTATTTCAAATTAGAAAATTGAAGTAAATTGAAATTGTATATAAGAAATATGTTAGTGTATATCGTATAAAACAAATTTGTGAAATCTTTATTTCATATTAGAAATTGTGAAACTTGTATAACTTGAAATCATATGAATAATATTTCAATATTTTTTTTTGGCAATTTCACTCTTTCAATCTTATTATTATTATTACGATTTTTTATGTTTATTATTATTATTATTATTATTATTATTTCAAGTTAAAAAAAATATTAAAAAAAAAACCTATGTAAA
This sequence comes from Hemerocallis citrina, assembly GCA_017893485.1. Lineage (NCBI taxonomy): Eukaryota > Viridiplantae > Streptophyta > Magnoliopsida > Asparagales > Asphodelaceae > Hemerocallis > Hemerocallis citrina. Next base: position 154,445,159 of record CM030358.1, on the reverse strand, counting down.
CGGGCCAACCCGCGATCCGACCCGAACCGACCCGGGTTGGACCCGAAAGGGTTCACGGGTTGGCGGGTCCCCATTTCCCCTCTTCGGCCCGGCCCGGCCCGGTTAAGCATCCAACCCGATCCGAACCCGCCCAATTCAACCTCCAACCCGGGCGGATCCGGCCCGACCCGGCCCGGTCGACCCGAATGCCATCCCTAATATATATATATATATATATATATATATATATATATATATATATCTTTGGTTGTGTACATATAACTAAAAAATGTGATCACATCCAGTTTAAAACATCTGTAGTCGTTCCCTATATTTTCAAATTTTGGAAAAAAGGAACAATGGCCGTCTATATTTGAGAGAAGATATAGGAAATTCTCAAATATAGGAATCGAAAGACCATCTTGCGCCCGTTCTATAAAAATTGTCTCAGACGCAAGATGATCTTGCATTTGAAGAATAAAAAATCAATTAAAAAAGAACAGGTCCGCAAGATCAAATTTAAAATAAAGAAAATGGGTCGGACACAAAAACCATTTTGCGTCTAACTAAAAAAAATCACCGAATCTCGAAATTAAAAATAATTAAAAAAAACAACCCCCAAATGCAACATCATGCTGCATCCATGAAATTTGCCCCAAATTTGAAATTTTAATTTCTATGGAATAGAGCCTATAGGATTCTTTATCTATATAGAGTTAATTTGAGATTGGTTTGATTATTTGATCTATATAGGAATTATCATGTGTTCGTATGCGTACAATTTTTTTTTATTTATTTATACATTTTTTGGACTGAATTTTTTTTATAAAAAAAACCAATGACTAAGATTCAAATTAAAATGATCATCCACTATTTGACCAAATTTTGGGTTTCAACGACTACAAACCAAACTCAAAATTCCTATATTTAAAAGCTAAATATGACAATTTTGAGTCTAAACGATGGTAGTACAGACAACACAATGGCCTCTTTTTTAGCCCATTGCTCGCTCTCAGATCATATGGGGCCCAAATGCCCCATCAACAATCCTAGACGGGATAGTGGGCCCCAAAGAAATATGTGACCCCTCTCTACTCTTTCTTATAAGAGCATCCTCTATCGCTTTACTAAATATGCAAAATATGTATATTTTAGCAAATGATACCTCACTATCGTTTGCTATATTTGTATATTTAGCAATAGAAGTGAACAGTGCACTTCTAAATATAGCAGTGCGATTTAGAAATTGCTAAATATAGAAGACGGATGATTATCTTCCGTCTATTAATTATTATTTTTAATATGGTCGGTCCGCCAAATTCTTTAATATATTTTTTTTTTCAAAAATGACTAAAATGTCATTAAAAAATACCATTTAATAAATTTAAAACATTAAAAAAGAAAAGAAAATGCTCGGACGGAAGATCTTCTTCCCTCCAGCAAGTTTCTTTAAAAAAATCTTTCAAAAAAATTCTAAATTGTCATTCGTTGTTTACAAAAGTGCCATTTAAGCAATTTAAAAATTCATTAAAAAGGAAAAAAAAATCCATACGGAAGATCATCTTCCGTCTGGCTTCAAATTTTTTTTAAAATCCAAACGGAAGATGATCTTCCGTCGCACAAATTTTGAATATTAAAAAAAAGGTTTAGACAGAGAATAATATTCAGTCTGAATATTTTATTATTTTCGCTCGTCTAAATTTGGCTCTACGATAGCAGCGTTATCCGTCCATTGCTATTTGTCAAATGCCAAATATCTATATTTTAGCAACAATGGTAGTGGATGCTCTAAGGAAAGGAAAGAACATGATGACAATGCTAGTCCATATCTATATAATAAATTACAAAGAAAGCTATCAAGTGGCTCACAATCAATCCCCCCCAAAATCAAAGGTCCATATCAAACATCACAAAACACATTTTTCCTCCAAAATTTCAAACCCCAAAACCAAATTTTTCCTCCTCAAAAACTCATTACTTTATTACTATCTCTCTTTCTCTCTTTACTTTTTCATATTTCTCTCTTTCTCTCTCTCTCTCTACTCCCATTCTTTCTTTATTTACTTAGAAATTTTGATATTAAGATTTCGGTTTTGTAAAATTTCAAAATTTTAATAGCAAATATCTCTTCAACAATTAAATTTCATTATTTTCCACACTTAAAGTTCTTAGAAGTTAAATTTTATACCCCCATTTATAATTATTTTTCAACATATACTAATGGAAACATAGACTTTTATTTATAACTAATTATTGTCATCCTGTTCAAACTTGAGCTACATAATTATTGTTTTACTGTTTACATGGCTTTTTGTGTTTTGTATCATTCCGAAGACGTGCCATAGGCACGTGCCCACGGGCAAATCTAGTATTAATACAAGGCGAGAGCAATGGGGGAGATGGCTCCATTCGAGTACAGTTTTGGGTTAATAACTTGCATTTAAAAAAGACATCAAACATTGAACACTCATAGAAAACATAATGCCGTGTTGGATATATATGTTCACCATATAATGTATGATATTTCTGTGACATAAACGACTAAAAAGTAGATATTAACTCATAAGATCGACATTATGGATGAGTTACTAGGTTGGACTATGCGAGTGAACAATTGATGTTAACACTGAAAAAATAGACATCTGACCTATTGCTGATTTATGAGGAGAAATTTGAAAACATGAATCACAATGCAGAATTACTTATACTCCATCTCTCTCATATATCGGTGAGGAAAGTGTACGGACGTGCGTACTAGGCCAAACACGAGCGGGGGTTCATCCAGGTGTTCAATTCTGCTAGATCGAACAGCAGTTGTGTCAAACTCCGCTTCCCAAAATACAGGAACACGAGCACGTAACAAAGGCCCGGCGAATGATGAGTACAACATCCATAGCTGTTACTCAACAATATGCAAGAGATCACAACCACGCATGCTATAATGAAATCACATAACATAGATAATACATGAAATGCCTCAAAGCTTCGGCTCAACAAAGCCCAATATACAAAATGTGAAGTCTCAAAGCTTCGGGTCAACTGTGAAGTAACAAACTTCGGGTCAACAAAGCCCAATATGCAAAATGTGATAATAACAATAATGTTGGAATTTAAAATGACAAGGACAAGACAATTATTGTGGGACAAAATTCGGCTCCAAACCCTAGAAGGTCTGCTCGGCAAGTCCTTCGGGCAAATCTTTCTGTGTACCTGCGAGCTCATAGTCTAGAGTGGGGAAAAATATCCGTTAAAGTAAGTCACGGACAACAAGTAGTACAAGTAAGGAACAATAAAACATGACATGTAAATATCAATGAACAAGGAACAAGAACTATATCAATTGTCAATGAAATTATCGATAACGAGGCAAGGTCTATAGTCAACAATTTAACGAGTAACAATATAATAAATCACGGTTCAAGTCGGTAACAATAATTGAGATCAATGCAATGTCAATCCTAGGTCTATCACTTTTTTATTAGTTTATCTAATGCACGTAATATTGTGTCCCATATCATAGGTTCGGTGCATACAAGCAGTGAACGTTTAGACTATAGTGGTGAACTCTACAGATCATGTACTCAGCATGATAACAATAAAGAGAATCCACAATCCACGATCCATAACGAGAATTTATCCACAGTACGATACAAGATAACAAGAACAATATAGGAAAACACGGGTCCCTCATCCGAGTACAGTCACTGATCGTTCACTACCAAGTCGACCCTTTATTACCCCGGTTTGTTATTAATTTATTAACATGAATCATGAATGTGCATTCAATGGAACAAGTATCGGGAAACAATGTCAATGAGGTATCAATGACTATACAATGAGTGGTATGCAGTGCAATACAAGGTTTAGAAAAATTTACAATTAAACGTGAAGAATGCAATTCTGGACTGCAAGATGTTGCTGTACAAAAATCGACTTTCCTGCTGCTAAGGGAAAGCAAATCAGGTTCCGTCAGAGGTTCTAGAAATTAGACTTTCTGTCGGTTCCAACACATATTCACGCAATGCAGGATAATCATAGTAATTAGATGGAAAGTTATATTCTTTACTGGTTTCATGTTCAGACAGCAAGTTAGGATCAAATTCTTGTATATGAAAGTTGGTTGGAAAATCATAATTTAGATCTCAATAGGGTTTAGCAACAACACAGTTAATCTCAGGCCTAAACTCTTAATTTAACCTACTATTTTAATAAATCAAACATAGTGATGTAGATTCGGACTGTATTCTGGAACTCAGACATTACTCCACGAGAATCTGAATATCTCGCAATCCGTAAGCCAGATTGCAAAATCGTCAGATAGTCTGTACTCCAGACACACAGGGATACAACTCTTATTTAATAAGTTTTATCTTTAATTAACTGTAACCAGGTCAGAAATTTGGTTCTCTACTAGACTAATGATCGGGCAACAACCTAGGGTCACATTCTTGTGTGCATAACAGGTCTAGAAAAACCATTAATTAATTTTAGAAAAACATTAAAGTGACTCCTAATCATATCTAGTACTATCCTGATGAATTTCAAGTTTAATTAGATAATTGTGCAGGTGTGCTACTAAACAGTAATCTGGAAATTAGAACCTCACAGCACTAAAAATACAATAACTTGTAGTTTATAAATCAGAATTTAGAACCGTAAAAAGTTATGGAAAATAAACTCAGAGGGCTACAATTATCGTTTATGAAGTTCTACCTAATTATAACAGCAATTGGGTCAAAATCTTACAACAACATGGAGTAAACAGCAAGCCAGCGAGTTGATAAATTTTTAATTAGCAACAAATGATGTACACATGCATATAACTTTACGGCAATTAATTAACGGGAACTATACTCAATCATTAGGGTGGAATTCTACTGTTAACATGACAATTGATTATTAACATAGCATGAATATCATAAGCAATCAAAAAAAGCATTCAATCATCGTTCTTGTATATAAGATGTTCCTAATCTATGTATTCGTGTAGTGTATGCGTATGAAAATATATAACAAGGCTTGGGTTTGAATCAAGGGAATGACACGAAAACAAGATTACTACTTGGTTTCGCCGATGAATCTGTAGTAGCCCCTTTGAAAGGTTCCAAGCAAAAATGATACTATATTGAAATATGAAAAACTTGCAGGGATCAACTAATTTCTTGAACAAAAACACCGAATTAGTTCAAGATAGGCTTGCCTTGCACGCGATGATTTCGAATATAAGAGAATAACGGGAATGAGAATCTCGATGGCCACACACGGTGGCGAAAAGGGCAACACAACAGGCAGCAGCAACCGCAGTGCAGCAATGGCGACGAGCTGTGATGAAGGCAGCGAGCACAATGGCAACAACTGTGAGAGAACAACAATAACAACACGAGATAGCAACAATAGCATGCTGCAACAACAACAGCAGCAATGGGGACGAGGGATGGTCAGGAGGTGCTTGCGGCTAGGTGGCTGCGACTGCGGAAGAGGGCGGCAATGGGGTGTTGGGCGATTGGTGGATGCAGGCTGGTGGCTGCAGTCGTATCTGGCTGGGGGTGGCAGCAATGATGATGACGAGGTGGCTGCAGTGGGTGTGGAGCGACGAGGTTGGAGATGAGGGAGAGCAGCGGCAATGGCAGTGGGGGAGGTTGAAGATGGTGGAAGGGGAATGGTCGCGATGGGTTCAGCAGTGGGGGCGAGGTTGTGGGTTGCGGTGGTTGGATGGTGGTGCAGCTCGAAGGTGGAGGGCGAGGTTGTGGGGAGCACAGGGGCGTCGAGGGTGGCTCGACAATGGAGGTGGCAGCGGGGACGAGGCAGCGCTGCAGGCTGGCGAGCGGGGTGATGGGTTGTAAGGTGTAGGCAGCGCGAGGTGGTCGAGATAGGGGTGCAAGGCGAGGAGGAGGGACTTCAAGGCGGTGGCATGGAGTTCTGAGCATGAAACAGGGGAAGAAGAAGGTGGAAGATGAAGGGTTGGGTGCTAATGATGATTAGGATTAGTTAAGAAGGATTAATTAATAACTTAAGGGATGATTGAGAGATTACAGGGGTTTAGTTAGGATTTAGTGGGAATGGGGTAGTGGTTAGGCAGTAAAGTAGGAAAATGTGGGGGAGGTGAACGTGGAGAGGGGATTGATCTGGTCAATTGGCAGATAATAGGGGAATTGGGTTACTGGGTTTGGGTTAGTGGGTTAAAATCCAACCAGCAATGGGCTTGGGTTAACGGGTTAGGATCCAACAAGGGAAATACATCAATTAATGGGTTAAATTGAAAGAAATCAAATAATAAAATAATATAATAGATGGATCAAACACCCCATACACAATAAATAAAAATAGTGTGTACAAGAATTAGAGTTAAAAAAAAGGGGGGGTTGAAAGAAGATGAATAACAAACATTTATTATTAAAAAATAACAAATTACATGAATGAGAAGAGGAAAAGAAAAATACATAAAAGAAAATCCAAAAAAATCAGAAACAGGGGTTACATGTTGAAAATGGGTTGCCCGATCGATTAGATGGTGGAGGATCGAGATGGGGAGAGTGTTAGGAAATTGAGGATCTTGTTGAGTCTTCGACACAATCACTGCAAACCACCATGCAAAACTAGATCACACCAATCACACAAAGCACACAAGAATTATCCCGATTGGGGCTTTCGCCTTAATTCGAGAAAGGAAGAAGATATCTTATTTTAACTAGAGAAGATACAAGAATGTCACAATTCTCAGCACGATCATCTCTCAAGCCTAACTGGAACTTGCTTGCTATTTACATTGGAGAAATTTCTCACCCTCTCAGATGAAGAACTCTCTTTTTCTATTTGGCACTCAATGGAATCATGTCGTTCTATGAACCGTTACAATTAATTATACAAGTATAATGTACGTGCAATGCACGTCTAAAAAAAGTAAAATCATCAATTAAATGAATATATATTGAGTAAGAAAAAAAATAGTTTATAGTTGAATGTTTTGATTTGGGCTACACGTGCGGTGCACATTTATATTTGTTGGATATAGTTTAAACGTGTATTATACGTGTTTATATAGTTACAAAGTTAGATTTGTTGGTTACAAACCCTAACTCTCCCATTAAAATAGTAGAGTGCAATGTACGTTTTAATCAATATATAGTTTTTAAAGTAATATAATATAGCACGTGTTAATAAATACATATTTTTTAAAGTAATATAAAGAGTATAATGGGAGAGTTGGAGTTGCACGTGCAATGCACATAAAGTGATAGATTTACAAATAACACTAAGGCCTTCTCCCATTATAATATTAGAGATAGAGATATAGAGAAATCCTAGTTAAGATTTCTTGATACAATAGCCATCTGATGTATATTGAAGAGATAAACATACAATTAAAGTCGTACGATCTAATCAGAAGACAAATTGGGCTTCAATCGAATCAACAAACCCACATCCAAAAAATCCATCAGCGCCACGGACGACCGAAACTATTGATAGTTACGGTCGACCGCAACTCCCAGTCTTCCCACCAGTTGAGGGAATAGTCGACCGCACAGTCGACCTGTCGCCTCTCTGTCACTGTTGATGCTGCTGACTATTTTCTTCTTCGTTCCTTCGAACCCTCTATTTGTATCATTATATTCTCTTCATACCAAATAACATACCAAATAAGTATCCAAGACTTAAAACTCTACAAGGAGGTGGAAGAAGGGGTGAGGAAGAGGAAGCTACTGGATTGGACATAGTATTTGGATCTTTGATGACTGTGATGATGACGTTAATGAGGACGGTGAGAATTATTTAAAAAAAAAAAAAAATAACTTTCCCTTTAATTTGAAGTTTCTTTAATTTTGGAAATACAATTTTAGGAATAGATAAAATCTAGTATGCATACATTGTGTTTTCTTAATGAGCTTTTGCGAGGTAAAAAATTGTGTTGTATGTGCTTAAAAACTGGTGTTATTACTTGAGGATGGTTTCACAGCGTACTTGTTGTGCATGTTAAACAAACTTGCACTGACCACTATTTGTTCTATTTACATCGCTCATTCGTGTTACATCACTGCTAGTAACAGTGAGTAGATTTTATGAACATCATTAGATGTTTCAATTTAGATAATGGTTGACCGATTCTCTTTATTGCTTGCATGGTTAAGGAAGACAAGTTGGGACTACAAACCGCACGGGCTTTTCTGGCGTTTATTTTGGGCTATCCCGGCGTTTATAAACGCCGGAATAGACCGTAGCGGCGTTTCTGAAAGTGCCGCCAGAAATGCCGCTATAGCGAGCATCGAGACACATATATGGTCTATTCCGACGTTATTTAAGAATGTCGCTATAGACTGTATCTATCCCGGCGTTTATTTCAAAAAATGCCGGTATAGAGATTCTGCCAGGGAAAAAAGAAAAGATAATCTATCCCGGCGTTTTTGGTCAAAACGCCGGGATATGTTTTTTTTTTTTTTAAAAACGACCTTATCCTGGCGTTTTTGTCCAAAAACGCCGAAATAGATAGGTAATTTTAATTTTTGTTTAATTTTAAAATATTTTTTAATAAAAAAATTATTCTACATAAAATAAAATTCATGTATATGTTATAAAACAACATAGAATTCATGCAAAAGAACACCTAAAAGATCTATTTTTTCTCAGGAATGATATAAGAAAAATATTAATAAAAACATTCATGTAGAAGATAAACAACTTAATACTCACTCATGCAGAAGATAAACAACTTAATTATATTTCTCCGCAGTAAGTAAAAGCATCTGAATAGCATTAATTTGGAACAAAATCACCAGAAATTATAATCAGCAATAGGACTAATGCATTAGATATAACATCAAACATTAAAACTCATGAGATCAATGTCTTCTAAAGGATCACGGAACTTAATCCGTAACAAGAAAACTAAACTATAGCTAGATAGAGAGCTGTAGATGTCCATCTGATGAAGTCAGTCTAGGAGATTGAGCTAATCGATCAAGCCCAATCCTTAGCAACCAAAGGATGCTTCTTCCTCAACTGCAAAAACAAAAATGAAAATAACCCTGCAAGAAAAATTTGTCCATTGTTCATAGAAGCTTCGAAAAAGAAACTGCAAAGACTAAAGTACATATCAGTACATAATTTGTTTATTTTGACTCAAGAAACAGGAAAACAAAGTATACTATACACACGTATGGAAAACACAAGCACTAAGAACATATCCATTTTTCTAGATAAATGATGGTGGAAGATAATAATGTAAGCCAGATCTGGTAGTTGTACATGTGAATTGAGATAAAAATAAATGATTTCATGAATTCCAGAAATTTCAATCCAAACAATATACCTCAAAATTCCAGAAATCTCCAGCATACTTTTACTATAATTCTAAAAAGATACTCCATTTAACAAGGTATTTTTTCTGATTTCTCTGATATTTCTCTTCAAAATAAAGTTGACAGAGAGTTGAGCTAATCATGTTTCAAATAAGTTCATGTTGCACTTACAGAATTTTGATGTTCATGATAGCATCTAGAAACCATTGTAGCTTCTCATTTCTAATGCCAAATTTGGAGTTCTTGTTCCCTGTGGCAACATAAGTATGTACCTAACAAAAATCATAGGAAAAGGATAATAGTAAGTGTATTAACACTATAAGAATTTTTGATGCAGGTCACAATATCAGAGTACAATTTAGGGTTTGCATTAGAGCTGTATTTATAGGGTACAATTAGAGTACTGGGTTAGAGGTTTAGGGTTTAATAAAATCGGTTTTGGGTCAAGAACAAATCAAATTGAATTTTAGGGTTCAATTAAAAGATAGATTTAATCAACACGGTTCAAATAAAAACACTAACAATAAATAAGAGGACAATAGGATCGACAATAAAAGCTCAATCAAAAGAACAAAGAAATTCATGAACGAAAATTGAAATCCAAATAAATAGATAAATAATACAAATGAAAACAATATAAGTTGGCTTGAAATTAAATTAGAATTCACCACGAAAATTAGATTAAGTACGAAAACAAAATAATTCGTTAAATGTACTTTAATTAAATAATCAAGGAATAACGATTAATAGTTATAATTATAAAAATAATAAAATCATACAATAAAATAATTATTCGGGTTTAACAATTTATTAAAATGACCCAATATATATATATATATATATATATATATATATAGATATATATATATATATATATATATATATATGATGCGGTTTATTTCTGGGAGACGTGTGGATGCACCAGGTGTGAGTTCGGACTCAATTTGTTTTTGAAGGAGAAAGCTGCTCGTCTGACGACCCTCGGCTGACCGGGCGGAACCTGCGGTGACCTCGGAATGAGGCGGAGATCTGGGCTCGGATCAGAGGGTTCGGATCCGAGGTCTTGTGTACCTGTAGACGGTCCTGAAACACCGGGGTTTGTCCCGGTGGCGGACCCTCCGACGATCTAGTCAGTCTCTGTGAAAGAGTAGCAATAACTAGGTGAATTTAAGTGGTAAAAGATTGATTACCTCAAAAGGTGGGTGAGGGTCTAGTATTTATAGAGAATCCCAACCGGATTTGGTTCCGCTTGGGGGCCGGGTCTGGATCCGAAAGCCCATGGGCCTGACGTGGCAGAAGGCCCAGGGGGTTTAGGGCAGACGTGACAATACCAGGAGCGGTATAGGGCTGACGTGGCAAAACCCTTGGTGGTATTTGGAGCTGACATGGCTGATCGTGGGTCTTCTGTGCTTCTGGGAGAATCGGAGGGCCTAGGCAGTGCCAGGTCATCCCCATGCTTCGCCAGAGAGGGGAGACGGCCCGTGGGGCTGTCACGGATCGGAGACCGAGGACCACTGAGGCTCGTCGGATACGAGGAGGCCAGTTCTGTGGGGGTGAACTTGAGGTTCGGCGCCGACCCTGCAGTGGTTCAAAGCCGAACTAGACTGCTATTTTTATCTTTCTTGAGTGAGAGTTGTACTGGGCCCTGGTTGGGCCCTCAGGCCATTTTCACCCTACTACACAAGCCCCCCACTCTTGCGGGGGTGCGGGAGCTAGCCGGGGAGGAGTGTTCATGGTCGTGGAAATGGGATGGCGAATCGCTGGGCCTTCATGAGGGGTTTGCCCTGAGTGTTTTTTAGAGCGATCCTCGAGCCGCCGAGAGTCCATGGGTCGGCAAAGGTGATGGCAGATTGTCTGAGACTTCTTGGGAAGATTGCCTTGGTGCCAGACCTAACCTCGGGCGGGCGAGGGATTTCTGGGTCGGCAAGGTTGAAGGCGAGTCGTGGAGCCTTCCTGAGAAGATTACCCTGGTGCTAGACCCGACCTCGAGCAGGTGAGGGACTTATGGGCCAACAAGGGGGGTGGCGAGCCGTTGAGCCTTCCTGAGAAGACTACCCTGGTGCCAGACCTGACCTCGAGCTCGGCGAGGGATTACGGGTCGGCAAGGGCGATGGCGAGCAGTGGAGCCTTCCTGAGAAGACTACCCTGGTGCTAGACCCGACCTCGAGCAGGCGAGGGACTTATGGGCCAACAAGGGGGGTGGCGAGCCATTGAGCCTTCTTGAGAAGACTACCCTGGTGCCAGACCTGACCTCGAGCTTGGCGAGGGATTACGGGCCGGTAAAGGCGATGGCGAGCCGTGGATCCTTCCTGAGAAGACTACCCTGGTGCTAGACCCGACCTCGAGCAGGCGAGGGACTTATGGGCCAACAAGGGGGGTGGCAAGCCGTTGAGCCTTCCTGAGAAGACTACCCTGGTGTCAGACCTGACCTCGAGCTTGGCGAGGGATTACGGGTCGGCAAGGGCGATGGCGAGCTGTGGAGCCTTCCTGAGAAGACTACCCTGGTGCTAGACCCGACCTCGAGCAGGCGAGGGACTTATGGGCCAACAAGGGGGGTGGCGAGCCGTTGAGCCTTCCTGAGAAGACTACTCTGGTGCCAGACCTGACCTCGAGCTTGGCGAGGGATTACGGGTCGGCAAGGGCAATGGCGAGCCGTGGAGCCTTCCTGAGAAGACTACCGTGGTGCTAGACCCGACCTCGAGCAGGCGAGGGACTTATGGGCCAACAAGGGAGGTGGCGAGCCGTTGAGCCTTCCTGAGAAGACTACCCTAGTGCCAGACCTGACCTCAAGCTTGGCGAGGGATTCCGGGCCGGTAAGGGCGATGGCGAGCCGTGGAGCCTTCCTGAGAAGACTACCCTGGTGCTAGACCCGACCTCGAGCAGGTGAGGGACTTATGGGCCAACAAGGGTGGGGGGCAAACTGTTGTGCCTTAGGAATGTTGGGCAGGGCAGCCTGCCGTCTTTTGCAGAGTATTGAAGGCGCCCCGGGATCTGTGCGATGTTCCAATTTCCCAGGGGCCTTAATGACGCCGCCTAATAAATGTATGGCGCATGGTCTTCCGTCGTTTGGTTTTCCCCACGTCATAAAAGCTGGCTTATGGGGGAGGCTATAAGTACCCCTCTCCGCAGCGGGTTGGATCACAGCAAGGGTGGTCTACGGGTCATCAAAGGTGTCTGCTCCGGCGGACGTCTGTCTTTTTGCAAAAATTTTCCCCCTGTCGTGTCGGAGAGGTGGTTTCTCTACCGCCCGGATCTTCTCTTGAATCTGATGGCTCTGATACGGCAGCCAGATCCAGGGGGGATCGGGGCGAGAGGGGTAACGACCGAATTTGAGGGGTGAGCTGTTTATCGCTGAAGGTTTTGTCTTCTGGATGAAATGAAGGGCGTTCCGGGCAAGTTGTTTGCAACTGTGAAGGTTCTGTTGCCAGAGCAGGTCGAACCTTTGCAGTTGCAATCAACTGGCTCGGAATGGTGCGCTTCTCTCGATCTCTGAGTGTTGATCTGCTTTCGACCGGGGCTCGTGGGTCGGCGGAATACCGACCGAAACACGGGGCCCGGGGGGTGCTTGCCGAGGGCGGCGCCTTAAAACTTTGAATCAAAAAACTTTTTCTGGTCTCACCCTTGAATAGTTCGGGGTTTTGGCCGTCGAGGCCGTAGCCCCAAGCTGCTCACGGGTGAAAGGGGAACCGACCGAGCCTCAGAGCCCGGGCATCTGTCTAAGGACGGCCCCTTAAATCTTTTAGCAAAATGTTCCCTCCGCCGAATACTCCCTCTGAACTGACCCCCGCGTCTGGCTGCTAGCCTGGCATTGGATGACGTCAGCCGCGCATGTTTCGAGGACATGGCGCGATTTCCCAGGCGGCAGTTGCACGTCAGTAGGTGAACAGTGCTTGCGGAAATCGAGGAGTCGCTTTTATCTTCTATAAATATTCCCCCCTCTCCCCCTTCATCCCACTCCTTTCTTGCTGCTTTCTTTTTCAAAAATTTCCCAACACTTCAGTGCTTGCCCCTGCCTTTTGCTGTACTAGAGTCGCCCTTCCGAAGTGACCCCAGGTGAGTTTGTAAGTCTGTTTAGTTTTAGGCACAAATGGATAGGGCTCAGTCTGGCTCGTCAGCGTCGACATCTAGGGGGAAGTGAAACCTGTCTCCAACTCGACTTCGTGGGAGGTGCCCGTACTTGAGGAGGAGTCAGTACACGTTGAGGAGTCTTCCGATTTGGTTTCGTGGGAGGAACCAGTAGGTGAGGAGGAGGTACATGGTGTGAGGCCGTTACGCTCCCGACGTCCCTTTGTGGTGGAGAGTAGTGAGTCGGGGGAAACGAATGATGGCTCGGGCGGCGTCCGTGTTTTGGAGTTGACTTTCAAGGAGGAGGGAGGTGAGGGTGGCACTGTAAAAAGATCCACAGTTCAGGGTGCAGGTCCGAGTTCCATGCCGAATGTCCTGGGGCCCTTATTCACTTCCTCGCCGGAGCGAACCAAGAAGAAGAAGAAGAAGGCTCCGAGGAAGGCAGGACCAAGGACTGGTGGTTCGAGCCAGGCGCCCGTATATCGTAACTTGTGGACAGGTTCGCCCGTGCAGCCGAAGCCTTTCCGTCAGTATCCTGACGACCTATCCGACAAGGAGCTCTTCGGCGTGCAGGCTTCCTCGCCGAGTCGGAAGAGGGGGATGATGGACGCGATTCTGACCGTCTTGGAGGATGGGGACTTGGAGGTTTTGTAGCTGGCGTACCACATAGGTCCTGGCTACGAATTGATGCTGCCGAGCTCTACTCTGCGCCCAACCGATCCCCTATCTGCTTGGTATTGCGTCTTCCTAGTGGATGCCTTCATTTCTGGACTGAGGCTGCCAGTCCACCCGTTTGTTCGGGAAGTGCTGAACTGGGCCTCCTTGGCTCCGATGCAGTATGGGCCGAACTCTTGGAAGCAGATAATCTGTTTTGTACTGATGTGCGAGGAACAGAAGGTACCCCTGCGGTTGAACGTGTTCCGAGCGATGTTGATGATCAGTTCGGCGGCTGAGGGCGTTTACTATATCTCCCCCCGGAGTAAGAGGAAGGTTGTTCACAGCCACCCGGACTCCATCAAGGATTGGAAGAAGAAATATCTGGTGATCCGGAGTGAAGAGCCCTGGGACATTCCGACTAGATGGAACTATTCCAAGCCGAGCTATCCTGCGCCGAGGCCGGGGGATCTGACGGCCGAGGAGTGGGGGTTTGTCGAGCGCCTCCGTTTGTCTCCTAGTATCGATTGGACGAAGGTGACGGAGGCCCACCTAGCGAGCGTCGGACTGAGCCCAGCCGTTCTGCGTATGTAGTTGTTTCTTTTCTCTTGGTCTTTTCGTGCTTTCTTGCTCATTGCTCTTAATGGTTTTTTCTGCAGATATGGATGAGGCATCGATCAAAGCAAGGAGGCTCGCCATGAAGAAGGAGAACGCCGAGAAGAAGAAGGGGGAGGCGGCGAAGAGGCCGAGGGAACCGTCCCTGGTTATCTCGGAGGTCCCGCTCGAGCCGAAGACTAAGAGGACTCACTCGGAGACGAGCAAGGGGGCGGCCCCTTCGAGGGGTAAGGGTCCAGCGAGGGCGTCCGATCTCGACAAGGGGAAAGGTCCCTTGGTAGAGGTTGAGGAGGAGGACCCGGTGGTGGAGATGTTGCGGTAGCGGTGGGCGCCAGACTGGTCGGTTCGGATGGGCGACTGTCTGACCGAGGAGGCCCAGGCCGTTGAGGTGGTGGAGAAGTTGGCGACCCCTCGCGATCGTCAAGCGATGGAGATTGAGCCCGTAGAGGTGGCCTTTACGCGCCTGGCACAGGCCACCGTGCTGGTAAGCTCGTCGATCTCATCTTTCTTGTTAATCTTGCTTCGGGAGTTCTCTTCTTATTAGTGTTTTGTTGGTCGCAGGCTTGTATGCAGGGGCTAATGTAAAGAATCTCTACGAAGCGTCCCTGTCGCAAGAGCGGGTTCGGGCGGACAAGAGCGAGCGGGAGATGAAGGAGATGCGGATCGAGCTCGAGGGTTCGCATAAGAGGGAGCAGCAGATGAAGCTCGAGCTCGAGGCTCAGGACGCCGAGTGGGGGAAGAGGGTGGTCTCCTTGAAGAGGAAGTTCGCCAAGGAGAAGGAGGAGTTGACGGCTGCGTTCGCCAAGGAGAGGGAAGAGCTGACGGATGCGGGTCAGCGGATGGTGATCAAGGCCCAGGATGAGTGCTACGCGAAGGCCCTCAGCCATGTGAGGCACTTCTACCCGTCCGTCGACCTGTCCGACTTTGAGTATGACATGGAGATCGAGGGGGCACCGAAGACTCCTGCCGAGGAAGGGCCCGTTGGCAACCCGACCGTCGACCCTCCTGCGAACCCGATCGATGCCGAGGTGGGAAATCAAGTTGTGTAGTTTTATCTTTCTTTTTTTTCTCCCCATCGATTGTATTTGCCTTCCGCGGACTGGCCACCGCCGTTTTTGTAAGAAGAAGTACAATTTATAAAAAGTATCTTTGACTGGCCAAGTGTTTTGATCTCGGATATTTCTGAACCTCCTTGCTTATGTGCGTTGAGTCGGTCCTCTTGCAGGTTGTGGCTTCCCTTCCCGAGGTGGACCCCCGTCGTCCCGATGCGGCGTGGCTCCGGAGCAAGGTTGAGGCATTGGAGGCCACTTTGGCTCGGTACCGTGAGAGGGCCCGTAATGCCGATGCTGCCTTCAATTATTACAGGAACATGTCTGAAGCCCTTGGTGAGGAGGCGAGCCGTCTGAGGAGGGCGATGGTGGATCGGGAACTCGTGGGCGTCGGACTTGATCACACTATGTCGAGTTCCTCGGTGCAGGGGCCCTCCTCTGAGAAGCTACTTCGTGATGTGATAGTCGAGAAGGAGGGGGAGATACACCGCTACCGGACGATGCTGGGCGTTTCGAGACTTTCCTCGGGCGGTCAGCGAGTGGAGGGAGTATCCTCCGTGTTGCCGCTATTGGAGTGTATGCGGCCCGCCGATGCTCAGAGTTCCGTGGCCGGTGTGTCGACCATGGCCGAACCGAAGGACCATTATGACAAGGAGAGAGTCCCAAGTTGTTCGATTGGGGTGATCCCGCCGTTCGTCGGACCAGAGGGGCCTTGAGATGGTGGCCTCCTACCGTTTGGGATGAGAGGAGTGTTTTGAACCCCCGTCGTTCCGTCGTGGCGTGGCTCCGGAGCAAGTTTGAGGCCCTAGATGCCGCATTGGTCTGCCACCGAAGGGGGGCTCGTAACACTGATGCGGCTTTGAACTTTTATCGGAATAAGTCTGAAGCCTTAAGCGAGGAGGCGAGCCGGCTGAGAAGGGCGATGCTGGATCGGGAACTCGGCGGTGCGAGCCTTGGACAGGCCGTGTTGGGTGCCTCGGTCCACTTCTGGGAGGTTACTTCGCGATGTCTTTGTGGAGAAAGAAATGGAGATACACCGCTACAATATCATGCTGGGTGCCTCGGCATCTTCCTTGGTGGGTCGGCAAGCGGAGGGGGTTCCCTCTGCGCTGCTGCTATTGCAGCGTATGCGACCAGATGACGCCCAGAGCTCCGTGGCTGGGGAGTCGACCGTGGCTGAGTTTAAGGACCATCATAACGAGGAGAGGGATTTTAGTCGCTCATTCGGAGTAATCCCGCCCTTCAGCAGATCCGAGGGGCTCTAAGATGGCGACTTCTTCCAGTTTGAGATGAGTGGAGTGGTCCTATAACGGTCTTTGTTTGTTTTCTTAGGACGAAAAATAAAAGGGTACGAATAAAGAATCCTGTTCCTTCTTTGCTTCGGCTAGTGGTGTAGTGAACGATGGTGGTTTTAAGGAGAGTCCACCGATCCGCGAGGGATCGAAGTGGGGCCTTAGGGAGAGTCCCCAGCTTGGATTCGGTTGGAGCCTACCGAGGCGTTGGGGATGATACCGGAGTGAGGACTCAGGCGCCGATCTCATTATCTGGCATTAGGGTTTTAACCAAAAGAGATCTCTTTCGTATAAGATAGGGAGGGCCGCTAAGATGGCCCTGTACACATGAGTGTTTACACAAAAACCTGTTTACATTTAGCCAGGCTAGAGCCTATGTTTGTCCTTCGAGGAGTTTCATTAGGTACTCGGCTTCGGCTGGGGTCTCCTCCCGCTTGGTGACAGGTTTGGAAGCAGGGTCGTCCCTCTCAGGTTTGATCTTGACGGCGTCGAGGGAGAACACACCTCCCCCGACGGTGGTCATGTAGCACGATCGCGCTGCCTCTTGGCTACCTCGGACAGTGTCGACTCCTTGCGGGGTGGGAAATTTGAGTTTCAGATGGTAAGCCGAAGGCACCGCTTGGAGGGAGCATAGTCCGGGTCGGCCGAGTATGGCGTTGTAAGCCGCCTTGACATTGACCACCATGAAGTCCATGGACTCGGTCCTCTTGACAGGAGCCGATCCTGCGGTAACGTCAAGGGTGACAATCCCTTCTATCACGACAGGGACGCCGGAGAACCCATGCAAGGTGTATCCGGCCGGCTTGAGCTTGCCTCTAGGTAGCTTGAGATTCTCGAAGGCTTCGAGGAAAAGAATATTAACCGAGCTGCCGTTGTCGACGAGGACTCGGCGAACTTCACAATTAGCCATGTGGAGACTAATGACGAGGGCATCGCAATGGGGTAGGCGAACGCCCTCGAGGTCCTCTCCTGAGAAGGAGACCGGCATCGGTTGTAGCTTGGGCGAGGGATTGTCGTGGACAGCATTCACTTCCCGGATGAAGGCTTTTCGGGAAGTATTTGAATTTCCTCCCATTGGCCCTCCGTGGACACAATGCAAGATGAAGGGCGTATCCGCGGCTCCCTCGGAGTCGGGATCCCGACCCTGGATGCGGTTCGGAGTAGGGTTCGGAGGCGAGGTCTTCCGGTTCCTAGTATCTCGTCGATCCCGTGGGACTTCTTGGGTGAATTCTCGGAGGTATGCCCTGGAGATGAGTTCCTCAATTTCGTCTTTCAGGGCTCGGCACTGGTCGGTTTCGTGCCCGTGATCTCTGTGGAAGCGGCAGTAGAAGCGCTGGTCTCGGTTCTTGCCGTTGTTAGGCCGGGGGGGGGGGGTAGTCGAACAATGCCTTTGTCTTCGATTTCTAAGAGGATGGCGGATACGTTATGCGTCAAGGGAGTGTACCTCTCGAAGCGGGGGACCGGCGGGACCTTCTTCAAGGCCCCCGCGTCCCTCGGAGCTTTCTTTGATGGTTCGACCTCTTCGACCTTCCGCTTTCCCTTCCCGATGGCCTCCTTGGTATCTTCGGGGTTAAGGGCCTCTTCCGCCCTAATGTATTTCTCGACCCTGTTGAGGAGGTCGGGAAAGTCGACGGGGGGTTTCTTCGCCAGAGAAGCCTTCAGTTGTCCATGACGGACGTTGTGCCGAAATGCCGCAGAGGCGATGCCCGGATCGAGGGAGGAGACCGATCTTGCCTCTGCGGTAAACCTCCGGACGAACACTCTGAGTGACTCCCCCTCTGTCTGTCTGAGCCCAAGTAATGAGGCGCTGGTCCTTTCGGCCTTTCGGCTGGTGACAAAGTGGGCAAGAAAATTGCCCTCTAGTTGGTCGAAGGAGTAAATGGAGCCGGGGGTGAGCTTCGAGAACCATTCACGAGCCGGACCCCAAAGGGTGGCCGGGAACGCTCGGCACAGCAGGGGATCTGAGGCACTGTGAATCATCATGAGGGTTTTGAAACCCTCCATGTGATCAGCAGGATCTCCCTCGCCGTCGTAGGTCTTGAATTGAGGGGGTCGGAAGTTCCTGGGTATTTCTGCCTGGAGGACGGGGGCGGAGAAGGGAGGACGGACAGGTCTGTACCCCTGAGCCGCTCTTTGGCCGCCGTCTCCTATGTGATCGAGGCGATCTTCCATTTCTTGGAGGCGCCTTAGGAGTATGTCATCGTCCTCGGGCGGGATTGTTGATGGTCGGGACACGCTGGCCTCGGTGTCCGACCTGGTTTGGGAATGGAGGGTTTCTCCCATGGGGGCCCGTCGGAGAGCCCCAAGAATTTCTCTTCGGAAGTCCTGGAACTCCTTGTGAGTGACGGGGGCTCCCTCGACCCTGTTCGGTCGGTCTGAAGGTTGCCTTCCGACGCGGCTGAGCGCTGGCCTCCGTCCCTCGGGCGATGGTCTTGGATGGTTCGGGGCCAGGTTGGAAGCGGCCCTTCCCCTGCTGCGGGTGATCTGACGGTTGACGATTATTCCTCGTAGGTCGGGTTGGACTGTACGGGTGGCGCTTCGCCGGGATCCCTGATGGGAATCTCCGTGCCTTGATGCGCGTGGCCCGGCATTGGTATTTGGTGGGGGTGTGTCCTGTCGGTTGACGGAGGACGCGGCCCCCTGGCCTCTGGAGGCCATGGGAGTTCGGCTGTCGAGGGGCCTTGATGGTCGGGCTCGGGTCGGCTTCTGAAGCTGCGTTCCCACAGACGGCACCAACCTGATGCGGTTTATTTCTGGGAGACGTGTGGATGCACCAGGTGTGAGTTCGGACTCAATTTGTTTTTGAAGGAGAAAGCTGCTCGTCTGACGACCCTCGGCTGACCGGGCGGAACCTGCGGCGACCTCGGAATGAGGCAGAGATCTGGGCTCGGATCAGAGGGTTCGGATCCGAGGTCTTGTGTACCTGCAGACGGTCCTGAAACACCGGGGTTTGTCCCGGTGGCGGACCCTCCGACGATCTAGTCAGTCTCTGTGAGAGAGTAGCAATAACTAGGTGAATTTAAGTGGTAAAAGATTGATTACCTCAAAAGGTGGGTGAGGGTCTAGTATTTATAGAGAATCCCAACCGGGTTTGGTTCCGCTTGGGGGCCGGGTCTGGATCCGAAAGCCCATGGGCCTGACGTGGCAGAAGGCCCAGGGGGTTTAGGGCAGACGTGGAAATACCAGGAGCGGTATAGGGCTGACGTGGCAAAACCCTTGGTGGTATTTGGAGCTGACATGGCTGATCGTGGATCTTCTGTGCTTCTGGGAGAATCGGAGGGCCTAGGCAGTGCCAGGTCATCCCCATGCTTCGCCAGAGAGGGGGGACGGCCCGTGGGGCTGTCACGGATCGGAGACCGAGGACCACTGAGGCTCGTCGGATACGAGGAGGCCAGTTCTGTGGGGGTGAACTTGAGGTTCGGCGCCGACCCTGCAGTGGTTCGAAGCCAAACTAGACTGCTATTTTTACCTTTCTTGAGTGAGAGTTGTACTGGGCCCTGGTTGGGCCCCCAGGCCATTTTCACCCTACTACAATATATATATATATATATATATATATATATATAATTTGGACTCAAATACAAATTGTTGATCAATAAGATCTAGAAAATAAGATCAAAACATATCATTATTTGAAATGAATAAATTTTCGATTAGAAAAACACTTTAATGTAAAATCCAATTTTTTTTAACAATTAATGAATTATAATATCGAAATACAAAAAATATTTAGAAAATACGTATTTGCGGGAATGGGGGTTACAATCCTACCCACCTTATAACAAAATTTCGTCCTCAAAATTTGCTCAGGCGGTACATAGGACAAAGCAAAAACAACGGATGAAAATAACAAAACAGGAGATAAAGGAAAAGAGACAAAGTTGTGGGTAATAAAACAGGAAATTCAAAGGGAATGACAAAATGGTGGCAACACCAGAATAAGAAATAACATTGATAAGAATGAAGTGATAAAAAATGACATTAAATAGAGATTCAATGAATGATGGCAATGCAAAATAAATGAAAAGAAAGTAAACAATGCAAGAAAGAGAAACAACCAGAGAATCCTGGGACCTGTGAGTTATGGGCCCACCACGCTTCCACTGCGCAACTCTGATGGTGAAGCTCCAAGCTGTAGACATGTCGTAGCAGATCAAGCGATACCGATCAACGAACCAAGTAGGAAGAAAAGAACGAACGACACTGAAATCTAAAGAATATGGGTACGGAAAGAATAAAATCATACCCCATAAAGAATCAATGAATGGAAGGGGCAAAAAACAACAAGAAATGAAGGAACTGAATGTGAAGGGATCAAAGAGGAATCAAAAGAGACTAGTTTTCAGATTGTGAGTTGGATATCAATTGTTCATGCGATCACTGTATTGCACAGATTGTTGAGTCAAACTGATAAAACCCAAATCGGATTAATATATCAATCAAAGCCAAACTTT